>OZ012637.1:25938575-27188575 GCA_963942525.1 Ptychoptera contaminata
GCTTTTAATTTTTAATTATTTTACCATCAACCGCATAACTCATATAGTTTATTTATTTACATACACAATCAGTTACATTTACAAACTAAATTAATAAACAAACAGGCCAAAATTGTTTACTATTTAAACTTAAAATAAAAAATACTGATAATAAATAATTGATAAAAAAGTAAAAAAAAAAAACACAACAGATAAACTGTTAAATTATTAAATAAATTAATTAATAAGAAGATTTACATTATACAGTATTTGTTTGTAATAAAATTCCTTAATTTATTATTAAGACAAGAAATAAATAAACAAATTAAATGTACAAAACCAAAATTATTATTTACTTAACGTAATACTAATTATGTTTAAAAGATTACAAAATTATATTAATTAATTAAAAATAAATAAATATATAAAAAAAAAAAATAATGCCAAAAATAAATAAAAATTAATTTCTGTTAATAAAACGTAAATTTAATTATCAAGGTAAAAAAAAAAAAGCAGATGAATCAGAAAAATTTTCGCAACTGTCTGTTGTTTTTTATTTATTTTTAATTATTTATTATGATTATTTAATTTTACACCAAAATTGATTGTACATTGATACCCTTTGATATTTTATAGATAAATCTTTAAAAATTAATATTTTTTTTACACCGATTTTAATACACAAATTTACTAAAATTCTATCACAGAAATTCAGCGCACAATTTATTTAAAAAAAAAATTCCTTTATGTTAATTAAACGTCTTCTTCTTCTTAATTTGTTTTTTTTTTTTTTAATAATTAAAAAATATATATTTTTATCAAATTATTAATGAAAATATTAACAAAGAAAAATAAAGAAATAATTAAAATTTTACCACATCGTATCCGACATCGTAATTGGTACCACGTGTGTAAATTATAGGTATCGAATGTCGCCTAGGAATATTCTTTGGTGTATCATTATTATTATTCGTTAAATTTTCAGTTTTAACACTTGCTGCCATTGTTTATGAATTTTTTTTTATTTATTGTAATTAATTAACACTTTAATATATTATTTTTTATTATAAAAATAATTCTAATTTTAAAGAATTTTAAATAATTAATAATAGTAAAAAAAAAATAATTATTAAATAATATTAATAAAGTCACCAATTTCATATGAAATACAAAAACCAACTGACAGCAAAATGTTTTTCAATTTTTATTTTTATTTCAAAAAAAAATATTATTATAATATCAGCAACAACAATAATATGTATAAAAAATAAAATTAAATAAGTAAAATAAAAAAATGAAAATATAATATGCCTTATGTTTTATTTATTTTATTCTCTTTTTTTTTCTATAAATGAAAATAAAAGAAAAGAAAAATAAATATGTATTTCCACTCTGAAGCTTAGCATGTGGATATTGGTTTTTATTTCATTCATTAGGAGTAGTGTGCCCTGTGTCCATGTAATGACCACCAAATTGCGTGATAAATAAATTTAAATATGGATTTTTCCGTATTTTCTTTTTTTATTTATAGAATATTAATGATTTTTCTATAATTGTATGGTTGTATTGACCTTCTTTAACTTAATTTCTTATTACTTTTTTATTGAATTTATTATCATTCATTCGTATGTATTTTTATTTTATCGTTGAATTTTCTATGCGTTTTTATTTTTCAATATTTAGCTACCTATTTTCGGTGAGAATTAAGTTTGTTGTTAGAACCTAGAAGGTGAATCATTTTATTGATTAATTTAATACGTTTTTCCGTACAGATAAATATCCCTTAGCGTAGGAATTATTCCTTTAAAATAAACTCCGTGTAGGCAAACAATGGAAATTCAAATTTCTATGAATATTTTTGTATTTTCTGATTAATTTTTTTAGCGAAAATGAATTTAACAGAGTTGTAATCCTGTACACTTTTTTAATACAAACATTGATTGACCTTTCTCTAAGTAATTAGAAATAATTAATTTGCAGTGACGTCATATAAACGTGTTTATGTAAATTTAAAGAAAATATTCTATGACGTAGCCATTCGCCCACTACAAAGAGTTTTATTTTTTATAATAGAGAAATTGCAAATTGAATTGTTTTTATTTTTTCATTTCTTTTAATATTTCAGGTGTATTTAAGTTACATAAAAATAACACAATACGTAAATAATATAAATCGGATTTATTATTTATTTTTATAATTTTTTTTTATGTTAATTTTATTAAATAACGAGGGCATCTTTGTCATTTGTACGTTTTCAGGTTTACTTGTTTTCAATTTATTTTATTATTTTTTTTTTTAATTAAAACTATTTTAATTGCATAATTGTTGAATTATAATTATTTATTTTTTTATAATTTCTACAACTTTTTGTAATTGATTTGATGAATTAAACTATCTTGATAGTTTGCTTGTTTGTTTTTAATTAGCATAGCGTGTCGTTAAGTGACAATGCAATAGTTGTAAATCCTGTTACATACTAATTATTTATTATTGTTTATTAACATGTTTGTAAGGAATATTGATTAAAAATTTGATAAATAAAAATTATATATATTTTTCATAAGACGCGAGGCTATACTGTTTATTATAATCTCTCTCCTAATTATTAAATATTTTTTGTAATTTATTTAAGATATGAAAAATCTTTTTTTTTTTTTTTTTTGTTGTTATTTAACGGATAAATATACTATACTGTACCTTGAAGGTTATTTAATTTAAAGCAGAGCAGAGTAATTAAAAAAGACGTTATTTCGCAATGTAAAACAAACGTTAAGTGGTTTATATTTGTTTGCAATTAAACAGAAATATAATTAAATAGTTTTTTTTTTTTATCTTTAAGATGCAAATTATTAAATTAATTAAGGAGAATAATTACACCGGCACTGTGTATTAAAAAAAAAAAAAAAAATAGAAGAAATACATGGTAATGATAATTCAAAGAATAAACGATGCATTAGCAGGCACAAAAGGTAATTAAAAAATAGAAATAAAAAAATTATTATATATTTATTTTTTTTTTTTTTTTAATTTAAATAATTTTTCTTTTTATTTATTCACTTTTTTTTTTTTCTTGTTTTTGTCTCTCATTTCCCAAACAGAAAAGTAAAGTTAAATAAAAAATAAAATCAAAAAGAAAAGTCAAAAGGAAAGGAAATATAAGACAAAATAAAACTTAATTAAATTTCCTTTCCTTTATACAATTTTTTTTTTTAATTAATCATTTTATCTCTCTGTTACATTCCTTATCACTTATTAATTAATTATACAAAAACAAAAATAATAATAAATGTAATTTTTTTTTTTTTTATTAAAAATAAAACTAGGGGTGAAAAAAAGAAGAAAAATTAAAGACGTTTTATAAAAAAAAAAAAAAACTTTCCTTATACTTCATTTATATAATTAATTTAAAATTTTCTAATAACACATTTTTTCATTTAAATTTCTTCTTTAAATTGTTTCTTTTTTTTTTTATAACGTTTTAATGTTTCTTTTTTTTTTTTTTTTAATAATAAGTCTTAAATCTATTGAAATTTATTTTCCTTTAATTTTTTTTTTTGTTTTTATTTTTACAAATAATTACTTTTTTTAATTAATTAATTAATTAAAAATTATTAACTTCTTTTTGTCACATTCCTTTTGCAGCATTTTTTTTTTACCTTGTTTAATGGTTTTAGCGCTAGTTGTTCATAGATGGTGGTAGTAAAGTAATTTATACCAGTTATACTAGTTTAGAAACTTTTTGCCTTTTATTCTAAAAATTTTCTCTCGCATTTAAACATATTTTCTTTTTTTTTTTTTAGTTTTTCTTTTTTGTTTATATCCCTAACTAAGATTTTTTTTTTCATTTTTATAAAGTAATATTAATTAACTTGTTTCTCGTTAATTATAAACCATAAATTATAATTACAAGCTTTTCATTTTCATATTTTTATTTTTTGATACTTTTTTAATAGTATTTCTCTTTTATATCCCTTAATAACACATATATATATTTATTTACATAATAAAGAAAAATAAAACTTATGTAATGTAATTGTATTATGTTATTTACTGTGAATTTAATTTAACAAAAATTTATTTCAACTAACCATATAATGGTGTTAAATTAATAATAAAAAAAATAATTGTAATTTTATTCGTTTGTGAAATTTATAATATAAAAAATAAAATACTATGGTTTAAAAGAAAATTGTCAAGTTAAGTGTGCTTAAAAAATTATAATTTGTCTATTTATTAATAATAATTATTATGTATTGCATTGTTAGGGTATAATTGTTAATTAATTAAAAAATTCTCCATTATAAAGGATATTTCGTTAATGAATAAAAATACAAATTAAAATCAATTTTCCTCTTTTTTTCGTTAAAAATAAAATAAAGAAGAAAAAAACACTTGTTAAAATAAAAAAAAAAAATTAAAGAAAATTTACTAAATTTTGTTAATCTGGATAGTATTTAAATTAAAATTAAAAAAAATATTAATAACTGTTATAATAATTTAAATTAAAAGAAAAATTACAAAGCACAACACGCAACTTATTTATAACAAAAAATTGTGTTGGGGGGTTTTTTTTTGCTTTTCTTTTCTTATCTTAATTAATTCTGTTTCTTATTTTTCTTCTTTTTTTTTACAACTAGTATTTATAATCATTAAATATAATTAGTATTTATATTATTTTTTTTTTAATTTTAATTAAAAGAAATTTTAAATAATGCGCGAGAATTTATAATTTTTTATTTTCCGCATTTTTTTTTTTTTTTATAAAAAAATTGTTTTTCTTTTTCTTTAATTACTTTTAATTAATTAATTTTCATTTAATATCTTTTTTCTCATTTTTGTTATAGTATAACATTGATTTTATTATAATACAAGTGATTAACGGTCAACTTTGATCCAAATTAAAACACAAAAACAGGCTTGAGTGCTTTTTTTTTTGTAAATATTTGATTTTGTAAAATTATGCTAACCGTTATTTTTCGAGTAAATTTATAATAATATAAGCTTAATTATTTTTTTTAAATAATAATAATAATATATTAATTTTATAACACTCAAAAAAATATTTAACAAATTAAAAAAAAAAAACACCTTTGATTTAGTTGTTTTAAATTATTTAAAAATTAACAAAAACTCACTAATAGTATAAAAACTAAAATAAAAAATCCATTGAAAGAAAAGATAATAACTAAATTAATTAAAAACAAATTAAAATTTTGTAATTAAATTTAATAGAAAAGAAAATCCTATTACTAAAGGCATACACAATAATAATAATAATTATATTTTGTATTTATTAATCAAAATAATAAAAACTAATTTCTTTCTTTTTCTTAACAATCTATTATTTCAGTTGCATGTAGTATAGTTAAAGAATAGAAAAATTAAATGAAATTAAAAACTATTTATTTTTATGTATTTTCTATTTTTTTTTACTTTCTTTTATTAAATGTTTTTTCAATTTATTATTCTTGTTTTTTTTTATCATTTAAATTAAATTTATATTTTGTTTGATCAAAATTGTGTCTAATTGAATTGGTGACTTTTTGTTGTTTTTTCTCTTCTTGCAATTGCATACCTTCAACTGTATCATCATCATTATTATTATTATTATTAATATTAATAACATCATCAGTTGTATTATAATTTATGTTATTAATTTTTTGATATTTTAAATTATATTTAAATGGATTTTTATTATTATTATTATTATTATTAATTAATTGATTATTATTATTATTATTATTACTATACAAAATATATTTATTATAATTTTTTGTCTCATTTACATTATTTTTATCATAATTTTTATTGTTAATTTTTTTATATTTATCCTCTTGAATTATATGTTTTGGTTGATCTTGTTGCGGCTGTAAATTGGTATCCTTATGCCATTTATAATTTTTATTAAAAATTTTTATATTATTATTACTATTCTTGTTATTTAGTAATTCTACCGTGGTGTTACACGACGAACTCCACGTATTTTTCGGCGATTTAAACCTTGCTGCTGTTGATTGGCATTTACTCCACCACTTGTTGCTCTATAATATTTAAAATAATTATTTTTTTTAAATGTATATAAATAAAAAAAAATATTAAAAAAAATACAAAAAAAAATTCACAAATTATAAAAAAAAAACGAATTTTAATTTAATTTTCTCACTCAAAAAAAATAAAAGAAAATTTTTTTGAAAGTAATAAAATCACATGCGATGAAAAAATATTCAAAATTATATAATTTTTTTTTTTTCATTATTAAATACATATTTTTTTACTAATTAATGTTAATCATTTATTTTTTAATTGTTAAAATAAAAACAAAGTATTAGTACTTACGCAAAAGGATTGTTAATTGCATCGAATTGATAAGATGCATTCTGTGCAGTCTGCAATTAAAATAAAATAATAAACAAAATAATAATTGCAAGTAATTTACAAAGAAAAAAAAAATCAAGACACAATAATAATAAAAATAAATAATAAAATAAAAAATTTAAACAAAACAATATTGTATATAGAGTTATCCTTTTATCATTATTATTTTTCTACATGCAAAAACAACATTAAGAAAATAGAAAATTAAAGCTAAAATTGTACCTCATTTGCTGTATTCGTTGCTGAACCAAAATTAAATACAGACTGTTGTTGTGGTGCCACATTTGTTGCTGACGGTTGATTACCAAAAGTAAATGGTTGTTGTGTTTGTTGCTATAAATAAAGAAATGTATAAGTAAATCATTTACAAAAAAAAATATATTAATAAATTTAAAATTTATATTCAACATACTTGCACTTGCGGAGCTGTACTAAAATTAAAACTAGGTGCTGATGTAGCATTAAATGAAAACGCTAATTTATTTGTATCATTTGATTGCTGGTTATTATTTGGAGTATTTGTAGTATTAGCATTTGAAGCTCCAAATGCAAATGGCTAAATATTAAGAAAAATATGATAAATTAATATAAAACAAAATAATCACAAAATTAATTTATTACCCTTGGAGTATTATAATTATTATTAAATTCAAATGGTGCACTACGTTTTACTGAAAAATCTGGTGTTGCTTGTTCAGATGGTGCTCCACCCATTGCACCGGATCCAAAAACTCCGAATTGAGTTCCTGTAGGTTGCTTTGGTGCACCACCAATCGGTGTATTTTCATATGAACTACCAAAAAGTGAATGAATATTACGTTTTTGTGATTGTGGTGATTGTTGTGATGCTTGCTGCCCGAAACCAGGAGATGTTGCTAAGGATCCAAATATGTTTGATTGATTATTACCACTGGCTCCAGAACCAAATGTTGTAGGCTGTACAGCACTACTTGCACTACCGAATGCTGGTGGTAATGCATCTGCATTTGTTTTTATTTTAATATTATTTGTTGAAAATGATCCAAATGTTGGTAATGTACTACCCGTTCCAGATTGACCAAATCCTATAATATAATAAATTATTTTAATAAAAAGGATAAGATAAGAATTATAGGTAAAAAATACTAACCAATTACTTCATAAGGCGGTGGGGGAGCTGCACTACTTTTAGTATTGCTTCCAAAAGAAAATGGAGCGGAATTCATTGTTGGTTGAGTGCCACCTACATTTATTGTTGATTGTGGTAGACTTTGACTATTTTCCATTTGAGGTTGCGTTATTGTCGATGCTGGAGCTGCTGCATTACCAAAATTGCCAAATAGAGATGGTATAGCACTGGGCGGGTTTGATGCAACTGCAGTATTATTATTATTAACACTAGACATACTACTTCCAAAACTAAATAAATTCGTTTTAGGCTTTTCATTATTTTGTTCAGTAGTTTTGGTTTGCATAGCACCAGACACTATCGATGAAGAATTAGGACTACTCCCGAATAAATAACCTCCAATTGATGGTTTTGGAATGGCTGCAGGATCACTTGTTATAAGATTTTTCAATTCTTCTGTCTTTGTAGTTGAAACTGTTGTTGGATTTTCAAATCCACCTATTCTTTGTGCAGTATCTGTTTCACTAGATTTAATACTTGAAACTGTTGTTGTGTTTGTTAATAACGAGGAATCTTTGGTCACATTACTTGGACTTTTAAAAATAAATTCATTACTGGATGTATTAGTAATTGTCTCTGTTTTAAGTTCTTTTTCCTCTTTCGACTTCGGTTCTGGTGTACCGAATGAAAAACTAGGCATTGATTTAACACCTCCAAAATTAGCTGTACCAAATACTGGTGTTGGATTACTTGATGAATCCTTAAAAGCGCCAGCAATGGAGCTAGAAATGGCGCTCGAAGGTGAATTGCCAAATAATAAAGTTGGTAATTCATTATTCTTTGGTGGTGATGTTATAGGAGCAGTTGAAATACTTGTTGGAACAGGTACAGTATTCGATGTGATACCAAATTTAACTGGACTATCTGTGCTAGTTTCTGATTTATTTCCACCAAAAGCAAATCCTCCAGGTGGCAAAGCAATTGTTTTTGCTGGACTTGGTACAGGATCGCTTGGTTTCGCACCGAATAAGAATCCTGTGGGTTGTATTTTATTCTCAGTTGTAGTTGTTACAGGTTTGGAATCTGTTGCAGCCCCAAATTTAATATCCGATAAAGTCGTTTTTGCTGTCGTTGTAGGTAATCCAAAACTGAATTTTGGTGTTGTTTCTAGAGATCCTGATGATGGTAAAACAGTTGGAAGTTCCTCTTTTTTACTTTCAGCACCAGAAGGAAAACCAAATGATATTTTATTCGCACTATTGCCAAAGGAAAATTGTGGTATATTTTCGGTTTTAGCACCCGGCTTTGCTTGATCACAACAAGTACATTTGCTCCGATTTGAATCAATTTTAGCTGAACAGGCTGTACATTCCCACTTTGCATTTTGTTGTGTTTCTAAGTTTGAAACACTTCCATCTGGTTTAGATGGAGTAATAACTGCTGACGCAGATGTTGGTTGAAAGCCGAATTTAAATGTTGTTGTCGTTGGTAATATTAAACCACCAGCTAACGACTGCGTTGATGCTGCTGGCACCTTGCTACCAGGTTTCGGTGTCTCACAAGCAATACATTTCGTATCTTCATTTTTATTTACAATCATACAAGTATCACATTCCCAGGTAGCAGCACTATTTGCTTTGAATTTATCACCAAAAGTATTTTTAATTGCACCTAATAAGGGTTCATTTTGTTTCGGTAAACTTAATGCGGGTTGCACTTTATTATTTGCACTGCCTGGTTTTGGTGTTTCGCATGCTACACATTTATTAACAGTAGAATCATTTCTAATCATGCATACATCACATTCCCATTTATCAGATGATAATTTAAATTGAGTTCCAAAACCTATATTAGTACTAGGTGTTTTAACAGTACTATTATCACTTGATATTGTATTTTCTTTCAATATATCCAAACAACTGCCAGTCTTTAATGTTGGTGGTGAAGCTGGAGCTGCACATGTTATAGCATTATTAATGGTATTCAAAATATCCAATGGTTTGCTAAATTTAAAATGATTCATTGGTATAATGGTGTGATTTTCAATTTTACCATTTACACATAAAGGTGATGAAAATTTAAATGTGTTATTATTAACACTATTATCATCTTTGTTAATTTTAAATGTTGTTGCTAAAGATTTTGCAGGTATTACTGTTGATGTTAAATTAGCTTGTGGTATGGCAATATCAAATTTAGGAACAGATTTCATTAATGGTAATGATATATTTGGTAAGGTGACAATTGGTGATAATTCCTCATTTGTTATATCTTTACTTGATGCTCTATTTGTATTAATCTTATTTTTTATTTTATTTACATGTTTACCAGCATTATTATTGTTATTACTACCAGCCGATATTACAACGTCATTATTCTCTGGCAATTTATACTCTTCTTTTTTATTTAAGATTGAATTTGAATTATCAGCTAATTTTCTCACTTTTTCTGTATTTAATAGTTTTTTCATTTGTAATAATTGGGACATTGTCGGTACTTCTAATTCATTAATATTTGGACAATTCATTTTCATATTACTATTATTATTATTATTTGGACGATTATAAGGTGTTAATCTAGGACTAGTTATACGATTTATTTTATTTTGTGAACGATCTTTTGATTGAAAACGTATATTGTTTGTTGATGCCATTTTCTTAGCTTCTTGTAATGGTGTTGTAAATTGATTCATCAATTCTAATATACGTTTAGCAGTATTGGATAAAGATGTTGTTGTATCATTATTACTATTATTATTATTTGTTCCTAATGAAGTATTTGATGATAATGTCGATAAGCTGGAAGAAGGACGTATTTGAATTGGTATACGTAAAGTGTTTTGCTGCTGCGTTGGTTGTATGTTTAAACGTTTGTTACTTGGATATGCTGATGAGCCACCATACATTGTTTTGCCACTATAAAATGGTGATGATGTGCTAAATAATTTACCATCACTTAACGCTGATGTGCTCCCATATAGTGATGCATTAAATGATTGACGTCGATTTACTAAACTATTTAAAGATGTTGTAGAGTTATTTAAAGAATTCTTAACTAAATTTTTATTTGAAAATAATGATTTCTCTGTTTGTAAATGTGTCGAGAAATTAATACCAATGTTATTTAAACCAGATCCTGTAGGTGTTGTTTGACCAGATGTTGTGTTTACAATGCCCGGCCCAAATGTTCTTGAACGTTTTTTATTACCAAATAAACCAGATACACGACGATTATCCTCATTTATTTGATTATCATTTTTTAATAAATCAACGTTACTATTAATTCGACCAGCACTACTCTGTGGTCGTAAATAATTTTTATTTTGATGATTTATTTGATAATTTGTTGGAGCTTGCATTGATGAACACCCACTAGTACTTTCACTACTCTCTGAACCTGTATCGTTATTTAAAACTACTTCATTATTAACTACTGCATTTATTTCATTGTCAACATCATCATCTTCATCATTATTTTCATTATTGTGGTTTATATTAATACTAGAAGTATCATTTGCTTTTATCAAGTTGTCATTATTATCAATATTATTTTTTGTGATTGTTCTTGAAGTTGAGGGCAAATTTCGATCATAATTACTATTTATGTTTAATGTACGTCTTTCTGAGAGACTATTATTTAATGTATTTTCTCTGATTGACTTGCGTGATGCAATTTTTTTAATTTTAGGCATTTCAGGCATCTCTATACAATCATTATCATCATCAGTGTCATCTAATCTTACAGTTTCATTAACTTCTTCCACATTTTCATCGTTAACCACATTATTTGTTTCACTAACATTATTGTTAAATTGCATATTCTCTTTTGTAAATGCATATGGTGTTGAATTTTTGTTAATATTTCGAACAAAATTTTTACGATATGGCATTAATGTTAATGGTGTTGAAGATTTATAATTATTATATTTTGATTTATTTAATATCAATTTATTATTATTTTGCGTCACAGTAACTGTTGACGTTTCCTAAAAGAAGAAACAAAAATTATTTTAAAGAACTATTGCGAAAATTTACTCAAATAACATACCTCATTTAAATCAGATTTTTGTCTCTTATTGGGCGGTGGTAATACACCTGATACTCTTCGTATGTTTGTCACTTTATTACTAACAATATTTTCATTCATATGTTCTTCCACTTCATCATTATCGTCCCTATTATTATCATCTTGATTCTCTTCGTCATCAGATGAATCTCTTCTTCTCCGTAAACTACCATTGTTCTTGTTCTCAATATTTGTTGTAGATGGTGAAAACCATTTTGTTAATTTGTTTGGAAATATGCTTGATACACGTGATTTAACTTTATTCATTATTGACTGAAAATAAAAAATATGATTTTAAGCTTGTAAATATTTTATATTCTATATTTGATTAAATGTTGTATAGAAGAAGAAAACAAGAGGGAAAATGATTTTATTTTTAGAAGCGTGTAAAAGCGTTCACATGTATGCGTAATTTTATTCAGTACTTTTCATCAATTTATATTATTAAATCGCTTACAGCGGGAAAAATTATATTAGCATTTTCTATATGATTTCTTTTAAAATCAAATGAAAATTTAATTTGCACATTTTTATAATTAAAAAGATGAAAAAGAAAGAAATAAATGGTTGCTGTTTGTATGATTTGACTCCATGTCATGCTTGTGACGCATTTATACATAGAAGATTATTGTAAAACTTGATATCAAGAAAAATAAAAAACCATAAAAAACTTACACTATTCGAATCTTTTTCTGGTGTTATTTGTTGTTGCAATATTGCCCCATTGGGGCTCTGATCATCAGACATTTGTAATTTAAACAATTTTTTTTTTACTACAAAATTTTTCTTTTTTTTTACAAACAAAAAAAACTATTTTAAAAACAAAAACTTTTCATTTGCAACATTTATGCATTATAAAATATATGTATATATTTTTATTAAACACAATTTTTGTCTATTAATTATTTTATATATTATTATAAGTTCCTTTTTTTAATAATCTCATGGCAAAAAATAATAAAAACTAAATTATATACGTCAAACACGGCCACACGGTTTTTGGAAATGGCGGATTAAGAAAATTTTATTTTAGCATTTTTCACTTTTTCTTTTTTTAAAAAAATTTTCCATCTTTCTTGCACAATCATAGTGCTTGTATTTTTTGTCACTTTTCTTTCAATGTTAATACCGATTATATACAATTAATATTTACAACGACATACGTCTTTTTATGATCTAATTTTATTGTAAAACTGCTTTACCAACATTTATAATATAAAAATTACTATAATTTTTAGTACTCGATTTTATTGTAGTCTTTATTAAGAATATTTTTTTTTTTGTTTTAATATATTTTTTATTTAATATTAAAAATTAATTAAGTATTAAATATTTATTAATTCACTATTTTCATTTTTTTGTAAATCATTCAATTCAGTTGTAATTAATGTTTCTTCGACTGTATTTTCAATAATATGCTGTTTGTTAAGCAGTTCTTTTGCATTCTCATATGTTCGATTATGAATAATTAACAAATGCGATTTTAATCTGTAATTACATATAATAAAATTTTTATTAAAAGTTATTACTGAAATATATTTGTAATGAATTTATTTACTTGTCTTTTCTAATAAACGATGCGTTACACTCTGTACAATGAAATGGTTTTTCTTTGGTGTGTGTAAACATATGCACTTTTAATGACCATGTTTTAGAGTATTCCTTATTGCATATATTGCATTTATGCTTAATGCCATTATGAGTGTCTATATGACGATCTAAATGACTTTTTTGTCTATATCTATTTGGACACCGCGTACACTGATATGGTTTTTCACCAGTGTGCTCCCGGCGATGCAATATAAGATACGAAGCACGACTGAATTTCTTATCACAATCTGGACATTGTACGGTTTTACCAGTATGTAAGGTCATGTGAGTGGTAAGTATTGTATGTTGGGTAAAACTTTTATTACATACTTTACATTGATATGGCTTTTCACCGGTATGCCTTCGCTTATGACACTTCAATGCATTACCCTGTGAGAATCGTGCGCCGCATATTGTACACTGATAAGGACGTTCACCTGTATGTATTCGTTTGTGACTACGCAATCTAAATTCAGTGGTAAATTTTTTATCTAAAATATTAATTTTTAAATATTAATATTACTTTAAAATATGAATCAAATGGATAATTAATACTAACCGCAAACATCGCAGTCGTAATTTCGTTCACCAGTATGCACAAAATTGTGTATTCTTAATCTTTGATTAGTGGTAAAATCTTTGCCACATGCTGAACATAAAAACCTAAAATTATAATTTAATTAATTGCAATTTATGAATATTTAATTTGTTGCATTCTTGCTTTGCTTTTGGTTTTTTTTCAGGCATATGTTTGTATCGATGATTATGTAGGCCATTTTTGGAAAAATATGATTTATCACAACTATCACATTTATATGGACGATTCCCTTCATGTAACAATAAATGAGATTTAAGAGATGTTTCTCGCGTAAACGATTTTCCACATATATTACATAAAAACAAAATTTGTGATTCATGAAATTCTTCGATATGCTTATCTAATTCATGTTTTAAATCTAAAATAATCACATTATTTAGTTTTTTGTTTAGAAGATTATTATTTGAAAACATACTAAATTTTTTATTGCATGCTGGACATTCGTAAACTTTTTCATTTTCTTCATTCATTACAGTTTCATTTTCTATATTACCTAATTCAGATAATGGCTTATCATCATCCGAATTTTCAGAATCATTTGTGTTATCAACTACATCATTTCGTTTATTTACTAGATAATTAGAATTTACTTTAGACAATTCATGCATTTTATTTTGCAACAATATTGGACTTTCTTGCGACTAAAAGCATATATAGACATTATTAAAATTAATATAATATAAATTTAAATATATTCAAAAATACAACCTCTCTTTTAATCTTATGTTTAAAATCATCGTTACTGGAACTTGTATTTGTTTCTAAAAATTAAGGAAGATAATTATTTTTTTTTAATAAAAATTAATTATTGAAATATACCATGAATTACTGAGTGCAAATCATTTATTTGTAATACTTTTTCTGAATTTTGGCATTGTAATAAAAATTTGTATGATATTATTAAAATATCTTTACATTTAATACACATTTTATTTGGCAAATTATTATTTTTATTAATGTTTATATTTATATTTGTGCATATTTGAAGGCATTCACGAAATGTAAGGTTAAGATCAAAATTATCATCATCATCTTCAGTTTCATTTATATTTGTCAACAAATTAATTAAATCAATTGATTCTGTAAGACACAATCGACAAACATTTTTATAATCCATTATAATTAATATTTAAATTAACAATTATTTTTAATTATAATTAAACTAAATTCAATGTTTACAAAATTTCCATCAAAACTTCAAAAATTAGTATATAGTCAATCAGTATATATAATTTTTTTTAACAATATTGATTGTAAAAAGTTTATTATTTTAAGTTAAGAATAATTAATTAATTAATAATTATTATACAATTTATAACACCTTATTATTACATTTTAACATTTAGTTAATTTTATTTAATAATTAATTTATTCTGCATTATCATCTTAAGGAGATTCCTATTTGACAACATTGTACAAACATTTCTATTTAGCAAAGACGCACATAAACAATCAAATATTCATTCAAAATTTTTATATTTTTGATTAAGCTGACATTGAAGTGACATTCGTTCGCAAACTATTTTAACTGCACAAATGATTGAAAAAAAATTATGTGAATAAAGTTTTAAAGAAAACAAATTTTGTGTTATTAAAAAACAATAAAACATCGAATAATGTTAATATTTTAATTATAAGTTACTTGTTATATCTACAAAAACAATAGTTGCTTAAAAAATACAATTCTAACAATTAGATTTACTAAAATTCATAAAGTAAGGTTAGATTGTATTAATTTAAGTAAATTATATTTATATTTGTGAAAATAATAAAAACATCAAGATGCGAAGTCGTAGTAATTCCGGAGTTCGGTTGGACTACTATCAACGTATTGTCCATAAATTAATTATGAAATATCAGGAACCAGTTACTGGATTATTCCCAGCAAGTCTGCAAAATCATCATGCCTGGGTAAAAACAGTGGATAGTGTTTTTAATTTGAATATATTTATTCCCTTTGTGTTGCATTTTAGATACGAGATAATGTTTATTGTATATTAGCTGTGTGGGGCTTGTCAATGTCTTATAAAAAAATAGCCGACCAAGATGAAGATCGAGCTAAAGCCTATGAACTAGAACAAAGTTGTGTTAAATTAATGCGTGGATTATTAATGGCAATGATGCAACAAAAGGATAAAGTGGAAAAATTTAAAACCACACAACATCCATTGGATTCATTACATGCTAAATATTCTAGCAAAACAGGACAAACCGTTGTTGGTGATGAACAATGGGGTCACCTTCAAGTATATTTTAAAAGAAATAAAAAAAAATCATGTATTAAATAGTTAAAATTTTGTTATTAGATTGATGCTATATCATTATACTTATTGATCTTGGCTCAGATGACTGCATCTGGATTACAAATTGTTTTCTCTTTAGATGAAGTGTCATTTATTCAGAATTTAGTGTTTTATATTGAGTCAGCCTATTGTATTCCGGTTAGTTACTATTAAATATTGTGTATAATACAAAAATATTAAAAAAAAAATTGCATTTTTAAGGATTATGGAATATGGGAACGTGGTGATAAAACAAATCATGGACAGCCAGAATTAAATGCTAGTTCAATAGGAATGGCTAAGGCAGCCTTAGAAGCAATGAATGAATTAGATTTGTTCGGTGCCCGTGGTGGACCAGCTAGTGTTATTCACGTATTAGCAGATGAAGCACATAAATGCCAAGCTGTTTTACAATCAATGTTACCACGTGAATCAAACAGTAAAGAATTAGATTCTGGTTTATTGTCGATTATTGGTTTTCCAGCGTTTGCAGTTGATGATCCACAGTTAATTGGAATAACACGAGAAGCTATTGTTAGCCGTATGCAAGGAAAATTTGGTTGTAAACGGTTTATGCGTGATGGTTATAAAACACCACGTGAGGATCCATCACGTTTATATTATGAAAGATATGAATTAAGAATGTTTGAAAACATTGAGTGTGAATGGCCTCTATTTTTTTCATACTTAATATTATTTTATTCATTTCAAAACGATAAAACAGCTGTCAGTGAATATATGCAAAAATTAGAGGTGAGACATGAATTTTATTGACTCATAAAAATTTGATAAAAAAAAATAAATTTATCATCTTGAAAAAAATAAATAAATAAATAGGATGTGATGGTACGCACAGATGATGGTATACGTTTATTACCTGAAATGTATGCAGTGCCACAACATTTAGTGTCATCAGAATATCAACAACCTGGCTCACAGCCAAGAGAAGCTGTTGGACGTTGTCCATTTTTATGGGGACAATCGCTATATATTTTAGGAAAATTATTACAAGAAGTAAAATATTAATTTAATTTTTAATTTTTTAAAAAGAAAAATGAAATTATTTTTTACGGAATTAATGTTTTCTAGGGATTTTTAGCTGTTGGTGAATTGGATCCATTAAATCGTCGTTTAGGTGCACAAAAAAAGCCTGACGTTGTTGTTCAAGTTGTTATTTTGGCTGAAGATAATGAGATACGTGATAAATTATGTGAACATGATTTGCATGTACAGACAATAGCTGAAGTAGCACCAATTGAAGTACAACCGGCGCGTGTTTTAAGCCATTTATATACATATTTAGGACGTAATAAAAAATTAGGTTTATCCGGTCGTAAATCTAGAGATGTTGGTATATTAAGTACAAGTAAATTATATTCATTAAAAGATCGAATATTTGCATTTACGCCACAGGTTCGTTATTTATTTATACTTTAAATAATTAATATTTTATTGTTTAATATCTAAAATATATGTTTATTTATTTAAAACATAATATTCATTTAATCATCTATTATATCCCCCTTTTTTTTATTATTTATTATTTATCCATTTATTTTATTTTATTTTATTTTATTATTTTTGCATTGAAAAATGAATTTTTTTATGTTTTCGATATAAAATTATAAAGTTTTCTGATTTGAAACGATTCTACATTGCATCAGACAACGAATTGATGATTGATATATTAAAAGGGGAAATAAATTTTTTAAAATCAGCATGGCAGAATTTACTTGGACGTCCTCTAGTTACATTGGTTTTGAGAAGTATACATCTAGGTCGGTTGCTTTTAATAATTATTATTATTTTTATTATTTATTTATTTATTATTTTTTTTGTTATTTTCTTTTCTGATTTTTATTTATTAAAAAATTTTTGTCTATTTTTATTTTTATTTTCTTGGAATATTTTATTATTATTGTCTGAGTTAAATTGGTAGTGTTTTTTTATTATTATTATTTATTTAATTTTTGTATGATTTAGTGAAAATTTGTTTATGGTTTTTTTTTTATTTATTTAATTTTGTTTCTATTTATTATTTTCTAATGACAAAAATTAAATTATGTATACACAACCGTTAACGTATAAAATCGTACCTTTTTCTAAAATTTAAAAATTAAAGTAAAAAAGTTTATTAATGGTGATAAAACGACAATTGGTTTAGTGAGAAAATTTTTCTTTTTTCTACAATTTACGTATACATAATTTAGTTTTTAAATAGTTTTTTTTTTAAATAATAGGCGGCTTGTAGATGATTAACTAATTTTATAAAAGAATTACTGATTTACAATAGCTAGTGATAAATTATTTGATTGAAAATCAGGTTAATTAATTAGAAGATAGTAAATACTCTGCAAGTCAACAAATAAAGCCTAGAATTATAATAGTCTGATTGAACAGGCAAATTTTAATTTAAATCATAAATCATTTAGTGTATGACGAGGTGCATCTAACTGATAATATACATAATAATTAAAAATTACATAATCTGATTCGTTGTTTTTTCACTTTGTTTGTTTTATAAAAGTTTTTTCACTTTGTTTTCTAACTTTTCCTTGATTTTCTTGTTTTTTTATTATTATTTTCTTTCCGTTTTATTCTTTTTTTTTGTTGTATTTTTGTTGTTCTCCTTGTAATCTTATTTTGTTTGTTGTTTTTATATTATTTTTTTTTAATTACTTATCATTCGTTTGGTGATGGTTGTTGGTTTATTGTTGATTAAAAACTATTAAAATTTAGTGAATACGTACCTTAAACGAGTCTAAAATTCAATGCGTGATTGTGAGTGACGGCCAATGGCTATTGTAATTTATTATTTATTTATTTTTTTTTTATTTCATTTCCTTAAAATTTATTTATTATTTTCCTTTTTTGATCCTTTTATGATTTTTATTTAAAAAAAAAAAAAACAATTTATTTATTTTTTTATTTCCATCATTAAAGTTCATCATTATATATTTTTTTTTGTTTTTAGAATATTTATTAATATTTTTTTTTTTTTTGTGCAAATAATTTTTATAATTCAAAAACAGAAACTAATTAATTAAATTCTTATCTTAAATTTTTGTTTCATTTTTTCATATTAAAAAATACAAAATTATATAAAAATTAAATAACAAAACAATATAAAATTATTTATAATAAAAACATAAAATAATAAAAAAAGAGTATTGATTATGAAGAATACTACACAAATCGCGATCCAGCACTTTTAGCCAGCAATTTTACATCAAATTTGGCATTTTTAACAAATAATTGGCGTCACATGTTAGGCCGTCCAACAATTACATTAATGGCAACACATTATCTTTTAGGTAAAAGCAAAAAAAATAAAAACAATTAAATTAAATTAAATTTATAAATTAGAATAAAAAAAATTTATCGGAAATTAATTGAAAATGATTAATTTCAAAAAAATTTTAATTACTTTTATTTTTTATTTTTTGGGTGTAAAATTAGTTTTTATTTTATTTTTTTTTGAAATTGATATGAAAAACTATTTTTTATTTACATAAATTATCGTGATAAACATGTATTTATGCTACAATTATTATTGATGATGATGCTTTAGTTTTTTTTTTTTTGATCTTATCAAAGATAAACTTTATTGATTTTTGGACTTTTTTTTTCTTGTTGTTTTTCTTCTCATAATTAAAATGAGAAAACATAATTATTATTATTTAGTTTTATGCTAATTTATGTTTAAATTTTGCACTCATATTCACAGAGAATCATATTATTTTTTTTTTTGTCTTGTTTGGCTTGATTTTCATTAGTATTTTATTAAATGGTTCATAAATGTACAGGAATTTTCCAATTGCATTTAAATGTGTTATGTTTTTTTTATAATAATTTATGTTTAATTTTTTTTTATTAATTAAAAGTTATTATGATTGTTGTACTTATTGTTGTTGAAACCAAATCAATGCATTCAAATACACAATTTGTTGTGAGTAGTTTTTTTAATCATAAATTTAACTGCAATTTGAAAATTCTTATAATAAAATCATTCCTTTACACATTTGATGCACATTTAATCAAAAGTAATGATATGCAATAAATTAAATAGACAGAAAAAGTCCAAAATAAAAAATCATTTATTATTATTAATTAATTTAAATAAAAAAAAAATAAAATTTATTTATTTAGAATTTTAGAAGAATGTTGAATGTGTTTTTGAGGTGATTTTTACACAAAATAAATGTTTTTTTGCATGTTTTTATTTAGAAATTAATTAATATCTTTTTCTCTATTTATATAATAAATAAATATTGGTTATTATTTATTTATAATAAATTTTATTATTTCTATTATTATCTGCTTAGAAATTTATTATTTTAATTAAAGAAATATTTTTTTATCTGTTTGATTGATTTGATTTGTGGTGTTGTTTGTGGTATTGCTGTTTGATTTTCATAATTTATTTATTTATTTACTCTTGTTAGATGCTTGCCTAATTTATGTAAATTAAATTAAATTTATTTTATATACTCTTGTTTATTTATTTGTAGTGTTGTTTTCTTTTTTTTTTTTGTAATGTATTGCTATACATGGTCTGTCTGCTATTTGTGATTTTATTTCATTGTTTTCTTGTGATTGTTTTATCTGGGTTTTTTTTTTAAATCTAGTTATTTAGTTATTCTAATTATAATTATTGCGATAAATTGAATATGAAATTTTCAATTTTATTTTATAGATCAAAATCGTATACCATTAGCAATGATACAAACAATGAAAAAATTAAAATCAGGCTATATAAATGGTACACGAGTAATGTTAGGTAATTTAGGTGATTTTTTGAATACATCAGCTATAACAGATTTAAGTTTTTTGGGCAGTCAAGAGGATGGTTATCCTGATCGTAAGTAAATTAATATTATTATTTTTTGTAATAATAAATAATTTTTGTTTTAATTAATTCAAAAGGGTTAAATCCGGCTGTACAAGCATATTTGGAAGAACATTTATTACGTTCGTTTAGTCAAAAGAATACATTAAATATACGTTCATCTGGATTACGACCACGTAATTTACGTCGCCGTATGTCTGTTAAGGGTGCTATTAAGAAAACACGTTCAATAAATGTTGACAGTAAATGATTTATTAATTTTTTTATTATAAATATTTGGTTTTAAATAAATAATAAATAATGTTTTTTATAGCGGATACATTGGGTATGGAAAATGTAAATGAGAGACGTTTATCAACGGCTGTACCGCCACCATGGTTAGAACCAAATTATCAAGGAAATACATTAAAATTAACATTACATAGTCCTGATTCAAATTCTTTTGATCAAAGCTCAGGTTCATCAAGTTATAAGGGCAAACTAGATCGATCACCAGGATTTGATGCGGATGATCTGCCACCAATAAAAATTGAATATAATTCTGATGGTATTTATTGTCCATTTTTATTTAAAATAAGAAAAATCTAATTAAATGTATTTATTTTTTTAGTACCAAGAGTACAAGTAACACGTCACCGTGCTACAAATGATACAAATTTCAATGAAACGGAAGTTGAAGAATTATTAGCAATGTTACGTGAATCAGAGAGTTTAGAGGAACAAGGTGATATATTACAATTTTTATATGATACCAAAGGATTGGATTATAATACAGGTGAATTTTTTTATTCTTTATATTCTATGAAAATTTATTAATAATTAAATTATTAAAGAAATAAATTTAAATAATTTATTGTTTTCTTATTAAAAGGATTATTGAGTTTAGTTTAATCAAAAATTTTTTTTATAAAAATTAATGTTTTTACTTAGTTTTTGTTATGCATGTTTGTTTATTTTTATTTAAATTATAATTATTATTTCTGAGTTTCGTTTTTTAATTGGATTTAAAAATTAATAATTTATTAGATTTTAAGAATTAATTAAAAATATAAAACTTTTTATTTAATTTTTATTTTTTTTGTAGTTTATTGTTTTAATTAATTTATGTTTTTATTTTTTTTTTTCATATTTTTTTTTTCTTGTATAATTTGTGTGTGTGTTTTGGTTTACGCGCTCAATTAATTAATTAATTTAATAAAAAAATATATATATAAAAATTAAAAAACTAACTAAATATATATTTTGTGAAACGTCTATTTATTAATTTATTATAAATAAATTAATAAATCGCTTTAAATAATATGTGGCTGCTTACAATTATTATTAAATAATATTATTGTAAAAATAATAAACAAAAAAAATAAAATAAAAAATAAAGTGTTGAATACAACAACATCATCATCATCGTCATCATCAACAAGCAAAGATGATACTGATAATGGTGTTAAAATAACATCATCAACATTATTGCTAAGCGAACATAATAAATTAATTGATAATTTACCTGTAAAAACTGAAGGTATGCTTGAAGAGGGCCGTATTGTAACGGTGCGCGGCTTATTAAAAGGTTTATATGAAAAAGCATGTCAACAAAAAATGTGGGGTCTTGTCAGACATACCGCTGGTATGCTTGGTAAACGTGTTGAAGATTTAGCTAAAGCTGTTACTGATTTACTTGTGCGACAAAAACAGGTAAAATTAAAAAAATAATTATTTAATTCATTTTTAAATAATATTATTAATAAATAATTAAATTATTGTCAATAGGTAACTGTTGGCATGCCACCAAATAATGAATATACAATAACAGCACCATTACCAGAAGCCGATTTACGTTTATTAATACATAAAGCGTATGGTGATGATGAGAGTACAGCAATGTTAACACAAGAATTATTAGTTTATTTAGCTATGTTTATACGTACCGAACCGCAATTATTTCATGAAATGTTACGTTTACGCGTTGGTCTTATAATACAGGTAATGGCCAAAGAATTGGTACGCTCAATTGGTTGTGATGTTGAACAAGCATCAGAACATTTATTAAATTTATCACCATTTGAAATGAAAAATTTATTATATCATATATTAAGTGGAAAAGAATTTGCAATTAGTAGTGGTACGAAGATTAATTTATCAAAATATTTATTAAAAAAATATATATACTCATTTGATTTTATTTTAGTTGCTCGCGGTAACTACTCAATTATCAGTTGTAAATCAGGACGTGTTAGTAAAAAAAGTCAAATAGGATTAGGTGAACCGGAACTGAATGATGAACATGTATTAATGGATGACCGTCAAGGACAATGGTTACGTAGAAGACGTTTAGATGGCGCCTTAAATCGTGTACCACGTGATTTCTATTCACGCATATGGACAGTTTTAGAACGGGTTAGTTTATATATAAAAACTAAGATTATATTATTTATATCTATTATTTTCTTAATAACAATAGTAATAATTATAATCTTAATTATTTTTTATATATAATAATACAAAAAAAAAAAACAAAATCCAAAAAAAAAAAAATTCAAAAAAAAAAAAACTTAAACATAAAAAACATAAACAAAACAAAAACTTAAACACAAAAAAAAAAATATCTCTAAAAACAAATTAGTGTCAAGGTTTAGCAATTGAGGGTCGTGTATTGCCACAAAGTTTAACACAAGAAATGACATCCGGTGAATTGAAATTTGCGTTAGAGGTTGAAACTGTTTTGAATACAATACCGCAACCAGAATACCGGCAATTAGTTGTTGAGGCATTAATGGTATTAACAATTGTCACTGAACATAATATGGTGCCCAGTTTTGGTGGTATTATTTGTGTTGAACACTTAGTACACAAGGCAAATCAATTATTTTTGGAAGACCAACGTAAAGTACAGGGTGATGCAATGTTATGTTGTGCAAAAGTAAAAACAAATAATGAAGGTAATAATGCATTATTATGCAATGGTGCAGCATATATTTGTCAACATTTGTATGATAGGTAATAATTCAAAATTAAATTATTTATTAATTAACCAACTAATGTTATTTTTCTTTATTTTTATTTAAAGTGCGCCTAGCGGTAGTTATGGCACAATGACATATATTGTTAAGGCTGTCTCAAGTGTTTTAGATTGTGTTCCCAAACAGGGCGAAGTAGAATGTGCCATTTGTTAATTAATAATGAAAAGAAATAAGAAAATTATAAATAATTAACAAATAATATTGCCAATAATATTTATTATTATAAATTTTTTCTTTGAAAAGAATCTTTTTCGTTTAAATGAACAAAAAAGAAAAGAAAATACATTTATCCTTAAAAAGATATATTTGTTTAAATGAAAAAGTTTCTATTCTTTTAGGATAAAAGTTTTTTTTTTTTTTCGTTTGTAAATTTAAATTAGAGAAAATTCTTTGTTTTTAATTATATGTTTATTTATTTAAAATTATTCAATAATTATATTTTGTTTGTTTTGCTGAATCTGTTCGTGTTTATCAAATTAATAACAGTTATATAAGTAAATTTTAATTGGAAAATTAATTAAATCGTATTTAAGGACACTTACACGGAACGTTAAATTAATAATTTTGTTTTGTTTTTAAAAGTAAAAAAATAAAAGTAATAATACTGCTGCAGCTGCTGCTTTTGTAATTATATTTTTTTTTCTATTACGAATTTATTGTAATTTTTATTCTAAGAAGCATACATTTATGTCGCTTTGTTTAGCATTTTTGCTTTTTTTTTTTGTTAAAATAAAATCATTTGAATTTCTAGTTAGTAAATAAAACTTCACGTCTCTATAATTTAATTATAAGAAAGAATGAAAAAAAAATCCCTATCTGAGTAAAATTAAGTACTAAATTAATAAATATTTTAATTGAAAATTCAACTATTATCGCCCAATTTCTTTTATAAATAAAATTTATGTATATGTATATCACAAATAATCTAAAAACAAACAAAAATTTACCGGAATAAAAAGACAAAATAGTTAATTTAAATTTAGTTAGCGAAAAAAAATAAAAAAATAGTGAAAAATTTAATTAAATGCTTAATAAAATTACAAGTTTAGATGATCAAAATAATAATGATAAAAAAAAAGAGAGAATTTATCTGCAATAATGTTGTTAGAAAAATAAGAAAATTTATATTTATGTTAATATAGGAAAATATATTTATTCTTACATAAAAAAATAATTATCATGGTTTTAATTTAATTAATATAAAAGGAATTTTAGAATATAGGAATGTTTTAAAAATAATAATACATTTTTTTTTTATTTAAATTATTGATTTATTTTTTATAATAATTAAATGTGAATAATTAAGTTTGCTTAATTAATTTTTAAAATTAATGTGAACAAAAAAAAGAAAAGGAAACAAAAATTGTTTTCCTTTAAATTAATATAAAAAGATAAATAAATTGGTGAAAGAAAATTATATAGACAGTAAAGCACGCAAATTTATTTCGAGCACGAAAGTGTAGTGCCATGCCGCCGTTGAATAACAAAGCTTTTGATTAATTATGCTGAACCAAAAAAAACACGAAATAGAATGTTATTACAGTGTGATTAAGAAAAAAAATTAAGGAAATTAGAAACAAAAATAAAAAATTGATGGAAAAATGTTTAACAATATCCACGATCTGGAACGCGTTTTCGTGGTGCACACCGAATTATATTATCGACACGCAAAATCATTTCGGCAGCCTCTGATGCTGACAATAATACTTGACGTTTAACTACATAGGATTCTGTTATTCCCAATTCTTTCATGCAGCCAATTTTTCCCAAATCCATATTCAAACCAGTTGTTTGTTTTCCTTGCATATGAGCTGCCCGTAATTCAGAAACTAATTGTGCTGAATCATAACCAGCATTATCAGCGATTATTGTTGGTAGTTGGAATAACGCTTCTAAAATAACAACAATGAGTTAATAAATTATCAAATTTTAAAATATAATCTAGCTTACTTGCGAAGGACTCCATAGCAATTGCTTCTTTACCGGCAGTTTCAGTTGCTTTATTCTGAATAGCGCAGGCCATCAATGCCTCAGAGCAACCGCCACCGTAAACAATACGAGACTCTTTAACTGTAGCTGCTAATACACATAATGCATCATGTAAAGAACGGTCGGCTTCGTCGATAATTTGTTGAGTGGCTCCTCGAATTACAATTGTGCAAGCTTCACCAAGTTTTACACCGCTGAATCTCAATAAAGTATCTTCACCAATCATTATTTGCTCAATAAGATCACATTGTCCCAATTTGATACCCTCTGGATTATCAAATGTAGATACAATTTCACCACCGGTGACTAATGCTAAACGTTCGATACCATCAAAATCAGCATGTTCAATTGCCATAATACCAGCATCGGCAAATAATTGTTCGGGATAATTATAAATCAATTGACGATTTATAAATACGTTGCAGTTGTGACTCAAGATCTTATTTACCTTATCTTTCATTTTTTCTTTCTCTGCCACTTCTAAATCGGCAATTTTCGACATTGAATCAACTTTAATGTGAGATCCAAAAACTTTTATTTTATCTGTGTCCATTGGAGTGTTTGCAATAAGTATTTTAGCATTCTCAATGCGCTTTGGTTGATGTACACCTGGTTTTTTGTCCAGTAAAAATCCTTCATCCAGGAATGAATCCTCTAAAGTACCACCAGTTTTTTTAATTATTTGAATTGCGGTTAATTCACCGGATCCCTTCAAACGTAAAACTGCATCTACAGCTAATTTAGCAAAAAATCTAAAAATATATTAAAAATAAATTTCATGTTTATAAATAAAAATCGAAAAAAAAACTTACTCCTTATGCTGACAAAGAATCTTAGAGCTAAGCGTAGTTCTTGCAATATTTAAAAGATCTTCTCTAAATTTAATTGGGTCGGCTGAGTTATTTTGCGCAACATTTGTTAATGTTTCACGTGCAATATCAACAGATTTACGCCATCCGGCAATAATTGTTTGAGGATGTAATTTTTGATCAATTAGTTTTTCAGCTTCACGAAGCAATTCTGCAGCAAGAACTGTCACAGATGTTGTACCATCACCGACTTCATCATCTTGTACACGTGACATGTCAACAAGAATCTTTGCCGCTGGATTATCAACACCGACAGCCTTTAAAATTGTGGCTCCATCATTTGTAACCTCAACTTGTCCAGCATTACGGCCAGTTCCAACAAGAATTTTATCCATTCCTTTTGGTCCTAATGTACTTTTGACTAAATCGCCAATTGCAATTGCACCAATAAAGGAGGACAATCTAGCAATTTCAGCTTTCTCTTCTTGTGCATCATTTTTCAATATACGAACTGGATTTAGTGAAACTTCCTGTATAATAAATAAAAATAACCATATTAAATCACAAGACAAAATACGAAAAGAAACATAACCTAACATTTACTATTGCATAAAATAATTCTTTTGATTATCAACATTTTAATAAGATACTGACAAAAAATAAGACTTGTGGTTTAAAATATTACCGAAATATGAACTAATTATTAACATTTTAGTGAAAAACATTAAAATAATGATAATTTAAGCACATGTAATAATAATTTTATAAGAATAATCCAGAAGAATTTACAACTACACACTCACGTGGGTGTCATTTTATTTTACTCAATTTGAGTCATAGATACGCAGCCGGCATTTCAATTTACATATTTTATACAAAATAATAAAAAATTTATTATTTTTCTATTTTAATTGAAATATAAAAGTGATAAATAATTAGTTTTAATAAATAAAATAAATTAATTCAATAAAATTTTACCATTTTAAATTAATATTTTGGTTACACAAAATCACATAAACAGTCTTAACAAGAGAAATGAAAATTATACACTGTTCTAAAATGGTATAATGAATGAAGTCTACACAAATTTTTTATATGTCATTATTGGTATAATTTAGTATAACCTTATTTTCGATGTTATTTTTTAAAGTATTCAATACACAAACCTAATTCTGTTATTTTGAAATAAAAAACGGTTGAAAATACAAAATTTATTATCATTTATGTTATTTTACTTTCGTAATTGTAATTGTTTACTATAAATAAGATAATATCAAGTACAGATAATAATTTTTCTAATTTTTATAAATTAAGACAATAAAATTCAAAAACCGAAACTTATTTGTGTGGCTATTTCTAATAGCATTTAAAAAAATAAACCAATATTACGAAAAACTTAAAAAGATCTTTGTTAAACACGATTCTTTAAAACTAATTATAACATTGTTATTACTAATGATTAAACTTTAACAGCTTAACAAGTAAAAATCAATTGCAAAAATATATACAAAAATTCCTTACAAACTTGCATTATATTTGGTTAAAAAAAAAATGAAAAATTTATTTATAAATCTCATTTTAGATGTGATTTAATCACGAAATACTTTCTTTTTGTTAACCAAAAACACTGATTAGAAAAGTTTCGATGCTGTAAAGTTCATTGTACAGTTTTTTGAATTTAAATTGATTATTTAATTGTTTTATATTTTTATTTGTAATCAGTACATTAGCAAACTAGTTAAACTTAATGATTATTAGATTTTTTGTATACAATTAGATTTTAGAAAATACTTTTAAAGCATCTATAGTTTTTTATGAATTTTTGCACAAAAACAGTTGTAAAAGCTTTTTCACCTGATTTGGATATGATATAAAGACATTTTTTAAATAAATCTTCATTAAATAATTAATAATTAATCTGCTGTTTTGGAAATTAATAGTTTAAGAATGATTTTTCAGACTTTTTAAATGCGAAAATTCATATAACTATTGTCTGATCAGAATAAATGATTAAACTGATTGGCTGACTAATTGCCTTCTAGTAAAGTTTCCAGTGGAATTAATCATACAAACGGAAAATCTTTAAAATTTATTTAAAAAAAATGTTTTATATGTTGTGGAACCACATTCCTCTAATACCTCCCGCATACTTAAAATATTATAAAATTAAAAACTTTTGATGGCAAAATAAAATAACAAAAAAAAAAAACAACTAAAACCAGAAAACTGTTTAAAACTTTATGTCGCTTAAAACCAAATTTAATTTTGTATTATTTTCTCTGCTCTAATTATTGTTGTTCTGCATTTTCGCGGTTTTGGTAGTTTGTTTATTATTTTATAAATTTTTGAGAAAATGTTTTATTTAAACAGAAAAACTAAAATTATAATTAAAACTACAGAAAAATAAATATTTAATTACATTTTATTTCGTTTTTATTTTCTACATTTATTCCAATTATTGTTTATTCTAATAGTATTTGCTAATGAAATAAAAATAAAATTAATTATTATTATTTTTCAAAAAAATTAATTGAATTTTAAAAGAATTTATTTTTTATTTTAAAAAAGCTTGAAGCCAGACAGTAATTAACTTTAACGGTTTTTGTTTTAATGAAATTAAATTTTTGTTTTTTTTTTTATGTTGTAAAATTTTCTAGAAAGTCCATCAAATATATGGTTACATTTTCATTATTATCAATGTCATGACTATTAACATTAACCCTTGACAATAAGATGTTTGTACTTTCGTAACTGCAGGTACAAGAATAAGAGGAAAATACACACATCATAGACGAAGACAAAGTTTTTTAAAGTTTTATTTTTGCTCTTGATTTCTCTTCTTAGTTTTGTTCTTTTATTCTTCATGAGTGTGTTATGAATGTTGTTTAGTTTTATTAAAGGTAAAAAGAAAAACATGTTTTTAAGCAAAGTCACTAATATAGAGTGATTTTACGAGTTTTTTTTTTGGTTTTCTTTTTCGTCTAACAACGAAAACCTCTAACAATGTTTTTATGTATCTTGACATGATTTTCGGACGTTTATTAATGTAATGAAATATTTTTAAATGTTTTTTAGAAACGATCTTAAAGAGCAACATTGGTTAAAGGTTTTTTGTAATATTTTCACTACCTTTAATTATTTATCCTGAAAATGACTATTTAACAGTTTATTAAGATAATTATGATTATGCAACATTTATATAATATTTTGTTCCAAAAAATGACAGTTATTTGTAACCTTATTGTTGCAAAATCACGAGTTAAATGTCAATAAGATTTAAGAAGACATTTAGAGTTTATTTAAGACGACATAAATGTAGAAACGCATAACTTCGTACGATAAAAATAAAAATAATGTTTATAAACATTATTTTTTTCCTTATATGAAAAAACTTTGATAAAGCACAAAAAAAAAAACAAGAAATAACCAAACAGGAGAAAGGAATGTTATAGTTTCTTAAGACAAAAACAAACTTATTTTTTATTTTATTTTATTTCTTTTATTTGGCTTTAATTCCATCGTAATATCAAACGACAAGTTTAGTATATTTTCCTGTCCAAGGAAAAAATAAAAGCAAAAAGAATAGTAAAACAAATAACTGAGTCGTAAAATTTAAGACACAAGAATCAACAACACTTTACTTTGGCTTGGTTCAGGAAAACTATTGCTAAATTGCAAAATCTATGTGAAAACAGGTAACCAGCAGTTTTACCTATCAGAAGAAAAGTTATACAAAAGTAATAATATTTTTCTGTATTTTTTTTTTCTCTGAATTTGGTTGACGAAAAAAAAAGTCATATTACCTCATGAATTTTCTTAACTTTTATTTATTTACATTAATGTTTAATAAAAACATAAAAAAAAAAAATAGAAAATTATGTACAAAACTTTCCAAACACACTAAAGTAGATAAGCAGGAAAAAAAGAAGAAAACTCTTGATGCTGGTCTCTCTCTCTCTCGATAAACAGTTTTTTTTTTTATAAAGTTTTCTACAATTTTCCAATTTAAAAAGAAACCACAAAGTAAAATAAAAATAGAAAATGGAAAATTACCCGTAACCCGTCTAGTCATATTATTTGTATGAATGAAAAACTAAAAAAAAAACTTTAAAAGAATTTCCATTAAAAAAAGTCAAAAGAAAAGAAGAAAAATAAGTTATATATTAATTTTATCACATATTTCACTGATAAAATATGATAATGAATGGACAACAACAAAAAGAAGTAGAAATTATTTTATGTTTCCACACACATATATGTACTTTTCAATTTATTTATTAATAAATATAAATACACCAAGGTTCCGATTTGCGATGTAAGTTGGGTCCGAAAAAGGCCTCGCAATTCAAAACTACACAAATCGAGATAATTTTTTGTTATGTATTTCTACAAGTTTAGCTAACTTTAAGCAACGGAAAGGACGCAATACGTGGCTTTAATGGACCTACCAATGGAGGCGCCAGGTATATACTGCTGTTAGTAATTATTTTAATTAAGTCGTTACTTTTTTTTTCAATAAAAAAGAAGTCTATTAAATAATTTATTTGATATTTTAAAAATAACTAATGAAAATTAATAATAATTAGTTTATTTTTGATACACAATTAATTTGGTAACCCCAATATATGTATAAACGAGAGCTTTATATACATAGATATAAAGCTCATAATTATTTAATTTAATTTTTTGCTTGAATTTTTTATATATATTTCGTTTAAATGATTTCTTTGCATATTTATTTCTTTTTTACTATTTTTATATTATTTTTTCCGTACTTTTAGCTTAATACTTTTAACTTAATTTTGCAAAGTACACTATCTGATTATTAAGCTGACAAAAAACTAAAAAATAATAATAATAATAAAAATCTCTTGACTGTTCATATTTGAGCTTGTCTTTTGTTTTTTTGTTTAAATTTTTATTTTTTATTAAGTCTGTCTACTATGATGTGTGATAAATAGTTTGGTGCTTTTGCATTTTGTTGTTTGTTTTTGCAAAAGTTTAAGTTTAACTTAAGTACTGTACTTTTTTTTAGTGTTTTTATTACATATAAAACAATTTTTTGCAGTGTTTGTCTGGCGACATGTTTGCGCTTTCGTTTTTATTTTCATTAATGTAAAATTGTGATTTTTCTTATAATATAACACTGAAATAGAAATTTTCTTGTCTGTTTGCCGGATTTGATATTTTGCCTATTCGAAGTCTATTATTAAGATGGTATTATTTTATTCAGAGTAAAACTCTGAATTACAGCAATTACCCGCTTTACGGACAGGACATGTTCCTCGCAAACTGCCCGTTAAGCGAAAATGCGTAAAACTAGACTTAAAAAGTAAATTTCGTATTCGATAGACATGTAAAGAAAATGGGGAAAAAATTGTTGTCCGTATTTGCGAATATATGGTCTATTTCCGTTAAACGAGCATCCGTATAGCAGGAGACGCCTGAATTAGGTGTTATTATACAAATTTGCGTTTTATTACTGTGCGAAACCGGATAACAGAGCTAGTAAGTTATGTAAAAAAAAATTAAAGAAAATTAGTTGCGAGTAGAATAACTGTTGACGGATTTTATATTTTACGCAGAAATATTTTTGCTTATATTAGATGCCCTTCGTAATACTCATCTTATAATTTATTTTCTTCTTGATGTTTTAATTTTAAAAGTTGTTTTGCTGTTTTTAAAATTTCCACATATATAAGTGAGTGAAGTGGTTAAAACAGAAAATTATTTTATAATGTCATCAGCATTATCATCATTTTCTTATTATTTATAAAAATTATAATTATACGAAAAGAATTATATAATATAAAAATGATTAATTATGTTTTTTTTGTATATGTATGTTAGCTAGCTGAGTGTTGATTTAAAATGAAAACAACAAGAATAATAATTATTAAAGATTTTCACTTAAATTTTACAAATTAAATTAACAAAAAATGAGTAATAATAACACCAAATATACTTTTATTGCCATTTTTTAATGTTTTTATGAGCTCTTATTATTTTTTTTTGTTATTTGTGATATCAAAAGAAATAAAAATAAAAAGAAGGCAAAACATCAACGAGAATACTATCAACAATGACAATAACAATAATAATAATAAAAGTAAAAACATTTTCAAGTAATTAAATCGTTTCAATAAAGAAGAAAAATAAAACCCAAATTACATAGCTTAAAATCATTGAATGATGCTGTCGCGACAATTGTTTTATTGATAAAAAAAAGAGAAACCGATGACTTGTAGAGTGAGTAGTAGCTAACTCGAATTCATTTATAACCTTTTTTTTTATCCGATTTTCACTGTTTTCCTTGATTTAAATACTTTGAAAAATGTTTTTTTTTTTTGAAATTTTTATTTATTTGTTTGTTACATAATTTAAGTGTCTAAATGTCAATCATTTATTAATAAAAATAACAGATTTTATGCAATTGTTAATATTTTTTCTACTTTTACCTGTAGCTTTAATTTATAATGAAATTTTTAGTAATCAATTTTGTTTAACGTATTAACACGATCTTTAATCTTTAATAATTATAATTCCAGGTGTTTTTTGCTAGAAATAATATCAAAATATTAAATAATTTTTTATTTTCGTTGGTTTGTTACTGCCGATGCTACGATTTTTTCCGCTATATTTATTAACACGAGAATAATTTAACGACAAAAAAAAAGAAGAGAAACAACTTTATTTTTTATTTGTCAAAAATTATATTAAAATTTATTTACTGTTAATGCAAATAATTTTTTTTTTTCCACTTTATGATTTATTTATTAATTTTTTTTTTTATATATATATAATATTTTCTCTCGCTGTTATAGTAAAATTGTTATTTATTTATAAATTTATTTATTTTTAGTTATTTAATGTAAAGCAAACATAAATTTATTATTGGCACATATTTGGTTGGTTTGTTTTTATTATTTTTTATATATGTTTTGGTCGGTTGATGGCTCTTGTCAAGAGGATTTTGTTTTTTTTTCGTTGTATTCATTATTTATGAAATTTATTAAAAAAATATATATAAATTTAACGCTTTTAAACAATTTAATCCTTGTTAAATTTTAATTAATTATTAGCGTATATTTTTTTCAGGCTTATTAAGCAAAATATATTTTATATTTTTATGGTTTTTTTAAAAGAAAGGTTTTAAATTTTTTAATCATTAAACACTTTGCTTAAGTATAAACCTGTTATAGTAACAAGCACATAGTTTAAAGTAGTTTTTATCCGAAAATTTGTCATACTTGGAGTATTTTAATACTTTTGTTCAAAAATAATATGAATGTGTTTACGATAACATTTACTAACTGCCTGGAAATTAATTTTTAATAATGAAAATACAAAATTTTAACGACTATTTTTAAGAGAAATTCTTTAATACGTTTGAAGATAAGGAAATAAATAGTTGGAAGAAATTTTAGTTGAATACAAAGGATAATTTACTTGATAAACAAAATATTATTAAATAAAAAAGTCACTGTTGTTTAACATTAGACAATTATTGATATATGTATAATGTATATACAGTCATCCCCCCATTTACTTGGTAGATATGTTCCGCAAACAGTCGCGTAAATTGTAACTGCATAAAAAAGGCTAATAACTATGAATATCTACGAGTACTGTATGAATGAGATGGATAAAACTAATGACAAAGAAAATTTAGAAAACGAGCACAAATTTTGTAATTTGCTTGACCGCGTTAAAGTAAAACCACATAAAAAAATACCGCGTAAATCGGGGAATGAGTATATTCTAAACTTTGGAAAGTTATATTGTTCTTATTTTCATTATTAAGGAAATTCTAGCTCTGAGATAAATTATCCTCTAAAATTTTTCAAACTTTTTTATTATCCATTGGTTATTTTTTAAATAAATTTTCATAATTTATTTACTTTTGTTTCTTAAATTCTAATGAAAACGTTGTGAAAAAATAACTAAAAACTTAATACAGTTTACTCAAAATCGATACATTTTTATTAATATTTTTTTTTTACTATTTTTAAATCACTTTTATCTCACTTGAAAAGAAAATAAAAAATTCGGAAAAAAAAAACCAAATAAATAATATTCAGCGATTGAAAAACTAACAACGAAAATATATAAATATGTATATACAAGTTGAGCAAAAAAAATGAAATAAAAAAAGCTTAAATAGGCTTAACAATATTGTATTTATATTTTATTTTCATATTGTTTTAATGCATTTTTTTTTTATTACCGTTTTTTTTTGCTGTATTTGTTTTGATTTTTTTTTCAATCAAACAGAGAGTTTTTAGTATTCAAATAAAATAATCTTCCACCGTTGTATTTTTGCGATATATACTATATACAGATTTTTTTTTTTTTAATTAAATATGAATTGATGAAAAATTGATTTTATTTTTTTTTTATCTGTTTTTGTTTAAATAATAATATTAATTGTTAATAAAAATAAACTCTTTTTAGTTAATTAAATTTTAGAAGTTAGATTTTTTCTTTATTAATGTTATAAATTAATTAAATTATTTTTAACTGATAGTAATAATAATGATAATAATTAATAATTCTAATTGTAAAATAATATTGTGACAGTGTAATAAGCACAGGTATTATTAGAAAATATTCAATCGATAAAATGTCGAATGTTAATTTAGGTAAAATTCGTCAAAGTTAAAATAATTTTAATTCATCAAAGTTTAATTTAAAAAACGCTAAACATTACAGAATCAATAAAGGAAATTATGTTTTTCATTTATTAAAATTTGAATACAATTTAATTAATTAATTATAAAGTAGGAGCGGAAATTATTAAAAGCTTAAATAATTTTTTTTAGTTGGTGTTATCTTTAATTTTTACCAATTTAGTGCTAATTTAAATTAGTAATAATTTAGTTAAAAAGTAAATCTAATTTTAAATCATTTAAATTCTGTTCATAAGTATTTAAACTGAATGATAAAAATTTTAAATACTTTCTCAGCTATGTAAAGATTTAACTCCTCTGATTGCATTTTGTTAGGGTAAGAAAAATAATTAATTAACTACTTATACCTGTTTTTCTTCCTTCTTTTAATTTAATACAGGTAAATCATTTTCAATTATTAGATTTTTTTTGCAACATACTTTAAATAGCTTCACAGTATTAAAAAGTGTACGAATACCATATTTAATCTAAACAATATTAAATTTATATGTTTAAACAATAAAATAATATTAAAGCAAACAAGGATGAACTAGGATCTGAAAAATTGAAACCGGCTACAACAATAAAAACACAACGACATTCTTATCAAAATAAATTCAGACAAACTAAACATACATGGATCATGTTTGAAACGAAATTTACAAAGAATTGTTTTTTTAAAAAAGAGAAGAAAAATAATAATAAAAATTCGTATTGTAAAAACAATGTAGAAATAAAAATAAAAATAAAAATAATAAATAGTGTGAAGGAATGCAAACAAATTGAAGTGGCAACAGAAAAATAAGTAAAATGCCAGAAGAAAAAAAGCCAAAGGAAAAGTAAAACCAACAAATATAGTAGAAATAAAAGACTATTTCTACGGTTTGTTATATAAATATTGTATGGTCTTACTCGTTGTCATCATTCAATAAGATAAAATTGTTTACCAAAGTGTGTAGTTTTTCTTTTTTTATGTTAAAAATATGTGTTTGTGTTAAGTTTAAAATTCAATAGAATTTTTCCTCTTTATTTAATATTAAAGAATTTTTCCCTTTTATTAATTTATAATTTTAAAGAAAAAAGCAATTGCTTTCTGGATTGAATGTGATTTAATAACATTTTATGCTTAATGTCTTTTATTTTCTTTCATTTATTTTTTTTAATTGTACAATGATTTGTAATTATTTAACTAAAGAATAGCATTTGTGTTATTATTTTTCAATTACATTTTAATGATTTGAATATTGAAAGAAACCAACGACAAAAAGACGTTATTAAATAAGAAAATAATAATAATAATAATAATAATAATAATAATAATAATAATAATAATAATAATAATAATAATAATAATAATAATAATAATAATAATAATAATAATAATAATAATAATAATAATAATAATAATAATAATAATAATAATAATAATAATAATAATAATGTAAATAAAAAATATATTTACTTAAGTCTTTTGTTGAAGTAGCAGCAAAAGACAGCTTGATGTCACAGTGGGGTTTGATTGTTTGTTATGTATATCTTATTGTTAACAAAGAATAAGAAAATAAAATACATATATAACACTGTTGACAATATTCGTAAGGATAAGGGGAATAACATAAAAATCCATTAGAGATTATAAAATATTATTATAGTTTTTCGTATTATTATATATATATATATATAAAAAAAAAATAGTAGAAAAGAAAAGAAAGCGAAAAGATTATGAATAAATTATGTAATTCTTCATGGGTGTTACATGACACAAAAAAGAAAGTAATAAAAATGATATAATAAAATGGGAATAAGATGATAAAGAAGAAAAAAAAACACTGTACAAAACCACCCACTTTTATTTTATTGTTATTACAATGATGATTATTAGTATGACAATAAAATGAAATTACAATGAATATAGATTTTCTTTGGTTATTTTGTGCTTTTTTTTCTATTTCTTTTCTTTATTTGGAACTCATTTGGTTAAGGTAAAATAACCATTGTATAGTGTTTTTCATTTTTTCTATAACTAATTTATTAATAAAATTTTTGTACTAACCAAGCATTCGTATTATTATTGGTGGATTAAAATTGTTAAATATTATTTTGCAGGTGATGAGAAAAAATATTTAAGACAAGAGTTTATTTTGCTTATTTATTCGTTTTCTTCTAGGATTCTTTAAATCTTAATTTTTCTTAAAAAGGAGAATTTAGAGTTAACATTTTTATAACGGGCTTAAGAAAATCATTTTTAAATGTAAAAAAGCAAAGAAATTACCAAAAAAGGATATTAAGTAAAAAAAGCACTTAAGAAATAAAACGTAAAGGTCCGAAATTTATTGATATTTATTAAAGGTAGGTTGGTAGATAGTTGGTAGATAACAAAGCTACAATTAGCATTTAGAACGCTAAAATTATCTTATCTTTAAACTAAAAAAAGTTTCAAAAACTAATAACATATAAAATATTTAAAAATGCTTTAAAACATGCATTAAATTAAAGAAGAATTTACTATGCGCTTAGCGAAAAAAAAAAAAAAAATTCAAATTTCGTTTAAACTTAAATGTAATTAAAAAGCTAATTTAAATGCCTATTTGTTAATTAATTGAATACAAAACTAAGTGTAATTAATTATAATAATTTATTTTTTATTTTTATTATTATTATAATTATGATTATTTCTATTATTATCCACTATTGTAAAACTATGTTATAACAATATTGTAGATAAATATCAATACATTTCATCACATATAATAAATAACAATAGTTAACAGAAAATTAACATTCAAACTATAAACTCTCTATATTTATGATTATTAATGATAATGAAGATATTTAAAATAAAGCAACAATATAGTATATAGTTTAAAAAAAAATATATATATAAATAACAACTATCTATGTATATTATGTTGAATGATTATTATCGAAAGAGAAATAAAATAAAAAAAGAATGAATGATTAATGTAAAATAAATTATTGTTTTTGAATTAGAAAATTGATTTTCAATATATATTTGTAAGAAAATTATACTATATATATATGTATATAATAGTTTAAATATTGATAATGACTATTAAATAATATTTTATGTAGAGGAAATTAATCATAAGTCATTTATACAAAGCATAAATAAATATAAAATTATAATATGTACTACAAATAAAATGTTAAAAGTTTGTATCTTTAAACACTTTGCACACTGGTTAATTGTTTTTGCTAAATGAATACATATATACAGAGATGTATTAAGAAAATATAACATAATGTTAAAAGTTTATGTAAAGATAATTGTAAGTTTTCTACCAGATATTATGAAGAAATAAAACACAGGAAACATATAGTAATTTATAGAAGAAGAAAAATTGAATGTTTTTAAATTTTCTACTATTACAATGTAAGGAAGTACTCTTTAATGCTTTTTGGAATATAATTTTAATATTACAGAATTCTTGGGTGGTGTCTGCAAAAGTATTAAAACTATTTAAAAATTATATTAAAATATGATAAAGAAAAAACGATTTAAAATTGAATATTTATTGATAAAATTAATTTTATAGATAGTATTTTCGAAGAAAATGAAACATATGTGGAATAATATTAATAATAATAATACGCTTTATATATGCATTGACATTTAAAGATAAGGGTAGTATTAGAAAATTGGGTGACAATTTAAAACAATACATTTAATTTTATTTTATAATAAAATATTTTCAAAGTTTATATTATTTTAAATTTTTTTGTTATCTAGTGGTTTTTATTGAATAACTTTATAAGTAAGTATATATATTCAATTAATTTAAAACTATTAAGTGATTTATAATTATATATATATATATATATATATATATATATATATATATATTTCTGGTTAAATTGTAATAATTCATTGGTGTTTCTCCCTTATAATTATTTTTTTCTTCTTGAAATTACTTAACATAAATTTCAATTAAAATTGCATCGTTTTTATTTTTTTTTTAAATAATAAATAGTTATTCATTACGAACAATTTTACATTATTGGTTAAATAATTTATTTCATTTAATTAAATGAAAAGAATATTTTTTATTCAATAGTAAAAACTTGTCAATATGAAAATTAATGCTTGGTTTTTTTTTATTATTTTTTATTTATACTTTAGTAAAGTTTATTTGGTTTTATATAAATAAAATAATTAAAAATATTTGTTATTAAGTAAAATAATAAATATTTTATTTGCATTATATTAATCCTTCGATTTACACGCTGTTCGTTTTACATGTTTTCGAATTTACACGATTTTTTAAATCCAAAATTCTCAGAAAACTTCTCTCAGATATCAAATATTTATATTACATTTAAAAACTGGGGATTTGGCATCCTGAAAAGACACTAAAATTATGTATAAATTCGGAGCCTCATCAAGCATATCAGTAATAGTAATATTTAATTAATTCTAATCTAGAATCTCTTTTATTTCGTTGTATATACATGAAGGAAGTTGTGCTTTCTGGTTTATATTTTTCAATATTTGTTTTTGAAATATAATGTAGGATGTAGGTTTAAAATGGTTTTTGTTTGTATTAAGATGCAAAAATATGCCTTAATATATTTGAGTTTATATCATGCGTTTTCTTCTATTTGATCTACTTTTATTGAAATTATTTCATTACTTATAATTATGTGTGACAATTTGGTCCTTTACTTTTATATCATATTTTAATCAGAAATAAGAACAAAATCTGGTTGTTGTCCATCTGCTTAAATTGTTTAAAAATTTCGTTTCGCGTTGTTTCAAATATGTGTGGTGTGTAGACCTGTAGTGAAGAAATTGAAATGATTTTTATAAACTGTTATCTTCATATTTTTCACAGTTTTTTACTATTTTTTACGATTAGTCTTAGACCTTTTTTCAATTTTATACGGTTTTACATAAAAAAAGTACTAATTCCAGTTATAAGGTTTTCTGAGGAACGTATTTACCGTGTAAATCAGATCAGGGGACAGGTGTATTAATGCTATTTGTTTCTGTGTGACAATTTTTCCAAAATTATCAGAATAATAATATAAAGACTAATTATGTGTAATAATGTAACAAAAGTGTTTTTTTTTTATAAACTATAATTTAATTCTTTAAAGTTTTCCACTCATATTTACTTTGTTGAATCGAAATATGTTTTAAATATTTTTTTTCAACATATAAATAAAAAATATTAATTTTTATGAAATAATAATAATTTTTCTTTGCATTAAACATAGATTAAATAAATAAATTAAAAAAAAAACTAGTTGTTGTTTGAAAATCATCAGAAAGTTTGTTATTAATTTTAAAAGCAGCAATTTGGATAAATTTCATACAGAAAAAAAAAAAAATAAAAAGATAAAATTCTATGACTTCGCTTTGTAAAATTTTTCCCAACCAAATAATCATCATCATTTTTTGTGTGTGTTTTGGTTGTCTTTTATTTATTTTTTGTTTTTTTCAGATTGGATAAATCTCAGTCAGGCATTCTTTTGTGTATAGAAATGTTATTTTCCTTTTTTTTCATATTATTATTATAATTTTACTTTTGAATAAAGTCACCACAGTTTAACGCGCACCCTTTACATCTTTTAATTTAAATCAGTATTTTCTCTCTGTAAACTCCTCTATAAATACGATTGTCTGTGTATGTATAAATTTTCTTTATACGGATTATTGAAATGGTTTAATTAAAAAATGATTTTCTTTTTTTATTCTTGTTTTATAAAAAATATTTAATTTTGTATTTATTTATCTTTGGTGGTTTTGCTTGTTTTGCTAACCAGCTGGCATGTCCTTTTCATATTTCTATTGAAAACATTATTATTAAAATTTTCATTTGATGTAATGTTTTATTATTTTTATTTTCTTTATTTAATTATACATTTTAAACTAATCAGGAATTAATATTAATTATTTTAGAATAATGGGACTTTTCACAGTATAATTAATAATTAAAAAATGTAATTTTCGGTTATTATTAAGTTAAATAGTTATTAAAAAAAATGTTTAACGTTATATGCGTTCATACAATAGCTATTCACTTTTTATTTTTAGCAATTATATTTATTTAAATAACAAAATATTCTTCATCTTAAACAGCATCAGTACTGCTGTAAGTACAATCATCCGGCATAAAATCAGCGTTTTCTTAAATATCCTTATCTGAAAAAATATGCTTCGCGTTTTCCGTATGTTTTTCACATTCCCCCCTATTGTTATAAGCAGAAAAGTGCTTTGCACGTCTCTTTAAAGATAATAGCTATAAAATGGGGTTGAATTTTACATTTATTATTATTATTATCATTATTATTTTATTTTTACATCTTTTGCGTGAGTTTTCTTTTCCATTTTATTTTTGCTTTTATTCATTAAAAAGTGTTGAAAATACTTGATGACACTATACAAGAGAAATATAATCAAATAATTAAGGGTAGTAATAATATAATCGTTATTGTTATTTATATTATTAATTTTATTTATTTATTTAACTAAGCTGTCATTACTTTAATCATAAATTAATTAAAAGAAATATAAAATGTGTATGTTTTTCGGTTTTTATATTAAATTTTGTGTAGAAGAAATCATTAAAAAATTTTCTATTTTATTAGAAAACGATTATTATTTTTATGTATTTTTCATTATTACTTTATTTTATAATTAATTTACTATTTTTTATTAGAAAATCAATTTGTTATTTGAGCTTTTTTATTATTAATTATTATTTTTACTATTATTGTCCTAAAAAATTATATTTTATAATTAATAAAAATTTTTATTTTTAAACGTTTATTGGTGATTTTATTTATTGATATTTTGTTTCTAAGATAAAATGACTTAATACATATTTTAAAGGGGTATTTTTAGAAAATGAATAACATTATAAATAAGCTCATAACCGAACTACTAAGCTCATTGATCTGGATACAAAATTACTAAATACCATCATATATTAATAAATTAATTGAAATACCATTTACTTAAAAATAATTAATACAACAATTATCTAATATTAATAAATATTTGTTAAATTATTATTTTACATATTTTTGCATTTTAAAATCTGACAATACTAACTTTTTGCTATTTTATCATCATTTATTTTGTAAATATTTTGCAACCCTTAAATAAATGTTAATAAATACAGAAAAAAATGTAAATTATTCTAATTTCTTAATCTGTTAAAATTTTTTTTGTCCCTTAAATCATTTCTTTTATAATCTAGATACAGATTTCTATGTAGATAGAAATTATGTAATTTTTATTTCACTTAGTCGAAGGGTTTAACATTTTAAAATTAAAATAAATTTTCATTATTGTTTTATTAATAATTATTTAATATAAATGTTAATGTAGTTTTTTTTATTTTATTCTTATTATTATTTTTTCACTTTGTTTCTTTCATTTTTATTCACACAAAAATAAAATCAAGTAGAACGATTAAAACTTTCAACAAGAAAATAAAAATAAAAGTAAAGAAAATTGAAGAAAAACAAAAACCAAAAACCACACTTTTTCGTTTGTTGGAATAAATGAAAATTTAATTTAAAAACATTAAGATTGTTATTATCCATTTTATAACGATTTAACTTTGAATTAAATAAAATGAAAAATAAAAATAGAAGCGATTTTAGATGAGATTTCTTTATTGCTGGAAAATAAAAATAAAAAAAGGAAGAAAAATCGAAAAGGAAACACTTAAATTGTGTGGAATTATTATATAATAAATTTTGGCTTTTTTATTTTTTTAATGATTTTATTACTTCTCTTAGAATTGTAAACCTTTTGTTTTGTTTTTAGTTATTAATTTTATTCTTAATTAATTATGATAAGTAATAATAAATTTATGTAGTAATAAGTAGTTTGGTTTTTTTTAAATAGTTTCTATACATTTTTAAGTGTTTTCTAGTGAATTTAATAGTTATTAAGTGTTATTATTCTGAATATTATCTTATTAAATATAAATAAACAGTTTTATCTTGTTATTTTGCTATAAAAATAATTAAAAGTCTTATTGAAAATGTTTATCCGAAGAAAGTGTTTAAAGAAATTTCTTTTGGTATTTTCAATGCAGAATTAATTGTTGACGAATTAGTTGCAAATAATTTTCTGAATTTAAAAAACTATTTAAACACTCTGCGTAGCAAAGGTAGTTTATTTTTTTCGGTTTTAAAAGTTCCACCGAAACACTTTATAATAATAGTCTTGTTTTATAACCCTGTTCATGTGAATCATGGTAAATTTCTAAATATTAATATTATATTTATGTTAAAATAGTAGTAATAATAATAACAATAATAATAAGAAAGTATTTAAAGAGATTAAATAAACGGCATATAATCCAACCAAATATATATTTTATATTTTATTAAAGATACTATATAATAAAAACAGATGAATTGATATGCAAATTACCATTATATTGCTTGTTTTGTTGATGGTTAAGGTTATGGCAATCATTTTCATAGTAATATAATAATATATCTTATTATTTTATTACAATTTATACCCTCATCTTTATTTAGTCTTAATTTTTCAAACATTATTTCTTTATTTTTTGTATCGTTTATCTTTAAGCTTTTAAAGTATAATAATAATAATAATCGTCCAAAAGTGGATTACATCATATTAAATTCCTATGTGGATTTAATTTTTTTTTTTTAAAAGAAAAATTTTTCTTTTTCTTACAGTAAAAACATAAGACGAATTATAATTCTCAATTTATTTGGAAAATATAATAAAGAAAGAAAAAAACCATAGTCTAAGGTTCTAAGGTGATTTATATATTATTTAAAACAATTTATATTTATATTATGTTAATTTTTTTATGAATTTTTCTTTTTTATTATAATTTTGCTTATCATAACGTATGTTTTGTTATCTTTTGTAAGGAAAAAAAAACGAAGAAAAGAAAACTATTTAAACTAGTAAAATAAAGAATTAAAATTGTTATTATTTTTTTTTTAAAGAAAAAAAGAAATTAAATTTGATATCTTAAGACATAATAACTATTATATGATTGTTGTGTCTGGCTTTTAGTGATTATAAAGAAATTATAATAAAATACATTTTTATTTTAATTGTTTTTAATTTTTAGCATATTTTAAAATTAAAGTTTTAAAGATGAAAATACTTAGTTTAGGTTGTTTTTTATTTTAGTTAAGAATATATAAATATATATATAGGGTGATCAAATTAGTACTATATATATTTTTTTAAACAGTAAGCTCTTATTTGTTTATAGCATAGCGCTAATTTATATTTAAAAATATATAGCTCTTATTTGATCACTCTGTAACTTTAAAAGTCATCAAAACTTTGACCGTTTTTTTTTAAACTGAGCGAATCAACGTCATGATGACACTTTCTATTTTATTTCGCTACGAGATAAAGAAAAAAACTAAAAATTAAAAATGAAATTAAATATAATAAAAGCTCAAAACTATCATCATTTTATCAATGCTTTTCGTTTTTTTTTTTAATTTTATTCTTCTTTTCGTTATTTTTTTGATATAATAAAATTAACATTTTTATCCCTATGAAAACATTTTATTTACGATATAGTTTTTTGTTTTGCGAGAAAATCTTTTGACGTAGTTAACTTGTGTTTGTTGAAAGACAGAGATTTGATTTCTTTTTTTTTTATATATATATTTAAATTTTAATTAAACTTTACGTTAAGTTTTAAAAACTTTAATAATGACATTCATTTATTTTGATTTTATAATATGTTATAATAATAATTTTTATTTTTAGTTATTTTCTTCGACTTTATTAATTGTTTAAGAAAATAAAAATAATACCTTGATGGCTTATATAAATGAATGTTTGGTAAATTGTAATTATTTGTAAAAGTTTTTTAAAGAATTTTAAAATTCTTCTTTTTTCTTTGATTATTTAATTTGTTTGTAAAATTATTATAATGTAAACAGTGTTCTTTCGCAATTTATGTTAAATTTTATACTTGCATTTCGATAATAAGTAAAATTTTATACAAATGATAGACAATAATACATTTATTTTTATTAAAATGTACGATTTTGACAAATAAAGCTTCATTTTCATGTGCACTTTCGGCATCTTCCGAACAAGTGTTTGAGAACAGTATTTTGATATTCATGAAGCTTTTTGCTTAATTTAAAAAATATGAAATAATGAAAAAAGAAACTTTAGATCATTTAGATACTGATCCTGTATCTGTATTGATACGTTGATAGCATTTTATTATTTATTCTAATTATTATTTCATATAAAATATTTATTTAAATAAAATTTATATGATTGATGGTATAAATTTTCGCGATTATTAGTTCAAGTCACTTCTAAGCTTAAATGATTACAAGGTGAGGCATTAATTCTAATAATATTTTGTTCGCTTTAGGCACAATAATCGGTAGTTAAATAAATATATTAAAGGATTAAAAACTATAAGCGATGTGCTATAACGAATAAAATAATATATTTTCTTTTTTTTGATAAAAATGATATATAACCAGGAAATAAATATCTTAATAATTCTGTCAGTTTTAAACATAATTATCATAATTATTTTATTTTTAATTAATTAATAATTTAAAGTAGTTTCGTTTTAATATGTTTTTAACACCAGAAACTATCTTTAAATAAGGTTTTTCTTTCTGTTTTTTTAATGCGAGTTCAAAATATAATAAAAACATAAATTAATGAATGATAAATTTTATATGTTTATTAATAATAATAATTAATAAAAGAAAAAAAAATGGTAAAAATATAAAGAAAATGTATTATATTTAAACATGAAATATAGATAAGTCGATGTGTAATGGTTATTATTATAATTTTATTTAATTTTCTATAATTTTATTAAAGGTGTCACGAATTTTGTTATTTGTTGGAATTATGAGACGCATGTTTATGGGTTATTATAACTTTGTATTTTCATTTTTTCCAACAACCAAAAAAAACCAAAAGAAAAACTAAGCGTATAATAGTAGATTATTGTGGTGTTGTTTAGTTTTAAAAGGTTTATTATTTAGGTAAATAGTTAATAAAATTAATATTATCTAGTGATATGATTCTTAAATTATGGCTAACAAAAAAATAACAAACTACTTTATGACAGTGAAATAATGTTTTTGCAATTTTATAGATGGTTTTATTGCAAAAAAAAAACTAAAATATATTTATAAACCTTAATCTAAGAGAAACTTAAATTTACCTCAAAACAGTGGTAATGTTAGGATTATGAAGATGTTAAGAGTACTTTATTGTTAAACTTGTTAATGAAAACCACGTAACAGTTTTATAGAAATTTTTCTGACCTGGTAAGTAGACCTGAAGAAGTTTTTTTATATAAATATTTTTTCGTTTAATTTATAGTATAGTTTGTTTAGTATATTGAATTTATTTTAAAAGGTATTTTATTAATAGAACCCAAATACAATGATTCATAAAATTAACTCATAATTTTTCAACCTTTTTTATTTTTTACCTTTAATATAGAATAAAATTTTAGACATGGTTATACCTCTTGTTAACTGTTGTTGTTCTCTGTTGATATTATTATTATTATTATTATCGTAAATATATAATGTGTTACGTTGCGTAAAAAAATCCAACAACAGACAGCTTAAGTAACTTTAACTAAAGAAGACAAAAAAAAAGGAAGAAAAACTAAACTAAACTAAAGGATGGAGAAAAGGGCACAATATTCATGTGCTAAGCTTATTTATGTAAAAACACAAAATAAAAACCACTAGAGGATAATAATAATGCTTTAAACTCTTTTAACTCGTACATAGCATATATTTTTAAGGGTTACTAAGTCTGTTAAGTAATTTATCCATTTCAATTTATGACAAAAAAAAATAAAAACTCGAAAAATATAGCAAGAAATTAAATAACTTGCTGTTCGATTTTTCTTTAATTTATTACAATTTAATTATTATTTTAAAGGATGATTTGGGTGATAAAAATTATTGTTTATTTTATTATTATTAAATTTTATAGAAATTTTATTAATATTTTTACCTTTATTGTGTTGATTTTTTTTTTCTTTTGCTATTAATAAAATATTTATTTATAAGGGTTATAATAGCTCCATTTGTCCATAGTTTAACAGAAAAAAAAAAAAAATAAAAATATTATTATTATTACTTTAGAAGCTTAAATTCTATCGACTGACCACTTAACCTGATAATAAAACAATTTTTTTTTTTGTTTACAATTTTCTTCGCAATAATATAGACTAAATGGGAGTTGGATAAAATATAATAATAATATTGAGTCAACAAAATAACACCCACTGAATTATTGTTTTTTTATTTTTAATTATGTCAAACAATATTTTACTTAGTGCTATTGTTTTATTTAGTTTTAAGTGGATTGTATATAACCGGACACACGTTTGAAAATTGTGTGCAAATGACAACTATTGTTATATTATTCTAATCAATTTATTTAAGTGTTTCATTGAAAATAAATGATAAATTTATTACTATTTGATTAATAACAATTTATTATTGTCAATTTATTTATTTATTTTTTTCTTTTTAATCAATAATCAGGCTATGACCGTTTTAAAGGACAATTATTTATATTTTTAGATTTTTTATATTTAATTAATTTATTTACAGCAATAAGGTTGCGTGTATATCACAAAGGTCATTTTTAATTAAAAAGTCAAGTTCAAAAATTATCGATAAATATATTATAATTATTATTATTAAAAAATAGAACATTTTCTTTATTAAAAATCACAGATTAATGTTAATAATCGTAACATCTTAACAAATATCTCAAAAATAAAGCATTCTTCTTATAATTTTATGAAAATATTACAACTATTTATTCATAGCGATTATAAATATCAAATAATATTATCAGAGAAAATAAATAAATAAATAAATATATAGAAAAAAAAAGATATTTAAAGATTTATAGAAAAATGAAGAAATTCCAAAACTTAAAATGTAAGGAAGTTTATTTATATTTAAAAAGGAAAAAGTTTAGTAAAAAGTGTTAACAAGATGGGTGGAATATATTCGTTTTCTTGTCAATAATAGTACAATGATGAAAACTATAAAAATTCCTTAAATTGTTGTAAAAATGCTTAAGGAAGAGAAGTTCAAAGCAAAAAATAGTAAAAATAAATAAATAAAATAATAATAATAATGTTAATACACACAAATAGTACAAATAGCAAACAATAGCCAGTCTACTGTATGTGAAAATTCTACGTGACAAGAATAAACAAAAATTTAAATGATTCTTCTTGTCGTTGTTGCTGCTGCTGGTTGTTGTCGTTTTATAGTTTTTTTTTTTGTTGTTATTCCTCAAATAAATTTCTACAGACAAATTTTAGTTTGGTTTATTACTTTAAAAATAAAACAAAGAATATCATCTATATACAAACATATATTGACTATTGTTAGAAACATCTGTTTTGTATGTTTTAAAGGATTTCTTTTCATTTTTTTTTTCTATTTCGGTACAGGTGATTCAGGTGATAATAATACAAAATGCAAAAACAATAGAGAATTATGTTTTGTACTTAGTACTGTTGACAGAAATGCAATAATTTCGGTTATTCATTTATTTTAGTTATGGAAAATATATAGTGACTGTCAAGTATAACAAGTTGTTAAGGATTTTACTATTGTATTTTAGATTCTACTTAACAAAATGGTAATAATAATAACACAAAAAAATAAAATCATTAAGTCTTCAGTTAATGAAAAATTATACAAAAATTTCAGCATACAATTGTTATTTTATGCATATTATTATTTCGTATTTTAATGCATTTTTAACTTCGTGGTTATTTTTATTAAATAGTAAATTATACCAGAAGCAATACAAAATTGTATAAAATATATTATTTAATCGAATAAATACAAAATTATTTAATAATATTTCAATCAAATTTGATCGCGTTTTTTTTATTATTGTTTGATAAATTTTTTACAGCTTAAACATAAATTAATAGGTACTTTTTTTTTGTGGTGTAATAATTACCAACACATTACATTGTTGACAACATGTAGAACAAATATTAATAGTAAATTAAAATGTGTATGATGTAAATATTATGAAAATTTATTTATGAAGAAAATTAATGCAGATGTGATTCAATATGAAAAATATTATTTAACATCACGTAGTTTTGTAGTAGAATTTTGGCGTTATTGTGTTAATTTTGTTGTTTGTCGTATATATATATTCCTTTCATTGTTATTTTACTCCTTGTTGGTTGTTTTATTATTTTTTTTAATTTTGTGCATATTATTATTATGAAACTCTTCTTTATCTAACTAAAATCTGAATTCAAATCAAATATAAGATTATTCATAAATAAATAAATTAATAAACATAAAAAACCACCCCAAACAAAAAAAAAAAGAAACACGAATAATAAGTTTGCATATTTTTGCTGTTTGTTTGTTTATTATAATTGTTTTGTTTTTTAAAATTTGAATAATTAATATTGTGTGGCAAGATTAAAAAGAAGAAATTTCAAAGAAATTAAAATATTAATAAGAGTTTAAAAATTATTATTACAATTATTGTTTAAAAGTCATATTAAATATTGATTAATCTCAAGGATAAAATTTAATTTTCTTATTTAATTAAAATTGTACTGAAATAAAAATACTGTTTGCAGTTGTAATAAACTTTCTTTTTTAATAAACAACAAGGACTGTGTTGCAACGAAATAGTTTTCTTTATTTGGAATTTCTTTGTAAAAAAAAAATACCGCGAGCTTTAAGTTCATTAATTTACTTTATAAAGTAATTTAAACACTTTATTTTATTCGGTTATTTTATTAAAAAAAAAGATAAATTTCGATTAAAAAAAAAATATATTTAAATCCCTACACCCTGTTAAGCTGAAATAATTTATTTAAATTTTATGTCAATAATGTAAAAAATAAAATTAATGCTAATCATCATCATTTAAATTATCTGATTGAGTAATTAGTTAAATGATTATTATTATTATTATTATAAATATATTTAAATATTTTTTCTTGAATAAAATTAACTTTTGACATGATAGACGTGATTTTTATTTTTTACATTTTTAATGAATTTTTTTTTCTTCTTTTTTGTTATTACTTCGTTGCTAATTATTTAAATTTAGCGTAAAATAATTATTATCAGATGGTGGTAAATTAATACTATATATAAAATAAAAATCTATTAAAAATAATAATAAGAAAATAGAAATAAAATTGTAATTATAAAAATTAAGTATTTTTGATGATAATTTTACTTTTTTTTTTTTATTCATAGTCTAAAGTAAAATAATGATGAAAATCACCTTAAAACACGCTAATACCACCCGGGCATTGAAAAGTATTACAATAATAAAAAATAAATAAATGATTTTTAATGTGTGTGTGTTTATGCTTAATTTAATTTAATTGACAGGAAATTTTGTCACATCAACAAATTCAAATTATTTCAAATGAAAAGCAGCAGTAAAAAATAGAAGAAAAATGTGAAAAATCAGTGTTAAATTGTTTTTACGTTTTAAAGGTTTAACTAACTTTTAACAGTGCTTCAGTTTTTCCATTTTTTTTTTTGTTTTGCTTCTTTCTTTTATTTGTTTATTCAATTAAATCACAGTCTAATAAAGAACGTAACGTCTGGATGTCAGGCGACAACTAAACAACAACAGTAACAATGAAAATAAAATAAAATAAACGCTGTAAAGTTGCCACACCTATATGACTTTTTTTTATTTCTGATGGCCATAGCCAGTATAAACGAATTAATTTAATAGCTAAAATAACAACAACAACACTGGCAACAGCAACAGTAATAACCAACAATAATGACGAGAACACAAAACACATCAACACTGGCCTTAGACGTTGAGAAACCACGTTGAGTTTAACCACCCCTAGTCGGTAGAAGAAATGACTCTGACGACTATGAGAACGACCTAATTACCTTCAACGGTGCGATGTTGTTATAAAAATCATAATCCAAGCATATTAAAACCATCCTTAAAAAAAAAAAACAGAAAAATTGTCTATATTTGTTTAGCTTTTTTATTTTGTTTTCTTAATTCATCAACACAAGTGTCGACGTGATTTTGATATTGAGGGAATTGATGGCATTAATAAAAAAATAAAATACATTCACGTTTATATTTACCCTAAGAAATGTTACTTTGAACTTTTTTAAAAACTGAATTGGACAATTTAATTTTTATAAAACACTTTGCGTTTCGTAAATTTTCTTAGCATTCATTCTGTAATAATGAATTTATTTTTAATCATCAAAAATAAAAGTAAACCGGCTCAGGTCACACAATTATCTGCGATTTTTGCAGTTTCATAATCATTATAATTTGTAAACTCTGTACATTGTACTTTTCCTGTAGATTCGATTAAATTACTTTTATTACTGTTTCGATTTTTGACTTTTATCGTTTATTTTTAGAGGCTTTGGCCTACAAAAACAAATTAAATAACTTATTTAACCTTCAAAATTAGTTACATAAATTACGATAACAATTTTCTAAATTTATTTTCAATTACACTATAACCACTAAATTAGCATTATTTATATTTTTATAACTCTCAAAAGTGACTAATACATCTAATTTGTATATAAATAAATAATAAATTTTACACTTGCTGTTTAATTTATTTTCTAAAATCAATATATCAATTAAGTTGTATGTCCTTTGGTTTGTGTAAAGAAAAACAAAGAAAAATTAAAAAAAAGTAAAGAAACTTTAAATCCCCAAGTGCTTTATTTTGTATTTAAATTAACCCCCTGAGATGTGATAAAACAGGCATGCTTAGAGTAAAAATTTCAGCTCAACTGTGTTTTTTTTTTTGTATGCCGTTATAAGAAAATAACAACAAGGAAGGATATACTTTGGTAACCGATAGACGAACGATGATACTGATGCTGATGATAATAATAAACACTTTTGGGGATTATTAAAGGAAATTATTGAAACGTCGACGTTGCTTGTATTTATTTTATTTTCTTTTTCATTTCATTTTTATTCCAGACAATTTAATCATTGATTTTTTCTCTCTTTTTTTTTTAAACAAGTGTTTTCTACAACTAATAAATATTAATAATTGTTATTAACAAAAAAATTTATAAATCTAAATTTTAAGCATTGTTTAAGTGTACTTAAATTAAAAACGGTGTCAACAGCAATTGTGTTAACGTTATAATTAAAATTAATATAATGTGGCATAGCAATGTTATATGATTTTAGAATAAAACAGTCCTTATCCGAAAATTTAGTTAAATAAAAAAAATAAATTAAATTTCTATATAAATGTGCTTAAAACTCGTTGAATAATTTAAACAAGGTGAGATGGTGGTATGGTGATAATAGAAAAATAATAATAATAATAATAATAATAATAATAATAATAATAATAATAATAATAATAATAATAATAATAATAATAATAATAATAATAATAATAATAATAATAATTATCACCTTAGTTGTGCTGCATTTAATTGATTACCTTAATTAAAAATTGTCGTACATTAATTGCAATTATTTGTTCGTTATTTAAATAAAACTATATAAATGTTATTATTGTTACCTGTACTTGTGTAAAACAGGTATATTGGCTTAAGTTACTTCCATAACACAAGCGTTAATGGGAATGGTATATATTTTTTCACTCTTTTCTAGCTTTTTTTACAGCAAAATAATAATAATAAATTTCATAATAAAACTAAGTGAAAATAATTTAAATTGTTTAACTAATTAATTTTATTGTTAATGAAGAAAAAAAAAAAAAGAGAACAGGATAAAAAAAAAACGTTTTTTTTTTTTGCATCATCGTGTATTTTCACTTGATTTTTTATTAAAACATTTAGGTTTCATAAAAAATTCATAAAATAATAATAGTATTCAAGATTATTAAAACTACTTCCGGATTGTGTGGTAATTTTTTTTTTGAAAACATTTTTATCCTGTTATTATTTTTATTTTATTTTATTATTGTGTCCCGGATGTTGTTAGCATATTTTGTTGTTTTGTTTTAAAACATATTGTTGGAATTAAAAAAAAAATAAAAATAAAAATAGAAAAACGGAAAAAATTATGAAAAACAAGTAACCGTTCGACATCTCATTCTGTTTTTTTTTCCTTTTTGTTTATAGTTTTTGTTGCAGACTATTGATACAGCCGTTATGGGTAGAGTACGCTAAGAGTATCCTTTTTTTTATTGTATTTTAATTTTTCATTCAATTAAATTTCATTTACTTATTAAGTGGCATTTTTATTAAAACTACTTGTTAGTGTGGTAGATTTTATGATTTTTTTTTTTTTTGCTATAATTTTAATTTTTAAACATGACAACGGTATGTTACCGCCTTTAACGTGTTATTGTTTATTATTATTATTTTTTTGCTTTTTTATAAATGACTAAGTATGTTTTTATTTCTGCATACATTAATTAATATTGTAGTAATATTGTAATTATATTAAATGTAATTTACTTGTTTATAGTTGTTTTTAAAGAAGGAAACATTTGTAGACATTTTTTTGGTCTTTAAGATAGGATTATTGCTGTGCATTAACATAAGGTGCTAAACATGTGCCGCTTCTTGTATATTAATGTTCTTTTGGCTTATATAAGGGATATGCCTGTTGTGCATATGCTTTAAACACGATCCTAACAGTTTTTCGATTGAAACTTAAAAAAGTTGATCGATTTGATTTATTTTTTTTTCAATTAATTTTAAACAAACAATGGTTCAGGTACTATAGTGTAAGATTATGTAATTTAAATTATCTTATTTTTTTATATTGAAATTGTCTTGTTTAGGAATTACTACGTGAAGTCGATCTGTGGATAGTTTAAACTACTATGACAATTTATGGGATAAGATATTTGTGGACATTCGTTTTAAAGGATTAGATATTGAATTGGTTTTGGAACGCACACGTATGGTGTTCCATTTCTTTGATATACAAGTAAAGTAATCATTTTGGAACTTTGATGTTCGCGCCGTACTTAAAGTTACTGCTAGGCAGTGGGCGGTTGTTCCAGTCCTTTCTTCGTCGTACCTTTTTCGAACACTGTCCGTAATTATATTTGTAAAAAATCATGAGATCGCGATGTTCATGGCATGGTCATGCCACAACAGATTTGATGAGATATTTACACAGATGACTCTAGAACAAATCAACCTAAGATAGGTAACCTAAGATTAACAAATGTGTAACGAGGCTGTTAGCTTTCAATAAAGGGTAATATTAATACATTTTTCAGATACCGTCTTATAGTTTAAAAAACTTTATTTTCTTTTAATTATTTACTTAAATTATTTCAAAACTATTATTTATTTAAAAATAAAAACATTTTATTTTAAATAATAAAATTCATAAAACTTATTGATTTCTGTATATAAAATAATTAAAAATAAAATAAAAAAAAAAAAAAAAATGAAGAGAAAATTGTTTTATATCAAAATTATTCACGCGTAGCAAAAACGATTGAATTTTTAAGGGGTGGTGATGGTGGATATATATATATATTATTAAATTTTTGTTTTTACAAGCCAAACTAAATGTTGATGTAACATTTCTAAGTAATAAAAAAACCAAAAAAAAAAATCTAACAGCTATAGATAGTGGCAACAAAAACTGACATCGAGTAATTCATTTTATTTCAATTTATTTTTATTAACTGTTTTGTCCAGCGTTGTTTGTTGCTGGTCTTACTTGTTTATTTTTTTGCAATTTTCGTGTTTTTTTTTTGCAAGTGTTTTATTATTACTGTGTGCTTTTTTTATTTATTAATATTTTTTTTGTATGTTTATTGAAATGATGGGCACAACAGCATCACTGTTTATTTTTGCTTTTGCTTTTATATTTATTATTATTATTATTTTTCAGCATACATATTTACATCCGGCTATGGAATGCGATCGTTAGTTCGTTTTAAACGGATTTTCTCTATATGAATATACATTTTTTTGTTTTTTGTTGTTTTTAATTATTAATTTCGCTTTCATTGTTTTCTTTTTGTGTGTGTGTGTGTGTTTATGATTTTTTTTTTTTTTTAGAAAATTTCTACGCCTATTTTTTTTTTCGTTTTTCGTTTGTTTATAAACAAAAATGAAATTAAATAGAAAAATAAATAAAAATTCTGTTAAGTCTGGCAATGGTTTGCATTTAATCACGTCCGGTGTTATAAATTTTATTATTTTCTGTTTTTCGTTGTTTTGGTATTTTATTTGCAGTATTTTATCCAATATCTTTTATTTATTTTTTTCCACTATTTATGTATTTATTTATTTATTAATTTTGTAGTTTTTGTTTTAATTTTATTTTTATTGTTTTTATGATTTTCACAGATAACAACATGACACTATTTTAGTAAAAAAATGTTTGAATGATTTTTTAATTTTTTTTTTACACATAAATGTAGTAGATAAAAATAAAATTTTTAAATAAATAAATAAATTGAGCGTATTGAATCTGAAATTAATTTCTTTTATTTTTTATTCATACAGAAATAAAATAAAAATTTTTCTTAAAATCTAGAGTTTAATGGATGTTTTTCACTTATTTCTTGTATATATTAATAGTATTTAAACACGTTTATCATTTTAATACTTAAGTAAATGAAAATGTACTGCAATTAGATTATAAAATAAATAATTTTAATTTTGTAGTTTGCTACTCACTGGATTAGATGTTAATTACTAATTCTTATTTTAATCATTTCTTTACGATACAAAATACAGAGTTATTTATTATTTAATTTTTATTTGAACTTATAAATTCAATTAATCTGGCAACAGGTACATAAAGAAAAAAAATGCTGCGATAATTCGTTAATTATGAAATGATTTTTTAAGATAAAACAAAAAATTCATTTATCTTAATAATTAAAATAGTTTCAATATTAAAATGTAATTTAATCTTGTTCTCTAATTTTTTTTTATCTCTTTATTTATTTAATAATACAGTTAAAATAGTAAAAAGCACAAATATTGCTTAATTTTTTTTACTATCTGTTATTAAAAATTGAAAGCCACCCTCAATATACGAAGAAAAAAAAAATTGCTAGAAAAATATAACATATGAAGAGAGAAATGTAATTTACACAAATCGTGGCAGTAAGAAAACTTTATTATTATTTTTTTTTCATCCTTTATGTAGTAAATTTTGTGTTTTTTCTTCTCAATATTATATTTTTGGTTTATTAAATTGTGCCTTAAGCCCTTTGAGGGATGGTAAAAATATTATTGACATTTTATATTAAATCGTCACACTTGAGAATAGTTCGACTGACGACTGACTATTCCTTCTTTTTTTTTCATTTTTGGTGTGTTGCTTAGATAAAATCGTTATAAGTGGAATGTTTTTTTTTTTTTTAAATGCTGGAAAAAGGATTGTTGAAAGGATTTTTTTCTATTTCTCTATGCAAAAGTTATCGTAGTTTATAGTTATATTTTATCTTCGGGTTTTTGTTTTCTAGCAGAAAAGTTTATTTTTTCATGTTTCGAAGCTTTAAATATGATAAAAATGTTTGTTTTTATTAAAAATTGTAACGTCTGGTGTCTTAAGGAAAAAATAAAAACTTTTCGTCATCGTTTTTATTGATAAAGGCGTTTAAATTATATACATATATATATATATGTATATGGATATACAAGTTCATATACATAATCCTATGAAAAAGCTAAAATAAATAAAACTACATTTTTTTTGTTTAATTTTAGCTAAAGCTCAATTTTCCTCCTACATTTTTCTTCTTTTTTTTCATTATTAAAGCAAAAAAAATATACAGAAAGTAAAATAACAGAATAAAAAAATAGTGTATTCGTATGCATTTTTCTTAATATAAATTTTAATATCGTATATTGGACGAAAAATGTAGAAATATTAAAAAAAAAAAATCACAAGACGAAGAAGTAAAAGAAGACACATATAACACAGTTGTAGAATGGTGAAAATATTGGCGAGCATTTGGCATATTATAAAAAAAAAAATACGAAAGAAAAGAAAACAAGTAAAATATACAAAATTGAAATAAAAATAAAATTGTAGGATCAGGATAAGAAAGACGAAATACTGAAAAACTGAAAATGTTGAAAGTGGAGATGAAAATTATTTTCTTCGTGGTAGTAAGTTAAGTGAAAATTCCAAAAAAAAAAAGAAAAAAATGTACAGTGACGACGTATCGAAAAGATGAAAGCAACTAAAAACTTAAAGTAGATGAAAAACGAGAGAAAATTATATAATAAGACGACAACGTTAACAGTGATAGTGAACTAAGTGTAGAAATAAGAAACTTGTTCGTGTTGTATGCATCATTTTTATATTTAATTTTATTTGGTTAAATGCCTCATTCTCTAACATTTATAACGTATACACAACGTCGTAGACATGCACAAAAATAAAATCTGTTTTCTTCATCTTTTTTTAAAAATCCACCATAATACTAGGAATGGAAAAACGACACGATATTAAAAATCCATCAAAGTAGGAACGAGTAACAAAATTAAACAGAAAAAAAAAATTTTTAGACGATTGAAAAACAGCGGTTTAAAAAGGGTTTTTTTTCCTATACTTTGAATACAATTAATTTTTTTTTTACTTACTTACATTTTGTTTTGATTAATTTAAATGAAACGTAAGTCATTAATCTTCCTGTTAAGCGAATTTTATAAGTTTGAATTCCCCAATGTTTATTTTTTTTTCCTTTATATTTGTATTTTTATTTTTATTGTAACAATTTTCCACAGATTTTAATTGAATATACGAAATAATTAAATAAACTTTCAATTTCATAAAGAAACAAAACGAAAAACATCCGAAAACCACTTTTTGTTATTTAATTTTTAATTATTCGTTATTATTAAAAGCGCGATGCTGGCTGATCGCCATGCTTGCAACAACACGTTTTACTTGTAGTAAGACAATCTAATTGCTTAAAACTTATTATTTGTAATTCGGAATTTAATTTCTTTTCTTTTTTTTTCTTAATTTAAAGAAGTAAAATAAGTTAAAATTATTAACGGAAAAACTTTTAACAATGTAAAACAGTAGAAACAAATATATTTCAATTGCTTACAATTAAAATTTTAATATTAATTAAAAGTATGTGGGTGAAACTATAAAATTCTTAATAAGAAAAAATTACTAGAATAGTTTAAGGATGAGGATAAATGCAATGAAAGTTTTTAAACTGAAAATTATTAATAAGATTTTATTATTATTATTATTATTATTATTATTATTATTATTATTATTATTATTATTATTATTATTATTATTATTTAATATTTGCTGATTATAATTTGGCAAAACTATATGATTTGATAGCAAAAAAGGAATAGAAAGAAAACCCGACAAAAAAAAAGGAAGAGCTAAGTTTTTTTTATTTCATTTCAAATCAGGTGGAAAATGATTTTTTCTTTAATTTAATAGTAAGACGTTACAAAAATCTATTATTTGTTTTTCAGTTAAATAAAAAGAAAAAGAATAAGTAAAGTAAAGGAGCAACAGAACAAAAAATTTCATTTTGTAAACGCAGGACAACAATGAGATGAGATGAAAATATCCAGATTGTGAGTTAGGTTTTTTTTTTAAAGTAATAAATCAATTTCAATCGTTGTAAATAATTTACGATGATTCATATCGATGCCACCCTTAAAAAAAACGGCATAAAAACGATGACTTTTTTGTGCGACGAGGGATGAAAGCAAAATGAATAAAGGAAGAAAAAACTTAACAAGAACAACACACAAAAAACCTCTTCAAAATATGTTTGGACAATGTAGAACTTTGGAAATTCCGTATTTGATATGTCAAAACAAATGTGAATGAGTCGCCACCCTTTTTAGGAAAATAAAGAAATAAAATGAAGCAAAACAACCAACGACAAGTATTAAAGAACAACAAAAAAATATAAGGGTGACACATTTCGGGTTGTTTTCGTCTTCCTTTACATTTGGGAAACAATAAATGCTGTGGCGCCAAAAAGAAACAAAAATAACCTTTAAATAAAAGAAAATAAAAGTAAGAAAGAAAATGTTATGGATAACAAATACATATGGGATGAAGGTCAAAATTGTATAGATGGTGATATGTAGGCTGAAGGCATAAAGGATGAAAATAACAGAAAAAAAATGAGCAAAGAAAGTAAAATTTATTATTATATAAAAAGAAAATAAAAAAATATTGCACAAAGAAATGAAAGAGTTTATTTTCGTTAAGGGAGTACTTTAAGGTGATACCCGATGAGTATATATAGATTAAAATGTTATGTTGTGATAGTTTCCATTGACATTAAACTGTTTATACCAATTTCTATATATTATTTTTTATGTTTTTATTCAAGAATAACAATAATAAAAAACTTAAGAAAATTTTACTAAATATTTGTATATTTAATTATTTTATTTTTTCATCTATTGCCAAAAAATAAGGAAGTGATTAATAAACAGAAAAAATTATTTTTAATAAATAAAATTACAATTAACAGAGAATATTATTCACCAAATGTCTCTAGCTACCTAATAGCACAAAAAATAATCTTATTTAAATATTTTTTCATTTTCTCTTTTTTTTTATCAATAAATCAAATCGTTGTTATTTTATTATTTTTTAAGAAAAGAAAAAAATAAAAACGACAACCGAAAAAAATGTCATATGAAAATATTGCATTAAGCAAGGCAAAAAAAAAAATGTAAATAAAGTCGTAGTCGTGGGGTGAGTTGACAAGATAACAACAAGAACAGCAGAAAAAATAGCAACAATAGGTCATATTGAAAAATATATTAAAGGTAAAAGAAAATTGGAAAAGAAAAAAACAATTTTTATTTGCGAAAGTGAAAAGAAAGCAAGAAAACGATAGAAACAAAAAACACTGTACTATTATTAATAAAGAAACATTTCTTGAAAGAAGAGACCCAATGGGCTGATTTTTGCATATTCCTTTTTTTTTTACTTATTTTTCTGTATATAACCATTGTTACCATATTTTGCTGTTAATAATGTTCTAAATACATTGACGATTTTCTATTTTTTTATTCTTGTTTTTTAATTTTCTTTTTTAAATAAATTTTACCTCCATTAACAATTTTTTTTCACTATTTTTATTGATTATTGATAATAAAACTTTTATTGTGTCTGTTTGTCCGATAAGTTTTTGGTTGTAAGTTTTCTATTTAAATTTAATAAGTTTTATGAAAGATTTTGTTTACCGAAAGACAAAAAATACTGTAATTTCGTGGGGAATGAAATTAGTAAGTAACCAGGCGCCTCCACTGTACACAAAAGAAATTATATTTACTTTTTTATAATCAAATTACCGATTTTACTTAATTTTTATTATAATTAAAAGAAAATAATAATAATTAAATAAAAAAGAATTTGATATTTTTTTACTTTGATATGCAAATTTGATATATATTTTTTTATTTAATATTTTACTATGAGTTCTTTTGTCTAAAACGCGTTTGCCTAGTTTAATTTTTTTTTAATCACTCTGTCATTTATATTTTGCCTGTTTTGTGTTAATTTTTATTTTTGTATTTTACAATTGTATAGACGTGATAGGAAAAAAAAAACTACACTAAAATCCTTGCTATTCACTTTTCTACACTGAGTTAAATATTTTTATGTTGAAATTTGGTTTAATTTTTATTTTGGCTTATCCTTTTAAATCGTACTGTAATCATATGTTGAAATATAAAAACTGTGTGGTAACAAGAAAGGATAAATAAATAAATAAATATATTTACAAAAGAGATAAAAATACAGACAAACGTATACCACGTGGTGCGTATAATTGCTCAAAGCATGTCACGTTGTATCACATCGTTAACGAAGAATTATTTTTGTAAATTCTATATATGTTGCCTGTTATTGTCTGTGTTATTTCTCTGTTATTATAAACAAAGTTTAGAATTCCTTTTGATTTAAATCCGGTTGTTCTTTTTTCCTTTTTTTCTTGTTTTAAATTATTTTATTTTCTTTCTTATTCGTAATAAGACAAAAAAAATACTGAAAATTACTTATGAAAATAAACAACCAGAAAAGAAAAAAAAAATGTGCAAAGTACGTGCAAGAATAAATTTTTATTTCTTAAAATTGTTGACGTAGTAAAGCAAAGTAAAATTAGCAAAGTAAAAATACATTTAAAAAAAAAACATACACACACAAATCCACCATGTGAATATTTAACCTTAATTGAATTGAGTAACTTTATTTTATATTAAAAGAAAATGAATAATAATAATGTGAATATTTAAGTAGAAGAAAATTTTACCAAATCAACAGACCAACCAACCATTCCTGTCAAAATTATTAAGTCATCAAAAAAAACTGTTTTTTTTTTTATTTTACAAAATAATTATGCAAATGTGATTATCATTATTTTTCGTTATGTTTTCAGTGAGATAAAGAATGTAAAATATAAGGGACTCTATAGATGACTTTAAGCATTTTTGTTTGCTTTTTTTTTTTTTTGGAAACATTTTTTCTGTTATTTAAAAATTCTTAAGGTAACAAAAACACTCTTTGTTTATATTGTTTGAAGATGTTTGTTTTAATTTAACAACAAATTTATTAAAAACAAAGAAAAAGAAAATAAAGTACGAAAAGAAACCGTAATGTCTAATGAAATGAAAAAGGAAACGGAAGATAAATTAAAACAAAATAAAAATACTTAACTATTATTATGACAATTATTAATATTATTCATGTTGAAGTATGCTGGATAATCTGGTGAAAAAAATAAGAATGAAATAGAATTTTTATTAAAATTTATGTAAAATTAAATTGACAAAACGAACTTTATAATTATGGATTTATTTTTCACAATATTATGCTTATTTGTATCCAATAGCTTGCTTGAAAAAAAATACTGAAAAGCTTTTGAGGATTAGGAGAGAACTATTAAAAAAATATTTGCGCTGGCTTTTGTTTTACCATGTGCCAGGCCGTTTCCCATAAATAAAAACCCATTCTAAGATTAAAACAGATTGAGGCACGAGATGTGCGTTGATTTAACTGTATTCCGTTTCAACAATGATGAATCATTAGATATTCGTTTTACAATATAAGGATAAAAATCTGTTTCGCACCTAAATGATCGTTCATTGTATTTTCAATGCTATTACATGGTCCGTTCACATACTTAGGTATGGAAGCCATTAAGAATACTACTGCTGTGTAAGTAATGTGACAAGTAGAGTTTTTTTTTTATCATTAATTTCGTTATCTAAAATAACAATTATTTTACTGAATTTATTTACATTTAGTTAAGGATTGGAATTTTTATTTTATTATTAAATTTTGAGTAATTCATGATGACAGACAGCAAGATTAAGTTAAAAATCAAATGCAGATATTGTTGTAGTTCTGCTTGGTACTATGTATTTGTATTGTTAATAGAAAAAAATAAATACATTTCGTTGTCTTGTTACTCATTTTTTTTTTTTTCAAATAATTTATTTATTTATTTATATTTTTTTATTCAATTTTTTTTTTATATTTACTGATTTAAAAAATAATAATAATATGTAATGTATTTTTTGTATGCACAACATAAGCTTTGGATTGTAATGTGGGTTGTTGCTGTTTATATATATGTACATTTTTTTCTTTTCATGTTGCTTTTCTTTGTGATTACATTAAAATTTTATTGAATAAAACATCATATTACAACATATTAAGGCAACAACAACTAGTAAAAATATGGTTAAATAAAAAATAAATATTAATAAAAATATAATTTATAAACGAAGACGATGTATGGTGTAATTCAATTTTGTTACTTTGCCTTTTTTATTATTATTATTATTATTATTATTATTATTATTATTATTATTATTATTATTATTATTATTATTATTATTATTATTATTATTATTATTATTATTATTATTATTAATATTTGTCAAAATTTTGTTTGTTTTGTATATTATTGAAATCATAATAGAAGAAAACAATTCTGTCACAAATATAATAAGAAAAAATAAAATAAAAATTCAAATAAAATTAGACGATGAGTGAAATGTTGATCAAATTCTCTAAGAGTTTTTTTTTTAATTTTTTTTTTAATATTTATTAAAATAAATTCAATAGAAAAATTGCATAACTGTTGACAAATAACAAAAACGAAAGAAAAAGAAACAACCAAGCATATCTTAAGGAAAATAATGGATTAAATTTTAATATTAAAACTTGTTTAAAGATTTGATTTTACTTTGGTTTTTTTTTCTCTCTTCTATTTTAATCAAACAAAAAAATTTTCTTTTGATTGCACAAAAGATAAAATTATGATAAAAATTGGTAATTTTTGTTTTCTCCATTCATAACTGTGAATAATGCAATTGAGAAATAACGATGGTACGGAAGGAAAAATGATTATTAAAAAGTGTTACGATTTAATTTGTAATAAAAACAACAAGAAAAGTAAAAAGAAAGAGGAATAATTTACGTAGAAAATTTTATCAAATGCAAAATCGTATTGTTCCAACCTTAATAAAGCACTTTACAAAAAATTAATTAAAAAACAAAAAATATTCAATTGAAAGTAACATTATCTTAGTATCCTTCTTGGTTTTGTTTTATTTATTAAAAATCTTGCCACTTGAGTATAATTTTGATTCCTTTACTTACCTTAAGTAATTTATTTGGTCCCTTTTTTTACTAAAAATAAATAAAATTACAATACAAAATAAATAACATTCTTGAATAATAATAAATATTTAAGAATTTTATAAATAAATAAATCAATTTTACAATAAATCCAATTACTTTCAATCAAAAAAAAAAAACAGAATAAATATAGAAATAATTTATTCACAAAATATAAAAATAATATTTATGCAAATTAAATAATATCCTTTATATAGGTAGATAAACAATAATATTTAACCTTTTCTTTGTGTATTTGTGGATTTTTTTTTCTGTTCTGGTTTAACTTGTTGTTATCTTTTCGTTGGTTATTATTTTATGAGGCAAATTAGATAAAGTATCCTTTAAGCTGTTTAAATTGATTTTTTTCTTCTTGCTTCTGCTTATAAAAACCTAAATACACTTTTGATGAATATACGATAAACAAAAAAGAAAATAAAAATCAAATGGTTTTAATAGAGATAATCACAAATAATGTCAAATGATGATGATTACATATCCTTTGTGAGGGGTATCAAAAAAATAAAAAACAATAAAAAGTTATAATGCTTTTTGGTAACTTTATAGACATTATGTTTTTGTGTTCCCCCGTATTCTGGGGGAACAGAATATATTTTTAGGATTTTCTTGTTATTGTTTGATTTTTTTTCTTGTTCTTGTTCGTCTGTACAAAATCTTGTTAACAATAAGTAAACAGATTTTAACTTTTACTTGTTAGAAATAATAATACATAAAAAAAAACAAATCCATAACAGTAACAAACACATGGATAAAGGGATAAGGATTTGTCTCGCTTGTAAATTTAATACCGATGATTGTAAGTTTTGCAGTAACTAATCTCTATTGTAATCTCATTTATCAATGACTAAGATCAACATTGACTTATTCAATTATCTTGAAATAATAATAATAATAATAGTAATACCGTATCGTAGATACATATATATGATATAAAGAAGTGAAGAAAATAAAGAAAAATAAAATTGAAAACAATAACAAAAACTTCTAAATTATTATTAAGTATTATTTAAACAGTGTTAACCATTAATCTAAGAGAAACCTTACAACAAAAAAAAAATATAAAAAGTAAATAAAACAAACTTTAATTATTTAATTGAATTTAATTATCCCCCAGAGTTACAGTGATTTAAAATTTGATGCTGTTAATATAATTAAAAGATAAATAAATAAATATAATAAAAATATACAATTGAAATTCTATATTATAAATATAGGAATGAGCAATGTTTTACTTAAATAATTGTAATACTTTTGTAAATACTTGTTAAAAAACACTTAAATTTTGATTTAAATTCCTTTTTATTTAATAAATAACAATTTAATTAATGTAATGGCAATTACATGGTCAATCAATTAAAATGTTTTCTTTTTCGCTAATTAAATATTTTATTTTTTTAATAATAATAAAAATAAATTGCTGGTTTTTGGTTGATTTACAAATAGCACTAATTTTAGGCAATTACTATCACTAATAAAATAATCAATACAATTGTAGGATAGGTAAGTACAGAAATTAACAAAGTACAAGTTAAATTATAGACAGAAAAGTTACAGAAAATAAGATCAAAAATCGTAAACGAGTCCAAATGAAGTGCAAAGCTCAGTGAAGATTATTAAAAAAAATATTTTTTTGATTTATTTTCAAACAAATATACCACCAGATACACTTTGATATTAATTTTTTGCTTTAAATTTTATTAAATAAAACAAAAAACAGTAGCAATGTACAAAACAGTAGTAATGCATTATCACGAACATTCTTCTAAAGAGGTCTCCGAAATAATTCTTTCGCGCGAAATGGACGATAAAACAAGGGCTGAATCGAGCAGTAACTTTAAGTACGGTACGAACATCGATACTCCAAAAAGATTTCTATACTTATGCAGCGAAGAAATGGAACGCTTTACCAGAGTGTGCATTCCCAAACCAATTTAATATGGAATTCTTTAAAACTAATCTCCACAAATATCTTATCCCATAAATTGACACAGTAGCTCAAAGCTATTCACAGGTCGACTTCACGTCGTAATTCCTAAACAAGTCCATTTCATTATAAAATAAAAAATACAAATATAATAATTAATTCTAGAAAATTAATTTAATTTTTAAAGTACAAAATAAAATCCGTAAAAAATAGTAGAAAAAGCATTACAGTCCATCAAATCACATTTTTATATAAAAAATAAATTTATTGTGTTAATTTTTTACTCTGTTATATAAATGAATTTTATTTTTCTTTTTGCATTAAATAATTTGCATGTTTCTTAATAATAAATAACATTTAATGTCAGACAGTGTAAACATATGTGTAAACTGTTTTATATATAGAAAAAAAGCAGCAATGATAAAGAAAAAAAACAGTAAAACGAATAATAATAATAAGAATATTACACCTACAAAATATTTTGTTATAAATTTTTATTTTCTGTTGAACAAGAAGAAAAGAAAAAAAATGAAAAGATTAATTGCTGCCTGTCTGTTGCTAAAGTTATTTTTATTTGCATTTTAATTTCTATTATTTTCATTTAACAAACTACATGTATATTCGCGAGAGACAATTTATATCGTTGGTTACTTCTTGTAAAAATATTTCTTAATTACTTGAGTGAATAATTATAATTAAAATAAAAAATTAAATCTATATTAAATCTATAGAAATGGTTTGCAAATGGGGTGCTATAGGCACTTTAGATTGAAGAGAGATTGGTCTCTAGGTGTGTTACGGGAATTTACTGTAATGTATTAATAGTGGCGATTTTAGGGAATTATATTGAAGAATTATTCGACCCTTAAATAACGTTTTTTAGACGATAAAAGTGAAAATTAAAAACTAGATAAACCAGTTTGTTCCCTACAATCTCTGATCACGTCAAGCAGATTTTATAGCAATTTGAAGTCACATCATTATTCTTCTTATATTTGTCGATTTTTTACCCAATTAACAAAACATGTATGTACTGTACATCATAATTAACATATCTTAATCATAATGAAAATAAATTTATATTTTTAACTATATTGTTAATTGAATAAATAATTTTTTTCAATAACACCTTTCGTACGTGAATTTAATAAAAATGTTATTCTGTTTAATTACAAACAAATTTTTATGTATGTAGGTTTTTTGAATGTATATACAATTGAATAACATTATTGAAATAAACACTTTACTATTGACAAAATAATATAATTAAAGTAATAATAATAAGAAAAAAACAATAAATATTGCTTTACTTTAAAAAACATTAATTAAAAAGCGCAAACACAAACAAATGTAAAGGATTTTAATGGTGAGTGGGTGGATATTTCGTTGTATATTTTGTAAAATATGACTTAATATTTATTTTTATTTCATATAACTATTTTAAACAATTTTTTTTGCAATATACATATATTTTTAGAGTATTGTCGATTTATTTACAGAAGACATGCAATAAATAAATGAATGAATAAAAAAAATAATAAATAAAAATATGTTTTACAAAATTGTCAATAAATTGAATTAATTTATCGAGAGAATAAGTTGATTTTTCTTTATGCATTTAATTAAATAAATTGCATTTTTGAATTATTATTATGATTATTATTTTTCAAAATAAGTAAAATTTGAGTGTTGGTTTCGGTGGTTTGAATAAATATTTGTTTAATTATGTAATTCTAGTGGTTAACCAGGTTTCTGACACTTTAATATTATAATTAAAGTTACGATGATTATTTCATAAATACTATTTTACCTTTGTCCATATATATTAAAGGTTTTTGCTAATTTTTTTTTAATAAAGTTTCTTTTCGTTATTGTTAATGCCAATATTGAGTATTCAATTAAATTATATCAATTCGTCACTGTTCGAAACTAATTTAATTACCTTTGACAATGACACATTTAGTTATTTATTCAAGTAAAATCTATAAATTTTATTCAAATCATGTAATTTATTTGATTTTCAAAAGTTGTAACAAAACTAGTAGTACTACTAGTTGTTCTAATGTAATTAATAAGAAATAAAAATATATAGAAAAACTTTTCCTTAAAATCATAAAGCATCATTTGAAATTTAATTGAACTTTGAAGTTTTCGTTATCATCAAATACATGAAAGTAATACAAAATTATATATTGAAATTATTATAATTTAAAATTTGTTAATACTATTATATAAAGCAACAGAGGAATTTATATTATTATTATTATTATTATTACTAGTGACGTGTCATCATTATACACATATTTTCAGATTTTTTATTATTAAAAGTATTATTTGAAGTATACATACGTATGTACTTCGTGTAATATAAGTATCCAATCGAAAAGTTTTCTATTTCTATACAATAAATGAAACTTTCATATATATAGATTTATTATAATTATGTTGTTTGTGACATTTATTGCACGTAGCATTTTGTTAATTTAGATGTAAAATAAAATATTTACAAAATACAAATAATGAGTTTCAACAATTTAAATAATTCATTTCTCAATTAATAAATTAATTTATCACCTGCTTTATGTTATGTGCTTTAATAACACAGGAGTTTTTTTTGTTCTTTTCTTCAATTTTTACAAGGGCTTTTAGCATTAAATTGTTTGAAATAAATTTATTAATTTTTCTTAAATATTACAGCGTTTTTTTTTCGTAATTTTCTTAATTAGATAGTAATTACGTGAGTATAAAAAGAAAATGTATTTAAATAATAATGTAAAAATAACGAAGAATATTTATGTTATTGTAATTGACAAAAAATAATTTTTTTTAAAAGCTAATAAAAATCATAATAAACTTTAATTAAAGCATATTATTTTCCCTTATTTAAATTTTAGAAATAAATATATAATTTTATAATTAAAAATTAATACGAAAATGGTAATTTTTCTTTTAATATCATTCTACTTTGCATTCTGATGATGTTTATACATATTAATTAGATAGTTTTTATTAACGGAAATTTAATCAAATATAAATCGATAAGGAAAGTGGTCACAGTATTTTTCATTTTGTAATTATAATTTTGTTAATTAAAGTATCAATATTTTAATTAAGTAGAAAATTGGTATTTAAGAAATTCCGATTGTTGATTATGTGATTGATAATGACCTTAGGAACTCAGTCATACGATAAATATTGATAATTTTAATTTATACAGAATTTATTCCGGATGTTAAAGGATTTCATTTTCTTTTCCGTTATTTCTATTTATTATATATTTTTTTTTTTTCTAAATATTTCCGCAATGAAAATAATCTTGGTTTGTCAAGGTACAAACTGATGAACAATAACAATAGTAAAAACAATGTTAAAAATAATACTAAGAAGCTTTGCTGAAATACCAGTTCACCCTATTCTGTAATATATTTATTTCTTTTACAAATAAAATGCGTCCATATGAAATAAAAACAAATTTACATATTTTCGTTTTATGTGTGTTTTTTTAAAAATGTTTTTATTTTCTCTTTTTTCTGTTTTGGTTGGTTTGTTTGGTTCGCTGCTATGTTGGGTGAAGTGTCTTCAGTGACCCCAGACTAAAAATTATTGTCTTTCTTTATATTTTGTTTTATTTGGTAAAATTTACTCAACTTACGTTACTTAACTTATAAGTCATATTGTTTACTTCCGGTTTTTATTTTCCTTTTTCCACAGTGTTTTTTTCCGTTTAATTCTTTTTTTTATTATATAAAATAATTTTTTTTTCTCGTCTATTTAACTTCTTCAGTCACCCTGAGCATTACCAGATTCCCAATTTCACGCCTCCGTCGACCCATTTAAAAGAAAAATAAGTAGAAACATTCAGGCAATCTTATTATAAATATTATACACAGTAAGTTGAAGTTAAGTAAAATCTCCCCTATACTCTGTCACAAAAAAAAAATCTTCGAGGTTATATAATAATTTTAATAAATAAAAATAATACAATTCTTTTTATTTTATTTTGTAAGGTTTTTTCATGTCTGTCTGCTTGTTTCGCTGTTACAATAATCACATACCATAGTGCCCATCCACTTGTTTCGCTTATTCATTTTTTTTTTTTGGTTCACTATTAAATAAAACAAGAAATCTCAGTATATAAATTATTATCATTTTTGGTGCGCTTATTTCTTTTGCTTTTGCTTTCTAATTCAGTTACACCCCTTTGTGACATTTTTCACCCTTGGACGTCATATATTTATGATGCTTCTGCTTCAACTCTATTTCTATTTTTTTTTCGTTTTATTTATTTTTATTTCTTAACGCTAAAGCTCACTGCCCTTTAGCATGCGTGAAATTTTTTTATTTTATTACTTTATTTATACAATTTTTTTGTTTTATGTTAAAAATAAATTTATTTGCAGACAGAAGCTGCTTTCTGGAGATTTTCATCCACCCATATTCACTTTGTTTAAAGTTTTTTTTTTATATTTTTGTTATTTATTTTTATTTTGACAAACTGACTTGTGTTGCAAGACAGATAGTCTTTCCCTTGTCACCATCTTCGTCAGCAACGTTTTGTTTCACCCAACAAGCACACTAAATAAATTATAGCGACTTGGAGAGTGGATGGTTATTGTAACACCCCGTTATATATATTACTAACTGAAAAATTTACTAAAAACAATTTTTCTTCAACAGAGACAAAAAAATTACAGTTTCTTGAGGAAAAACCTAATCAAATATTTTTCAAAAAGTAAATTTATTTTGAAAATAAAATAAAACGTTTATAATCGTGAAATTACTTTTTGATTAATTATAATGGCGTTAGAAGTAACTTAAGAATGCTGAGTTTGCTTTAAAGAAAGAAAAAAATAAAAGGCCTAAAACAAAAGGACCACTTAGATCTTTAATAATAAACTAACCGGAAAACAGCAAAAAAAAAAAAAGAAAGAAGAAAATGTTGGTAACTTCAAATACCAAAATCTCATTTTGCTGTTTTTTGTGGTAATTTTTCGTCTATTTTTTTTTTCTTATTTTTATTTTTGTTGAAAAATCTGTTCAACGATCCGATGTGAATTGTTTTTTATGATAAATTTGGTGTAATTTTTTTGCATTTATTATTTTTTGTATTCTTAACATCCTTTAAGTCAGTCAATTTTATATTTCTATAAATTTTTGTATATATTTGGAATTTTTTTAAATAATATACAAATCCATCTTTTGTTAAGCATCAGTGAAATTATAATAAAAGAAACGCGAATTGGCCAAGATTTTGAAGTTGATGACTGTGGTTATTTTTATTATTATTATTTTTTTCGTATATAATTATGTTTAATGTATAGAAAGGGGAATAACAGGATTAAAACAAATGAATTTGTATTTGAACCACAGAATAATGAAATATTTTAAATTTTTTTTTATTTTTGTTTCGCCACCACGATACACAACGGAAATGAAAAATAAGGGTAAGGAAATACAAAGTAATAAAATAATAAAACGCAATAAAATAGGATAAAAAAGTGAAAAGATGCTAAAGTTAACAACTTAAATAATATAAAAGGAAAAAAAAATATTAAGATGATACATCATCATCACCATTTGCATAAAAATGGCGTCATCTTAATTCATTTGTTATTTACTATTTTACGGCGCGTTTTTCATAAGCTGTTTTCGTTTTTGGTTGTTTAAAAAAGAAATAAAAAAGCACAACCAGTAACAACAATAAGTAAAGATTAAAAAAAAAATACTTGTTTATCCCAATTGGGAGGATTCGTATTTCAAATGACTATATAGATTTAACTTTGTCTGCTTAAAAATACACTTAAGTAGGCACATCAAGTGATGAGGTTATAATAATTTTTATTTTACTAAATTTTTATTAGACTTAAGCGTCAGCAAGTGTTTTTCTTTTACTTGCATTTGTTTTACATTTTATTTTCTTTTTTTAAATCCTTTTTACAAGCAAACATTAGGACGTTAAAATATAAATGAATTATTTATTATTTGTTTTAAGATCGCACGTTTTGCTATTACCGCGATCTAATTTATACATTATTTTTTGATTAAAATTATGCATATGAATGTATTAATTTTGATTACAAAATGAAAATGATAATACTTCCTAAGTAAAAGGAGTTATAAATGATGTTTAAATAACACTAAAAATCAATCAACACTAAATTATCCCAAAAACGTCTAAATAGTCTACGTCCAATCAACAACAGACACCCTTTTATAATATTATCTAATGCTTAGGGCAAATTTGAAATGACACCAACAAAAAAAAAAAAGCAAACAAGCACCTTTATCATCATAAAATAAATGCATCAGGGATATAAAACACCTTTATTAAATTTTCTCTATTTGTCTATTTGTTCATGAATACTTAGGCCGAGTAAAAATTATTTATTTTCAAAGAATTAAAGGTGATGAGCATCTGATGGAAATTTATTATCTTTATGAAAATGAAGTATTATTATTTGGGTTTTTGTGTATCAAGAACATCCAAAAGTACAGGTTAGTGGTTTCTCTTTTTAGTTATATAAATATATATATATAGTATATGAATGCTGGGTTAGATGAATCTATCGTTTAATGTGTGAAGAATTTATTTCTTCTATCAATTTAACTAATATGTAGAAAATAGAATTACTTTATAAATGTATATTGGAATAGTAGTGGTTTATCCTCTTTAGTTTTAACCATTTTCTAGTTAACTAAATGTGAATGTTACGTGTGTAACGATGAAATACAGATAGGTGAATTAATATTAAATGGATGACTGAATTAATAATTTCTCTAATGAATTGATTAACAAAAAAATTAGAAAAAAAAAAAAATGAAATAAAAATAAAATTTTATTAAAAAAACTTTCGGTTCTTGTTCTGTTTAATTTTATTTTTTAAAGTAATTAAAAAGTGAAATTTATTTTTATTTCTATCAAATGATAAGAAATGTTAAATAGAAATTGTATTATCGTATCTAAGATTAGAAATAAAATGAGGAAACATTTATTGTGGCAATGGCAATGCCTGTAAACGAGTTTGTTGGTTATTATTGGGTATTATAGGGAAATAACTTGGTCGACACAAACCACATAAAAACATACAACAATATGTACGTTAACATAATATTTGGCTTATCGTTTTCTTAAAAAATAAATAAAATAAAAAATTATATGACCTAACCATCCTACATTTAATATATTTTTTTTTAATATTTTTTGCTTTGTTGTAATTTTATTTTTGTTCTGTATATATATTTTATTTTTCTTTACGGTTGCAAAAAAAAAAAGAAGAAGAAATTTTATGTGTTAAATGCTGATATGGTAATGTTGATGGTGCTGTTAAATAGAAAATCACCCATTTACTGTATTTTACGTCTTTTTCCTTGTTGATGCTGTTGATGGTGCCTTACTTACATTACCCAATCGCACATTCATTGATTCATATTGTGAGTTATCCATCCATTCATTCATCCCTTCTTAAAGAAAGCGTCATTATCATTGACACAGGATTCTTACAAAAATGAGGTTTTATATCACGCTATTTAGTAAGATAACAGCACGATATACAAACACACAACACAATTTTGCAGACAAAAAAAAAAATAAAAATATTGTAAAAGGGATAAATGATAACGGATAAAAGATGGAAAAGCTAAAAGCTCATAAAGATGTTAATACATTATTTATTTAACAAAAAAAAAAACATTTTCTTTATTAAATAAAATCAAAATTGACGAAAATTAAAAAAAAAATAATAATAATAATTTTTATTATTATTATTAATATTTCATTTATTTTTTTACTTACATTAATATATGTTTTATTCATTTATCAAAAGTTTAACAGTTTACTAATAGTGATGACTAACTATATGACTATGTAAGTAACATATATTATTTTGGGTACAATTTAGTAAATTAATGTTATTCTAGTAATAATATCTTCTTACCTCCTTATAAAATTTATGCTTGTTTGAATTTTAGTATATATCTAAAGAAAAATGTGGTTTGTTAACATCAGTTATATAGATATATATGTTGGTTTTATTATTAGCATTATTATTATTATTAATATGGTTACATAATAATAATAATAAAAATATAGAAAAATTTAACTTTAAACATTATCCTATATCAATATTTGTTAATCGGGGTCAGCAAAAAATATATGTGTGTAATCTAATCTAATAAAATAATATTATTTTAAAGTATTTTTACCATTTTAATACTTATCATTCATTTATTTATTGGTTTTTATCATATATTTCTATTAAAAAAAATATTTTATAGCATTTTATTGCACAGTAAGCATGCTTTTTAGTAATAGTTTTTTTTTTTTAGTTATTCGTTTGTTTTTATTAGATGCTTTTAAAATTAAAGAAAAAATAAAAAAAAAACAAAAATCATTAATTTCCATACTAAAAGCTTTTTTAAATTTTATTTTATATTAAATAAAAAAAGAAGAAAATAAATCAATCTAAATCGTAATCAATCTCAATATTAATTATGCAATGAAGAATATTTTTTTTTTTCTGTATATTTACTTTAGAAATATGAATCAGCTTTTCTTTAAATAACGATGATCAAATAAAGAAAATTTAATTTGAATGATTTTGAAAGAGTATCTTGTTGGATTTGTCTGTAAGACAAAAACTGTTTGTTAATAGTCCGCTTCAGTGTTCTCAGGTAATTAAACGTATCAATGAGTAATTATACAATTTTTTTGAAATTAATTTTTCTCTACTTGTCTCCTAGAAATTGAAATATTTCGTATTTTAATCTTTTATTTAACCATTTCTCTATCAGTTATTCAGTCTAATATTAAATGAGTTTCCTGATTTAAGAACAATTCTGTAAATTAATGATTTAATTTCATTTTAATATTTTTTTCATAAAATACCAGAAAGAAAAAAAAAACCTTTTTTTGTTGGCTTTTAACCTTCATCATCTGTATTCGTTGATCGTTTTCGTCATCATCTCGATTAGGTCAATTTTATTTTATGTGGTAAACCTAATAAAAAATTAGATCCGTACCTGATTCATATATCTACTGATGATGATGATCTCTAACCACATTTTTACTGAAAACCCTAAAACCACATAAATGTCTAATCTAACACAACAGTAACAGCATCTATACTTCTACCTTCAATGTAATGCAAATAATAGAAAAAACCATAAAATTTATTCGGAATACAATGACGATACTTATAAAGTAACAGAAATATTCCTTGTTTATTTAATTATTTGTTTTTTTTTTTATTTTAATTATTAAAAAAAATTAAATTTATTATTAAAATACTAGAAAAGCTTTATAAAGTAAAGTAAAGCTTTAACATCGGGTAAGTGAGTAATAAATTGTACTTTTTTATGCTTAATAAATTTATAGTTATCATTACTGCACTTCTACTTTTGTTTAATTTAATTGAACAAGTGCATAATCGCTCATTGTTTAACATAAAAAAAAAAAAATAATAATAAAAGAAATGCCATCAGCACACGTAACAATACATTAATCCACTAGACAACAGTAAATAACGAGAAAAACAAAAACGCTTTTATAATAATAATTAAACGAGATGACAAAAGTGTAACACATTAAAGTGGATAAAGAGTAATCACTTTGTGGTATTTAATTTAATTTTCTTTTCTTTGTTTTCATTTCAGAAAAATCATGAATGAGTTTTTAATTTACTCACTTGTCGCATGCCACTTGTCTTGCATTAAGCAAACTAAATTGTTAGCAAAGAAAATCATTTAATAAAATAATTATCAAAGTTTTTTTTGAAGCTTTTGCTTATCACTTATGACATCATATGTTTGAGCTTTATTTTATTTTTTATTTATTTATTTATTTTTATTTTAATCCAGAAAACAAGATAACAGAAAGCAGCAGATTTATTATAAAATATATTTTTTTTTTTTGCATTTAAACTGATTTAATCTATAAAAATTATTTTAAATCACGTTTAGATTTTTATTTTGTCGAGATTTAAATTTTAATTTATTTGTTTTTTGCTGAATTAATTTTTTTTCTCGCAATAGTTTTATGATTTTTTTGTGAATTCAGCCAACAACAATCAGCTCAAGTAACTAATTGAAATGTTGAGAGTTTAAAGTTGTGTTAATTTAATTTAATTTAAATAGTACGCTGACATTACGAATTATTTAAATAAATAAAAAAAAAATATCAAATCTTGTTTTGCAGTGGGGTATAGTACTTGAGTTTCTTCATTTACATTGCATTCTTTCTGTTTGTTGATAAATTCGAACGAAGAGTAATGTCTTTTTTTCTTTTAAAGCATTCTGTTAAAAATATTTTCTTTTTTATTATATTATTTTTGGCATATACGATTTTTATTTAAGTTACTTATTATGCTTTGTATCATTTCATTTTGCTGAAAAAATTTGTTTCGGATAATTAAAAAAGTAAAATTAATTCATTTCAGCTCACTTTCACCTATTTTGTAATTTTAATTTATATTTATTTTTCACCATTTATAGTTTGTTTTCTTGTTTTTAAATTTTTATTTAATAAATATAATGAACATCATTATGCAAATTAAATATACTTTTGTGAATTTTTAATCATTTTCTGTTTTTTTACTTTTATATTCAAATGTTGATTAATATATTTTCATAACGTTATTTTTCTTCCTTTTTCTGAAGACGTACAATATCTATCTGGCTATATCTGTATATAACTCATTATATTTTATTTTATTTAAATTTATTTTTTTCTTTAATTATTAAATTCTCGAAGGTAATTTAAGCGTTACTTGGAAATTATATTAAAAGTTGAATTATAATAATAATAATAATTTAAAGTAAATAAAATGTAGTTTGTTATCTGTCGTTGCTTTATTTTTTTGTTTTAAACAAAAATTTCAAAAGATTATTTTCAATTAAAGTTAAGAACGTTTTGTATCTGAGATTCGGGGTTAAATCAGTCTTATCTACAACAAATTAAAGTGCGTAACAGCAACAGATAAGAGAAAAAATCTTCATTATTAACATTTACCATCATCATCATCATCATCATTATTATTCACAGTATTTTTTCAACCGCTATTTATCAATCTTTAATACTAAATTAACTAAATAAAACCTCAGAGAAAATAGATAGAAAAAACCAAAACGATCACTTATCAATTTGTTGGGGTTTCGTATTTACCTTTTTAAAAATTTGTATTCGTTTTTGTATAAAAGGTTAATAAAGGCTAACTAGCTTACAGCTCCAGGTGTTATTTAAAACATAATCAAAGTTTATAAAAATTAAAACAAAATAAAGGCTCCCTTTTAAAAATGTAAACATATCTTTTGCTTACAAGTTTGAGGTAGATTTACCAGTAATAAAAAAAAGTTTCCCTCATTAGTTATTTTTTTTTTTTGTAAATTGATTTTTTTTATGCTATTAATTTGTCTCCATTATTTATTGATTAAAAAATCTTGCTCTCACTTTTGAAATTATAAAAAATGTAAAGGAATTGTATATTTGCATTAAAAAAAACTGGTTAAATAGCAACACTTGTTAAGTAACTTAACAAAAGCTTATGAAAAACTTTAATATTGTTTTTTTTTGCAATTAAATTTTTCACCATTACAACGTTGTTACCTTACCACACTTTTCTTCTCTCTGAATATAAGCCGCGTTTGTATATTTAATCGAAATAAAAATGAAACTCAATAAAAATCACCTGCCTTAATAACATAATATTAAAAGATTTTCCACTTGTTGTGGTTAAAAAATAAACAAATTCAAAATTGAAAAGCTTATTAAAAATTAAAATATTTTAATATATAATAAGATTATTTTAGATAACTATTTATCACACACATAGAAATGGTAATTAACAATTAATCAAAATACTAAATTAAATACGTTTTTAAAGCATATTTTGTATAATCTGTTTTTTCTTTGAAATAATTTAAATTATTTTCTAGTTTTATTAATTAAAATTTATCTACATGATAGAAAATTGAAATAAAATTAGACATTAATAAAAAATCAAAAATAAATTTTGTTCACTTAACATACAATTCTCAACAACATAGAAATTAATTAATAATAAATTGATTGAATTACATTAATGTGACTTGGTGTTGGTTTTTGTTGCAAAACCGGCAAAAATAGTTTGTTAGTTTATAAAGCAGAATAAGCTTTAAGGGGTATAATCGACTGTATCTATGTATAGATATGCAGAAACATGTTTATCATCAATTTATATGTATAAATTGTAAAACTAATTATAAATTGAATGTCGACATGGTTAAATATTCATTTTAATATTAATTTATAGAACATAAATTATGGTTTAATGAAAGAAACAAAATATATGTTAAAGCGAAAAAATGTTTTTTCTTTTATTGTTTAGTTTTATATTTATTCAATGAAAAGAATTTTTTAACCGCTTAAAGATTATATAAAAGTAGAAAACGTATTTGTAATGTAGACACTACTAACGTGACATTTCTCGTATATTAATTCTTATGGGATTAATAAATTACTTAAAGTTAAACAAAGCAATGATAATCAAATAGATAAAATAGATGAAAAAGTACTATGCGAGATATAGATTTACATGTTAAGAATCTGTGAAAGTAAACTCAGTTTTAAGTACAGAATATTATGCAGAATATTGCCAAATATCCGACATAATATTAATAATTATGTACAACATAGTCTATAACCAATGTTTATAGTCTTTTGTAAATGTCATAGAAAATTATGCCATTAATTGGGCATGTGCTTTAAGCAATATCAATCCATTCTATAATTGTTATACTATTTTTTGAAAAATAACACATTCAAGAAGAAAACAAAAAGTTTTTTAGTTGAAAGGTCCAGTGGCTCAATGGAAAATAGTATTTTCCTTGATAAATGTGTTTCCATCCAATATGGTCTAGTGGCTAGGATAGCTGGCTTTCACCCAGCTGGCCCGGGTTCGATTCCCGGTATGGGAAATATTGCTTTTTTTTGTTGGATCTCAGTTAAACTTCATTTCAGTCTCGACAACAAGAACAACGAGTAGGGATTTTATTTGTTTGAAATTTGTTAACCTCCGGTGCGCAAGAAATTTTCTCGCATTAAGTTAAAAGGTCCTGTGGCGCAATGGATAACGCGTCTGACTACGGATCAGAAGATTCCAGGTTCGACTCCTGGCAGGATCGTTCCTTTTTTTACAAAATGATTTTTTCAATCCTTGGAAATTTTGTTTCCTCAGCAAATTGGAAATAACCATCCCATATGGTCTAGTGGCTAGGATAGCTGGCTTTCACCCAGCAGGCCCGGGTTCGATTCCCGGTATGGGAAATATTGCTTTTTTTTGTTGGATCTCAGTTAAACTTCATTTCAGACTCGACACCAAGAACAACGAGTAGGGATTTTATTTGTTCGAAATTTGTTAACCTCCGGTGCGCAAGAAATTTTCTCGCGTTCAGTTAAAAGGTCCTGTGGCGCAATGGATAACGCGTCTGACTACGGATCAGAAGATTCCAGGTTCGACTCCTGGCAGGATCGTTCCTTTTTTTACAAAATGATTTTTTCAATCCTTGGAAATTTTGTTTCCTCAGCAAATTGGAAATAACCATCCCATATGGTCTAGTGGCTAGGATAGCTGGCTTTCACCCAGCAGGCCCGGTTTCGATTCCCGGTATGGGAAATGTTCCTTTTTTGTGTTGGATCTCAGTTAAACTTCATTTCAGACTCGACACCAAGAACAACGAGTAGGGATTTTATTTGTTCGAAATTTGTTAACCTCCGGTGCGCAAGAAATTTTCTCGCGTTCAGTTAAAAGGTCCTGTGGCGCAATGGATAACGCGTCTGACTACGGATCAGAAGATTCAAGGTTCGACTACTGGCAGGATCGTTCCTTTTTTTACAAAATGATTTTTTCAATCCTTGGAAATTTTGTTTCCTCAGCAAATTGGAAATAACCATCCCATATGGTCTAGTGGCTAGGATAGCTGGCTTTCACCCAGCAGGCCCGGGTTCGATTCCCGGTATGGGAAATGTTCCTTTTTTGTGTTGGATCTCAGTTAAACTTCATTTCAGACTCGACACCAAGAACAACGAGTAGGGATTTTATTTGTTCGAAATTTGTTAACCTCCGGTGCGCAAGAAATTTTCTCGCGTTCAGTTAAAAGGTCCTGTGGCGCAATGGATAACGCGTCTGACTACGGATCAGAAGATTCTAGGTTCGACTCCTGGCAGGATCGTTCCTTTTTTTACAAAATGATTTTTTCAATCCTTGGAAATTTTGTTTCCTCAGCAAATTGGAAATAACCATCCCATATGGTCTAGTGGCTAGGATAGCTGGCTTTCACCCAGCAGGCCCGGGTTCGATTCCCGGTATGGGAAATGTTCCTTTTTTGTGTTGGATCTCAGTTAAACTTCATTTCAGACTCGACACCAAGAACAACGAGTAGGGTTTTTATTTGTTTGAAATTTGTTAACCTCCGGTGCGCAAGAAATTTTCTCGCATTCAGTTAAAAGGTCCTGTGGCGCAATGGATAACGCGTCTGACTACGGATAAGAAGATTCCAGGTTCGACTCCTGGCAGGATCGTTCCTTTTTTTACAAAATGATTTTTTCAATCCTTGGAAATTTTGTTTCCTCAGCAAATTGGAAATAACCATCCCTTATGGTCTAGTGGCTAGGATAGCTGGCTTTCACCCAGCAGTCCCGGGTTTGATTCCCGGTATGGGAAACTATAAATTTTGCTATAATTCAGCATAATTATTGGATATAAAATGTTCATTAAATTATCTAAGTGATCTATTTTTTAGACATTGATTTACATAAATAAAGATCGCACATAAATTTTCCAAATAAATTTAAAATAATATGAAAATTCATGATCGAAAATATGCAAAAACTTTATGCAAATCTTTTGTTGTTTTAAATTTGCTTTTTTTATTTTTAAATGTATTCAATTCAGTTTTGTTAACTAAACTCTATTTAAATGCAAACGGACTAATAATATGTAGATATAATGTAATACATAGAATATATATATATATATATATATATATATAGAAAAAGTGTTAATAAATAAATGCTTAAATTACAAATTTCACAATTGTATTATTATCTCAAAATTAAATTTTATTTCAAAACATATCAGTACTATGTTGGTGAACACACTGTATTTATATAAATGACAAACTAAATTAAATATTGAGGTCTATATAGTATGTATATAATCTACACATGAAAAACGAGGTGATAATCCTGCTGTTACAAATGGATGAGACTTGTTTAATACTTTAAAAAAACCCCGACACAACCTTAACCCATGGTTACGTTAAATTATCAAAAATATTCATACAAAATATAATCGAATTTTGTTATATGATTTCAATATGTTATTATTATTATAATATGTTTTATATTTATTTTTTTCAAATATTATTTCTACATTAAATTATTATGTTTAAAAATAAAAATATAAACATTCAAATAAATCAAGTAAAGCACAAAATGTTAATATAGTGGAGGCGCCTGGTTTTTAATTCAAAAACATTTAAAAGGTATATAAAATTCATCAACTTGTTGCGCGCATAAAAATGTTTTTTTTTTTTCAATATTAAAAAATTTGTTTAAGACTTAAATCGTGTGTTTCCTGTATTCTTGCCAATGCTGTATTTTCCATTTTTTCCAATAATTCACTGTGTGGTCTTATTACTTTGAAAAAATCTTCACGATGTAATTTATAAATTTCACAAATTTCAACGGTTATAATACTAGCAATGCGTCTCTGCTGCTTTAATAATAATGATATTTCACCAAAATGTGCACCATCAACTAAGTGTCCAATTTCCGTTCCTTAAATGATCAAATTTAATTTGTTTTTTATTTTAATAAAAATTAAATAATTAAATAACCATACCGAAAGAGGAGACTACAATAGCAGTTCCTGTTGCAATAAAGTACATCGAATCACCAACTGAATTTGCATACAATATAACATCACCTGGTACATAGATTTCGTGTCGTAAATATCGTACAATATTTTCTATTAAAATCTTTGGTAAATCACGAAATAATGGCACATTAATAACTAAACGACGACAATTGTGCATTTTTATGTCCAATAATATTCCATCCGATATCGTTTTATTAATCAATGTTTCATTAAAGTAATTCAACTTAAATCGTGTAACATAGTGTCGATGTATTTTCGCTATAACAAATTCTGGCACCTTTTTCATTTTACAATATGTATCAATTTCATTTAATAATGATTGAAAACGATATTTTGACGTTTCATTTGATATAAATATATTCGAAATACTTAATACTAAATAAATAAAATAAAGCCAACCGACTATCATCACAATTGATAATAATATAAAATCAATAATACCATTTTTAATAACAGTTTTCGTTGAACCACAATTCAGCGATGCTGATAATATAATTAATAAATTATTTATATATGTACTTCGGAAATAAAAACTGGACTCAAATATTTCACCGCAACTTCTACCTAATAAGGTTAGGCATAATGACTCACGAAGACATGCGGCACAATGTAAATATATTAACTTATAAATAATCATCCGAGAGAAACAACGCCAACGTTTTGGTACACCAATTTGATTTATAAATGAATTCCAATAATATAAATAATTAAATAGAATTTTAAATACGGACAATGTAAATACAATTATTGTTATTGTTACTTTATATATTTCGCTAAGTTTATGTACTGGCTCTAGTATATTATTAAAAAATATAAATGGAAAATAGTATAAAACATCAATTATAAACATACCGCATAGATAATGTTTTCGTATTAAATTTTTTTCTAATATAATCACTTGATTACCATGCTTTGTATAACCGGTTATAAAATTTATCACCACATCCATATATAATATTACCGATATAAATATATCACCAAATAACCAAAATGGTGATTTTATTCCTAATTCGGATATTAGAACGATCATCACTGTTGATATAATATGATATGTTAACGCAAATAATATAATTATATTCCAATATGTGCGAAACATACTAAATGGATGTATTATATAATATTCATAATTATTTATGTGACGTTTTCGTTCCATTAAGATTTGTGCACGAGAATGAAACATTTCACTTGTTTGTGGATGATCAAATGCTATTAGTATTGATTCACGAAGTTTGCGTTTAATTCTTTGCCAAAATGAGGCGGTTGGTAATAATTCTGGTAGACATGAAAATGATTTTGTATGTAATTTACAGATATGTGATGGTAGCTTTTTAGACGATATTGTCATTTTCTTTAGTTTTATCTTTTTAATTTCCAATTAAATTATTTATTAACAAATTAAACTTTTTTATTTCTCTTTAAAATTGAGACACAAAATGACGATTAATTCTGTTAATTAAAAGTTTGTTTGAAAGATTTTAAAGAATTGTTTTTCTATGTTTTTTGTTTTTTTTTTTTGCAAGGATTGCTAAGATAATTTATTCAATTCTTTTAATATAGTTGTACCAAGGTGAAGTGTTAAATAAGTAAAAATACTGTATAAATAAGATTAGCTATGAATTTAAACAGATTTGTCTGATGCAGTATGAATAGATAGCGCAGCATTAATAGACAACATATGAAAGAAAAATATTTCTTAAACGGCTAACAGTTGACAAAAAAGATTTTTTTTTACTATTCTGTCTTTTCTGCTTTACTTAATTATTTGATAAGTAAAAAATTGTTTGTTATTTTTCAATGATTTAAAATACACTTATTTGCACATTATTAATCTAAACATTTTTACTAACATTTCTGTTGATTAATCATTTAAAATTATTAAATAAAAATCATTGATAAGCAATAAGAGAAAAAAAAAATGAAAATTCTAAAAATCACAAAATTGTATAAATAATTTACTGTGACAATACTAACAGACAGACAGAGAGACAGACAGACAATCTAAATAATAATAATAATAAAGCCAATAAATTGCAACAAATAATCTAATAAAATGCAAAAAAAAAAAAAGAATAGAAAATGAAAATAACATAATAAGAAAAACCGATAACCATAAAATCGAAAATTAAATGACATAGAAATGCTTTTTGGTAAGCAGAAAATAAATATAATAATAATAATAAAATACTGAAAATACAATTACCCGGTTATTGTTTATATAATTTTTTGTGTTGATGGCAAAACGTACAATTTAACCCTTGATAAATGAAAATAAAAATAATGTTTGTAATAATCTATTTTATTATTTTTTATATTTAATTTAGCCAAAAAAAAAAAAAAAAAAAAAACAGTACTTATCAACTCAATCCACCCACTAAAATAAAAATTATTGATCTTTAGCTTCCTGTTGCTGTTTGTTAAGTCTTTAACGTTATATTGTACAAAAAAAAATAAAAGGAGAAGAAAAACCCACTAACAACTATTATGTGTCTCTATGTCCGATTGAAGAAAGTTAAAAAGAAGTCACTACCCACCACCAACACTTTAATAATTTTTCTACAAACTGTAAGAAGTAAGAAAAATAATAAATAAATAAATAAAGAATATAAGAATAAAAAAAAAAAACTTAACGTCTGGCGGTTTTTTTTTTCTTTATATTTTATTTTTACCCCCAAAACAAGCCTGGCGAAAAACACAATGAAAATAAAGAAATCAATCGATCGTTTCTTTTTCTTTTTTTTATTTTACTTTGAAACCTCAACGTGCTCATACCACAGCACAGCAGTGTGTACAACTGTGTTTGTCGTGCTTTTGCAATTCACGTGCGGGGCGCGATTGGTTAGGTACAAAAATAAGTTTAAAAAATTCTTTTTCTTTATATAAAATTCAGATCACGAACAGCTTTTTTTTTTCATGAATAAATAAGCAAATTTTTTTCGATTTTTTTTTTGTTTTTTTATTTCATTTTAAATCGGTCTAATATCAAAAGCACCAATTTTATATTATTATTTTTTTTTTTTTTTGAAAATTTAATATTTTCTTTTTGGTTTGATTGGTTTGAGTGTGATTGAGGTGGTGGCATTTATTTATTTTTTTGCATTTTAACATCTTTATCTGCTTAGTTAACGTGAAGCAGCTGGGTGGGTGAAAATACTGGCCAATTCAATATACAATACACAGTTGAAAGTCGGAAGTATGTTGAATTTGGTTAGATTAGGTATTTTCAGGAGGAATTACTTTAAATGGGGATAGATTTAGATGGGAAAATGTGAAGAAACTTTAAAAATATCTTCCCTTTACAATTATATATCAATAAACAAAAAAATATATAAAAAAGGGGTTAACCACGCGACGGGCGGTTATACATAAAAGAAAAATAACACTATAAATACGTTAAATTGTTAAAAATTGATTAGGTATTAAAATTTTTATATAATCTTCTTTTTGTATTTTTTATACATTTAGTGCTTGATGAATGATAAACGTAAAGAAATTCGATTGTAAATTTGATTTTTGTTTATATTTTTATTATTTTTTAATAAAATTTATTTCAACAAAATATTAATTATCAAATTAATTAATAAAAATTATACATTTTGTTTGGTTAAAAATTAATATACTAATTTAATGGATTAATAATTAAAAATACAAAGAATATGTTTTTGAAATATTATTCCAGTAAAATTCTCTAAAATATACAAATAATTTTTATAGCCAAAGGATATTTTTAATGCTAATTAAATGATTGTGACAGCTAATGTTTGATGTTTGTGGTTAAATGCTAAAAAAATACAAATATTATAGTATTTATTCTCTATCATATAAAAGCGACCGCGTTTATGTTATTACAAGAAGATTTTTATAATACGCAGAAATCAATACTATTTATGATTATTTCATTAGTAAATGATTGAATTTTTACGACATATTAACATAATTAATTATAACAGAGTATTAAGCATAAAAAAAATAATAATATTATTTTGAATGCATATTAATGTATTGTGAAAAGAGTTGGAAGTTTATTGTTTTATTTATATTACTTTAATAATGCTGATAATTAGTATATATATTTTTTTATTTTTAATAAAAAAATTAATTAAAGTAATAAAAAATTGATGGAAAAGTGTTGCTAAATTATTCGCGTTGCTTTTTTTTTTTATCTTTATTTTAAAGTTGGCATAGAATGTTTTACTCTTAAATTAAAATGAAATTTGTATTTATTGAAGTTTAATTTAATTCAATTAAGTGAAATGAAATTGGTTTTTTTTTTCTTTCTTTAAATTAATTAAATTTCTCAATGACTTTTAAACTAGTAATATTTACGTAAACAATTTCTTATAGAAAAGGTATGAATTTAATTGAAAAAAAAACCAGGAAGAAAAGCAATAAGCAACAGCAGAAATAGCAGCGATAGTGGTTTACTTCAACATTGAAAAGAAAAATATTTTTTAAGTAAATTAAATTATTTAATTGACAAGCCTAAAAAAAAAAAAAAAGTTTTGTAATATTTTCTTAATTTTCTTCATTTTACTTATTTATTTATAAAAACTTTTCACGAGATGGATTTATTTTTTTTTTTTTGGTATTTTGTTTGGAGTTATTATTCCGCTGCATTGATGACGACGGTACGATTGAAGTGAGCTTAAAAGTCTGTAAATACTTAATATAGTTGTTGTTGCTGTTGGTTGGGTGGTTTTACTTTTCTGTTTTTTATTTTTTTTTTTATGTAATTTAACGTTTAAAATATATCGTTGTTAATATTTATGCTAATAGAAAGAGTGTTAAATTGTAGTTTCAAGGTTTATTTTTTGTATAAATTTAAATGATAGCTCGATAACCGCAATTTTAAACATTGATTTTATAGTTAATTGAAGTATTTTTTACAAGTAAATGTTTGGTAATTTCTGTTTTTTATTTTTTTTTAACCTTATTTAACTACTTCAGAAACAGTTCAACAGTGAAATAAAATTTAAAGTAAAATGTAAAAATTAAAAAAAAAAAAAAAAATATTTAAACAGTTTCTACCAATTTAATTAAAATTTAATGAAATTCAAAGGCAAAAATAAAAATAATATAAAAATACAACAAGAAAGAAAAATTCATTAAAACTATTTTCAGGTATTATTATTTTATTTTTATGTATAACGAATTAAGATAAAAGTTTGTAAAACATTCAAAATGTTACGTATATATATATGTATGTATTTCAAACAAAGAAAACATGAAAATCCCCAAATGGAAAATCCTTAATATATATGTATATATATGTGCGTTACAAATGTTATTACTTAATCAATATTCAACGCAGCGTATAGTTTTGAAGTGAAATGAAGTGAAATGAAATTGAATTGATGAACAGAAGAAAAAAATAAATAAAGAAGGAAATATTAAAAGACTAAAATTTCTTTATTATTTTTCCGGACTAAATAATAATAATAATACAAAAATAAAAAAGATAAACAAAGAAAAAGTACAGAAAACTTAACGAAACTTTAGTTAACTTAAGAAAACCAAAAATCAAGGATTTTTTTTCTATATTATTATTTCTTTTTTTTTTGCTAATAAAGTCCAGTGATTTTGTATGTAATTCACACCACAAAACGTGCAAAAATAAATACAATATATATATGTATATGAAAATAAAACTTTTCTCATATATTTAAGGCTCAATCACTTTTATTAAATAAGAAGAAAAATAGAAAAGCTACTTAAACTTATATGAAATTTATTTTTATCGGTTTTTTTTTTCTCCTTATTTATCTGTTCATTACTTCATTTATTCATTGCCAGTATCATACAGTAATAGCCAGCTAGCTAGCTGGATGATCAGCAAACAACAAAGTTAGATAACATATTAAATGGATGACATAAACTTTGACATACAAGTCTTCAAATTAAGATCGGAATTTGTCTGTTGTTAGGTCATATATATATATATAGATATAGATATGTATATAGTAATACATATAGAAAGTTTACTTAATTTAACTCAACTGAATATAAGAAAAGGTAAAGAAAAGTGAATAAAGAAAAGTAATAAAGTAAAGAAGAATATAAATAAGTTTATTAATTGTGACACTAAAAGGTGACCAATTATCTCTTATATAACAAATTTTACTGGCGTAAAAAAATCGTTACATAAAAACATAATAATAATAATACTGCTGTTGGTGTGATTTCTTTAACATAAAATGTAATTTATAAAGTGACTTTTTATTCATTTTGTTATACACACCTAACCACACTCAATTGACCATTATATGGTTGCACTGATATACATGAGAAATTTATATAACGTCAACGATAAATGCTTGTTTATTAATAAAAAAATAAAATAAAATAAAATAAAACGAGGTAATAAATAAAGTATAAGGGTTAAATTGTGTCATCAAGTATGGAAAATATTGTAGAAAATAAAATAAAAAAAGTATAAACAAAAATTATTTAATAATAAAATCCAAGATTACAATTAACTACCACCCTAGTTTGGTGGTTTTAATGGTGGTCGTTTTGGTATGAGGCGCATATGTTGGATGATAAAAAAATATGTTAAAGAAATAAATAAAAATGTATAAAAAAATTAACACATTTGTTTACTGTATAGAATCCAACCCCTATTTATACATTTTTTTTTTTTTATTTAATAACAAATTGTGATTTTTTTCTTTTGATTTTTATCACCTGAAATTTGGCGTGTCTTGTCACCTTTATGTACCCGTTAACTTTAATACAATAAAATTTTCTATTTTATTAGAGAAATATAAATTCAAAGTAATAATTAAAATGTCAAACGACAGGATTAGAAAATTAAATGGTCTTTAGTTTAATTTAATTTGAATTTTATACAATTTTATAGTAAGAATTAATTATACGATGTATGGTATGGACATTAGTCACATTCAGTTAATATTTTTAAATTAATTTTTGCTGAATTTGTAAATATATTTTATTAAGTTAAAATACTAATATTGCATTCAAATAAAAATAAATTAATTTCATATTTTCCATTTGGATAACACATGGTAAAGTTTTAACTGTAAATTTTGCTATAATTAATTTTATTTTTATGGTACAAATGGTATTATTATGACAATTAACTAAGTTTATTTAAATAATCTTTTCATAAAGTAAAGTATGCTAGACAAAAACCATTCTAAATCATAGTACAATGTATGAAATCAAAATTTGTGAGAAAAATTTCAATGTTAAAAACTTAAACACACCGCTTAATTTTTATTAATTTCCCAGGTAATATGTTAAAAGTAAATAAAAGTTAGATTACCATGAAAGTACCGGTAAAATATCTAACAAATTGCACCATTAATAAAATTGAAAGCAATACAATGTGAGCAGCAACACAGAGAAAATAATTCAAGAATAGAAAAAAATAAAGATATGTTATGTTATAGCAGTACCTGGTGTAAATGACATTTATATTAAATTAATTTTATTTACTTTTATTACCTGATAATTTTTACGACTTTATTAACAATTAAGTTTTATTATTATTATTATTATTTTTGCCCGCAAGCAGCTATACCCAACTAAATGGTGAAAGTAAAAAAAAATAAAATAAATAAATAATAAAAATTTTACTGACGTCGATTGACGGGTTGTACGGGTTGTATTTCCTACAATTGTATTTTCCTCATACATTTTCATTAATGTTTTCGTTTTTTTTATTTAATTTTTCTTTCTGCCTCATAATTTTATTAAGTTGTCAGGAGTTTTTTTTTTAATCTTTAGTTTGTTGTCGCAATAAAATTGTGATAGCGATGGTTAGTTTCTACTTAAAAGTTGGTTTTTTTAATTTATTTTTCATTTTCTATAATTTTTATATTTGCAATCAATACTTTTTTTATTAAGTGGAGGAAAATGTTGGTGGTTAATTGTTTTTAATTTTAATTTATAATACCGGAATTAATAAAAATTATAAATTAAATGTTAATCACGAAGCAGAAAATAATGTTATTATAATTCAATTTTGTTTATTGTAGAAGATAAATCTGTTCAGGGTGAATGTGAGCTTCAAAAAGCATGTTTATCGCTAATTTTAATTAAAATCTTTAAACATTTTAGTTAATTTCGAAGATCAATGATTTATGTTACAGGTTTTAGATATTTTTATACAAGATATATATCTTATAGTTTATATTATATTATACATATCAGTGATGAAATCAGTTGTAGCTAGTTTTACCATTCTACTAGGCAATCTTAGTGTTAATCAAATTTCTATCACTTAAACACTAGAACAGCATTTGTCAAATGAAAAGCAATAGTGAAATGTCCTTTGATATTGAATTTATGAAAAGATTACTTGAGTATAAAATTATTTTCAATAATAAATAGAAAAAAACTACTGTTATGCTTATGTAGATCACTTAGGAGGTTATTTTTATATTCAATGTAAATAAAATACTATAATTATTTAAATTAAACAACGCTCCATTACAGCCAAATTTATCGGTTTTATTAATAATATGCTTTACATAAATATTAAAATCATTATTGACCAAAAAATAAAATTTATCCTCCGATTATAATTACTTGACTCATCGTCAATGCTTTTTATTATAAACAGTTTTTTGTATGCCTTTTAAGGACGTTTTCATTTATAATTTTTATTTATTAAAAATTTTCTTTACAATTAAGTGTTGGTGTTTTTCAGTCTAACACTTTAGGACCATAAAGTTTGCTTATTCATTGTTCTATAACGATATTGAAACATTTAACGACTTTTAAATACAAAATAATTCTTAACATCGTTATCGTTAATAAAACACTCAATATTTCACTCAAGTTATTATTAAGTTAATGAAATAAATATTAAAAGCTTGTGCATAACTCACATACCGAAATAAATATACAAATACTTATTGATTTTTCATATAAGTAAAAATTTTAATTACAAAATTACAACATATTGTTTTTTTTTGACTATGATTTATATTTGACTTAATTAATAAAAAAAAAAAAATAATAAAACTAAAAATAAATAAATAAATAAAACAATGAAATGATAAAAGCACCAGCAAAAAAAAAAATATGCATTTCTGCGTGTTTTTTTTTTTGTATTTTTAAATTAAATATGAAAATTTCGTTGCCATAATTCATTGCTTTTGTCATCGTTGTACTTGCCACTTTTTTTTTTTGATTGTTTATTTATTTATTTATTTATTTATTATTTATTATTTAGTGGTCATAAACACAACAACAAAAATATTAATTAATTTTTTATTAAAATAAAACAAAAGCTAGCGAGAGAGAAAAAAAATGAATTTAATAAAAAAATTAAAATATTGGCAAAACTGAGAGTAAAAATTATTTAATTAATTTATTTTCTTTTTTTTTTGTTTTTTTTTGTAAATTTCGCTTGTCGCTTTCTATTTAAAAAACTGTTTCAATGAGTTTTGTGCTTTTTTTCTGTTGGAAAATTTAAATTTTAATAATTAAATATTCAAAGTAATGTGTTTAGTCTAATATTATTATTATTTTTTAAACCGTTTTTTGAGTGTTTAATTAATTTTTTTTTGAAGATGAAAAATAAATTTTCTTTGACGTGACTTTACCATAAAAAAAAAATCGAAATTCGAAGACTGTACCACAGCTGAGAACCGCTTAAAAATTATTTTTTACTTTAGATTTTTTTTTAAACGGATATTCTGCGGAATAAATTAAAAATAAAACATAAAATTCACTTTGATAAATCTACATTAATATTGAAATTAATATTATTAAGCATTCTTTTTTTTCGTCTTCTGGAAAACACTTTGTAAACATTGTGACGCCCATTTATGCCTTTTTGTAAGCTTTTCTATTATTAAATTTTTCTTTAGTTTTTATACTTGTGCTCTCTGTGTTGCAATATTTCGTTCATTTTTATATTAAAATTTATTATTATTATGATAATAATAATGAAAAGTAACCCTCGAACGACTTTTATCGTAATCTTCTTATGAAAAATAGAGAAATTTTCTTTTAGCAAATTTATTATGTTTTTTTTTAGTTATTTGTTGGCTGCTGAATTATTCCTTGTTGTAAAGAAAACAAAAAATATATGTAATTTGAACCGTGAAAATATAATATTTACAAGGAAGTGCAAAGAACGAAATTTTTAAACCAATCTATCGTTTTTTTCAGTTTTAAAAGTGAATATTACTATCGCAAGTAGTATTTGAAAAAATAATAATCACAGGAAGTTTTTGTTGCGATAAAAAATAATAAGACGGAACTGATAAAAAAATTTCATATTATCTACAATGTTAAGTAGAAATTAAATCTTTCTTTTCTCTAGAGAATCCTGAATATATCAGAAATGAAAATATAAATTAATGTGGTAGGAGTCTAATCAGGGCATTTTATTTTTTGGTTTTCAATTATTAATTTATATAATTTTACGAAAATTATTTACATAAAATATTAATGTAATGATGATTTTTTACTTAAGCACCTATTATCACAGTTTTTCATTAATCGTTAATTACTTATCTTTGTGAATTTTTAAACACAAATAAAATTATAATATTTTAATCAGTAAAAACCATGCGATGCATATTTATTATTAAAAATTAATTATTATATTTTCTTTAATTAAAATTTAATCCAATACTAGATTACTTAAAGAAGCTTTTTACAGAAATCATCATTGAAATTTTGTTAAAAGGAAATTCGTTAGCTAATAAATCACTTTACTATTAACACATTTAATTTTATTTATTTTTCGTTTTTCAATTCAATTAAATTTTGATTTTTTTTTATGTAAAATAAAAAACAATCACAAAGTGTTAATTAAATAAATAATTTATAGCACGAATGCGTTTAATCAAAATAAAATCGTAAAAACGAAAAACGTTAAATCGCTGCCTTTTTATTTATAACTTTTTGTTTATTTGTTTGTAACAAATTTTTTTTTATCAATTCTCTTTAAAAGCTTAAGAAAACCAACAAAATGTTTTTATATTTTCGTTGGTTAATTTTTTGGGTTTTTTTGGAGTAATTTTTTCCTCATCTGTAGTCGGCTTTTGATCATTTATTTATTTAATGTCGGTTATCAATTTGAAATTTTTGTTAGTCTATCAATGTCGTAATTTGATGCGTGCTTTAAGGGAGTTAAAACGTAATCTATCTAAAGATATTAGTTTATGTGGCTGTGCGTATTCTGTTTAAAGAAAAGAAAAGAAAACCATCTTAGATGGATGGTTAGAAGAAATAAATAATAAAAAAAAAAACTTCATTCACTTTACTTAACTCTACTTTATCCTCTATTTATCGCGGTTATTAAGGTAAAACCTTGCTTTAAGTATAAAAGGCAATAAAGAAGAAAGCAAGGCAAAAAAAAAAACAAAATCTTAAAAGTAAATTGAAATAAAATAAAAACACAAAATCGATAGCCTTAAAATTTGTATTTGATTTACCCTTGATGATGCGTTTGTATTTATTTTCTTTTCATTTATCCATCTCTACGGATGGATGATGCGCGATGAGCCGGAAATCGATCTTGTGTATTTTCTTAGCTTTGTTTTTCTTACAAAAAACTAATGTCTTACTTTTGTATGGGTGTACAATTATTAACCCGTAGAGGGTTTAAAAATAAAAGAAAAAAATATTTACACGCGATGACTTGATAAAGCGGTCACGCATCTTTTTAAGACTATTACGAATTTAAGAAGGGTTTTCTGTTACTTCTATTATTATTATTTTTAGTATTTGTACCCCAAAATAAACTGCAAAAGATGGAAAAACAATCTAATAACAATAACACTAATACTAACGGCTTTACGTGAGATTGTTCTGGTCAATTGCCTCCCTTTTATTATTGTTTTTCATTTTTTTTCTTCTTTGGGGTTTTCTTTTATTTTATTAAATAAATGATGCAAATATTATGACTTAAGTAATTTTTATTTAACGATTTAATTTTATTGTTATTTAAGTATATTTTATTTTATTGGTTATTTTTGATTAAATTTATCCTTTTTGTCGTTAATTTTTTTTAAAAAGGTTTCTTAAACATTTAATTTTTTATTAAAAAGAAAGATGTTACGAAGAAGCTGTTAATTTTATTTCGAAGCTTATTTGTTATGCTTTTGATTGAGATCGAAAATTTCAATTTTTAAGCTTTAATGATAATAAAGGGTAGAACGATTAACGATTTTATTACTTAAATTCAATTCTTTGTCTGTTGGAAGTTGTTCTTAAAATGCACAAATTTGCAACTAAATCAGAAAGTTAATTCAAATTTATTAAAAGCTTAAAGCTACCATATTATTTTGTGTTAAAGCTTTTTAATAATTAGTGTAAAGAATGTCTTTTGCAGTACAAGAAAACGAGTAATCTATAACCTATACAAAGTGAATGATGTACATTATATCGCTAAACAGTGATTTAAATTAAATAATGCGTGCGTCTAATCACGTAACATTAATCATATACGATTATCGTTGTTAATTTCAACGATACATAGAAAAAATAACAATTAAAATCCATTTAACTAGTTTCGTAATCATTTTATCATTATTATTTTCTATTTTCTGCTTACTAATGTCATATGTTATGTGTCCTCGTTATGTATAAATCCTTTATTTTTAGTTTTTCATTCTAGATATTAAATAATTTTTTATTATTCAATCCTTTATTCGTTAAAAATATTAAAAAGGAAAAATGTGCAAAATCAGATGACTATTCAAAAGTATTTTTTCGTCGTTATTGCATGTTTGACTTGTTGTTACTTAGAAGATGATTTAACAGAAATTTGGTAATATTTTTATTTATCATAATAGTTCTTTCATTTTTTTTTTTATATTATTTTGATTAAATAATTAATAAAAATTCAATAATTTAAAGTTAAAAAATAATAATAATCATAACAGCGTATAATGATTAATGATGGAAATTAATTAAAAAACTTTTTGAGTAGGTTTTGTTGTTGTTAATTTTTTTTGTTTGTTTGTGCAAAATAGATTTCAAAATGAAGTTTTTGTTAAATAAAAATTATTTTAAAAGTTTATAGTATTGAATTTTAAATAGTTAAAAATAAATAAATATTTTAAAGCAAAAATCTGTTAATAAAACATATAGAAAGTTGAATAATGTGTATTTAAAAAACATTTATATAATAAGATTATTTATTTTTTATTATTTTCAATAGTTTTTTAAATAACAAGAAAATAATTTTGTAAGAATTTGTATGTTGAAAAATTAATTTTTCGCATTTTTATTGTTGCTTATGCTCTATTCCAGTGATGGCTAACCTATGACAGGTGTGTCACAGATGACACGCCAAGCAATTTTACGTGGCAGAAAGCTCCGATAAATTAAAATGATCAAAAATATCAACACGTTAAAATCCGTGAATCAAAGATTTGTACCTTTAATTGAAGTTTTAGCAAATGAAATTCAGCAACAAAAAAGTCACTTATGTAATGAATTTTTTTTTTGCTTTTATTATAAATAAGTAAATCAATTTTTTTTAATTAATCTTCAAATTATTAAAAAATGATGAATATTTCTAGATATAACACAGCACCCGAGTTTTCATATGAATTTTGACATGCCGAGTGTAAAAGGTTAGCCATCACTGTTCTATTCCATAGTCTATATCAGATTAAAAACAATAATAATTGTGTAATGCTTATAAAATTTGCATTAAAAGTATTTTTTTAGAAAATAATAACTATAATAAGCAAAGTTAGTAGAACGTTTTAAACTAAAAAAAAAGCATAAAATCGTCGTAGAAATGATTTTCGTGACTATTTTTCTACTTTTATAAATATTTGTTTTAATGCTTTTTCACTTAACTAATAGAAATAATTGCACTTGTCTTGTGGAATTTATTTATATTAAAAAAAAACCCAAATTACAACTTATTTTATAATAATTCATTAATCGTTTTTAAAAGGCAAATAGCACTTTCAATAAAAACAACTCTTAATAAAAACATTTAACTCAATGTTATTTTAATAAATAAATAAAAATCACTTGATGTTTTATATTTTTTTATTTGTGCCTTTTTATACCGTTTTTCCAAGCATAAAATTGTTTAAATTAATTATGTAATCTATAATTAATGATAATAACGATATTTTATTAAATTAAACAAGTGCATTTGGATTGCGGATGCACATTTAAGGTTAGCTGGCAGATTTTTGTTTTTTTTTTCTCTTTTATTTTATTGTTAATGTTATTGTTGCGTTGCTGTTGTTTATTGATTTTGTCTGCAAAAGTTTGCTTGTTTATTGGTTTCATCGTTACAGTTGACTAAACTATTCAGCCACTTTCAATTAGTTTTATTTACACTTTTTTAATTGAATAATAAAATTAATTAATATTGACTTGAATTTTTTTTTTATTATTTGATATTCGGTTAATTTTTTGGATAATTTTCTGATTAATTTCCGGTTAATTGTTGGTTAAAAATTGGTAAACGTAGTGTTTATTATCGATTAATATTTGTTTCATTTTTCGTTAATATGTGGCCAAAAGTTTGGTTAATTTTCGTTTTGTTTTCGGGTTAAGTTATGTAACAGTTAATTAGACATTAGTTCCACATTTTAAAGGTTGATTATGTGAGGTGTATGGCAAAGGATAAAATCAGTTATTTTTATTAATTTTAACAACACGTGAAAACAGAACATTTATTAACTGTTTAAATATTTTAATTTTTTGATCAGCTTTTTTTCTTTTGAAATTTCAAACAATTTCTCTCCTTGTTTGAAAATAAATAATTTCAATAATTCAAAAAATAAATGAAAAAACAGAATTAAATTTAAATAACAAACATTGTTGGTTTTTGTGGTTAAATAAAAATAATACTAGCCAAAAAAAAGGTGCAAAATACATAAATAAATTATTATCAACGACAATGAAAATAGTAAAAACAAATAAAAAAAAAATCTGATTATTATTATTATTATTTTGTGATTTACACAGCAGAAAAATACTAACAAATACATAATAAAAATAACAATGTCAATAACAGCAGTTAGTGTAGCAGCAATAGCACCAGCAGTTACAACAATAAAACAGCGCGTAGAAAGGGGCTACAAAGGTGGTAATTTTATTCAATTTTTTAGGATAGTTATTTAGGAACAATGAGATGGAGAACAGTGAATATTATTTACAGCTAATGTTGTTACAAAAACATCAAGAGAGACAAAATAAATTGTTTATTATTAACTTGGTTCTAATATTTATGCAAATTTAAGGACAATTTTATTTATTAAACTTTTTTTTTTCTTTTTGCTTACTTGTTTTTGTTTTGTCTGATATGTGATGACAGGTGGTATAGTGTATTTTTATTATTATTATTTTTTATAGTTTTTAATACCAAAAAAGAAAAACATTAAAAAATTATTTGCTACTACCGTTTGTTTGTACGTTATATAATGCTGTCATTTTCAAGTATGATTTGTTTTTGTCACATCCTCGGCTTACCAAAATGCTACTCGAGTAGTATTACACAATACAGGAATAAATATAGAAAAACGGATTTTTTCCCCCTCGTCAAGCTTGTTGGGAAACAATATATACAAAACCAAACAGTGCAAAAAGTATAATAAATATATTCGCTGTTTATTATCATTATAATTATTAATAATAATTTTTGTGTATTTAATGATTGTGGTCGTAGAGAGACTGAGATTGTCTGTCATTTATATTCACTTCATCATTAAAAAAAAATGAAGCAAACCAACTCAATATCCATTATTTATATACTCAAATGTATTGTATTAAGTGGTGTGTTGTGTGTATATATGAATGTTTTTGGTTAACAATAAAAAAAATAATAATCCGAAGCAAAATAAACAATAATATAACTGTCAATAAGGCTTTTATTTTAATTTTTATTTTGGTAAATACCAGACCAGAGTACAAGTGAGAGTGAAAGCTTTTTCTATTGATTGATTTACATATTTACAAAATAAAAAATTATCAATAACAACAGAGAAAATTAATGAAATTGACTAAAAAATGTGACAGGATAATTATGTATGTATATAGAGGATGTGCTAAGTGATTATTATTTAATAATTTATTATTTCATTTAATTACATTAAAATAAAGAAAATATAATTTTAAGAAAAGATTTTTTTAACTAGTTTTTACTTCTTTAGTGCAGAAACTGCAAATTACGCTAAAATTATGTAGATAAATGGTATAAATTTAATCTATTATCAAAGAATTAAATAAAAGCTTCGTTGCGTACTTGATTGTTGATTTTCTGTCTCGGAATTCATTTAGTTTTTGGGAGCGAATAGTTATTAACAAAATTATATACTGCCTGTAGCATTAGGCAGCGATAGATGAGTAATATAATGCAAAAACTTATCACAGACTGTAATCTCAAACGCATATTATAAATTCTCCCATTTAACTGTCGATTTAATGTCAATAATTATTAAAAAAAATAATATTGGAATACTTAAAAACCCATTAAACATATAAATTTAGGTCGATAAAAGAAATACTTTTGAAAAGCACAACAAGTTCTGATAAAATCTATAAAAGCACAGTAAATTTTTCTATAAAATAAAATCGAAAGAAAAAACAATGAATTAAATCAGACAGTCTCTAGAGAGTGTTTTGCTGTTTATTATTATTAATTTCAATAAGAATAAAAAATATAAACAGAATATGTTTTATCAGTCATCGTTTAATAGAAATAATAATTTAAGGGTGGTATTTATATTATTGTTTGAACAATCAACCACCTACCAAGTAGTCACATTACTAAGAATCAGCTTCTATTTTTTCCATTTTTTTGGTATAATAAATTTTCCACCAATTCGCTTTACATTAATAACCAGTTCATTTTCTCTTATTCACAATTTTTTTTCCGTTACGTTTATTTATTGTCAATTTTTATATTATATTCATTTTTCAAAATGACACATAACGGGTAACGTTGCACATATACAGCCAATTGAATTTAAGGGTATATTGTAAAACCAAAGTATTTTTAACATTAACATAGTGAAGAAGAAAATAAAATAACAAAACACAATGGAGACGGTTAATTCTCATCAGTAGCACTTGATGGTAATAAATATAAACGATGTTGTCATGATTTTAAGTGATTGGCGTCTCATGTTGTCACGTTTTATTTAAATAAAAGAAAATAAATTTTCATAAATTTTCATTTTTATTGTGTAAATTATTTATATTAAAAATCAAAAATTGTAATTTCGTGCAAATGGGAATTATTATTACTAATTTTCTCTGCTACTTTGTTTGACATTAATTTGTCCACAATAATGGTAATTTTATAATTTAATTAAATATAACTTGGTAATTATTTTTTCTCGTGTTTATAAAATGTAATTTACTATTTCTGGCCTTTATTTAATAATAAAATCACTGCAAAATTCCAATAAAATCTGAAATAAAATTCATTTATCTGTGTAATCATTAGACTTCTTAAATAAAGCTACATTTAGTGGATTAAGTAGATATTTTGTTTGTCTCACCATTAAAACCATTATAGTTATAATTCTTATTAGTATTCTTCAACAACCAAAAAAGAAAAAAAACTATTACTTCCTTGCTTGTTTGGCCATCTTGTAGGATTAAATGGTATCAAAGATTTATTTATCCTTTTTTTTCTTTTTCTTTTTCATTATCCCTACACATATGCTACGCATATGTATTTATTTTTTGGAGCTTTATATCGTGGTAAATCTTAATCCCTTATATAAATTAAATGGAGCTCAGTGTGACATATCGCACTTATGTTTCATTCCTTTTAATTACGTTATTTTCTTTTATTGTTGGTTTTTTTTTTGCTGTCTTGCTACCGTTGTTATTACTCATGCACTGTGTTTCTCTGTAATTTTAATAAATAAGCTGAGCTTAATGGATCCTTTAATTGTTCTTGTTATTATTATATGAAATTTTTATATATTTTTCTATTTTTAATCATTTCTTTTTTTCTAATTATATCGGATTATTATTGCTAAACCATTACTAATTATATTTATGTTTAATTTTGACTTTTATCTTTATATTGTTTGTTCTAAAGCTACATTTCTCTATTATAATTATGACATTTGTGATTGGGAATATATACTGAAAGGCATAAAAAACAAAGATTGTAATAAGAAATCGATTATGCTTATTTAATTTTAATATTATTTTACTAAATTAATTAATTTTAATAATTTTTTTAGTTTTAAATGGTAATGTAAAGTTGAAGGTAAATTACGTTACATGGTAATATATAACTTTGCCCAATGAATTATATAAAGCTCACTTATCTTTAAATTGGAAGTAGCGCATATAGACGGCTGTATAAAACAATCCAATGAATTGATAATGAAGACTTTTCAAAAATTCTTCGTTATCAGTTGTATATTGAAGATTATTAATTATAGACTAAATATATTATAGAATAAAGAATTAAAAATTATACAGTAAGACACATTTGAAAACAATGATATTCGGTAAGCGTATTGTAGAAAGAAGACTTCAAAGAATAAACCCGCTTGATTCAGTGACTAACCAAAATATTATATTTATAAATTACTTAACAAAATTAATTAATTACTTAAAAAGATTTAAAAAACAACACTAAAAGATGAGTATTCATCCAAACAATAAATTTTTCATATAATAAAACTATGTATTAATAATAATAATAATAATAATAATAATGTTTAACCCCTAGATTATGACCAGTCTTGACCTTTTCTGTCATATCTATTTAAGTTTTATTTTTTTTTATTCAATAATAAATTGATTGAGGACTTTTGTTAAGCTGTGAAAGGTGAATTGTTAAGAAATAATAAGAACAAAATAGAAAGCAATAGCAAAATCAAAAAACTATCACCTTTTTAATAATAAATAAAAGTTTGATTTATAAAAACCATTAAATAAAGTCTTTCTTCTATAGTTATATTTATAGTTATCAAAAACTATTATCAAGTATTATTATAAGGGTGCGATGATACTGTGAAACATCCCCAGTTTATATTATTATTATTATTATTATTATTATTAATATTAATAATAATATTATTATTAATATAAATTTTGTGATTATTTATTACATCACAAACAAATTTTCTAGAATTATATCTGATTTTATTATTATAACAAATGATTGATCTATTGTCATAAGTTTATTGAAATAATAATAATTCTTTCCCTTGTTGGATAAATACTTCACGATTACATTAACTATGATTATAGTAATTTGTATTTGATTTTCACTAATTTTATATTTTATTATTTGAGTACTTTTATTATTATTATTATTGAATTAAATTAAAACAAAAAAACATTAATTAAAATTAAGAATTAATACATAGCACACAACTAAAATAAATTTTTAAAAAATAACAATAATTTGCACAGCAAAAATACTAACTGCTAACCAGTATCCAGACCATCAAAATTTCATGAATCAAAAAAAAAATTATAATAATAACGTTTTTAAATCATCTCTATGACATAATTTACTACAGCATAAAACGTACAATAAGATGGAAGGCAAAGAAAAGAAAAGAAATACAACAATAGTTTTGATTACATTAAACAGTAAGAAACACTTTATATACTTTTATTTTTTCTCCATCTATTATATATATATATAAAGAAAATAAATAAATTATATTGGATGTCACTTCAAAAAATAGATTTGTCACTGTCTTGTGCTTAAAAGCATAGATGGTCTTTTGATTTTTATTTTATTTTTAATCTTACAAATATAAGTTTTACTTCTTATTTTCTCCTTCATTTAATGTTTTCTTTCTTTTTTTTTTAATACAGATATATTTTTTAATTTAATTCCTTTTAAACATTTTTGTTTGTTATCTATTTTTAATATAGATTGTAATAGTATTTTATCTATTTATTTTCTACTCATTCCAATAACATCAAATTATCATTTCTTAATCTATTCACTATGATTTTGTTTTATTTTTTTTTCAAAATTGTAGCATCTTTAAGATATGTTAAAAAATTCTTTACATAAATAAAATAAGACAACCATTCATTCATACAAAGTTCTATAGTTCCTTAGTGTTATTACACAACAGTTGATGACATTAAGACTAAACTAAAAGCATAACGAAAGCATAAAGAGAAGAAAAATTAACCATCAATCACTTTTAGTTTATAATGTCGTTATTCATTTTCAAAATTTCTTCGGTCTCCTATCTCCTTTGTTTGTCCTCAATATCATGTCTTGTATTTTCATTATTTTTCTTCAAATAAAACTGCTGATGTTTGTCGTTTCTATTTAGTTATTTGATTTAAAAAAAAATTCAAATAACTCCTTACAAGTTTAAAGAATAAAAAAATGATTTTTCAATAAATTATGATTTTTATTTAAATATTCTTATTGATAGAAAATTAAATATTGAAAACGACGAAAAAATAATAATACTAAAGATAACAATCAGGAAGCATGTCGCAGTTTAATTTCTTCTGTGCCTTTCGTTTGTAACAGCCTTCGGCAATACAATTTTATATTTTTTTATATAAATAAATCGTTAAATTTAATTTAAAATCGATATGAAGGAAAAATATCGATAATTTTTTACACTTTTAATTAAATAGAATCAAATAAATTGCATAAACCGGTCACAAAATGGAATTTTTTTGTATTTATTCTCTAATTTAACCTCTTATAGTTTATTTTATTAATTTATTTTAAACTTAAAATTATATTTCTATTAAATTGAGACCAAAACGAAAACTCGAACATAGCGTGACATTTGTTGGTTAAAGTGGTTGTCTTAAATTTTTTCTTATATTTATTTTCTATTTTGTCATCCCTTAAATTGGTTGACTTCTTTCGGTTATTTATATTTTTCAAATTAAATTTTGTTGCTTTAAAAATATCGAACGTTTGTGTCGTTAACCACAAAAACCGGAAAAAATTTTTCGACAAACATTTAACCGCAGACAATAGCAGTTTATACAATTTTGTGTTTTTACGTATGTTTATTTTATTAAACATGGATATAGCTTTAAAAGGATTATTATAGGTAAAAAGAAGTAAATATAGTGATACAATTTACTGTAGTGTGGTAGGGATTATTTTTCTTTAAAAACAAATTAATTTATAAACACTTATTAAGCACAAAATAATAAATAATCGCTAATTATGATATCTAAAAAAAAAAATGAATATAATGTCACCAAACTTCTCTAAATAGCAATGAAAAATAAAAATCTATTAATTTCACATAATTAATAACAATTAACTGAATTAATATGAAAGCATCTTGAACTTAAAATATATATTTTAATAAAATAAGAGAAAAATATAAAAAAACAATTATTTCACACCCTTCATGATAATAACAATTAATTAATATAATTAAGATGAAAATTATTACCGGGAATCAAATAATGGTAGAGTAATGTAATATTATTTTCTAAATGTAAAATGATTTCATCAAACGAATCACAGCAGGTGAATGTCATTTATGTCTGTTATTTTGTCTCCACGTATTTTGTTTTGTTCTTTCTTTGTTTTGCTTTAACTTAAGTGAAGTTAATAATAATTTACGGTAAATATATATGGGTAAAAGTACGTTAAATAACATTAAAGTGATGGCATTATTAAAGTAAAAGGAAAGTGCCTAGGGAAGAAAGGTAAAGTGTGTATATTAGAAAGTGGGAGATAATTTGGGAAAACAATTGATAACAGATACTGAACGACAAATATTTATCTTATCAATTTCAATTTTTTTTTTCGTTGTTGTTTTTGCTACTCCTTCTCCTTGTTGTATATATCTTTTTTCTTCGTTGATTTTTGCTTTTGGATCTTTTTGATTTTTATCATTCAATTGCACAGTGTTTAACCTCACCTGCTGCTGCTGTTGCTGCTACTATTACAGCTACTTGTGCTTTTAATTTTATTTTAACCACAGAAAATTTTCGTTGTGATTTTATAACATAAAAGTATTATTATTGTTCTGTGGGTAATTATGTAGGCGAATTTTATATGATACGATTTGTTCTGTCTAGGGATGTAGCTATACATTTTTTCTGGTTTCTGGTTTAACATTTTGTCTATTTACACCAGACAAATTCTGTTATATATATATATAATTATTTTAATAATTGATTTTATTATGACAAATAAAAATTGTTATATTCATAATAATAAAGTGTTTTAATTATTAATATTATTTATTTTTTAAATCAATAAATTAATTATTAACAGTGTTAACGCTGTATTTTATTGGTTAATTTAATTACTATTTTGTGAATTTATATTTTTGTATTAAAGTAAAAATCCTGTCACAAACACTTGTCATCTGAAACATTATTTAATGATAATAATTAAAAGGGAAAATAATAATTACGTTAAGGAAAAATCAATAAACAAAGTGAGTAATGATCACGACATTTGTTGTGCTATAATTTAAAATGGATAAAAAAAATAATAATTATAAAAAATAAATAGTAAATGAATATAATTATTAAATTCTGCATTAAAAACGATAAACTATACGATAAATAGTTGCTGCATTGTTTGCTACAATGAAAATAATAATAATAAGCATAAATACACTTAAGGGGATCTATTTGATGTCACTTTAAAGTAACTTTAAGTACGTTTAAATAAATGACTAGCGATTTTTACTCATAGATAAAATGTTTATCGAAACAAAGAAAAAAAAAGAAGAAGAAAAGTGCAAGAAGGAAAACAAACAACAAGTAATAAAAGCTTGAATAGCAAAATTTTATTATAAAAGAAAAATAAGAGTTTTTTCATTTTTCGATTATATAAAGTAATGTATGAGCATTATCTATATGTATTTTAACAGTTTAATCTTGCTTTAACGTTGCAAAATGCTATTTTCTTCCTAAAAATTTTAATATTTTTGTGTTTTTAATTTTTTAACACAAAATTAAACTGCTCAAGTGGTACAAGTAAAACCGTATATTGATATTTATCTAAAAATACTTATTACCTGTAAAAAAAATATATTAATCCACTGCAAAAAAAAAACTTATCATGATTTAATTAAATAATTAATTAAAAATATTTCTTTTGCAAAAATTTTCTTTATTTTGTTAATTTTTTTATTTTTCATCTTCTTCGTCTCTCATTTATTTAATTATTTATTAATAAATTTTTTTTATCTCTGTTATAAGTATTTTTTTATTAATTAATTAATTTTATTTATTTATAATTAATTGATTATTTTTTTTAAATAATTATTAGTTTTATTTTTACTTTGGTTTTTTTAAATATATAATTTACATAAGTTTACAAATTTTTATTGCATAATTGTTTTCATTTCTTTGTCTTTCGTTAATTCATTTTTTGTGATGCCGTTTTTTTTCTGTTGTTGTTTTTCTAAATTAAATTAAATTAATTAATTATTTTTATTATGGCATTAATAGTTGTTTATATTATTTGGTAAAATAGTTTAATTGAACAAGAAATTGCACATCTAAATGCTTGCCTTTTCACATAAATCATATAACAGCAAAGTTTATTTAATTAAATATTTTTATTTAATTTAATTTTCTTTTTATTCTCATTTCATAATTATGTTTTTATTAATTAATTTTATTCGAAGCACTTTTTTAATAATAATAAGTATGTTTTTTTTTTTGTTTAATTTTATTTTTCATCTATATAAGTTTTGTTTTAATTTTTCCTTATCTTAGATTAATTAATTAATTTCATTTATATGTATTATGTACATTTACTATAATTTTCTTTTCTTTTCTTTTCATATTTAATTAATTTTATTTTTATTTATTTACTTTGCTATAATTTTAATTTTTTTTTTCATTAATAATTTAAAGCATAATAGGGTGGACCTTAATCATTTATTTTTATAATAATTATTATTTTCTTTAATTCTTTTAATTAATAAAAATTAATTTTTTACAATTATGTTAGCATTTTAGTTTTGTGAATTAATTTTTTTTAGCCTTTATATCAATTAATTAATTAAATATTATTTATTATTTTAAATAAAATTATATTATTTTAACGAATAATTAAATTTTCTCATATTTAAAAGAAAAAAAAATACATTTCTCTGGTTAAACTTTAATCTTCGCAACAAAATTAATAATAAAAATAATTTTAATTTTTAACTTAACTAAGGTAATTAGGTTCGTATTTATTATTATTATTTATATTTAAATTATTTAATATTTGTATACAAGATTAGTTTATTTTATTTTATTTATATTCCTCTAAGCTATTTCTATATTTATATATGTTTTGTTTTAAATTTAATTTAATTAAGTTTTATCATTTTTTTATTTTAGTGTTTTTCAATTTTTTATTATTGTCCACCCTTTTTATTTCGGGTACATTTTTTTCGCCAGTTCTTTGTTTATTAAAATTAATCAAAAATTATCAAAATTAATTAATAAAAAATTAAAACAATTAAGACAAAAAAAAATTAATTAATTATTTAGCTATACATGTAGGTAACTAGATTTTAAATTATATATATTATTATTATGTATTTTAATTATGTTTATTGCTAAATGTTACATTAGATACGGCAAACGCGATTTTTCTATTCGATTTCTATGGCAAAATAATAATAAAATTCAATTCATTTATTTATAAAAATGTATAGAAATTATTTTTTTATTGTAATAAAAAATATAAGTAAAAAACAGTAACAGTAGGATTAATTAATTAAAAATAATAGTTTTGAAGCATCATCAGTGCGGTTAACAAACTGACAAAAAAAAAAAACCAAATGATGAGTAATGAATATGAATTTATCAAATTATGATTTATGAAATTCATTCGAGTAGCATAGTTTTGTCGCAAAAACTTACTAATCGATAATCTGATGGTTTTTTTTTTCATTTTCAAATCTATTTCTGTTATTTTGTTTATTAATTCCATAGTAGAAAGACAAAACACGTTTTCGCCAGATTATTGTCGCAAATAACAATAAATTGCTTTATATAAAGATTTTCTTTAGGGAAATAGAATTGAGTTATTAAAATCCACAACAAAAATATGTAATCTTTATTCGGAAATAATATTTGTGTAATTAAATCGATCGAAGATCATTTAATCGGTTTATCGGTACGTCTCTAATGTACACATGGTTCGAATTGTTTTGCAAGTATTTTTTCTTTTTAAAATTATAATCTATACCATAATTATGTATATTTTATTTATTTATTTCTTATATATTAAAAATTATTTTATTATAATAATAATAATAATAATATTAAATTAAATACATAACAATTGACCTATTTACATAAATAATTATTTACTTAATTTTTATTAATTATATTTATATATATATATTTATATTTATTTGATCAAATTTCTTACTAATGAAGCGGATGAAATACAGAATCAATTGGGAATTGATGTTCCGGTAAACCGCTTCTACTTGTTCTTGATGTTATATCAGCTGTCCATTTGTTTGCTGTTTATTTTACAAAAAAGAAAAATAACAATGAGAAGAAAATGGTTTTATTGAAAAAAGAAAACACTTACCTCTGTAATTCATATCTTTATACATTGACGGACAATTTTGATTTTTTGAATTTGGAAAATCTATATTTGTTCTAACAGTACGATGATGCAATGGCTGTAATGGTCTTGCATTATTGCCAAGCGGTGCTTTTGGTGTTTGTTCAGAGCCCTGCATTAAACGTCTTAATGCATAAAGCTGTATAAATTGTATAAAATAATTTTATTATTGTTATTTATTTGCAACAAAATATATGCACTTTACCTCTTGTTTTGTTATATAAATTGGTTTATTTAAGATAATCCACACAGTACTCTCCCAGCAGCCAGGATGCGTTGTTGAACCTTCATACGTCATATAATGGTCTGTATTTGGTAATAACGAGCGTAACGATATATGACGTATAGGTGTTGATGAACCTTTTTTATTTAAATAAAAAAATATAAAAATAATCATCATAATAAACAAACTCATTAAATAATTAATTTTAAAATAAATATATATAATAAAAATTATAATAAATGCATAATTATATTTATTCCATTAAAATTATGTAAATAGTAAAAATGCATTTGCATGATAAAAATGACTTAAATTGGTTAAAAAAAATACATTTATACAAAACAATAATTTAAAAACATAATTTAGATAAAAATAGCATATTATGATGATACAATTATTACAATAATTCATCACCCTGTTATTATTATTTAAAAGCAAAAAAATTACTTAAATATTACATTAATGGTCGCGTTTTGTACAGTTCTGTTTTTCTTTACTTAATGCTTTATATGTTTTACATTAGAATGATAAAAATCAATTTTTATGTGTTTTGTCCATAAAGGCAGGCAACACATATACTGTTTATTTAAAAACAAAACGAAAAAAATATTTTTAATTTAGTTTAAATTCTGTTTGTACTTTGTTTTGGTTTTTAAAAATGAATTTTTCGTTAAATATTTTAATAATTTTCTCATTAATTTCATTAATCTATTGTTTAAATTATAAAGATAATATAGAATTACCAACGTATAGTACACCATTAACAAAAATCACATTAAATTTAATAAATAAATATTATTCAAGACAATCAGCACCGATTATAATCAAATATTCGGCAAAAAATTTCTTTAATGAATTAAAAGAATTAGATTTAATTAATGAAATTTTATATAATTTGGATAAATCAAAAATGTTAACAATTATTGAAGATAATGATTATCTTCCAAGGAAATATTCAAGATATTTAAATATATTTTTTGTTGATAGTTATACGTCGTTTAGGTGAGTTTTATTGTGTTATTTTAGTGTTATTCAATTTCAAAGTTAAGTGATTATTATCGCACTAAAACCGTAAGGGATAATCGCAATTGATTTATATTTGTGTTTAAAACAACAGTAAATAAAACTTAATTATTTATAATTATAATAACGTTTAGAGTGAATTAATTATGTAAAATGTTGTAACAAACTCAATATTTACATATTTAAAACAATTATTTTAGTATTGATTTAATATATATGAAATTATTAATTAATTCAATAAGAAATAAGTTGAATTTCTTTATTAAACAATAAAATATTAAAATAAATTTTCTTATTATTTCAGCTAAACGAAATTTTTTTTCCGAATCACTTTAATAATATCGTTTATTTATTTCTTTCTTTTATTATAGAAAAATCTACAAACAATTATCATCATATTACTATAATTATACTGGTTTATTTATAATTGTATTTACAAATTTAGAGAATATAAAAAATATTACTGATATTACATATAATATATTACAAGATTGTTGGTCACGTCATATAATTAATGCAAATTTAATAATTAATGAAAATGAGGAGGAAGCAAAAATTTATACATATTTTCCATATCAATATAATAGTTGTGATAATGTTAAACCGTTATTATTGAATATTTACGATAATAAATATGGTTATAAGTATAATGAAACGTTAATAAATTATTTTCCGATTAAGATAGTGAATATGAATTTGTGTAAATTAAAAATTGGATTATTTAATATTAAACCGTTTATTTTATTAAAGACATTAAAAAATGGTCAAATTTATACGGATGGTATTGAAGGTATTGTTTTACGTGTTTTATCACAGAAATTTAATTTCACACCGGATATTATTATACCAAATAATACAATAGATGGTCATGGTATTGTTATTAGAAATGAAACCGCAACCGGATTAACAAAATATGTTGAGTTTTTATATTTAATCTATAAGTTAATAATATTAAAAAAAATTAATAATTTGTTTTTCTTTTCTATTTTTTTTTAGTTATGGGACCGTCAAGTTGATATTATAATCGGTGGTTTTGCAATATCAGCAAATCGTTTAAATTATTTTTCCTCTTCATTTGTATACTATACATCAGCACTAACTGTTGCATTACCAAATGGACCACCATATAGTTCAATAGAAAAATTAACATTACCATTTGATACGATAATATGGTTACTTTTATTATTCACATTAATTATATTATATTTATTTATAAAATTAATTAACTATTTTAATATAAATAATAATGAATTGATTGTCTTTAATATTTATACAATATTTATTGGTAATTCAATAAATATTATAACAAAAAGAACAATTATACGTTTTATAATAATTGTTATAATAATATATACAATGATTTTAAGAAATTCATATCAGGGCTCATTATATAATTATTTAAATCAAATATCAAATAAAACAATAAGTAATAATTTAATGTTATTACTTGATCAAAATTATAAATTATTAATAACACCGTCACAATTAAATTATATACAAAATTTACCATATAATATTTTTAATAATTATGAACTGTATAATGAAAGTGAAATAAATCAAATGATTGAATATTTATATAATGATGATAGTAAATATAATAAAAAATATGTATTAATATTAATACGTGATTATGCAGCATATTATAATAAAATTAATTATAAATCACAAACGAATTTGGTGCGTTTATCAACTCAACATATATTACCATTTTCTTCAACATTTTATATGTGGCAATATTCTGCGATATCTGTCCAATTCTGTGATTTAACATTAAAATTAAGTTCACACGGTTTTATAAATATTTGGGCAAACAATTTTGTCGAAAAACGTTTTATAATTAATAATAATAATAATATAATTGTACGTTCAAATAATATTAAATCGATGGATTTTTATCAATTACAAGGTGCATTTGAACTTATTTTTGTTTTGTACATTTTAAGTATATTAATGTTTTTATTAGAATTATATTCGGTAAAATATGTTTGTATTAAGAAAATACTTAGTTTTTTATATAAATAAATTTATTAGGAGTTAATAAGCGTGGACGCGTTGTTCTGTGTGTTTTTTTAAGTTTATTTATTAATTTAAGAAATTCAATGTATAAATGTACTCTGTTACTTTTCACTTTTATTGTTCACTGGTAATAATCAAAAATATAATATTAAATAGTTTAACTTTAAAATGTTATTCACAAAAAAAAACGCTGATAATAGCGACAATCAATATTTAAAAAAAAAAATTTTTAAACATCGATAAAGTGTAAAACGATCTTTTCAATGGTAGGATTAACTATTTAAAACAAAAATTTAATCCCTGCGATGCAACCTCGATAAAAAAAAGTAAACAGAAATAGTTCAGCAACGCGTGTTTATATCCATTAGCAAAAAAAGGATTAACGATTTCGATTACAAAATATATAAAGTCCACAATCGGTTTAAATGAAAACAAAAAAAAATAATAAAAATAAACCAGAATAAATCGATGTTTATTTTCTCTTCTCCCTCTCTGGTGAATGAAAATATGTATACGTTACTTGTACAGGATTATATCAAAAAAATTAACATAAAAACATAGTTTTTAATTAATTAATAATTATGATAATTGTACTTACCACGATATAACACTTTATTGAATGTACTTGTGATTATTCTTAATTCAGGGTTTGGTGTATCACCAATTTGTACCATTAATGATATACCAACAATACCCTGTGATTTATGTTGTGCTTCAGACATATTATGATATAATTCTTTATTAAAACCATAAAGTTGTATCTGTAATTCATTTAAAGAAGAATAAAAATATATAAATTTATTAATCAAAATATTATTGTTAAGAATTTTATGCTTGTATAATTAAAAAAACATAGGATAATTATGATATGAAATGATTTTTATGAACTAAATATAGTATTTACTACAAGAAACTTCAGTTTTAACTAATTATTTTTATTATTATAAGCTTTTATTCTATATATTTGGTCCTTTTAAATAATCATAATATAATATAAACTCGTAATAATAAATTATATACGCGTAAAAACTAAAATTCTTTTTTACTTAACAAACAACAGCACAGTATACACTTTACTGACAATTCATGCACTGATTATTAAAATTTATATATGTATCTATAAAATTTTCTAAACCACTAATTATGCAATTAAAATATTTAATGTACATTTAATAATATAATAACACTAATAAAACTGATAAACATAATACCGAAATTAATTTATTCAATCAAATTATATTAATCAATAACACCTACACAAAAATAAAAAATATATAAATATTTTATATAAATGGCTTGGATGTCCATTAATAATTTAATTTATATTTTTCCTATAATAATAATCAAATAAAATAAAATAAAAAGTAAATAATTTATAAACAATAAAAACCAAAATCAATTTATTAAAAAAATTGTTGTTTAAAATGTAACCAGAAAAAAACATGACAAAATACGACAAACAAAAATGGTAAACAACTCCCCATTTTACCATCAACTTTAATTGAAATAATAACACCCAACTAAAATAAGCAAATTAATTTAAATAACTGAAAACAATATTAAAAAGCAAATAGTTTTTAAAAGTTCGTAAAAAAATAGGAAAAACATATTTTTGGGTGGATTAAAGTAGACGGTTTGCACTTTAAAAACAGAAGTTTGTTTTAATATTGTTGTTTGTACAACGAATAATAGTTTATTGATGAAAATCCACTATACTTGTAACTAGTCACATTGTTAATAATAAAATCCGTTAAACAATAAAATAGGTGTAAAAATAAAGGTAAATTAATAACTAATAATAGCAACAAGGTACTTAATATTAAAATATTAATTGATTATAATAATAATACAAAACTAAAAGTATTAGTAGTAAAGCTTTTTATCTATTTTTTTTAAAGTATTTATTATAAAGATTAAACTCACCTCTCCAGGAAAACTATAACCATGTATCCGATGTTCAGACCCTTGACTATTCTCTGTACCATAATGTATATAAATCTCTTCAAATTGATAACGATATGCTAATGGACCACCAGATATATTAACATGTTGTTTTGTATCTTTATCAACTCGAAATACAAGCGATTGCCCAGTATTGTGAAGCATTCCGGATACCTAAACGAAAAGATAAAAAAAAACGAAGAAAATGTTTTAAAAAATCTATTAAATCATTTTCCCAACAAAAAAAAACATCTTATTTAAATATTTTATATCAATAAGTTGTTTAAGGGTAAGAGTTTCCTTGGTTATTTTTTTTTTTTTATTATTATTTCATCTTTAACAGTGTCTTCCCTTAACAACAATAATGCTGACAAACCGCAGGATAAGAAATAATAATAAAAAAAAAAACTAATAAAACGGCTTAGTTTGTTTGCCGGCATAAAATCTACAGATAAATCAACATAAAGTATAAAAAAAAAGAAAACAAAGAAAATATGAATTATCTTTAGTCCTTAGAAAAATAAATAATAATAATAATAATAAAAAATAATCCATAATCAAGTGTCCTGTTTCACAAATTCAGCAGTTTTTTTACCATAAGATTTTCTGTTATTAACTTGTACGGTTGATGGTGCTCGTGGTGTTTTTTAAAACCACTGTTTGTCACAAAAAACTATACATGATTAAAACCAACAAGAACAACAAAAACCACAGGAAATAGTATCAGAAGGAAAAGAAAACATTCCTCATGAATCTTTTCAGCTTTTTTTTTTTGTAGTTCAATCAACATTGTATTAAACAACAAAATAAAATACACAAGGAAAAAAATGGAGCAAAAACAGAATGTGTGAGATTAAGATCGAGTTAAGTTACAGCTAAGCTAAGTTAATTTTTTTGTTGTTACTTCTAACCAAAACCACTCAGTATTCATTCTGTTATCATTTGTATGCCTTTTTCACTGTGTGAAATTGTTTTTTCACCACTTTTGTATAATATATATTCTACATTGTCATCACTTGTGGTGTCACTTGTTTGTTTGTTTTTTTTTTTTTATAACATTTTCTCACCACTTACGGTTGTTTTTTCTGTATTTTATGCTGGTCATATATATATATATACATGTTACACTAATTTTTTTCACTTTTGAGTTCCATGATTTATGCTGTGGTTTCGTCAGATAACAAATGATAAAACAAACAAAAGATATACCGAAAAAATACGAGTTAGTATATTAATGTAAAAAAGAAAATATAATTTAGTGCTTTCTCTTATATGTATATAAAATTAATTTATTTGCGATTGCTTATAGCGTGAAAATTAATTGAAAAACTCTATTTAGAGAGTAAAAAATAAAAGTTAATTTTTACTTCTTACAGATATATAAATTAATAGAGTACGTGATTTTTATTTAAATAATTCTAGAAAGTTAAAATGTAAAAACTCTTTTAACAAAAAAAAAACACACAAATGAACAAAAAGGTAAATGTTCTTGATTGCGTCAAAGTTCACCTCTGTTCAAATATTTAATGTTATGTCATTTGTTGCAGTTGTTTTACTATTGTTGAATTTTTCTAACTATTTCATTTTCTTACCATTAGGTTATTTATTTTTAGTTTATTTAAGGGAAAACAAATAATAAATAAACAAAAGAAAATAATAAACTACCACCAACCGCCCCCCATTAACTTAAGTAACAACAACATTAGTTTTTGATTGACATTAATTACATTATCTGGACAGTACGCCATTGTGTTCCATTACACCGAATAATATAACAAAAAAAAAAAAAGAAAATACCGAGGAAAAACTAATCGAAAACAAAAGAAAGTTAGAGAAAAAAAACTTTAGCCATGCCCGAATAATCATTAATCAAGTGATCAGCACGCGACTAGTGTCGTCAGTTGAAACACTAACTTACTCTACACTAAAAGTGGGTGTGATTAATGGGTGGTTAGAAAATACTAAAAACGAAAAAAATTATACACATGTGAGTCAGATCAATTTGCCATATTATTATATTTATTTTTGTTTTTTTTTTTATATATATTGTAACTTATTTCTTTGTGGTAAAAGTCAAATTTTATGCTTGACTGAATCAACGATGATTAATGATTTACGAACAAATTTTGTATGTCTTTTGTTGATTGTTGATGGCGCACCTCATAAGACGTAGACAAATCGTTTCGTAGAAGCAAAATTTAAAGGGGCAACATAAGTAAAAGCTAATTTACTTTATTAAATTTTCTATAGTATTAAGTTAATTTCAGAGTTAACTTTGTTAATTTAAGTTATTTATTATGTTACGAAAGTAATAAAATAATTTCCGAAGATTTGATTTGATTTTAATATGTTTTAAGAATTTAATTTAAAGTTACAAACTCACCTTATGCTTATCAATATGCAATGAACGTAAATATGGATCAAATAATAATTTTTCTGGTTCAACATTAATTGGCGATTGACGTCGTCCTTTATTACACATATTCCATTGTGGATTAATTAAACCCCAAAAGCCAGGACCTATTTGAAAATGAAAAAACAATTATTTTTATCTATAATTTACATTAATTATGCATCGTGAAATGTATTTAAATTTTAAGATTATTTAAAAATGAATATTTTTCATTGGAAATTTTGAAAATAAACCAAACAACTATATAGCATAAGACGGTCATGCTGACGAAGGGTAACAAAAATTTAATAAAAAATATAAAAGTAATGTTAAAATTAATACAAAACAGCACGCGCATCATCATTCTTGAATAATTTTCTAATTATCTTGTTTATTCTGATGGTACCTAGTTGTTGTTTCGTTATTATTATTATTATTACTGCGTTATTGTTGGTGCTTTTATGCCACAATTTTTTTCTTTTGTATTCAAGAGATTTGCGTTTATTTTTTCTGCTTGTCTTCTGATTGTTGTTGTATATGTCATTTGTTTAGCATGAAACATTACTTCATCACGTGAGTGGTTACTTGCTAGTGAGTTAAGTTGTTAATAGAATGATGATTTCGTTATTTTTTTATTGTTTTTATTATTATTATTATTATTATTATTTTATAAGTAGGAAAATAAATAATGGATAAAGGTATACAAGTCACGTCTTATTTTCTCTAGATTTTTTCTTTTTTCCTTCTTTATATATCTGTTATTTTGTTATTATTCATTCTTAGTGATATACCGACCAAACTTAGATAAACAAAAATAAGCATAAAAATAATAATAATCATAATAATAATAAAATGAAATAAATTTGGATCAGAAGGAAAAAAAATAGAAATAAGAAGAACGCTGATGACGTGCATGCAAACAAGATTATTAAATATTCGTCGAATATTTATTTTTCTTGTTCTTTGGAGAAACAACCTTCTATTATGAAAATCATCACCCTGCAAATCAAAACAAAATACAAGAGAGTCAAGCAAAAAAAAAAACCAAACCAAACTCATTCTAATCAACAACATCATCATCCTCATCATCAACTGTTATATTTGCATCAAGTCACGTGATTTGATTTAGAAAGCGCGACCAAATCCCCACTAAGTAATACAAGAAAAACAATAATAAGTAAAGAAAGAATGAAAAAAATCAAGAAAACCACTTCATCGTCCTTTATTAAAAAATATTGCAAATAACAAGGAAAACGCAAAAAGTTCAACAAGCAAAAAAAAAAAAAAAAAGAAAATATACAAAGAAAGGAAGACGCTAGAAAAGAAAAAAAAGCACGAAGTGGATAATTTGATGTCTACAATCAGTGGGGTTTTGATTTAAAACAAAAAAAAATAAATAGGGTATGAATATTTTATGTTTAAAAACATTAATCAAAACTTTCATTTGTGGCTTAAACCAACAGTTTTTTTTCCGTCAGTCCGCCGTCATCATTCTCCTTCTTCTAATTTTCTCTCTATAATTTTAATTTTAATTTTTTTTCAATATTTACATTTTTTTTTATGTTTTTGTTACTTTTTAATTTTTCTTTTAATTTTGTATTTAAATTTAATTTAAATACCGACAACATCATCAACAAAATAGAGCATAAAATTATGTAAAATATTAAAAAATTATGTAATAATAATTCTGTTGCTGTATATACAGTACACAGAGAGATGGCATTAGTGATTGCAAAATTCTTTTTTTTTAAATTAAGAAAAACAAAAAAAAAACAATAGAATAAAGCAAGCACGTGCTTTAAGTTTGCCATTTTTTATTTCTGTTTTTGTAGAGTAATAAGAATTTTTTAAAATTTATATGCAAGGAATATGAAATGTTTGCAAAAATAATTTATAAAAATTATGTGTGGTTTTTTTTTTCCTTGACTTCGCTGTATGCTACCTTTTTATCCAAAAGCCATACATCAAAGTACAGACACACAAGTCATACATGGTATATTAACAGTGAGAATAGAAAATATGACGTGCTACTTATAAACTTATATATATTAAAGGTTTTAAGAATATTTTTCGTTTTTTTTTATTTATTTGTCAACTACAAAATGGAATAAATATTTATTTTTATTCTGTACATATTATATTGGCTGATTGACATTCAGTTTACTATTTTTATTTTTCTTAACACGTAATGTTGTTCAGCTATTATCGTAAATGATTCACGATGCCAAATGTCGCTAATAAGACTTCCTTTAACACAATTTTTATTTTTCTTATTGAACATAATACAACCGTTTCAAGCTATTATTAGTATTATTTTTTTGTGTTTGTCGTCAAGGTAATGATATTGTCGATTCGAAGCAATTCCATTGAAATATTCTTAAAGAAATAATAATAAAAAACCAGAAAAATTACAAGAGGAACACAGAATTTTGTATTTTTCATATAAATTTGAGTTTTATTTATTTGTATTTTTTTTTTTTATTTAATAATTTTCTATTAAAACTTATTGTCTGGTTATCATGGCAATGTTTTACAAAACCTGTAAGGCTACAAAATATTTACAATTTTTATCAAAAGAGTGTATTGAGTGTCAAATATAAAAATTAAAATTATTTGTATAACTTAATAGCTGCGATTTAGAACATTTTCTGAATAAAAAAATGAAAGATTATAATTTTTATAATTTTAGTTTTTCCTTATAAAATATAAACGAAGCGTTACAATATGTGAATTAAATAATGTTTAAGAGAATATTTTTAAACAGAAAATTATTTAAAATTATCTAAAAATACTTTAAAACAATAGTAATAATCTATCTTGCAGTTACAACATCACTTTGTTTATGGAAAAATCCTTACTTTATAAGTTCAGCTTTAATAAAACAATCAATAACGCTAAGTATATGTTATGTGCTTTTTAAACAAGATATTTACTATTACACTAAAATCGTGTATAATTTTAATTTAAAAGTTATGGACGACATTTTCTTAATTAAACTGATTTAACTAATAAAATAAATTTAAAACACTGAAGGTGCTTATACACTTTTTTTAATGTAAATTGCAATATATAATATAACATTAAGACTACTTTTTAAATGAAATAATGTTAAAACATTACTATCCCTAAAACTAATATAAAATATTAACCATTTATCTATTAAATTTACTTTAATACAATATAATTAAAACAATTCATTATAATTAAAATATATTTTTATTAATATTCAAATAATAAAAAAATGTCACAGACATCTTTTATGTCTAAATAATAAGTGTAATCATAAAATAAATCTCGTTTTTACATTATTTATTTATGAATAAATATTAAAAAGTAACAATGAGGGTCGTTATAAATCAATAATAATTCAGTATTTGTATATATTACAGAAATATTAATTAATAATAATGATTATTTTTGAAGAAAACAATTAAAAGCACATGTGCTATATACTTTTTATAATAAATTTATTTATTTTTTTTTGTAATTAAAATAGTAATTTTAATGGTAGACTATATATATATATATATATATATATATATTATAGTTTTAACCTAATTTATATATAGTTGATAAAGGTAAAATTACCTAAACAGACGTACTTTTTACTACATTTGTTTAATTACGTACGTTGAATTGAAATTATAATTTTAATAACACTGTAAGCCCAGAGTAATTTAAAAACAAACACCAATCACTAACAAATACCAACACCACATAAAACGAAAAAAAAATTTTCTGTTGGAAAATAAATCGAAATATGTCTTTAATATTGATTTAAGTTAATAAAAATGAAAATATTTTCAAGTAAGTAAAACTGTTAAACAGCTCAGTGACTTTGTTACATAATGCAACAACAGAAGATGTTTCTTTAAGCACACAAAAATGTAAAAAAAAATGCACAGCATTTTTCTCGTTTAGTTTAAAATTTTTTCTTTCTTTTTAGACAAACGATATAAATCGAATGGAATCGCAAGACAACACAGAAAAAAAAACCCTTTGATTCTGCATAAATACATTTTTTACAAGCTTGACTATTTGTTCGTTTAGGAAATCAAAAAAAAAAAAAACAGAAAAAAGAAGGAAAACTAAGTGAATTTTGGGTGGATGACATCACAAGAATATTGGGTAATTCTTTATGCCACTGCAAACAGCAGGAAGATTTGAAAAAATAAAAAAAAACACTACACGATTGAAGTAACAGTAAAAATGAGCATTCAGAAAAAATAAAGAGGAATCGTTTACATTCAAATTCACTTTAGGGAGACTCAAGGATACAGAACCAAAAAAGAAACTAAACAAAAAGGGATAAAGAAATAATGTATAGAATTGACTGAATGGCTTTGACTTGCGTTTCGCTTTATTGTCGCTTGTCAAAACTAAGCAAAAAAAAGATCTACATTTCTTTTCAATCTGTTTTTTTTTCCTATTACACTACACAACCCTAAACATTGATTAATCCACAAAAATTACTCTATTTGGACATGTCACGACAACGTATCACACTCCATACATTCGAGCTCCATTATCATTTTCTATTTTGTTGGTTGCTTAACTCTCTGGTGTACCACTTTTCGAATTCTTTCAAGTCATCAAACTATTTACCAAATTTATCCCACATGGACCTATGTTTAGCTTTTATTCCTTAGAGTATATGACACGTCGTACTCTTTAAGAACAGTAAATTGCAAAGCTTTTTTCTTTTTTGCTCTTCCGTTTTTTCTTCTTCTTCTTCTTTTTGCATTTATTATTGTTCGCTGATGTCTTGTTGGCTGTTGTTTGGTTACATGGAAAAATAAAAAAAAAACTCTATAGAAGCGAATTTATATTTATTGAAGTGAAAACCAATACAACGATATACATATTTAAAATGTTTAACAGAAGAAATTCACCCTTACTTTCTTTTTAACTTGTTTTTTTCTTTTCTTCTTATTTCTTACATATGCAAAATAAAGATTGGTTTTTGTTGTTTTCACTGTCATATGTGTTTGGTTAAAGCAAAAAATAAAATGAGGAAAACCACAGAAAGGAGAAAACTTTAAATAGGGAGCTGTAGTTTAGTTTAAAAAGAACGAAAAACATAATATTAAGGAAAAAAAGCTTTAAACTGTTCACTTGTATATTTGTTTGATTTTCTAAAGTGTCAATGATGTTTATTCTTTACGTAACTAATTCGACGGTTGCTATCATTCCACAAATTACCACAATTTGAAATATTTAGTCCGAGCTTTTATTTTTTTTATTTCCAGACACGATAATAATTAATATTGGCAACGTTTTAATATAAACGGAATTAATAATAATAATGAAATACCTACGGCTCTGCATGTAATCGAAATGATTAAAATATTGTGCAAAAAGCATAACATGGAGGATTATCTCATCCTAACAGTTGTTAATTTTATTATATGGAAAATAGAAGAGGATAAAAACTCTGGAAAAATAATAGACGAACTTAGTTTGATGAATTTATTAGTTGATGCGACACGTGATACGCCATAAGCATACCCATTGGCATTAAACGTTCAATTTTTTTTTTGTGGTTTGGTTTAAACCAAATGTATGCAATCAATATTTTTTTGTGTAGACATAGACGTCCAAAGCTTAATAAATAATAATTACTATCATATTATGAAAAAGTGCAAAAGGAATAAAATTAGGAAAACATAATTTTATTACTATGAAAGTTTTTTATTTTATTTAATTTATCATTAAAATTTCCAGCTGAGTTGATGAATAAATTGTTTTTCATTTGCTTGCTGTTTCTTGGTGGTTGATGAATTTTTGTGAATGAATTTCTTCACTCTTTTATTTTTTTTCAAAATATTATTCTTTATGATCGGATTTGTTATTTTAATCTGTTGAACTAAACAAATATATTTTTATATAATCAACCCCTGCTTCTATAAATATCGCCTCCAAATAACCGTAAACAATAAATGTTTTTGTTAAAATTTAAATAACAAACTCACGTGGTATATTTATTCATTTTTAAGGGAGAATTAAGCAAAAGTGGAAGCTTTTTATGTGTATATTTTTAGTAAGTTAAAAGTTTAAACATTTTTTTTAATGTATTTTATTTTAAACAAACAAGAATTTGAGAGTGAGGTTGAAATGGGCTATTTGGTGTTTCTTTTTTAAATTAACTCAACCAATGTCTAACCCAAACAACTACAAGAAAAGGTGAGTGGTAAAACCATTTATATAAGCAACGTCATAGCATAAAATCAATTTAGTAAATATATAAAATTGCACTTAATAGAAAAAAATAGTAAAAAAAAAAACAGGAAAACCCAAGCATTATTATAATTTTTTTTTTATTCTTATTAATTAGACTTCATTCGCCAAGAATTAATATTAACCAGGCGTCTCCACTGTGCATTTCTTTCTTCAAGAATAAACAGTGGAGACGCCTTACCACTATCAAAATAAATAAACTTCAATCAAGTAGAAAAATTGCCAAATCATCATCTGTTTTACCTTAAAATTAAAAGAAGAAAATTTTGTATTTCTTCAACTATTTGCTTCTATTTTAAATTAAATAATTCTGAAAATGACTATTATTTCATTTAAATGAAGCATTTTTTTAGTCGTTTCATAACTACCAAACACTATTTTTAATATACTTCACTTTAATTAAATAAAAGCTGAATTATGATTTCTAAAATAATAATTTTTTTATACGGCAAAACACATAAATCAACATGCAAAAAAAAAAAAAAGAAAAATTTAACGAATTTAATGTCATTTTATTATAATTTTCGTTGAGGTGCTAATTAAAAACAAATTAAAAGTGTGTTTTATTATATTTTAAAAGTTAAATTATATTTATTTATTTATTTCAGTTTATTTCTCTTGTGCAAAAAAAAAATAATAATAATAATTTCATTCAAGAACGAATTACCCCTAGTGCCTTAATGTAAAATACGACTCTCTAAATAAGAAATAAATTTTATTAAAGAATTTTATTTTTTGTTTATATTTTTTTTTTTTTTTAATAATAAAAGAGAAATTACAATGTCAAAATGTAAATAATAATAATAATGATATGCGTGCAAGGTGAATTGTCGTGACAATTTTTTGTTGCTCTTAAAAAAAAAAAACGAAAAAATTAAGTAAAATAAAATAAAAATTCCCGCCTAGTTTTCTTTTTTTTTATTTATTTTTGTGATAACAAAAATAAAATATAATAATTATAAAAAAAAAAAATATTAAAGTTAATGTAAGTGTTACCCTCCAATGTTAAAATTCCGTTAAAATTATGCGACAACAACAAGTAGCCGTGTATCTTTCACTGTGTTAAGTAATTTAATGTTGTTTTTTTTTTCTACTTTATTTTTAACCCGAAGAAATGTCATGTTCTCACTAAAAGAAAAATAAAATTAGTGTTGGCAAGATATGTCGTTGTTGTATCACAAAAAAAAAAAAACATAAACTTATAAAATGCCGTCAAACAGCTGGAGGGTTTAATAAACACAAAAAAAAAATTTGATAACGAAGAAGCTTTTATAAAAAGTAAAGGACTAACTTCTTAAAATAATTACAGTGTAATTAAAATTCTCTTGAATTTTAATAAGGTGAAAACTAGTTACTATCAGACTTAAAAATAAAAAGAAGACACAAGGCTAAAACAACAACAAACACTGGAAAGAAAACTCAAAACTCAAACTAAAAATTTGTTGTGAGAATTTAACCAGTATTTTTTTATTTAATGTTTTTGTTACATTGCTTGTAGCTTAAAAAAAATGAATAATTCAAGGAATAATTTAAAAAATCAGGACTTTTAATGTAAATTTAGCGAGAAATAATCTTAGTTAAATGAGGTTAAAAAAAAAATAAATGATTCGTTAAAGCAGCTTTTGCATTTATTTAATTAACATTATAATTATTATTTTAATTATTTTAATTTCATCAAGAATTCATTTAAAAATTTTTTTAATAAAGTTTCAATTCTATTCTTTTCTTTCTTTTTTAATAATTTGAGCAGCTTATAATCCGTTGAGCCCATTTTTTAAAACAGGATAATTTCTAATAAATGACAAAGCTTGACGAAAGCTTGATGTTAAATGATTATTAAGTGAACTGATTTTATTTTCTAAAACAATTTTAAAGTCTTTACAGCTTTCAAAAATTAGAAAAAATATATTTCCCTAAAAAGTACTGAATAAAAGCACAAAAATGTATGAAAATGAAGACCCAGTTCGACATTAAATATTCATTTAATTTACATTTGAAAATTGTTACAAAAAAAATTTTAATTCTTCAAAAAGTTAATTCAATGAGAAATATTTATATTACTGTAAGTAAAACCAGATTAAAAAATTTATCGGTTCGTTACCCGTAATATTTTGTTTAATTTTCATCTTCTCTTTGTTTTCTTTTGCCCCTAAATTATCAAAAAACAATAAAGTTGATGCTTTAAAAATGCATTTTTGTAAAAATTAAAATTCAAAAATTTTGAGAAAAGAAAACAAACAAAAAAAATGGTATGGTAAATACAATCTACTTAAGACATCAGCATTTTTTCTGATTTAATGCTAAGAAAGCTGTATTAAAGCAATAAAGGATAAGAAAAACAAAAATAAAACAATCAACGTAACCAAGCCTGTGGCATTCAGACTTTAAGACGTAGTCTGGTAAATAGGGGCAAACTCGTCACGAAAAATTAATAATAATAATAACAGGAAGTATGTTTTTAAGTAAATATTTGTGCAAAGGGTGAGCAAAGATTTTTAAAACCAAAAAAAAAAAAAAAATAAAAAATGTACTGCCTCAAATGTACCCTCAAACAATTAAATATTCAAATGTAATTGTCGGATTCAATTTAAAAAAATTTATTTACAAAATACAAAAAAGAAAGAAAAATAACAGAGAAAATAAATTTTAAGTTTATCACAGTATGAAAAGTAAACGACGGATGATACCATCAAGCAAATAAATAGGGGATCAAAGTGAACGAATTGGAATGAACCAGAAATAAAAATATAAAAAGAAGAGAGAAAAGTGGATGATAATGTCTGTTAAGGATTTCATTGCTTTACAAATTAGATACTCGATTTTGTAGGAGGATTTTGCGGTGTGTGAGCTTCATACAAAAACAAGCAAAAAAAAAACCAAAAAGCTACTCTAATCTATAAGATGAAAAGCTCAATGATGATAACATGAACACAATGTTGACCACCCACAAATTTTCTATTAAATAAATTTACATTGTATCCTCATGCATTATTCAGCAGAATAATAAAACAATGGGAAATTTCAGCAAGGAAACAGTAATTTTCTTCTTTTTTTGTTTTTTTTTTGTAACATCACCCTAAAGCAATAATTTTAAAAAAGAAAAATTGCCAGCAAAAAAAAAATAACCGAAAATAAAATCTTATAAAGGTGAAAATGCTTAATTTTTGACTATTAAAAATAATACTTGAATTTAGTAAATAAGCTAAATTAAAGCTTATTTATCGCATTATTATTGGTTGTATTATATTTTCAATGGAAAACCCTTAAGTAATTTTTAAATCTTTTACACTTATCACTGAACAAAAATTAAATATTTATCATAAAGGAAAATAAAAATCATCTACTTCTGATTCTCTTACTGTCCTTAAAATCCTTTTTCTGTATTTATATATATATATATATATATATATAAATTTTTCTATTCGTCTTATTTGCTTCCTTTGTTTGTATTTATTTTCTTTTTATTTTTTCCTTAGCCAAATGACCCACTTGAAAGTTTATTGTTTTATTTGGCTTTATCTTAAAACCAAACTAAGTTATAATAAAAATAACAAAAGTATGGCAAAAAAAACCACAATCCACCCTTCAGTCAGCTTTGTTTATCATCAAAAACGTTTTCCTATGGGTTTTTATGTGTGCTTTTTCTAAATAAACGAGTTATAAAAAAAAATAAAAAGCATAAGACTACAAGAAGGTTTGTGAAGGGTTAAAGACAAAAAAAAAATTACCTCCTTCATTCCTTTAAACAAAAAACGATATCGTGACTGTTTTTATTTTTCTGGCTATCTTATTTTATTTTTATTGTCGCCAGTTATCGTTAAATTTTGTCGTGTTAACCGTTTAAAAGTAGCCAAAAAGTGAATTGTTGTGGCTGCAGAGTAAATTTATGAAAAAATTTCTAGGGAGACTCTATAGTCTCTATGACCAAACAGCTGTTTTATTAAAGGGGTTTTTTCTCTTTCTACATAAACATTAATAATCAGATAATAATATTATAGGGTTGTTTATATTTTTATTAAATAATAAAATAAAAAAACATTTTAATTATATTTTTTGTACATAAAAACTAAAAATTACCGGAAATTTACCATCATAGACAATAATAAGGAAATAAAAAAAAAAGAAAAGAAATATAAATTTTTGTACTCGATTGTTATGGGTTAATAATTTGTTCAATCGTAATATATAGTAATAAAATAAAGAAAATAAAACATTTCAAGTGTTTTGAGTGGTCAGTGGTCGTCTAAAACAGTCGAAAATACTTGAATACTCTCAAACCCACCTGTATTCATATATAAAATATATTTATATGTAATACTTAAGCACGCCTCAGCAATTCCATTGTGTCGCTTATTTCGGTTTATTGACATATATATTATATACTAGACTACATCGATAATACTTTAACAACTTGGTAATCCTTAACCGCAATATAACCAGATGTATTACTATCTAATCTCTAGCCAACTTTATATATACATACAATACATAAGGATATATATTAACACCTAAATTTATTTTATTTGTAGAAAAATTATTTCTTCAATTATTCGTAACGAGTCTTACCACACAGTCATTGAGAATTAATAGAAAAAATATCCAAAATGTATTATAATATTATTATTTTAAAAATAATATTACTCATTATTTTTACATAAACAACGAGAATTATTAAAAATGTTAAAGTACTCGTAATGTTATACAGTGTTTATCAGTTTATAAGACTTATAATATAATTGTAAATTATTGATAAAATTAAGGATAACTAACGATATAGATTAAAATGAAACTTTTAACTATTTTGGCCGCATTGAAAAGAGTTAAATTTAGACAAATACTACACTTATACCATTATTATAACTGCCAATTTCAAATAATATGAATCATTGAATCAATTACAAAAGAAAAAATATACTTAAATAAATTCTCCAAATGCACATTAAAGTACCTAATCCAAACTTATCGATAATAAATTAAATTTTCTAACCAAAAAAAAAATTATGCAAATATTTATTACATTAAAACGAAAAATCTAGATACTAAAGGAAGTACCGGAAAAACATGAGCGAATACGAAACCTATGTATCTGTCTGTTGTAATTTATTTAAAAAAATAAAGATAAAAAATCGATAAAATCACATAAATTCAATAAAAAGCATTAACAAAAAAAAAAAAGTAACAAAGTAGAAAAGTTTCTTGTTGGTTTTAGTCAATGGAAGCATAGAGAAGCAACGGAATATAAAGGAAGTGACTTATTTTTGTTGTTAACAAAATAAAAAAAAGGAGAGAAATAAAAACAATAACAATAATAATAACAATAATCATAATAATAATAATATCATTTCTTTTTTTTTTGTATAAAGGAAATTTTTATTTCTTTTACATTTTTCTGTTTTCATTTGCAACAGCAAAAAGATGGAAAATATATTTTTTATGTAATTTTCTAGACATTTTCTTTTCGTATCTTTGTCGTTTGTCATATACACAATAAAAAAACAAACAAACAAACAAGCAAGACAAACTAACAAATAATGCAGAAAAGGAACCAGAGAAATAAAAGAATACATTTATTAACATTTAAAGGCAAAAGTTTACTTGCTTATTTTTTTTTTTTTTATTACTTTTTATTTTGATTTTAATGTTTGTTTTGCTTTTTATGGGCATTGATTTAATATTTTGTTTTTCGCAGAATTTTTATGTACATCTGATGATATTAATGTGATTTATTTGTGTACTTTTTATGCATTAATATGTGTTAATTCGTGAATTCTCGTTTATGTTTTCAAAACAAAAAAACATACAGTTGGATGACAATTTGAACTTTGCATTTTCGGTAAAGCTTTGATTTGTATTTTTCGTGCCTTGTTTAAAGTGGATATTTTATGTAAATAAAAATTTGAAATCCATAACTAAAAGCTTTAAAATGTCAATTAATGCATGCTAAACACTTCTCAGAACACTTTCGAAAATAAAAATGTAAATTACTTTTCCGATTTCTTTCATTGTAAATTGATGACATTTTACCACATTAAAAGAAGATAAATCAAACATACAGCACCTGATTACACTTCATTTATCAATTTTTCTATTTAATAATAATAATACTAGAAGAAGTACAAAAAAAGAAGTAATTCATTGGATTTAAATCTATTTATTTATTTTCTTTTCTATCTTCTGTCGCCAAATAATGAGAAATATAAACGACAAAAAATCTATATTTAGTTTTCAAAAAAAATAACAGATATTTTTGTTCAATAGAAGTCTTGTGTAACATATAAAAAGGCATTCGGATATATAATCATATCCATTACTCTATAAAGTGCAGAAAAAGAATTTTTTTTTTCCATTTTAGTAAAACCACAACATTGATGTTATTTATTTAAATTTTTTTTTATACTATTTTTTGCACCCTTTTTTCGATTTAACTGAATGAACGTCGCCTATTCATCGGGAATTGATACAATTTTTACATCAGCTTTTCTTTTTTTTTGCTGTATGTTTGTCTGTTTGCCTTTACATGTTTATGTTTGTTTGTTTATATGTTGGTTGCGTCGAAAAGTTGTGTGAACGAAACCGACGTTACCAAAAATAAACCACCCACTAGTCATATTTCCTTCATTTTAGTGATTATTTTTCTTGCTTCTATTTTTTTTTTTTTTTTGTTATTTTCTGGTGTCACATTACCCAAATAGATCGGAAATTAAATTTGCATTTAGTTTTCTGCTGATATTTGCTGTAATAATTTATTTTTATTTATTTTATTTTTTCAATATGCGAAAAAGTGCTTTGTGTGGAAATATATATATATATATTGTGTTCATCTCATTTTACAATTGTATTTTACGTACGTTATTTCTGTTAACGTTTTTCTATATAGCTAATATTTACAGCATTGAAAATAGATTACTTTAAGGAAAAACCATTTTCTAAAGGAATATATATAAACAGAAAATACTTTTCTATAAAAATATAATTATTAATTAATTATTTTTAATAAACAGGAAAAGATATATCAAGAGTTCAATATACTAGATTAATGGTAAAAGGAAGATTTACTAAGGCTGCTTTATATAAAAGCAGTTTATAAGTATTTCGTAATAAAATTTCCATATTCTGTAATAAAATTAATGAAATTTCCGCTCAACAGTCATTATATATATATATATATATAAATAATTAAATAATACTGAAATATGATATTAATATTATTTTTTCTTTCTTCTTACAGAAGATCATATGTTATTACCAAAAATTTTTAAGCTTTTATGATAATAATAATAATAATTATTAATATAATGCTCACCTGAAATACCATCATATGTCCACCATTCCTCCCAACTGGCACTGATTTCTGCAATTAAAATTAAAAATAAAAATTATTAGCCGTTTATATTGGTTTTAGATGAAAAATCATAATTAAAAAGCTTTCATCATTCAAATTAGTAGCTAAAAAAAAAATAAAAATTATAACCCCATGAATGTCTAATAAAGATTTTGAAAGCTTAGTCACTAACAATACCATAAATGCGGAAATGTTAAAAAATATTTGTCTCTTTTCCAGAAAACTAAATAATACAGCAAAAATAAAAAATAATAATAACAATTCGGCCAATGCAATAAATCAAATTCTAATAAAACAGAATATCGCCAGCAGCAAATTTGCTCTGTTGTTGTTGTTGTTTTTATTGTTGTTTTTGTTTACATTACACAAAAAAAAAATGTACCCAATTTTAGTGAAATTCCCCCAACCTATTAACTACAAAAAATATAAAAATAAATAAAAGAATAAAATGAAACAATTCTCTGATATTATGCTGCTATGTCGCCATCATGTCGCATTGAATAATTTCATCGGATTTTTATTTTTTTGCCTCCTCTACATCCCAACATACAAAAAAAAAACGCAATAAAATAGTTTTTAGATAAATTTAACTTGTTTACAGCAAAATATATATATATATAAAAAAATACGATTCTTTTGAAAATAATGCCAAAAAAAAGGGACAAACTAAACATAACAGAGTAAAAAAAAACTATTAGACTACTTGGCGTCATCATAAAATAAAGAAGACAAAAAAAATAATAATAATAAAGCTTTAATTCCAACAGAATCAGCAAAACCACTAACAATATAAGAAGAGAAAAATAAAAGTCCATGTCATCATTGTCATCATATTATAAACAGAAGAAAAATAAACAAACATTAAAACCAAAAAAGGATAACAAGAGGAATTGTGGCGCGCCATCAAGTCTGTTTTTCTCATGTATATAACAAGCGCATATAGATGCCAAATAAATATATAAATATATATATATTTGTTTTATGCAGGCGCCAGACAATTTGACGCCCGAATATATATTAAAAAACAAAAAATTATTATTATTATTAATTTATTTTTTACTTCGCGATAAAGAAAAAAAAAGATTTCACTTAGTAAAATGAACAAAACGCTTGTCGAATATGCAACGACAATAATTGTGCAATAAAAATAATAGAAATGGATAGAAAAGGATTTTTATTTTTTAACGGATAAAACTGAAAAACCCCTGGTTAAATAAAAATCATTTTTGATTATTTAAGTGTCTGTGATAGGTGGATACGAAAAGCACAATAGCACTAAAAACCAGAAAAGCTTCAACACAAATATTGAATGAAGGCAAACAATACAGAAATACAAAGAAATAAATTGTTTTCTCTCCCATTCTCTGCTAGTTTGTTATTTGATTTACGTGACTCGTTTTCAATGAATTTTTGGTTTTCTTCTTTTGTTGTTCATTTTTATTTTTTATCCTTTTGATTCCTTTTTCATGATCTATCAATAATATATATATATATTAAAAATTAATAAGATGAAAAAAAAACCCTTATCAATGGGTGTTCCGAAGTGCGTTTTATTTACAAACATTTAATAAGGAAAAGAAAACATCATTCAATGTCACATAGTTGTTTAATCGTGCATTTTAAGGATATACGGTTATTTTTATTCGCTGTGAAAAAAACATTTTTTTTTTGATATAAATAATAAATTAATAATTTTATCAAGTGATCAGATTTTTAATCGGCGATAATACTAAAATTTTACAATAAGCTAGGTGACAAAATAACAATTTATTTAAATGACCAAAAAGTAAAACTACTGGTAAAAAACTAGCATCCTTTAATTTAATTCTAATTCCAATGTACATCGCAACACTAATTTATCTTTTAATCAAAACATAAATATAACAAAAAAGCTCTATTTAATTTTGTTGCTGTTTGTAGGTTGGCTTTTTTTTTCGCTGTTGTTTTGTTAATATTTTAATTGAATTTCAAAAATTGAAAAGCTACAAAATTTTATGATTATTATTTATATTTATTTTTTGGTAATAATATTTTTTTTTTGTTTTTATTTAATTAAAATTTTAACAAACGGAAATTTAAATGGGACAATTTTTGTTTTCGTTAAATATGATTACATCAAAGCTCTGTTTATTTGATTGCAAAACTAATCAACAACAACTATGAATTGATTGATAAATATTATTTCAAATATATATAATAGTGCAAAATAAAATTATATTTATGAATTTTAATAGAAAAAATAAAAGGAATATTTTACATTATCTTTAACTGTTCTTAGGCATTTAAAAAGATCAAGGTTTAAACGGATTGAATAATTAGAATAATGTTAGATTTACTCTTACATATTTCAATCAAATAACATTTAAACCTTTGGACTCTTTTGACATTTTACTACTACTATTTAAGAATACTTAAACATCCAATAAAAACGATATAAAATAATTCCAGTATATTCTGTGCTAATATGCTGTTTCTATGTTTTCCAAATCAGAAATTCGTAGATCATACTATTCTAAAATGTTTTCATTTGGTTACCATCGTCTTATTTTCATGATCAAAATTATGTATAACTATTATCATTAAAATTTTAAATGATTTATTAAAACTATTTAATGATTTAGTGATTTTTTATATGTATTTATAAAGTTGTGTCCCTCGGATCCTTGCTATATAAATATTGAATATTCACAAGCTTCGAATTATTGAAAACCAACTTTGTTTCTTACACTATTGTATTTACTTTTTAGTTAATTATTCTGTAGCTAATAGTTATATAAGCTAATAGTTCGTAATAACAAAATACTACAATCATTGATTATTAATTTCGGAATAATAATGATTCCAATCGAAGATTCTACAAATCCACTTATAATAGCCAACTAATATATTCCTTGAAAATACCATAATTTTTATATTATTTTTAAATCCTTTCCAGCAAATTCCTATGTTATTTAAGCCAATACTATTTTCCGTTTTTGTGTTTTTCATTTTTGTCCTTTTGTTTATGGAAAATAAACAAATATTTTGACATTTTTAGCAAAATGGCAATGACGAAAAAAAAAAACACGTCAGCATGAACTTTTTTTTTGTGTTTTTTCATAAAAGCACAAATTTAATAAATAAACAAACGAATGAAATGCAACGGTAGAGAAATAAATTAATAAAACTGTTTATTATGAGTTATTTAAAATATATATATATATATTTTTTTTTCTGTTATTTTTAATGTAATTTATTCGTACATTTTACTCTTTTAACAACAATTTTCTGCTGATTTTATTCTGCATTTGACATACATAACCTTACTAAATTTAAGTACACAATTATTTCTACAGTTTTGTTTTGTTTTTTTTTTTTATTTTTGCTCTTGTTATTCACATTTTCCTTTATTTTTCCTTTTTTCGTGTACTATTTTGTATTTTTTTTTATTCCTTTTTATATATTTTATTGTCATGTATTCGATGAAAACCACTTAGTTTAGCATATTTTTACATCTTGTTTTCATTTTCGTATTATTATTATTTTTTTTTGTATGCTTTCTTTCCGCCTTGCTTTACTCCTTCTACTAAACACAATGAGCTTTTTCTGTATTTTTTTTCCTACTTCTTCTTTTTCGTTTTACACGGTTATTACCACTGATGCTTCTGCTGCTGTTATTCAGTCTGTTGTTATTGTTGTTTTTTTTTTTGCTGGTGTAATAATAATTTTATTTATTTATTTTTATTTTATTTTCTGAAGAAAGGAATCCTTGTGTTTAGTAAATAGAAAAGTCAGTATATTAGGAAATACAATAACAAGAAGCAGAATATAACAATCTGAATGATTCAATTGAGAAATGAAAAAAAATAAATAAAATGAAAAGAAAAAAAGGTATTTTTTTTTCTTTTTAAGTGGTGTGAATACGTTCTGTGTGAAGCGACACCGAATAAGACTGTATGAATGAATAAATAAATAAGCAAATGAAGCCCTGATTTAACAATTTGTTTTCTCTTTTATTATTTTCCTTATTGAATAAATAAAATGATGAAAGAGGCGCAAGATTCTGCAATTTAATAAAGAAAAAATATGGAAATTTCCTTTTATAATAATTGAGAAGTGTAATATGCTTGACTGTATATATTTGCTTACAAACATTGATTTTTATACAGAAATGTCTTTAAGCAATTATGAATAAATTGCTATTAGTTAATGCTATATATAATTATTATCCTTTGGCGATCATTATGACTTTGTACAGACTTTGCCTTGCTTCATTAAATGACGACATTGATTGTTTGTTTCAATATAACTTGTTAGTTATTTATAAACTCTATTGCCATAACTGACTATCGGTAAACTTATTGATATAACAATTTGAAAATTACACTCAATGTAACAATTATTTAAAGCAGTAAACATAAAAATAAATCAAAAGTGCAGGAAACTTTCTCTACGTTAAAATAAACAAAAGGCTGTTATTTTTAGTGACAACAAAAAGTAATTAATAAAAAATGCAGAGTAATAAATGATTAAAAAAAATGACCACATGAATCACTTTATATCGTTTATTATTTAAAACAAAAAATATATATATAAATGAAAAAACGCGTTACTTGTCGCCACTTTAACCGTAACAATAACCACATCGCACCATACAGTATAAAAAGTTCAAGTTTGAATGATTTTCATTGTCTTTTTTAATGCATCTTTTTTTTTCGTATTCATTTTATATATAATAATAAATATAAAAAATTCGGTTGCAATGCATTTATAATAGAGTACAAACGATGAGAGCATTAATAAATAATCATAAAAATAATAATAATAATAAAAAAATTACAAAAATGTATATTGGCGCCAAGTAAATTGAGCGTGCTCGCTTTATTTTTCACATTGTTGCATAAAGTGGTCTTTTTAGCCCACTTATATACTTTATTATAACAAAAAAAGCTCCATAAAATAATTTTTTTCGATTTATTATTTATTAAATGAAAATAAAATCTGCAATTTGCTTACCAAAAATAAAAAATAAAACAAGTTTTTTCCTTTAGCCATTTATTTAGTTCGTTTTTTTTTTAGCATTGTTCCAGTTTTTTTGTTCTCGCGTTTTGCACACAAAAAAAACTAGTCTGTGTGATTTTAAAATGATATTACAAGAGTTGAAAAATTGAAGAAGCATAAAAAAAGTAAAAATACTACACGCCAAATGAATAAAACATAACGACGATGATAAATGTGACATCAAAATAATGATGATGATTTTTCTCAGTCGTTTATTCGGTTTTTTTTTTTTTGCTCTACAAATTTTTTTCCACGTCTGCTGGTTTAGCGTTAGAATTTTTTTCCCTTCGTGTGTTTTGATAAAACGGAAATTACATTACCGTTAACACCTTAGGATTTTGAGTTTTCTTATTTTTTGTAACAATTGAGGTTACAGTTGTTAATGTTAGTTTAGCGCGTCGAAACACACATAATTATGCAAAAAAGCTCTTTGCATAAACAAATAATCAATTCGGAAATTTTTAACAAAAGTTTTAAGTTTTTTGAATAAAAAAGAAAATAAATAAACTTTTTTAGTTATTTAATTGTATTTTACATAACTAAAACCGCACATTTTCTAATTATTGTTGGCAAAACAGGCATCATCTGCAATGCAACACATTTTTCAACACATAATTTAACAATAATTATAAAACTACCATTAAATTTGTGGTTTTAAAAACGAAAAATTAAAATATAGTTAAACGCGTAATAAAAAACCGTTTCATTGTTAATTGTGTGTAAAAAAATCATCGACCAAAAAAAAAAAACTATTACAGTTTTGGTGAAAATACCACAAAATTGTTTTTTGTTTTTTCAACAAATATTTATAAGAAAGGCGAGAAAAAAATAAAGAAAATTAAATACATTTGAAAAATAAAAACAACAGAAAATTTATAAGGCTTTAGTGGTAACTGATAGAGAAGTTTTTTTTTGTTTTCATTCTTTAATTTAATTTTCATTAAATTTACTTAACCTATACTCCAAGTACAGTAATTTATCGTTTTCCACACTACACTTGCCCCATTTCCATTCAATTTACGATAAAACATTGTGTTAAGTTTCAGCAAAAAAAAAAATATTATGCAGAAACTAAATTGAATTTGAAATGTTGAATGAAAATTTACTATATCAAGAACTGAAAATGAGAAAATAAAAATGCAATGACTACGATAAAATGCCAATACAAAAAAGGAAATGAAGAAAATCGTTAACAGAAGCAAAAAAAAAAGCCAGATAATAAGAAAACAATTTTTATGTCGAAAACATAGAAGAAGAATAAAAATAAAACAAGAACACGACAAGTGAAATTGAATTGTTTTGTTAATTTTACTTGACAAAAAGCAAACAAACTCGATATCAGTCAATAGTTGTTAAATGAGCTGCTATGAGACCAGTGGATATAACAGTGTGCAGCAAGTACATTTTAATTATTGATCACTTATGTAATTCATCTAATCGAAACATTTATTTGCCATTGAACCCATTTAAAAACAAAACCATTAAATATGCAGAAACAAAGTAAATAATTATAATTATAATAATTTTCATAAATTACCCTTGATTGTGTTTCGAAAAGCTTATACTATGGCACAAAAGAAATGAAATGAAAAATAACAAAACAAATATGCAAAAATAATCTAGATTATTTTTTTATTGAAATAGAAAAGAATATTGATTTCTTTATAATAGAATATAGAAATAAATAACAGAAAATAGTGCGTGCTTTAATCTATATTCATACTTTATATAAAATTTTGACAGCAGTATATAGTTTATCAGAATTATTTTTGTCGCAATCAGAGTTATTATTATTATTATTTTTTTTAGTTTTATTACTCGAAATATAGTTTTTATTTTCGTTTTTTTTTTCTCTCTCTTGTTGCTTTAATTTGCGCATCACTAAAATATTTTTATATTTTTTATTTTCTCTATCAATTTATATTAAAATATCGTTCTTTTATGCTATACTATGTAAATAAAGACTTAAAAAAATGTATTTAAATTTATTTTTTTTGGTTGATGGTCTTATATAGACAACGCACTTAACGTAAATAAAATATATATATATATATATATATATATATACATAAAAATCACTTTTTATTGAAACAATAATATGAAAGTATTTTCATGTTATATCCCTATACAGTTTTATTTTATTGACTAATAAAAATATTGAAATATTGTTTTATTATTTAACAAGTAAATGCAAGATATCAGATGACACATATATGAAATAATGTTAGTAGAATGGTATTTTGAGTAGAAATATATTAAATAATATAATGAAAAAACTGAAAATAAATACTGTTTAAAGAAGATTGTGATGAAAATTGAAAATAATTTCAAAATATTTTGGTTAATAAGCCAAAAAAGTGTAAAATAATCAATACTATGGCAAATAAATTGTGATAAAATGTTTGAAAAGTAAAGTTAATATAAATAACATATTAAAAATAGTTAACTAAGATAACTAATTAAAGATCAAAGACAAAATTCTTCTAAGAAACACTTTAAGTAGCACAAATAATACATTAATATATTTTATTTTTAAATTTAATATTAAAAATTGTTATTTACTATAAATTTCAAGACAAAGTTTATCCACTTGATCTATTTTCTACAAGTTCTACACTGATCGTTTACTCTAATTTAATAAAAAATTATATTTATAACGGAATTATATTTATATTACAAACAAATAAATAATGAAAAGTTTAAAATTTTCAATTCTAACTCCAGTGTGAGTGTCAAACCGCAAAGTAAGATAATAATAATATAGTAGTAGAAGAGACATTTCTTCACTTTGCAGATCACATCAAAAATATTATTAACACTAATTTTAATTAATAAATAAATAAATATAGTGGTAATTCTGTTTTTTAATTTTTTCCTTCGCTATCCTGTCCGTTTGTTAATAGAATTTACAAAACTTTTATAAATAAATTTTAGTGAAATCATTCAGTCGATATCGATGCAAAATGAAATTACTTTAATGAAAAAAGTAAAAGTAATTTTTTTTTTTTTTCATTTAATTTATTAATTAATTAATTGTAATCTTTTTTTAATTTTATTAAATAACTTAATGCCATTTATTCAATGTTTGAAAAAGGTAATTTAATGTAAATATTAGTAAATTGTATATGTTTGTTTATATCAATAATAATTATTCTTTATTAATGTAAATATTAATAGTAATAATAATGATTAAACATTTGTTATTATTATATTTTTAAAGTTATTTTAATTATTATTATGATTATAATTATGATTATTTTGACAATACAAATTTGTAATAGTACACAAATAAGCATATTGTTATTGAAAAAAATATAAACAATATACTATAATACATAAATTAATATAAATAAAATTAACTAAATTAATAATAATAATAAAAAAAATCGAATACAATAAACTGGTCGGTGTATACACAGACACTGTATTATTATGGTTTTGGTTATAGATTTCCTGTGGTTTTGTGTTTTGTATAACAAAACACCTACCTTTTACTCAATATTATAATAATAATAATTATTATTATTATTATTATTGATTTTACTATAATTTAAGGGTTGCTTTACATTTCACCCAAATATCAATATGCAAACAAACAATCACAATAAAAAAAAAACAATAATCTCTGCAGTAATTTTTATGAATAATACTGTCCGTACTTGCAGCTCTATTATTGACCTTAGAACTGGAGACAAATATATCTTAATTTAAATTCTTCTCAATTACCAATTCCACAGCACTGTTTATTGATTAAAATATTCTCTATTTTGTCTCAATTTTTTAACGATTAACCAGAAAGTATTCTTTTCTTTTATTTTCAAAAATTCGGAAGTAAAGCTTCGTAATTAAATGGCAAAAAAAAAAAAACTATACGAAAAGTGATCATTGCAAGTAATAATATAAATTAAAGGGAAAAAATAAAGAAAAGAAATTAAATAATAAGATTCTCATTGTTTAAAAAACAAAAACATAATAATAACGAAACAAAAAAAAAAAAACTTTTTAATCAACTTAACTAAAAACTCAACTACACTTAAACATAACCTTAAACAAATGGATTTATAAAAACAAAAAAAAGCCAGCATAAAACAAGTTAATAACTATACAAAACTATTATTTGTGTTTTTAAATCCTGTTGTAGAAAGTTTCCTGTTAGTTAGTAATGTAAGAAAAAAAAAAAAAATTAGACGTAGAAAAAAAAAATAAAACAAACCAGAAAACTTAAACTTAAACTTTAACCTCTTAAACTATTCAATGACTTTTTAAAAACTTTACTTAACTTTTATTTGTTTATTTAGCTGTGTGTGTTTGTGCTTTTCTTTTCTTTAAATTTCTCCGTTTTATTATTACATTTTTATGTTTCTAAGTTAATTATAAGGTATTTGTGTTATTATAATACAGTGTTGATACGTTTTTCATAGAATTATGTCGTTAAATCTTTCGTTAAATAAGTTTACACTGTTGATGATGACTTTTGCTTTTTTTAACGTTACATTTTAATCCATTTAAAGCTTTATTTGAGGTGTAAATTAAATTAATAATTATAGTTTGATAATTATTTTTTAATAGACAAAATCATAGCTAATTGATATTTCATAGAAATAAATTTAAAAAAAATAAATATATAATAAATTTCAGGTGTGTTTAAATGGTTCAAGCTTGAACCTCTAGTTTCAAAGTTTTGTTTTTTTTTTTTACTTATTTAACAAGACAAAACAGTACTTAAATCCAACTCAAATATGCAAAAAAGAATAGAAGAAAAATATTGTAATTGATTTATGAATTTAGTTTTAGCATTTCTGTTTCTCTTTTACCCGATATATAAACTTTACTTAGTCTTTTGTTGTATTTTTATATTTCTTACATCTTCTGTGTTTTATTTCGTTAAACTTTATTTTTCTTATGATAAATTGCGATGTGGGTCGGTTTTATTATTTTATTTCATTTTTCTTTCATTTTTTTTTTTAATATTATCAACCCTCATTTCCTTGTGAAAACACACAAAATAAACACACACACCTACACATCACGGTTAAATGATTCATCTGAAGAGATATTTTGTAACATCTGTATTTTACGTTGTCTCGTCTTTGTTAGATCTCTTAAGTAGATCATTTTTGTTATTAGCAAAACTTTGTTACGCAAATAAATAAAAAAAAAAAAAAACAGTGGAAAACAAATATATCCCTTTAAGGATACACTAGGTGAAAATAATAATACGAAAAAATTAAATGAAGTATAAAAAGGAAAAGAAAAGATAATCAGGTGAATAAATGAATTAAACATCGTAAAAACCATCATTGGGAGGGTAGGCTGTTTTCTGTTATCCATTGCTTAGCACACTTTAATTTATTTATGTCTGTTGTACTGTTTTTACTTATATTTCATTAGGCATGACCTTGTTTAAAATTTTATATTGAATTTTTCTTTAAAGTGGCGGAATATAAGCTAAACAAAAAATAATTTTTTTAATAATTATAATTATAAACACAAACAATAAAAATATCTTTTTAATCCATGAATGTTTATTTAATTATGAAAATTAAAATTTTATTACAATATATGCACAGTTACTAAATAAAATACCAAAACTATGTATTTAACTAAAATTACTATTTAAGTAATAAAAATAAATTTATAAAGTAATATATAAATGCACAGTTAAGTCATTGACAAGCACTATTCACGTGTAAAGTTACACTAAAGTGTAAACACTTGTTAGACAATGCAGAAAACTTTCTGCATGCTAGACAGTGTATATAGTTGCTGTAGTTTTCATATTAATGACTTTTTTTTTGCCTCATTTTTGTTATTTAATTTATTACCAGAATAAAAACAACAAAATTTAAACAATTTTCAACCAACTAATTTTAAGCTTTTAATAAAACGATACTTAAGTTCCTTTTACTTAATTTAAATGAAAATTTGTAGTTCGAAGCGCATGGTAAGGACAAACAAACAAAAAACTGTTGCATTTAAACGGATAACAGAGAAAAGCATTAAAGTTTTGTTACTTCAATTAAAATAACAAAAACAATTATAAACATTATTAATTTCTGTTAATTAATTCATTCGTCATTTTATGCTGCTAGTTTTTATTTATTTTTTTTTATTGTCTTTTATTAGTAAGTGGAAGAATAATGCAGTAATGTCCTTCTCTAGTTTTTTTTAAAGACAACGAAATAAAAACTTAAAAATAAAAATGAAAAAATAAAAGAAAAACTTTTCTTTCTTTTAAAATTTATTCGTATTATCTATTGCCCCTGTTATCCAATAAAATGCTAATCCAACAATGCAGTAAAGTTATACTCATTTAAGAAGGAATAACAGGAAAGTACAGCAAAAAAAAAAATATATATTTATATATTATTTTTAAATATTAAAAGAAAAACAAAAGAAAATTACTGAAAAGTTATATGGTTTTCTGTTTAATTCAGCAGAAGATAAACTGCTCGCACAACGTATTTTCATTTAAAATTCCTCTGGAGAGAAGAACTTTACGTTACTTTACTATAAAAGCAAGCTAAAAGTTAAAGCTAAAAGTCTACAAAATTATAATAAAACCAAAAAAAAAAAGAACTTTTTAAACTACGTGTGTGTGTAGAAAAAAAACTGTACTTTTTTCTTTCTGTAATCGCGAAATGAAGTATTAAAATTTGCATAATTTTTAAGCTTTAAGAAAAATTATTTTTTATTCAGTTGATAATTTTTATTCGTTTTGTTGCTTTTATTTTTTTTTGCTTTTCCTGGAAAATTTCAATGGTCATTAGGAGCCGGACACTTAATTTGCTGAAAAATTATAGTCAAACAGTTGTAATTTTAATAAACTTAATTAAGCTTAATAATCACTTAAATTTATTTATTTTAAGCGAGCAGACACAGTGCACGACGTAACAAAGTACCTACTATTTTGATAATAGATAGTTACTTATTCGATTTAATTTTATAGCTTAAAGTTCCAGCATGTCGTAAAGATAACGAGAAATGATTAACTTGTTCTGTTATGGAATTAAAAATAAGTATCTATGTTTATACGAAACATTTATCATTATAAATCATCTTGTTAAAAAGATAATATAAGTGCAGTTTAATTAAGCCACTTTACAATAAATTTAAAGCCATTAAATTACCCAAAAATAATATAAAAATAATCGTATTATTTATGCTGAGGAAACTAGTCTGCTATTAAACATAACGCATCACTGAATCGCAGAAATAAATTAATTGATTTTCAATTTGGAAATGAAAATAAAATTTTATTTTAAACTCGATAAAAGCATCGTATCTATTTAACATTATTCTATCTTATTTACAACTAACAAACAAAAATTTAATCATTTAACTGAAATATAAATAAAATAATGATAATAATAATCATGAGGAAAAGTTTCAATATCTTTGTTGGACTTTTATCTATAAAATGCCAGTGCTTTTACAGACAATATTATTATTTCTTTAGTTTTTGTTTTATTTTTACAAAACTATGAGGAATTTTATGAAAAATTATTAATAACGATGATACAAAATTATTAAATAAAAGGAGACGATGGAAAACTAAATAGTAAATAATCATACGGGATGAGAGATTGTAGAACATTCAAATATGATTAATTACCCAAGCTCATAATGTTTTTCAATTTTAAATTGTAATTATATTTAATATTCTTCTATCTCGTTTGTATTTTCTTTATCTATACTTTAGTTTTAAATTATTTTATTATTAAATAATATGAAAATAGTTTGATAAATGTTCATTTTTTCCTGGTTTTTTTCTTCATTTTTGTTGATTTTGTAAATAACTTCTTTAACTTTTTAATTAATTATATTTCGTTGGTTGTTTTTTTCTAGATAGATCTTTTTGCAATAATTTTTTACTAAAGCATTTTAATTAAATTTTCAATAATTAATATTTCTTTAAAGTTATTTACCAGGTATTTATTGCTTATATTCTTTTAAAGTTTACCTCTTAAACACCTGTTCTAATAACTAAATAATTGTAAAATAAGCTTTAATATAGTAAAAGTTATTATTTTTATTCTTATTTTGATTTAATAGAAAAGAAAATTAATTTTAATTCCAAAAATTCTTTAAATAAAATAATAATAATAGTGCACAAAAGCTATAATATTATCTAAATAAATAAATAATTAATAAAAAGTTACTGCTTATTACTTAAACAAAACAATTACACTTAAAGTAAATCTACAGAATTGTAATTAACTAGAAACAACCATCTAATAGATATATATATATACTTTCCACACATAAAAAATTAGATAATAATAACAAAAAATAGAAAAAATTAAATTTTAATTCAAATTTAAATTATTCATAAAGCATAAATACAACAAAATAGTTAAAGGACGAACAATAGAAGTAGTTAAGTAACAAAACAGTAACAACCTTATCCATCCAGCTTTATTTTCTAATTTACTTAAGCAAATTTCACTTCTGCATGATCACACTACTTCTTATTTACATTTTGGTTAAGCGTCACAATGGTAATAGTAGTTTTAGATGCTAGAGGTACAATATATCTATGAATTATTTTTCAGTAAAATGAAAATAAAAAACCAATAACAATACGAAATATAAAATTAGGAAAAATAATATAAAATAACATTGCATATGAAAGTGGAAAAACTAACTAACTTAAAAACAAAAAAAAAAAAAACATTCTCTAATGTATAAAACTTTTTCTTTTTGCATTTACAATTTTATTAAATTTCAATTAATTTTTGTTTGGTTTGGTGTTTTCCTATCTTTCTTTTTCTATTTATTTATCATTTGTTTACCAGGATATAAATACAAGTAAATAAAAATTAATGACATTCACCTTTGTTATGTTTATTTTGTGCATAAATTTATTTCTGACCACACTATGTCTAGAGAAACTTTTGCAGGTAAAAAGGAGTTTTTTTTACTATTTGCTTTACTTGAGAACAATGCAAGAGATTTTGATCTTTAAATATATTTATTAATTTATTTTTAAATGAAAATAATTTAAGAATTTTCAAAATTTAATGAATATCTGAAATTTCTATTTTGTTCTATCATGAAACTATCGGTGAAGCTTTAAGTTGAAAATGCGTAGACAAGCGTTACTACACTCACCATTATGTTGAAGCCAAAATTGATTTCTATGAAATTTCAAGTTTAAAAAAAGCACTCTTTACAAACTTTCACCCGCAAATAAAACGTTTTTGTCCACATATTTCCTTTCTTATTATTTTGTATGCTCATTTTAGTAATAACAATACATACTGTCAACATAGCATACATATACATTACATTAAAATATGCATATTTATATATAAATACATATATATTTCAATGTGAACAGTTATTGTAAATGTTATGTGTTATTATACTTTTGGTATAGTTTACTCTTTAATGTTAAAATAAGGAGTAGCAACATTAATCAAGGTAAAGTTTTCCTGAATTAAACAACAACAATAATAATAATAACAAAAATACCAGATTGTCGTTCACCTGGTGATAGTTACGTTATTACAAGAATAATAGAAAATTATTGGGTGTTTTGTATATTATGCTTTATAGTGTGAGCTGTATATTCACCATAGAAACGGGCTTTGCAAATATTTTGCAACATTATAAACTATGAAACCGGTAAGGACATGTGTAAATTCAATGCAATTTGTTGTTTTTTTTTTTAAGTTTTTTGTTTGGTTTGTATTTATTTTTGTCTTTTGTGTCTCCTTTTGCTCTTCTGGTTGTTGTACGACGTAAATATTTATGTTATTATTATTATTATTATTATTATTCTGCAATGATTTTCATACTATTATTATTATTATTATCATCATCACTTTATGTTTAACTAATTTACAATTCTATTTTACCTCATCTAACAAAGCTAGAAAAGTACAAAAACTTTTCTATTTTCGTTTTAAAAAATAAAAACGTCTTTTATATACCGGACACAAATAAATAAATAAAACATAACGAAACAATACAAAACTATTAAGCCAAACAATATAATTAGAAATGTGAAATATATTTATTTGTCCTCGACATACACCCACTTAAACATTTATTTCTGTGATTTATGAACAAATGTAACCTCAAATGTTTAACATTACCTCAGAATATTTCTTATACATATTTTCGAATTAATTTTTCTTTTAATTTTTTTAAGATCATATTACGTTAAAACTCTGTTTGTAATTTGGAATTTATTAAAAATAGTAAATATTTAAAACTTTAATTATTATTACTAAACAAAAAAAAATAGTTTTCAGCAGAAACTTTGCTAGCAACTAGAAGTAAACTATCTTTACCTGGGTTTATATGATTGATTAGAGAAATATCTTAAAAGTTTCTTACACTACTTGGAAAATGAAAATATAAATTTTTTGATAATAATCCTGTGGGAAAGTTATAATAACAAAAAAAAATTCCAACATATGTGCAAGCCAAAAAAAATGTATTTTGAATTCTTGTACTTTTGATAAGCAAAAGAATATTTTTTTGGAGAAAAAATTTTTCTGCTTTTATTTTCTGTTTTAAATAAATTCATATCAAATTTATCGTCTTCTAAACTTTTCACTCTACCCACCAGCAAAAACAAATAATTTACATTTTTATTTGAATAATATAAATAAAATAAAATTAAAAAAAGCTATAGAAATACATTTCTCTTTGGGAAATCTCCTTTAATTTAATTTTGAAAAAAAAAAACAAAAAGAAATACTCAGTGTTTTTTCTGTTGATTTGCTTGACTTATTTAAGAAGCAAAAATACAGCACATTTAAAAATTAACCTGATAAAGTTCCATTTCCAAAATAAACCTACATAAAATTAATGCATTTCAGGTACATAATTCCAACACGAATAAAACTCAAATGAAAAAGCTCTACTTTAATCTTATCACAATCAGGAAACTTATAGAAAACAATCAATTAAATTTAATTTAAAAATTATTTATTTAAATAAAACCAAGAACAAACAAAAGCTCAAAATCAATTTACGTTGCCAAAATAGAGAGAAAAAAAGCTGCTGCTTCACAAAAAGAAAATACTTCTTTTTTTTTTAATTCAACAATAGAAAGCTTTAACATGGCTGTTGTTTGTTATTATTATTTTCATCCAATTTACTACTGCATTGCTCATTTGCTTGACCAGCACGATTCAAATAAGAAAATAAAATATATATATGGATTAAGCTATTCGAATTGTAAACTAAAATTGTAAATAAAATTGCAAAAAAAGCTAACTTTAATGTAAGAAAAAAATAAAAAAAAAGCTTAAAGGAAAAAGAAGGAGAAAATGTTGAAAAAAATAAAAATAAATATTCGTACATCATGGGAATACAAATATAGCACAGCACCACTGACTTGCTAGAGTTTAAAAGTTTTTGCTGCTTTTCTTCTTCTTTTTTTCATTTCGTTTCTCATTTATTTGCTGCTTCTTTTGTTTTCCTTTATTTAATAAGAAGTGGTCCAAAAAAGGGTTCAAAAAATAAACCAAAATACAAAAAAAATAAACGACCAGTCAGTTAGGAAAGATTTTTTCCACATTGGTAAACAAGGCGATGGAATAAAACGTTAAAAAAAAAACAAAACTGAATAATAGAAGAAAACACTGTGTAATCGTGATAAGCGATTTATTTTTTCAATTTTCCATCATTCAACCCTTTATTCTGATTACTTGGGATTTTATTCCTTCTTTAACTATTATTAAATCATTTAATTTTTTTTTTCCATTTTCATTGGAAAGCATATACCGTATATATTTTTATTTAAACAAATTTTGTTCACTTTGCTATACCATTTAGTTAATTAATTTTTATTATTATTGATTTTTAAACTGATGATGATGCTACTACTGCATTTTTCCTTTATTATCTTTAAATTGGTTTATTTTTTTGATAAATTAATTATAATAATAATTATTATGGTGATAAAAATGTTTCAATTGCTTTTAAAATGACAAATTCAATTTGGTTTATTACCTATTAGATGGTAGTTCACTGGATGAGTAATAAATAGTGAAGATTTTATTGAATTTACCAACATCATCAGCATAATAAATACCTTTTATGTTATTATTCTTGTGTTGTGCGTTTTTTTTTTTCTTGCTTATGTTGTCTGTTGCCGGTATAATCTTCATGGTTTAGTTATTATTATTATAATTAATAGTAATACTTAAAGTATTATTACTACTGTTGTTATTATTAAAATAGTTTGTTAGCTGATGGTTTGTAACAATTTAGGTTAATAAATTACAATAAATTGAAAAAAAAGATGAAAAATAATTTGCAAATCCTGTATTTATAATCTAATTCGATCTTTTCTTTTCTTTTTTTGTTACAAATGAAAATACTACTGAAATGAAATTCATTTTATTTAGTTACTCAAATAAGAAAAAAAAAATTGCAATTCTTTCTCTCTTTATTTGCAGCCGGATATACAATGTCACGTATTATTCACTTTTTATTTAATCATGACTGGCTACTTCAATCTTCTAGTTGCTAAAAACCAAGGTAATTGAAGATAACAAGAACAAAATGAACAATAATGCATGTCAGACATTGAGCACGTATTTTGTAAGCTTATAAGTAGACGAAAAATAATAATAAAAAAAAAAAACAACCACAATATGAGCGATAAAAGTCAAAACAATAGACATTCTTTGTTAATATATAGAGAAAAAAAAGGCGACGTATATGTGAGAAACGATGTGAATTCTAGCTATAAGCAACATTGTAATATTCTTACACTATAATCGTTGGTTAGTTGATTTTTATAACAATAAAAATGCATCTAATGATGATGTTACTGTCGTTTATAGACACACAAACAATAAAAACACAAAACAAAGTGTTAAAGGAATGTTATTAGATTGTGGCAGAGTAAAATAAAAATCATTTTCGTTACAAAGTAAGTATTTTTAGAAAAGGAAATGCATTTAATTTGTGAAAAATAACAATTTTTTTTACTTTATCAAAAGTAAATATCGCTTAAAATTTCTTACTTTCAGTGAAAAAATAGCATAAAACTCCTTAAACTACTTTAATTACAAATAAAATTAAAATTAAAAAAAAAACACGAAAAACACAAAAATCTGGTAATCATACTCGTAAAAACAGTTTTGTAATTTTATGAGTGATTTTATGTGAAGCACGACGCGTTTTTCATGCTCATTCCAATATAATAAACGTGATACAAAGTATTACAAAATAGTAACTTCGTTTTTATTTTAATATTTTAGAAAATTCAACAAAACTATGTCACTTTTCACCCTTATTTACTTTATTTGTTTGTAAAGTTAGTCAGGCAGTAAACTAAAGTTAAATTTTTCGATGCAGAGTGTTTAAAAATATATAGAAAGTTCTCTGTTGCAAAAATATACATACTTTCGTGGTTATGTTAATATAAAATTTTCATTATTTTCACTAAAGTGAATTCACATTAAATATTTGATTTAAAATTACTTGTTCTCCTTTAATACATATCCGGATTATTATTTATTTATTTATTATTTTTCTTTACTTTTCTATTTTTGCACTATTATTAAAATATTATTCGACGCAAATATTAACATTGCATGAACTATAATATTATAACTTTCTTTTTTTTTATTTACGTAGTTATCACCACCCATGTGTATGTTTAATCACCTAAATATTTATATAAGGTAAGTGTGGGATGTTTTCTTTCTTTACACATACAAATAAAATTTAATTTCTTAAGAAAAAACTATTCTCTACCACTCAGCTATGCAATAAGAATCTCTGTTAGAGAATTTTCATGCAGAAAATTAACCCTTTTACTTGTTTGTTGTTTTTTTTACACGGTTATATGAGGTGGGCGAATGGTGGGTTGTAAATAAGCTTAACAAAAAATATATATATATATATATATATATAAATCTAGACATAAAGACTATATACTAATACACATTCATGTCTTACTGTTGAACGTAAAACTATTTTTTTTGTATTTACTTAAATAACAAACAAGACGATATTAAATTCGTTCGTTTATATAAGGTGAAAAAATAACATGAAACACGTTAAGCTTTAGCGCAACTTGATGACTTTCAAACAAAAAATGTATATTTATTCTTTTCTTTAGATTGTGGTTACGATGTTAAAATTATTATGTTTTAATGTTGTTAAGAACAAACAAACATAGAATTACACAAATATTTTCTTCTATATTTCTCATGAATTCATTATTTTTATTAGAGTAAGCAGGAAATACACAAGACACAACTATATAAAGTCAGTTGTTTGTTAGTTTATTATATTATTTTATTTTTTTGTATGATTAATTTTTTAATTCAAGGTAACATTTTATTATTCTTTAACTGGCAGCAAATAACTAATATATAAAGAGTAAAATGTTACAAAAAAAAAGATACCTTCAAGGACTTCTTAAATAGTTTTTAAGACAATTTACATTTTTCCTGCATGATAAAATAGAAATCAGAAAACGTAGAAATTTAATTCATAATAATTGATCACATTTAACACTAAAAAAAAAACCTTCTTTAAATAATAAGAAAATAAATTTCAAAAGTTCTTCGAAGAAAGCAAACATATAAAAAAAATTCTTTAATAAACAAACAAAGTCACATAGTTAACCCCACAGTAAAGTATTAAAGTCAAGCAAAAGAGATTAATAATGTTATGTAAGAAATGATAAGGTTAAAAACAGAAAGTAAATTAATTAAATATTAAGATGTAAGGAAGAAAAATTATTAGTGTTTCCACCTTAGACAGTGTTTTTTTTTTTTTCTAAATGAAACGAGATATACAGCATGGAGAAATAAAAAAAAATTAATTACAATATATAATATTACAAATAGCTGGTGCTATTATATTTACTCAAACTATATGTAAACCAGTTCTGAATTCAGGATATTTTTTGGTTTCAAAGTTAAAAAACAGTTTTTAGTGTTATGGACTTTTAACAAACTCTTTTCTTAGTTAAACAGCCCTGTTAATTTTTGTACGTATAACACATATCACTATATTTTATGATAAAACAACAACATTAGCATTTAATATAAACATTTCACCGACTTTTACCATACCATATTTTTTTTTTTTTTTTTTAGAAGAATAATGATTAAAAACAGGTAATATACATACACATACACACACTAGCAAACACCCCGTACATATATAATGTGTAAAATATATTATAATTTACTCCTTATATCTTTAAAAACATTAACATTAGCATTAACATTAACCAAGACGAAAATGAAGATATTAATATTGTCATTATATAACCCCTTATGTATTTGTCTTATGTTACGTGTCTTCACTTATTTCACATAATTTTTACTTTTAACAACCAACCGACACACCTACCATTTACATTTCTTCGCAAAAAATTAAAAAAAAAAAAAAACTAAAGAAAACTGAAAATAATAACAAGAACATATGATATAACACGTTTTACATATGTTTTTCGTTTTTTTTTTTTGTGCCTTAATACCATAAGTTATTATTTTTCATGTTTTGTGGTAAAGCTGTGCTTTAGTTCTGTTTGGTTGAAATATTAATTAAAAGAAAAAAAACATAGTGTTTTAACGAATATCTTAATTCGTAATAATAAAGTTTTCATCAATTATTTTAACGCCTAAAAGTAAGCATTAATCTGTACATCTTCAGTAAAACAATTTTCATTTTTATTTCCAATGCAAAATAGGATGAAAATATTCCACAAATTATCTTAATTAAATATTGAATTAACATAATTTCAATTAAAAATCACAAAATTAACATTTAAATTAAAGGAAATTCACCTCTCTATACAGTATAAGAAAAAGAAACAAACAAAATGAAATAAATATACCATCACAAGGATATTAAGTATTTACAAAAAACTATTAACAACCATGATATTGCCTTTAAGGAGATACCAAAAAATAAAAGAAGGAAAAACCGGTAAAATAAAGGTAAATAATCGTTCTTATTATAGAAATTGTTTTCATAGAAATATCTAAGATTTAACTACTAACTATCACTAGACGTAAAATAAGTTATTCTATATAAACCATTCCATAAACCATCAAACAACACTACTTAAATATACAAAACGCAAACAAATTTTCATAAGACGTTAGACAATTTCCACTTTAAATTGTTTTATAAATTTTAAAATAAATATTTAAAAAAAAAAAAAAAAAAGTTTTTTAATTTATTTAAAGATTATTATTAGTTTAAAGTAATTACTACTAAAGGTGAAATATTTTCATCTAAAAATAAAAATAATAATATATATATATGTATATGTATAAATACCGAAAAGGGTTTGTTTATGTTACCCTTATTTGTATTTACTTTATGATTTTAATTAGAGCAAGGATTATAAATTATCTATATTACAGGCCACGTATAATATTGTTAATTTTTAATTAATTTTCATTAAATTGTATCTACAGATGTTACACTTTTAAAATACAAAAATTAAACGAAAAAACGATAACAATGCATTTGCAGTATAATTCAATAAAAGCATCGGTAAGTCATTTTATAAATTTAAAATTATATAAAAAATTACACAAAGCTCGCAATAACTAACATTAACAATTAAATGGAGAGGTAAAAAAAAGGAGACGAAAAAAAGCACCACAGTAACATAAAATTCCAATTAAATAAATTGATTTCCTATATAAATTAATGTGGCGTAATATTTTTACAACGACAGCATACTGTGAATAAAAAAAACTACACATCGTCCTTTCAATTTTCTGTCATTGTTAAGTTTCTTCATCAAATAAAAAAATAATACAAACACCATCACCACTACCATCAATCGATATTAGGTAAAAAGACAAATTATTTAACAAAGAAACGAGAGAGAAAAAAATTATCAATAAAATTAATTAATAAAATTGATAAACAATTAATCAAAAGCAAATAGAAAAATAAAACACAAATTAGCGATTGATGAATAGAAATTTGCGAAATTAAAAACATTTATAATCTGAACTAAATTGAATTAAACCGAATGAAATGCCTAAAATATGTAACTTTCTTTCAGTGAAATTTAATACATTTTTTTTTGTAATTTAAGCCTAGAACACTTGCTTGCTGTTAACACTTTACACAATTAAAACACATTTTATTACAAAAGTAATACTAATTTCACTTGAACGGTTGAATTTTGGTATTCTTATTACATTTAAAACCGAATAAAAAACAATTTCTTCTTTTCTATTGCTGACTGTAATTGTATTTAAACAATGTTTTTTTATAAATTTATAATAAAATTACCAGCTAAGAAAACCCCTAAGACGTTAAACCTATTATTACACAATTAAATTGATTAAAATGCAGATGTGAGAAAACCAACTAAAGAAAAAGAAAATGTTTATTAAAGAAAAAAAAATGAAAAGAAAAGAAGAATATGTTAAGGGGGTGTGTCAAACATAAAGAAATAGAAGAAAAAAAAATCAATGTTCCAAATGTTATATTAATTGAAGTGAATCGTATTTTAAGGGTGGCCTTTTTTTATATTTTCACTAACATTTACTAATAATAATAATAATAATTTCGCTTTCCTTTCACCATTTTAACAATTGTAGAAATTTTTCCTTTAGAAATTGAAAAATAAAAAAAAAAATAAAACAACTAGCAAGGATAATAATAAAACGAGGCATAAAGGTAAAAACGATGTATAATAGTATAGCAAGTGAGAATAAAACAATATAACAAAGTATAACAAAAAATGAAAGAAAATTATGACATTTACCAATCAATCAAAATTCAATTTCCGATTAACTAAAAAAAAAAAATCATTTAATCAATTCATCTAACCATTAATTAATTATTGTTATTTTTTTTTTTTGATCATTTTCTATTAATATTTTTTAATTAATTAATTATTTATTTTTATGTTTGAATTTATGGAAAAGTGTTAGGGAAAAATCTATTGAAAAAAAAATATTTAAATATTAAAAAGCTAGGTGTTTTTGATTTTTACATTTTTAGTCGAACATCGAGTAGCCAATTTATTCATTCCACTGAGTCACAATTCATTACGTGATTATAGTTTTTGACAGAGATTTCTTCTTTTTATTTTGGATTTTTATTGAACTTATTCGTGTGCTTTTTTGTACAACACTGTGCTGGTGTAGTCTGTGTAAAACTCTGCTTTTTTTTTAATTATGTATTTTATTTTATTTTTTTTAAATAATAAATTCATCATCATCATTAATATACACATGTAGTAACGTTAAATTAAACAATATGTAACACTAGTATTGTCAATGTTATAAATATTTTATTTTTGCCATTTTTTTTTTTTTTTTGCACACACAAAAATAAATAATTATACAGAATGCAAAAAAAAAAATATAACGTTATTGCAACAATAAAATAAATAAATAAATAAATTTGTTAATTATAATATCTGTATAACTATTTATAGGAAGAAAAAAAGACAAATATACAGGACGAGAACAAAAAAAAAACAACGAATTATTGTTTTTTAAACCAACATTGCTGCAATAAAACAAAATTTAAATGAAAAACAGTGAAATCTATACACGGTGAAACGATTTAACTTCCGTTTATTATTAATGCCATCGCCCCCTTATAAATAACAATCAAATATCAATATTTTTCACAATAATTTTATTAATTAACAAATAAATTAATAAATATTTATTTATTTTTATTATATCGATTTGTAATCTCGTTACATTACAATTTTAAATATGTAAATTTTTCTCAGTAATGTTATATCATTAAATCAGTGCTATAGTAATCTAAATTATAATAATTTTTAATTTTTTAATAATAAAATCAGCACCTATAAACTAACAAACCAATATCCAATAGTTATTAATTCACTTTTGTAAAATCAAACCACAAATATTTTTATGAACATTTTCAAGGATTTTGGTATGAAAATATTCCCCTTAAATAAACAAATAAGCTAATATCGAAAATAAAAACATCCCTGTTTAACCCACTTGAAAAAATAAAAATTTTCTTATAGCTTATAGCAATAACTGAATGAGTGTTTCATGTCTTTTGACAATTTAGCGAAAAATTTTTCAACAGCAAAGCAAAGTAAATATGTATATAAAAAAAGGAAAAAACGTTTTTTTTTTTTGTTATATTATATTTTTCTTCGGTTGTGATTTTATTAAATTTATTTTTGTTAGAAAATTTTCGTTAGTAAAATGCACCTTACCTAACTCGATTTTTTTTATTATTATTATTATTATTGTTATAATATTTTACACACATATTTACATTTTATTACATTTATTAATAAATAAATTGTAATAATTAAACGGTCATTCAATCTATGTCAACCGTCTGCTAACCTGTCGTTTTACATATTTAATCCTATACAAATAATATAAATAATTAATAAAAATATACATACAGTGCAGCTTTAAAAGCGCTGCAAAATTATCGACTAAATTTAACTAAATTCAATTATTTTTTTAGAGGATTTAATAATAAATAAGAAATAATACAACTCTGTAATCTAATTCGTGGTGTTTTATACTTAAAAAATAATCATAAAAATATATATATATACGTAGTTATATATGTAACAACGTCGTGGATGAGGGAAAATAATGTTTAAAAAATAACTAAAAACAATACAAGGCAGTGTCATCGTTTTTAATAAGTAAGAAAAAAAAATTACTTTATTTTACCTTTTTATTAGCGGAAAATGCTTTAAATACACGCACAATACTACTTATTTTCATTATATTATTTACACGAAAATTATTTTTTATTTAAATAAGCTTAGAATTTTTTCCTTTTTCAACGTTATTACGAATAAATTTGGTTAATTTTTTTTTTATGATTTTATTACGACAGGTGTCTAAGGTGACAAAATAAATAAAAATTTTTTTTCAACAAAACTATCGACTAAATTTTATTAAGTAATAATCTGCATTTGTGTTTTTTTTTGAAGTAAAATTATTTACTGTGCTAAAAGCTGCTATTACTGTTTAAATATTTATTTAAAAAGCACTCGTATTATCCCTACTTATTTTATTAAATTAAGTAAACTATTTAATGCACATTATTGAATATAATCAGTCAATTAACAATAAAATAAAAATTAAATCTAGTTAATAATTTTGAATAATACTTATTTAATCATATTTTAAGCATAAAAGCTGTAAAAACTTTTAAAAATGCATTAATATACGAAGAGAAAAAATTTTAATCCATGAAAATGGATGAAAATAATATATTTAGGCTTTCATTTAATTAGTATTATTAACATGACTTCACATTACTTTTATATTTTAAATAAAGGAATCAACTCATTTCAAAGGATTATAAAAGTACAAAACAAAAAAAAAAAAAAAACGAAAAAACAATTCCTCATTGTTACAAAAATCAAGGATTTAATTTAACTTTTTCTTTGCGAAAATCAAAAATGTATTCACATTGAATTAATAGTAAAATTTTAAGAAATGATTTTTATTACAAAAGATTTAAATAAAAAAAATAATTATTTAACTTAAACAATAATTAAATTTTATAATCTCCTGAATTAATTACATTTAAATTTCAGTTAATTCATTAAAAAATTATTAATAAAAAACATTTTTATAATGATTTCTTTATAAATTAAACAAAATTACATGAATTTAAAGCGTAAATTTTGAATTTTATTTCAATTAAAGGTTAATAAATTGAGTGAAAATTAACTACACGAAAATACCTCACTAAATCACCTGTAATGTGATAACTGTTGTGAATTAAATGACACCGCTAAACGGTATTTCAACCGCAACAATCACATTTTTAAATTTAAATTCAAAATATAATAATAAAAAAAAAATCGGAAATTATTTAATTCAAAAAATTAACTCACCTTTTGCTACAATTAATACTAAAAATATGTTAACAATTATAACTGGATGCATTGTTTTATTTAATTTCTTTGTTTTAATAAAATTATTTTATTAATTGATGTTTTTCTTTTATTTTTGAAAAAAAAATGCACATTTCATTTCATAATTAACAACAATAGAACTTTTATTATAAATTTTTTAATACTTTTTATCATATTAAGCACACATTTACACGTTAATTATATAAATAAGAAAATTAAATAAAAATTTAATAATTAATAAAATAAAATAAAATAACTAAAAACTTTTTCGCATTTTTCTTATTTTTGATTATTATTTTTTTTTATTTTAATTATAATTAAGAATACACAATTTTTTTTTTATTTTTATCTTACTTAATGCACATTTTTAATTTGTTTAAAAAAAAATTGGATTTAAAAGCACAAACAATAACAATTAATTAAAATAATAATTAAAAACACTTAAATTTCACTTGGCAATGAACTATTCACATTTTAACTAAACGCCTAATCGCTGTCAACCGGTTTAACATTACTGTTAAGCGCTTTAAAAATTAAATGAAAAGGAAAATTTTTTTGGAGGAAAACTTTTTCTTATTAAATTAATTCAAGAAAAGATAATAATCTCTACGACCGTTTATTGTGTAATTTAATTTAAAAACTGTATTATTTTTTTTTATTATTAATAATTATTATCAATAGAATTTTTCTTTTAAGAAATACTTTTTCAATGTAAAATCGCGTGGAACATATTATGTCATTAAATAACCGTCTTGTTCCGCCGAGTACTATCGGCTTACTGAAGAATTTTCATTTTATTTATTAAGCAACCACTGCGACTGAGCTTTTTTTATGTTACATTGCTTTGCAAGCTTTATTGTTGTTGTTGTGTTAGCTGTATGCAGCTCTTTGATGCTTTGCTGCTGTTTGTTCACCAAATGATTACAGTTGCGAGTAACAGACACAAAATATATATGGCGCCAGTTTTCCCTTTTTTTTTGTTGTTGAAGAATTTTCATTTAATTTTCATTTGTATTCGAATTGAAATGAATGCATGCGCAATCAGTATCTTCTGTATTAAAATTTAAATAACTGAATTGACAGTTAAAATCCTTGCAATTGTTTTACTTTCTAAACGTAGTTTTATTTAAAAGGATTTTCACCCACAAGATTCATGAATTTTAATTAAATTATTTTATTTATATTTAATTAATAATAATAATTGTTTTTTTTTTTTTTTCAATAAACATATTTCGTGTTTTAAGAAGAAATTTGTGATATTGTTGTTAGTTTATTGATAAGAAATATAACACGGAATCTCCACAATGTGGTAGATAGGAAACCTGATAACAGTCACTGATATAAAAAAATTATCACTTGCGTGCGTTTTATTTTTTCGTTCATTTCTTTTGTTTACATTCTTATTTCTTTTTATTTGTTTGTCGCTATTGTTGCTTAAGGAAAACACAAGACTACATTACGTGACACATTGGATCGCCCAACCCAATAATGTTGGGGCTTGTTTATCTCTAATTCTATTTTTTTTTTTGTTTTTGGAAAATATTTTTCTTTTAATAATTTTATTTTTATTTTGTATTATCTGTTCGTTGGGGTAAAAAAAGAGAGACAACATGAAGCTTTTGGAGGTGTGCTTTTAGCTAAGTTTTGTCTGTGTGCAGAAATTTTCTTTAAGTTTTCTTTTTTTTTTGTTTGTTTGGGGAAAATAAACACAAACAGTTTATTAGCTGTGAAGAACACAGCGAAGACGATATTATGAGATACAAACATTTATGTTTATGTTTGCGTCGTTGTTGAGCCGTTAGAAAAAGCTCAAAAGCTATTTTGTGTAACAAGGATAACACGTTTTATCTAGGTATTATTGTTCTGTATGGAAAAGGGTGGCAACAAATATAATGGGTGGCTTACAACAAAAGGATAGCCTATCGTCGCCAATTTGCCAAAACAGGATAAACATAATACTTGTTACAATGTCAGCAAAACAATTTTCTTAACAGAAAATAACGCGTGGTTTTATACTTGCTTTGGTTTTAGTTATTATTGTGATTATTTTGTATTGAAAAATACTTAACATAAGCAAAATTAAGCTTAAACGTAAACAAAGTTAAAGCTTATTTAAGTCAATTAGCTTTTATTTTAAAAAAAACCATAATTATGCATTTTTATTTGCTTGAAAAGGTGAAATTTTAATCTGCTTTACATGTTGGAAATTAGTCGTATTTAAGAAGAAAAATAAAAATTTAATTGAAATATATAAAATCGGGTTAATTACCCTAAATATATTTGGAGAGAAAAAAAAATTATCATTATCATTTATTTAATTTCGTTTTCTTTTTTTTTTTTTTTAAATGAAAATGTATGAAGGAAACATCGTTAATCATGTTTGTTGGTTTGGTTTTTAAGGAAAATGTAACGGAAAAGTAAGGAAATTAAATATTTAAGTAATTTAATAGGATTTTATATTTAAAAAAAAAAATTATATATAATAAACTAAAAAGAAATATACCGCCCAAGGGTGGATAATGTAACAAAGTCAGTGTATTATATTCTCGTATTAAAAAAAAATCGTGGATTTATGTTATTTATTGTGATTTTTTATTTTTAATAGGGATCACCCTTAAGGTAGGTTATCTGCTGCACGAGACCAAATGGAAAAAAAAAACACTGTTTTATACAAATACGGTTTCTAAAAACAAAAATTACGATTAAACAAAATAAATATTGATATACATATCATTGCGAATAAAATTAAACGAAAAAAAAAAAAAATAACGCAAATATATTGAATTTGATGGTATGCCGTAAGGGTAACGAAATATTGTATCCAATAGACAATTTTCTTCTTTTTATTTTTTAAATAAAATAAGGTAAACATATTTATAAAAAATCGAAATCAAAAGAGTTATTATAATTATTTTTACTTTAAAAGAGAAAACATAAATAAATTTGCAAAAAATGCAAAGAATCCTCTTAATTACCCTTTACTACGGTATTTTCTATTAACAGTTAAATTAAAGAAATATTTCTTAATCAATTGCCATAGAAAATAAATTTATAAATAATTTTATTCCCTTATAAAAATAATAAAATCATAAAAAATAAGCGTATCCTTGAAGAAAACCTTTCAAATGTTTGTGCGTAGCAAAAATTAATTTTCTATGCAGCAAAATGAATGAGTAAAAAAAAAAAAACGAAGAAAAATTAAACGAAACCACAGCAAAGGGATGTTTTATTTAATTTTTTTATTATTTTTATTTTTTATTCTATGAAAAATAATATTATTATTATTATTATTTCCCTGCTTAAATAATGAAATAAGAAAAATGAAATGTAAACAAAAATTAGGGTAGAATCTTGTCTTTTGATGTTGTTTTTTGACGTTTTCTTAATATATTTACATTTCTGCAACGAATTTTTAATATAAAATTTTATTTTCTAAATTCAATTCGTTGTTTATGTGTTTTTTTTTTTTTTTGTTTGCAAATATTCAAATTATTTATTTTTTAATGATGATAACAGAAAACCAGTTAAACTATTTTCATATAAATATTGATAGAAAAAAGAAATACGTTGAATTACGTTTTTCATTATTATTAATTAAATGATTTGATGAGAAATAATTTTCTGAATAAAGATAAGTCTGACGGTGTACAAGATGCATTAATATTAAGAAGGAAAAAATTGATTGGAATCAAAGAAGACATTTCTATGTTTACTTGTTCAATGGATAAAGTTTTAATATATTTTACTTTCTTATTCATTTCAGCTTTGGAGAGAGAAGAAAAAATATTACTGCTTATAATCTACAAGATTTCAGGGTACTTAGCACAAATGATAAATCGCAATGAATTATTTTCTTATAATTTTCTTTCTACAATGCCATTTTTTTTTTAATTTTATTTATTCAAAGTTGTCGCCTTATAGTCTGGGCACGTGTTGATGTGCTCAAAAATAAGTAATAAAGTATGGATAAATTGAGATAGAAAAAAATTAGAATTCAAACTGTGCACCTTTTTCATTATGCTATCATATTTGACATGAAATTAACTTAACGATGTTATTGTTATGAAATTTAATAACAAAAAACCAAAAGAATTATATTTTTTATTAAATTAATTTGATTACTTGTTGCGAATAAATTTTAAAACTAAAGAATAAATTAAAATTAAAGCTTTAATCAGTGAGATAATCTTCGTGATGGACGTTAACAGAAGATAATAGATGTTAAGTAGATATATAATCAATCATTAACTATTTTATTATAATTAAAAAAATATATAATAATACCAAAAACAATAAAAACATATTATTGTGTTGTTTAATATTTTAATTAAATAACAAAACAACCTGACTTCAATGAACACTGTCAAAACTTTGAGCGCATTTTAAATAAGCAAAATGTACGGCTATTTTTTAATAAAATTTATATTTTCTTCTTTTTTGTTTAATTAAAAATATATTTATTATATGTAATTTACATAATAAATTTACAATGATGTTTTTTTTTTATTTATTATTATTGTATTAACTCAAAAATTTTATAATAAAAAAGTGGTAATAATAGTGCTGTTGCGTGAAGTTAATTTTTCGTTTTATTTTAAATAAATAAAATTTTGTGCAATTTTCAACTTATTTAATGAAAGCTTTAATTAATCTTTAATTATAAAAATTTTATATTTATAATATAAAAATGGTACAAAGCAAGCAAAAAAAATAACTTTAATCTGACAAAAATATGATTAACCAAACAAAATGGATTTTTAAAAATAATTTTAAACTGAAATAAAATCAATCAGAACTGATTGGTTTAAATATAAACGATTAATTTAAATAAATTATAAAGAGAGTATTAATTAAGGTGTAAAGATAGTTAATAGCAACAATGTACTTAACATAGTTCTTAAGAAAAATTATTTATAAAGTGAAAACCAGCAATACGATTGAGGTTAATTACAGTTGCTGAATTTTACAAAACTTGTTCTACATAAAATAAAGGGTACTAAGGTGTCAATGTGCTAATAACCTTAAATATTTAGAATTTATTTAAAGGGATAACCCAAAACTAGGACTTTTAAATTTAATAAACAAATATTTAATTACAAAACATTAAAATGTAAAAAAGAAAAAATATATATAAAATACTTGTACTGAGGTTAGTTAAAATAGCTTAGTGGCTAAATACCGTAAAGAAAACCACTTTTTGTCTAAGGATTGACCTTCTACAGCACACATTATACACAAGAACAAGCAACAAGAATTATTTTTATTTAAACAAGAAAATGATGATGTTGGGGTTCACTATTTTCGTCTTAATGTTATTGTTGTTACATTTTGATCTTTATTAAAGAGATAATTATAAGTTTTATAAGGGTTAATAGTTTTATTTTGCACAATAAAAGTCTGTGTTAAAGTTTTTACAATTTTTCAAATAAATTAAATTAAATGTAATGGATACAGATTTTTCAATTTTCTATTATTTATGCAAATAAACAATCGTTTGTATAATGAATTAAGGGTTAACCAATGAATGGATTATTTAATTATGAATTAAACTCATTTATGTTTTGTTAATATAAACGAAAAAAAAAATCCTTATTAACCTGCCAAAAACAAAAAAAAGAAGCAAATCTCAATAAAAGGCAGAAATTTGTTTACTAAATAAAATCCAAGAAAACCCCAAAATCAAGTTATTTAATAAAAGAATTTAAATTTTTTACAAATAAAAATAAATACGAAAATGTTTGATTAGAAATTATTAATTAAATTTTCTTAAAATTTAAAACAAGAATTTCTAATTAATTAATTCCCTGTCAAAATAAGTAAAAAAGGATAGCAGTCAACCAGGTGAATGAGCTAAAAAAAAAAATTTTTCAAACTTTTATTTTTTGTCTAATTTGCTTTATTTAATTAAAAAAAAAAAAGGAAAAATTGTTTTATTTTAATTAAATTCTATATTTTCTTCTTCTTTTTCTTTTCAACACATACATAAATTAATTAAACGTTGCTAAAGGTAAATTCTACTTTCTTTTCTGCTCAAAAATTCATTAATATTTCTCGAAAACAGTAACAAAAATAATATTACTTTATAGTAATAGAATTTAAATTATTCTCTCTAGAGTTCGATCCATTTTTATTAGCTTTTTGTTGCTATTGTAGGTGCTTCAGTTTTTGTTTTTTTAGTTGTTGTGGCGAAAATTAAAGTTCAATTTATAAATTTTTATATTTGTTGTTTCCCGAATGATTTCAAAACAACCACAAAAATAAACAGGAATATTTCACTTTCAAACTGTAGTGTGTAGACAAAAAATAGAAATTCATTTAAAAGGGGGCAAAAAAAAAGCATAGAAATCTAAATAAAGCAAATAATATTATAGTTAATTGTGATTGATGGGAACAATAATCAAATTTTTCCTTTTTTCTATGATTTTGTTATATGTTTTTTGATAAAATCTGATGGTTAGTCTTTTCCTTCGTTATTAAATATATATAAAGGAAAAGAAAAACATAATTTTCTTTATAAAAATAATAGTCTAAAAGTGCTTATTTCAAATGGATTACCATAAATTTACTTTAATTTTTCTATAAAAATAAAACACTTTAATAATTCTTATATTAATTAATAGCTGAATGCATAGAAAATATAAAAGAAAAACTTTTTTATTAGGGTTTTTGAACTAATCATTTATTTTAATTTTTAAAGTAAGAAAAACATTATTTTTAGCTTAAAACACTTTTATGTTGCATAAATGCGGTATAAGTAATTAAATAATTAAATTTCACGTTAAGTGATACACTTTAATTATGATTTATAGTTTAATAATTATATTTTTAACAATTTTTGATTAATTTAATGTAAATTGTATAAGAAAATATTACACTTTCACTGATAATCATTTTTGCTTTGTAATAAATAAATTTATTGCACTTTAGTCTTATTAATTGGAATTTCAATTGTTTAATAATTTTTTTTTTTATAATCTACATTAGTAATTACGTGATGCTATACAAAATGTACAAATTGTTGTCCGTTGTACATCATAATTATAATCATCAAGACTACTATTACTTGAAGAATTATTAGTATCGTCTAGTGTTGATGTTTTTATTGTTCCAGATGTTTCTGTTGATGTTGTTGTTGATGTCAATTGTAAACAAGGTTGTTTAATATTACCTTAAAATAATTATTATAAAATTAAATAAAAATAATTTAATAAAATTTAAAAATACTTGTTGAAAAAACACCTGTTAATAGTGTAGCTGCCAAATGACCAATATAACTTTTAGCCAAACGTAATGTTTCAATTTTTGATAATTTTCGATTTTTTGGCTCAGTAGGAATTAACAAACGTAATGTATTAAATGCTGAATTAACACTAGAATATATATTAATTAATTAATAATAATAATATGTAATAATTAATTAATAAACAAATAAATTAGCACAATTAAGTATTTAGCATACCTGTGCGTCCTGTACCTTTCTCTTGCGTTTGCTTGAAACCGTTGTTTTGTCGATACAGTTTCAATTCCATATAAACTATTATTATTATTATTATTACAGTTATTATTATTATTATTAAAATTATTATCATTTTCAATTAATAAACAATGATTATCCATTGCAAAACAATTATAGTTATTCATTATTGAAAATATTAAATACAGTAAAATACAGCACAACACAACACAACAGATCGATATTCATTACTAAAATTCAAAAAAGAATTTTATTACTACCAAAAAAAAAATCTTTTTTAAAATCTTCTCTAAATGATGTCATAATAATTTTGCTTTAGAAAAAAAAAAATAAAATAAGATTCTGTTAAATGAATTAAGTCGTTAAGTTAAGTAAATGATCCCGAAAGCAAAAAAATAAAATAAAACAACAAACAACGAATAAGAGACTAAATACTAGAGCATTGTTGTTGTTTTTGTATTTTAACATAAACAAATCAGTTATTACTGCTTATGTGGCTTTACACTTGTACAATTATTTTCATTTATACAGTTTTGTAGTATTTTTAATTAATTTTAATCAGCGTGTACTTATTTTTTGAAAATATTTCATTAGTATTTGGGTATTTTAATCGTTTATGCTTTTAAAACTAAAATTGATTTCTGTCGGTGGCTAAAAATTTTATTAAAACGGTGTCGTTGCCTTATTATAGCGAATCGTACTAAAAATTAAAAAAAAGCTTGCTTTTATATAGAAATTTACTCTAAATAATATTTTCCTTGTTTTAAATAATTAACAGAATTTAGTTAATAAACTAATCGTGGATTCTATTCATTATTTTATAATAATTAGCTTAATCATAGTGTAAAGTTATCATGTAATTTCTATTACCACTATTTAACCCTTTAACAGATTTAACAAATTGAACCGCAAGTCTGTCAGACAGTTAAACTCAATTACAAATTGTAAATAAATGTGATTTTCTTACATAATTTAATTTAATAGTTACGATTTAAACCAGTGTAAAACAGTCTATACAAAGTAAAAATAAATAAATATAAAACAAATTATGACTTAAGATCAAGAAAATAAAAAGAACTCTGTAAAAGAAATTAAAAAAAAAATATATATAAATACAAATAAAATAAAAAAACAAACATTATATGAGAAATTATTTATTTCCATTTCGGAAGTAATACAATGTGTCCCTTGTTTGTTTATTTACTTAGTTAAATAACGGCAAAAGAAAAACAAAAAGTAAAAAAATAAATTAAACCGACGATAAATCAGCAAATTTTGTTCAAAATTTAAAAACATTTAAAAAATCAAATATTAATTGGTTGATATTGAAAATATAATATTAACGATTGAACCCCGCAAGATGTTTTAAAGTAATAAAAAATTAATCGACACGGCTAATTAAGGCACTTACATAAAAAAAAGAAAAGAAACGAAAATTCAACAAGTATGTTATATGCTTGTTGAGACATAGTTTGTGGTTTTTTTTTATTCTTTTGTCACTTGCAACCTTTTTTTTAACAATTTTTCTTTCTTATTTTTCGTGTTATGTCGTGTGGTGTTTGGGATTATTTATTAGTTTTAACATAAATGTGTGTTTCTCTAAAGGAAATTGCCACGGTAATTAATTTATTGCATGTTTAGCACAATTTTGTACTTTGTTATAATTTTTTTCTTATAACTTGGTGGGGTTTTATTTTCCTTTATTATTTTGACATTTTACTAGAATTTTACGCTAGTTTCTAGTGATATTTAGGTTTCTTTTTATATAATTACAGAATTACTGGAATTATTTTCTTTTAATTATATTGAATATACACAATTATTATTATTAATTTTATTTTTTATTGAAATTATACTTAATAACTAAATAAATTAACAAAATATTATTAATTTACAAAAACAGAATTAGTAGTAAAATTTATTCAAAATTAGACAGTGTTAAAAATAATTGAAAAATAAGCAAGCAAGCCATGAAAATAACAAGTGTTTTACCACATGTTAACTTGCGTCATATGTTTTTTCATTGCAAACAGCCACGTGCATCACAATTTTAGTTAACAAAAATTATGATCCTGTATTGACCTGAAAAAAGAAAAAAGGGAGAAAATTGTCATTTTCTTCCTGTTTAACCTTTTTTGTTTTGTCTTTCAAAAAGAATTTTTTTTTAATCATTTTTATTAAGTTAATAAAATTTTTAAGAAAGCAACACCTTCATCTGTAAACTTCTTTTTATTTTTTGAGCACGTCGTCAACTGTACTATTTTTCTTTTTATATTATTAAATTTTTATTTAGCTGCTTAAGGGATGTGTGTACATCACCCAAAATAATGTTGAACCAAAGTATTTTTATTTTTAAAAAATAAACATTTACAAGTGAACGTGTTACATACATAAAGTAAATGTCATTATATTTCCTTTAACCCCTTTTTTTTTTGGTTTGGTTGTTTTTCTTTATTTATTTTTCTTTCTTTTTTTTGCACTTATTTATTTGACTTTCTTATTATTTTTACTTATTTTTTTTTATACTCTCTTTACAAATAATAAGAAAAATAAATAAATAAAAATACGAATGTTCATGTCTCAGATTAAACAATTCTTATTTAAGTACTACATATAGTATAATAAAAGGCGAATAAGAAATAAAAATAAAATACAACACACACGTTCGATGTGATTTTCTTGTCTTCATTTTCACTTATAAAATAATATAGCAAGTAGAAGAAATGTGTATATTAGAGTATGTTATGGTAGAAAATAAAATGATGTTTTTGTGTATAAGGGATGGCAAATATTCTTCTATTAAATGGACCAAAGTATTAAATTCCACAAGGGTGACATTTATTCTTGTGTTTAATTTTTTTTTTTTTTTGTGTCGGTTATATACCTTTTAATATGTGATTTAGCAGTTACAAGCTAAGGACAATCCATTCGGTAATTCATTTTACTGGGTTTTAATATTTTTTTTTGTGTGCCTTACTTTTTTTATTTTCCATTTAACAATATATAATTTGAGAAAAAAAAAAGAATTTATGTTATAAAAAAGCATTTCACAATACGAATAAGAACTTGGACAAAATAAATAAATTTTTATATAGTAAAAAAATAAGGTAAAATCAAATTGTTAAATAATTTTATTAAGAAAATGATTTTTTATTAAATTTTATTTTACTTTTTTTGTTGGCTTAAACTATTTTCTTCTATTTTTTACATATAAAAGACAGAAATTAAAATAGAAATACAAGGATTTTTATTAGATTATACGAAAAGACGTGTTGAACATGATAAAGGTATTACGATGGATTAAAGTTTGTTATGTTTTTCAAAGGGATTTTATTAGCCAAATAAGACGTTTAACATTGTAAACCTTGTAAATATATGATTTTATTTTATATAAAACAATAAAATCTCTATCTTAATATGATAAATTATAACATTTTGTAACTATAATATTTGAAATAAAGTTAATTCCATTGAGAGTTCTTTCTACTCATCTCATTCTACATACTAGAAAAAAAAGGCAAAAGACATCGACGCTAAACAATGATTTTCAAAATTCACATTAATCAAAAGTATTTAATAAAAAAAAAGATTACACAAAAGTAAATCATTGTAATCTGTTAGCGATTGTGTCTATAAATTCATTGTCATTTCTTATTGTTTCGTTTATTATCGGATAAAAACCAAAAGCCTTTCAAAATACCAATTGTGTCCATTGCTTAAAAATCGTTCCCCTCATAAATAAGAAATTAAATTTATATAAAAATAAATTACCTTTAAACAAAACCATAAAAGCATTAATCAAAGTAACAATACAATAAATAAAATAAATTATCAAATGATAGAGGAAAAATACTCAAAAAAAAAAATTATTAATTTCGATAATTGAAGCACAGCCATGTGTATTTTCTTTGTTTTTTCCTCTGTACAATTGTTAATTAAAAGTATTTTATGTATTTCTAAATTTAAAACAAGATTGAAAACTGTAAAAAATAATACTTAATAAAAATTATTTAATTAAATACAGAGAAAAAAATAATAACTCAACTTAATTAATGAAAAATAACAGCAAGAAAACTTGAATTACTTCAATCACATCATTCCTGTGAGGTTTCTCCATTTTTTTGCCGTTAAACCACCCAGCAGATACCATAATTATTATTTGATTTGAAGTTGAAGGTACAACAAAAAAAACGGTAAAGAAGCCACCTAAGGTGATGATTTTAATTTTGTTTTAAAGCTATACAGAGATAAAAATAAATTCATCATTCTTATGGTGATTAATATCAGACTGTTAGTAGTACTGGTACTAAGTTTTTTTTTTTATAATGCTTCAGGTACTTTCTACACTCATTTCAGTAAAAATAGAATATCTACTGTGTGTTTCACCTGTTCAAGCATTTTTAATTGGATTGAAATAATCACTGTTTGTTGATTTTTTTTTTAATATAAAATTTCCACCGCACCCATTGCACTGACTAGAAAAAAAAACATAAATAAATAATAATAATATTTTCTTTATAGAAAAAAAATAAGATTAAAAAAGTTTTCATCTCTTTTTGAATAATTTTTCTATTTTTTTTTTTTTTAGGTAAATTTTGTTTTGTATTTTCTATTTTATTTTTTGACATTCATTTGACAGTGGAGATGTCAAACCTAAATCATGTAGTAATAGAAAATGAGAATGAAAATCCTCACAAAAAATTTACACCAAATATAATAGAATAAAATTGACAACATTGTCTATAAATTTTATTATTATTATTATTTTTTTTTTTTTTTTTTGTCAAATTATAACTTATTTGATTTCTTTATTGAACTTTTACCGGAAAAGAAAAGAATATTAAAATATAATTAAAAGAAGCAAATTAAATATTAAATTAAAAAAATTTAATCACAAAGTATAATCATAAAAAGTTAATAAATTATAGAAAATCTGCAATATGCACCTGATGCATAGTTTTTCAATTAAAAGCACAACTTTTTAATTTTTATTTATAAAAAAAATTAACTTGAATAACCTACTTTAATGCAGTAAAAAATCAATTTTTAATTAAATAAATAAATGAATTAAATTCAATTTCGTACATGAAAAACGTTAATCTTTCGTAGTTAAATTACCTTAATCTTTCGCAGTTAACAACTTAGACACGCATTTATTATTACCAAATTTCTTTAGAAAATAATGATTCAATGAAAAATAAGTACGAAATAGATTTTATAAACACAGATAATTATGGTGGTTATAAAAGAAAAACATCAAACGCGTACCTTGTCTTATTTTTTCTTTTTTAATAAAAAAAAACCACAACAAAAATGTTTAAAGCGTGTAAAAACGGAACAAATAAAATTTGCTGATTTAACAAGTTATTGTTAAATCGTGTTCTACATCCCACCCACACTTAAATCATATTACAAACTTAAATAATTTATTTTCTATGTGGTATTTTCTTTCTATTCCAATAAAAAAAATATTTCACCTTTTTTTTTGCTCTCTTTCAATCGTGTTTTTTTTTTTTTCATTATTATCGATATCGCTTGTGGGCTATCGCGCGTTGTCATGTTCATTTCGATTTGTAGTTGTTATTTTATTATTTTTTTTTTGCGATCCTAAATGAACAAAAATATTAAAAATAATGAAGATGGAAAAGAAATGTTAGCCTTAAGGTATATTTTGTCCTCACATATAATCAAGGATTCAAAATAAAAAAAAAAAATAAAAACTTTGCTCTAGGGTCGTACCAAATAACAATATTATTTATTTTGCAAAATAAAAAAGAAAGTAGTTTAAGCTTCTCAAGATTACCAATTAATATTATTTGATTTAAAAGTGAAAGTTTGATTAAAAAGTCTCAAAGTGAAAGAACATTCTTATTAATTCTTAAACCTTTTGTGTTGATTTTTTTGGGTTGGTTTTCTTTTTGGTAAACTACAAAGAAGTAATTTTAGCTAGGGTATTTGGAAAAAGAAAAATAAAAACAGCAATCTTTTCACAGCAACGAGTTTAACTATTAATTTTTATTTTTTTTTATATATAAATTTTTACTGATAACTACAAGTACTACTTGTCGAAGATATATTGATAACAATAAAGTAAGTTATTTGTGGGTGTTTGCATTTTGTCTTTAGTTTTTACTCGTTATGGATAGCAACAAACGATGATAATAAAAAAAAATAGAATGAAAGAAGGGAAAAAAATAAATGTTCAATGAGTTCCGATAACTGCCTAAAGGCATGGATATTGTTCGTTTCATTTTCTTGCATTATATAGATATGTTTGTCGGGTGGTTTATTTTTTTATATTTCGGCTTGTTATTACCAAATACAACTCAATAAACTACAAGATTCTTACCCCCATTTAAACATTAAATTTATCTTTGTGGCTTTTTTTTGTGTTTGGTTTTCTGGATTTTTTCATCTCGTTGAATCTAATCCATCTTGTTATGTCTTTTACGCTTCTCATTGCCTTTCGAATGTGATTTTGAGTTATTTTTTTTTATATTCAAACCAAAATCATATTTCGTTAATTAGAAACATTCATTTTTAATTAATTAGAACAGAAAATATGTTTTTCTTTACAACATTATGTCGCCCACTGTGATAACAATACATACTTGTACTTCCTTTTCTGTTAAGAAAACATTCAAAACCACAAGGAAAAAAATAAGAGTTTTTGCATTAAACCTTAAAACCATTAACAATAAAATCTTCTGATTTATTTTTCTTATTATTATTTACTTATTTATTGTCTTGCATATTTGCATAACACAAATGACACAACATTAGCGCATTAAAGTAATCTAAAGTTAAGTAAAGTTAAATAAGATGATAAAGATGATAAAGAAAAAATTCCACAACACCAACAAGAAGTAAAAAAAAGAAAATGCCACATTTACTTTATATTATGACAACAATGGACGTTTCGGTTAACAAGGAAATGTGCTTTTGATGTTCGTTTACTTTTCTTTATATTTGTAAAGCTCATCGAAACTACGAAGCTACACATTAACTTATAAAAATGTTTTCTAAAAAATATATATACCAACCAATAAGAAAAGAAAAAATCCGAAAATAGTTGTTTAAACTGGGTGATAAATTCTGTTGGGCGATAGACGACGGTTTTATTATTAATTTTTTCTTTAGCTTTTTCACTTAAATCAGTTTATAGCAAAGTTGTTTTTTTTTATTTATTTATTTAAAGAAAAAAAAACGTTTACACAATATTTTCCTATAATAATAAAAAATATTGAAAATTAAATTTACAAAAAAGAAAAATACGTAATAATAATATGAAAATGGAAAATAATTTATGATAAAAATTGACATTATGAAAGCTTTAACCCTAACACCCAGATTTTTCACTGTAACAATCTTTTCTTTTTTTTTCGTATCTCTTCCCATCCTAATGTAATTCTTCTATTATTTTTATCTTTTAAAAATAGATAGGATAAATAAATAAAATGTCATACAATGTACAGTAAATTGTTTTATAAACATTTAACAGACAAATGCAAAAAAAAAAGTTATATAAGAAAGCGAAAAAAAAAAACGATAGGAAAAGTAAATTAAATTTTCTAAACATAAATTCTTGTTAAAATAACAGAAAAAAAAGCAAAAATTTATAAGAAACAAATTGTGTCATTTTATATAAAAACATTATTGAATTGTTATTATGAAAAATTCATTGATAAACACTGAATGTTCCACCTTTGTTTTCGCTTTATCCTCGCGATTCACGCCAAATACTTTAATATTACTTTGCATAACTAAATGTCTTAGCTTATTTAACTTATCTAAGCTTGAATGTCAATACCCTAAAGCGGTGTGAAAGGTTTATCTTTTTTTATATGTTTTTATTTTAAATTGCATAAAGAATTGTTTTAAGTATTTTGAGCTTTTATTAAAACGCATTTTTGAGTGAGAAAAAAAGCTTTAAATAAGTGAAAATTAAAGCATTTTCATTATTTTTTATCGCCATATAAAAAAGCACATCAATTCTATACATTGATTTGTATTAGACAAAAAGAAAAACATTTCATTATTTATATTTAAAATTTTCATATCGAATTTGATTTGTTTTTATTAACATAAAAACACATCCTTCTTAGCACTTAAAAATCTTCAACAAAATGATTGAAAAACCAAAAATGAAAACAAACAATAACGAAAAATAGATTATCGAAAATATATTTACGAAACGAAAACAAATATATAAAAAATGTTATCGTTGTCCTGCTGTTTATTATTATTATCTTTTTCTTTTTTATTATTATTATTAAACCATGGTTAAGTGGTTTTCATTGGAAGATTTTCTAACACCCAAAAATTACCAGATTTACAATCTTCTTCTATTAACCGATCATAAAATTCTCTTGGGTACAACAACTGTGGGTTTTTTGTCCTCTAGTCATTTTTCGTTCATCTAACCACAAAAATCTTCTTTTTATTTGCTTTTTTTTTTTTTTTTGGTGTTAGTAACAAAACTTTATTCTTATTTTTATTGTCAATCGTCAATCCTTTGACATAAAAAAAGACAACAATAATAAGACACTGCTGAAAAAGGATTGACGAAGAAGTAAAAGAAGAAGACTAAGAACAATATTCCTAGGATAATAGAAAAAGGATTCTCTTCATTGCATTGTTTTTTCTTTTATCAACAATCCCTTTTTTTACAATTGTTTCCCTAATGATTAGCCATTTTTCTATCTCTAATAATTTCAAATGATTTAACAAGCATTTTATTGACAACAAGAACACGTTAAATGTAATATAGTTGTATTTTGGTTTTTTTTTTAATTAAGTTATTAAACTTTAGAAGTTTAATAAAGTTTCAAAATTCACATTTGATTGGCTTAAAGGATGAAAATAAAAATTGAATCATGTAATGATCGGCATAAAACAAATCTTGCCTTCAGGTATTTATTTTTCACCTTTTTTCCGCATTTTTCTCTATTCTTTGGCTTTGAAATTGAATTCATGTAATTTTGGTATATAAATTCTGTTTTTTTTTTTTTTACTCTCCTAATTTTTTCCACTTTTTTTGTGCTTCTGAAATGAATCCAATTTTAACAGTTGAATTGTCGTCGAATGTTTATTACTCTTTATTGATTTTGACACGAATCCGATTGATTGTATTTTTCTAGTTTATTTATTTTTTAACTTTTTATTATTTACTTTTTCTTTTTTTGCCTTTTACAAATTTTATTAAATCAAATTGATAGCCCGAAAATAAAATAAAGGAAATATAGTAGCAAAAAAAAAAGAATATAAACAAATCAGATTTACATCATTATCGTCTTCGCCTGAAAACAGATAACATGTTTTATTTTTATATATATTTTTTGTTCCTGTTTATTTGTAAACGAAAATTCACAATAAATTATATTAAATTGTGTTATTGTTTGTATTTATTTATTCTATCCATCAATAAACATACAAATTTATAAGTAAATAAATAAAAGAAATAAACAAAATAAAAATATACATTTAAGGGATGCAAAAAAAAAATAATAATAACAATAATAATAATAATGATAAGACGAAAAATATTTCACTTCATTAAAAACGTTCAATGAGGCTGAAGATGGTTTTTTTTTCTTATTTTTAAATTGCACATTATTTTATTTTTAGTAATAATTCTTTATAACGAATCAAAGTAAAAGAATCTCATGTACTTTTATAATGCAAACAAAAAATTGAACAAATCTTCTACTATTATTATTATATTTATTTCTCTTGTTGTTTTGTCAATTTTTCAAAACAAAAAATTATTTAGTTACTAAATTGCATTTTTATTGTCATATAAATAATCGTTAAAAATGTTGTATTATTATTATGTAAACCTATTTTTAATGATGAGACCACATAAATATATATTTTCTTATCAGAAATAATGAAATGAAAAAATTGAAAGAAGGAAATTGTGCAAATATATTTCTAAAACACAAATGAAGTGTTAATAAAATAAATCTTTTTATCATTTTCCAACCATAATTCAGAATTGGTTTTAAATGAATTTTATTACAATTCAGTTAACATTGATGATATTGCTTTTATTATAAATTATTGTATTTTGATAATATAATTGTCTTAAATAATAACAATGTTGGCTGCAGTTTTTAACTATTATTTTGCAATAATTTACTAGTTAACGATAGACAATAGTGACAAATTTATTTAAATATAATTTTTATCGTAAAACCATTAATACAAACCTTCGTTAATATTTATTTTAACAATTAAATAAAAATTCAACAACATTCAATCACTTTAGAAAAAAAAAACAAGAAACTATAATAATTATTTCCTAAGAATAATGCATTTAAATATTATGCAAAATTCAATCACCTGCAATAAATAAATACAACAGGAACAGTTTTTTTTTTATGATAATAATTCTTTATTTATGTCATTTTTAATGGTTTTGTGTCATCAAGCAACATAAACGTGATTGCGCTTAAAGTGTGAAAAATTAAAAGAAACATTAAAGTCACCACCTCTTTCGTAGTTAAAATCAAAATTATAATCAATTCAATAACGTCAAATGTAAATAGAACAATATTACTCAATCATTTAGTAAAGCTTTAAAAACATTTCTGTATTCGCTGTTACTTATTATTGTGGGTGTTGGTGTTGCTTGTTAAACGTTACTGCAATTTACTTTATATTTTTTACTTTAAATTTCAATTACAATTTTTTTATTTTCTTGTAAATGTTACATACCTTAGTGTCTTGTCTTAGTGTTTTTATTCATATTTTTTTTTGTTTTGTATCTTATTATTATTAAAAAATAAAACGAGTGACGACTGCCATCGGCATTTACAACCTGACTTGATAAGAAAATGGTTCGAGGGATAATAAAGAAAAAATAAATAAATAAAATAACATTTTTATTATATTCATAAATACAATTTTTTTTTTTATACTTTTCGTTTTTGCTTAACTGAACGACAACGACGACGACGACGACAGATTGTTGGCACCCCACTTTTGTAACCAAAGCACCCTACTACTTGTAATTTTTTTTTTTTTTTTTTTATTATTTTTACGACAATTTGCGACACCTTTTAAATTGCTATAAGCCTCTTATTGTTGTTGCTGGCTATATTATTAAGCTGTGTTGGAGAGACGGTAAGAGAAATTGAATATGATTGACATATTCGACAATTTTTTTATTCTTATCAACCCAAACCCTTATTATTGTGCAATAATATAAAAAAGAAAATAAACGCAAACGTAAGGCAAAGAAAAATAAAAGAATAAATACAGAAATTTAGAAACATCCCTTCCGTTGTTTAGTGATTGTGTCGTGACACTTAAAGACCGTGTCAATTCTATTGTTTTTTTTTTTCTTCTTTTATTCAACCCCTTATCGTATGTTTTATTATTATTATTTAAAAGGGGTTATTTGTTGTTTTTTTTTATTTTATTTATAAAACATATTTTATTAGATATATACACATTTTCTGCTTATTTTATTTTTAGACGATTTTTCTTCTGATCCATCCAGGTGAATCACTTGTCGTTTTCTTTTTTATTTAAACTTTTTACTAAATCACATTTAAACGGTTTAAGACCTATATTATCCTTAAATTGAATATGTTTTAGTTTATAATGATTTAACACATTAATACATTTTAGAAAATAAATTAATAAATTTTTAAAAAAATATCGATCTAAACATGCATAACGGAAATTATCGTGGTTTTTTCCGTTGTGCAATTTTCCTATAACACTTATTTCCTATATACTGCATTTCATATGAACATTTATGAAAACTATTTCCATATTATAATGCGTTGATTAAAAATATTTATTTAAATTAAATTAAATAAAATCGAATAACATTTCCCTTTTTATGAAAATTCAATTGCAAACTATGTATAATGGCATCCGTGTGTTAACAATGTGCGATTTTCGTTAATTTTTTAAATAAAAAAAAAACATAAAATCTATAATTTATTATTAAGTAATATCCGTGTTAGATTTTTGATTTTTATATATTAATATTTTTAACGACTACGATTTAACACATAAAGACAACTTAGGTCAATAAAAGAAAATTTATTTGTAAATTTTTTGTACAAAAATATCATATAAAATCATATAAATATAGAATAAAGAGTAACGGAAATAGCTGGAAAAATATACAACAAAAAAACGGAAATATGTATTGCATTGCAATCTTGGTTGCAACATAGATAAAACAAGTAAAACGCAATGATTGCAATTCTTTAAGTTTCTTCAATAAATTCCTTCCTGTTTTCGCTATTATGTCATCATTTAAAACTAATTTTATAAAATTCTTTGTCACCAAAAAAATAAACAGCATTTAACCCTGTCAACCGCATTAATATTATTTATTTTAAGTAAAATTGCGAATTAAAATTTTATTTTGTTAATACACGTAGTGAACATTATGATTAAATTGATTTTTGTTAAACGATTAATATTTCGCATAAGTTATAAACCATGATTTTAGCCATTAAAAGAGATAATAAAAATAAGAGAAAAATTGTAGGGTAGTTAGTATAGAGAAAATATATGGACAAAACATTACAACCAATTTTATTTTTTCACTGTTTGTTATAAATTTGATAAAGGAAGATATTTTTGCTAAGCGAGGTTATATGGACACTAAACACATTGAACATTGTAACACCGAAAATATATATAATACAAAAATTGTAATAATAATAATAATAACAACAAGAAAAACAGGAAAACGGATGCTTATGATGGTTTATTTTCTCAATACTTTACTCTACTTGTCGGATATATAATAATATAAATAGTTTACTAGAATTTCTTCTTTTTTCTTTTTGACCCATACCATAGAATATAACCATCGACTTTATCTATTAATACTATTTTTTGTAAGCCATAAAACATTATAACCATTATGTTGGCTTTATTGAAAATTTTTCCTCATTATTATTATTATTATTATTATTATTATTTTCTAATAAAATCTTATTTTTACTATTAAGGAATGAAAAATACTAATATATAGATATTTAAAATTTAATGCTAGTTTTGCTAGTTGCAATATTTTAATATATTTTCAAGAGTTTTTTCATCTAATACTAACTACTACTAGTTGAATTAGTAACAATTTTGTAATAAATAAAATTATTTAAGTATCTATTCTTAAAAAGCAATTAAATAAGTAAAACAATTAAACAGAACTTCATATTTATTTTTAAAAAATAGTGAAATTATTATAACAATTGATTGAGTTGTTTGTGGTTATTTGATTTATTAACAAGAAAAATAAATAAACTCATTACATAATTACTTAATATCAACAAATTTAATAATTAATTAATTTACCACAACATCAAATTAAATTATGTGGCTTAATAATTCTCAAATTTTATTTATTTATATTTTCACATTAGTAATTTGTACGTTTATTGTCTTAAAACTTGTATATAATTATTATATTTTAATTATTATTTCATAATTATAAATTATCTACAATAAGCAACAATTTATATAAATAAACAATGGACCTGTTTAGTTATTTTCTCATATAATCTCTGCGTTATCTCTATATTCTTTACTTATCTATAATGAATGAGTGAATAAGTAAGAATCTAATTCTAGACTGAGTGTTTTCAGTCCAGTTTTATTGCAAAATGCTACCGCGATGACAATTTAAATCAACAATATACAATAGAATAAGTTTGTCACGTATCTTTACTGTCTTCCTGCTGTCACAAAACAAAATCAAAAATATTATTTGGATCAATCAATGTAGATAAAAGCATAGAGCTAAAATTCCGCAGGTAATATCATTTATTGAAATTTTTTTTAAAAATTTAGCAAAAAAAAATGTCAAGGAAAGTTTATTTTATTTTTTTTTTTTTATTTTTTGCCCACAATAGGTAATTTATTTATTTACAATTTTCTTTTTATTTTTTTTATCATTGCAAAAGTTATGAATTTCAATTGAATCCTTGTTACGTGAAAACATTTTCTTATCGACAAAAAATTGTACGCAAATCTCCACTAATCGAATAAATATTTTGAATTGAATAATTTTAAATCAGCATATAGTTATTTCATAATCAAACCAGAAAAAAGAAAATAAATCTATACAGGAAGTGAAGCAAAAAAAATAAATAAATAAATAATACTAATAATAAAAAATTCTATACGACACGTTCCTAACTTTTCCTTATGTGGCTGAAAGAATTTTACGTTTCCTTTTGATTTTTCTTTTTTATTTCATTGCAAAATAAAACATTCCTAGAGTTATTCTTCTACAAGCATAAATAATTTGACATTCATTCAATGAACAACAACAAGAACAACCGAACCGAAAAATCGTATTAATAATTTTCAGTATAAAATAATTTTCCATACTTAATTCTTCTACTAAACTTCCGGAGGGATAAAAATTCCCCAAAAATTGCTTTAATAAATTTTTTAAACTTTTTTTTTTTCTTTATTATCAATTATTTATAATCAAGAAAACATTATTAACAAAAATAAATAAAAAACGATAAAGAAAACTATGCAAAACTTCAATAAAACTAAAATAATCTAAACAATTTTCTGTTATTTAATTATTTATTTTGTTATTCTTGTTATAAGAATTTTTCATTGGAAAATTATTAATAAAAATTAAGAAACAAGCACAAAAAATGTTTGTTTGTTGTAAAGTAAAAACAATGAACAACAATATAATGCATCAACTATAACCCCATCGTTATTATTATTATTATTATTATTATTATTATTATTAAATTTTATCATATTTGAACATTATTGTATAAATAATTGACGTTAAAGAATTCGAAAAATTATCAACAAGAAAAACAATAATAATGCAAAAATAATCACAACAAACAAGAAAGCACCCAACCCTATCCAGTATGCACAGTGTTTCGGTGCTTTTTTTAAGCTATGGTTATTGTATTTTTACTTCCTTTATAACTTAACTATAATTTTTTATTTTCTTTCTTTTTAAACCAAAAACTTCCGTTCTTTGCATTTTTGTTTTTTGTATTTTGTGTTGTTTTTAAAGCTTTTAATTTTCTTTATTATTTGATTTTTTATTTAGCTATATTTTTCCACCGAAGCTGTTTTTATTAATACACCCTTCTATGTTTATTATTATTATTATTTGAAAAAGACTAAAATAAACTATTATTTAAACAAAATAAAACTAAAATATATAATAAATAAATGCGAAGTAAAGTAGTGAAATTAAATTTAAAAAAACTATATATAAAAAACGAAAAATAATAAAGAATTAAATTAGAAAAGAAAATACTAAACTCAATACTTACTTCAAGTGATAAGAAAATAAAATATTATAACGGAAAAAGTATAAACATTAAGCATATAGAAAAAGCACATATATGTACATATATACCGCCCAATGAATTGATATTAAAAAAGTTTCTGAAACATTCTATGTTGAATATTAATGCAATTGTGACTTTAACACTTTAGCACTATGGCATGTATCCTCTCAAGAACACACAATACACATGAATACTTAGCAATTCTGTTAGCTAAGTTTTAGTTAGTAAGAATTATGAGGGCAGTAAGAATATATACATACATTTGTATTGAAATAAAAAACTAAATCATTGCAAGAAAATAGAAAAAAAAAATGAAAACTTTTTAATCCCATTCCGGTTAGTCCAGACAAACGGATGCACACGCTTGAAATAAGTTTACACATTTTCACATTTATACCGATTCTATTTCATTATACTCCCATATTCCATATTGAAAGAAAAGTGTTAAAGTTTTCGTCCAATTTGATACCAAAAAAAAAAAAAAAACTTTTTAATAATTTTCATCATTTATTGTTGTTTGTTGACTGTTTTTACTCTGAATAAGAAAAAACAAAATCATTTATGAATGAAAATATTGAAAATTTATTACTTTTATTGAATTTATTTTTAAAGGAAAGTTTTCAAGAAGTTATTATTTGCTTTTACTGTCCTCTTTTTTAAATCATATAAATGGATCTAAATAATGTACCAATTATAGTAAATGTTGTAGGTTTAGACAAATAGGGTTTATCTTGGCACAAATTACTGATCCGATTTCATCGTGTTTGCTTGAAAGATTACATTATTAGTCGCCAATCATTGTAACAAAATATACTTTAAATCTAATGTAAGTTGACTTTAAATGTTTGTTAAAACAACTTGCCTTTTAATTTTGTTTTATTTTCATAATTTAAGCTTAATGTCTTTCTTAATTTCTTCCCACCTGAGAGGTGCTTTAATAATTAAGTTAAAACTAGTCTTGCATCTTGGTGTTTCAATTAAAAACATGCTTCGGAACAATCGCATTAACATGGATAAATAGTAACCAGATCAATGGTTTTTATTTGAATTATGTGTATTTACATTGTAACATATGCAAGTCACAATCAAAAAGGATCACATAGTGTAATATGTAGGATTGTCATCAATAACAAAATCACATAGTACAGTGGAGCCTCGACATACGAGTTTAATTCATTCCGTAACCTTGCTCGTATGTCAAATTGCTCGTATCTCAAAATTCGTATGCTCGTATCGTAGGCTCGTATCTCAAAACACTTGTATATTAGGTCACTCGTATATCGAGGTACCGCTGCATATTATAAATGATTGCGTGCATATGAAATGTGACTGTTCGCAAGCTTTTTATTACAAAGTGAAAACAAACAACATAAGATTCTGAAAAATTTTTTTTTTGTTGACAATTGAGCTTTGCGCATATCACATTTAAACAATTTTCTATGTGAATAAATACCAATAATTTATGATTAAAACCGGAAGAATAAAAGAAAATACAAACGGAAAATATATTTATCTTTTTATTTTTATTCAAATTATCTCCTTCATGTTATTTTATACTTTTTCTCGGTGCATATCATCATCAATAAAATTCGATTTATCCTTTTTTCAATAAATAATTTTTTTTTTGTTTTTCTTTATTTCTTATACAAAAAAAAGTATAAATAAATTTTTATTTTACTATAAGATTGAAAACGCCTTTTCCTGATAGAGTCATTTAACAATAAAAAAAAACTCACATAATATTTACATCCAATGTGCACAAAAAAAAATGAAAATAAAAATAATAAAAATCCTTAGACCGCGCCTTATTCTCTCTGCAATTTTGATCGTTTTCGAACAGTAAAATGAAAATGATGTAACATAATATTATTTTTTTAACGAAAGAGAGTGAAACACGTCAATCCGATAAGAATGATCCTTTTTTTTATTACATTTTTTTTCTTTCATTATTTCTTCCTTATTTTGCTTTGCTTAAGTTAAAGAAGCAAAAAAAAAAAAAGTGTTTTTCATTACATTTTTTATTATCGCAATAGTTGGTTTTTTTTATTTTTGGTACACAGATACGAACCCAATTGGTATATATTTCAGTTTTTATATAACATATCAGGCGAATATAAATTTTATATGGTTTGAAATGGTTCGACACTCTGATTAGCAGAAAATAATAGACCAAAAAAAAAAAGTAAAATCTACTTTAGCTAAAATAACCCATTTCCATAAGACTAAAGCTTTTTTGTGCAAAGAAACAACAACGCCAAAAAATAATAATAAAAAAAAAAAAAAATTGTAGTAAACCGATGGATATTGCTTTGCAATCATTTTCTTCATTTCTAAATCTTAAGCCGCCTTAAATATCGTCACCACACCACAATCATTTATTTTGATCGTTTTTAATATCGTTTCACTGGTTATTACTTTGTATTATTTTATTTTTATTTTTTTTTTAGCATAGATTATTGCCTATTCGCCTTACACAAAACTAAAGTCTAATCTCTCCTACGTTTGGCAAAAAAAAAAAAAAAATCTGTATAAAGTAGCTGATAAAAGATTATCGTAGATCTTCGCGGTTTATTTATCTTCTCTTTTTTGTTTCGGAGTTAAGTGATGTTTAATTTTAATATAGATTGCAATTTTTCTATCATTTTCGTTATTATTATTATTATTTCAGTATTTGAAGAAACGTTAACTACTTTAAAGTGCTTTGAAGTTAGAACTTTAAATAATTCGCATAATTAATTTTTATTATTTTGTGAAATTTTAAACGTAAAAAATAATAGAAAAAAACGCTTAAAATATTGATTAAAAAAGGCCATTGATAAAAGCTTTAAAATGGTAATTTTCTTTTCAATCAAAATATATATGCATATTCGTTTTTCCCTAAATTACCAATAAAATAAAAAATGAGTTCTTTTTTTGTTAACTAAAATTCTTCCTTTTAACTAACATAAAGAACAAAAAAATAACAATTTAAACGTTTTTTTTTGTTTATCTAAATTCGTTTAAAAATCTTTTATCTTAAGCAAAGAAAAATAATACGTGAAACCCTCACAATAAACCAATTTATGTATTCAGTATTTTTCTTCTATTTTATTTCTAATAAATATATATTTGATTTTTCTATTTTTATCATTTTCTTAATATTAGATTTTTCTGTAACTGCTGGATACGCAAAAATTGACAAATCTAAACAATATAACCTCAATAAAAAAGGATAAATAAAAGCAAAGGAAAGTGAAAAAATGAAGAGAAGAAAAATAAACTGATCAAAATGACAAACAGAAAAACGATAAAATGAAACGAAAACGTTTTTCTTTCTTTGTGCTTTATCTTTTTTTGACTCTATTTTTGCAAACTGTTTTCGATAACAAAACAAATGGTAGAAAGAAAGGAGACCAAAAAAAAATTAAATCAAACTCATTTGACACGATTTATTTCGCGTTTATCTGTTCGTTATTTAAATATGTAAGAAATGTCTCATCCGATACGCTTGTTTTGTCTCTTTATCTACTAAGCTATCTACTAAAAGTACACAATTGCTGTGTGAACCTTATTGTTAACTGGTAATTGGTTCCTAAGAATATGGTGAACTTGTTTTTTAAGCTTTAACTAAACAATCGTCGCTATATATTAAAGTAAAATGAAATGAAAATGCTTTTAAAGAACGAAACTAAATTGTTAATTCAAAGTTAAGTGCTTTTTTGAACAACATTACTTTCAAATTCAAGAAAAAATTAACAAAACCCGCATGCTGTAAAAACCAACTATAGCCTTTTTAAGCTACTAAATACGTTTATTCATATGAAATGATCGCAGTCCAGTTTCAAATTCAATTTTACTTGCGTCATGTAGTTTTCAGGTGCAAATTGATTTATTTTATAAAAAAAACTTAAAATTATTCTTAATAACATAAAATTAAATAAAAGCAGAATAAGTTTCCGTTCTGGAATAACAAAAACATAGTAGCAAGTCCCTAAGTACCTACACTTAGTTTTAAATAACATATCTATACAAGTGGAGACGCCTGGTAATATATATAATTTTATTTTAAAAAATTGATATTCACGGTTTTAAATCAGAATAATATTTTTAAAAATAATTATATTAAAGCAATTATATAATAAGTTCAATAACCAAGCAACAAATATAAAAATCATTAAATATTAATGTAAAATAAAAATTCAACGGCAATGAGAACAACAATTAAACATTATTTTTTCTTTATTTTTATATTTATTTTATGCTATTAATTTCTTCTTTGTATATATTTGCCTCCTAAAAATAGAAATTAAAAGCAAATAATTACATTTAATTGTATTAAAAGAAAAATAAATAAAGATATAAATGAGTTTGATGTTTCATATTTCATTACATGTTGTAATATATCAGAAAGTTACATTACAAAAAAGCACTAAAGAACAATAACAAAAAAAAAACGGAATATCAAATGGAAAGGGTGGCACAATGCCGGTTAGTAGTTCTTATATTACAAAATATAAATAAATAAATAAAGCATTATTTTCATTTTCAATTAGACGCCTCTTTGTTTATTTTATTTATTTATTTATTTTTTCCTAATAAAATACAAACCACATTTGTTAATTAAACTAAACACATGTACAAACCGCAAACACGTTAAAACTCCTACTATTTACATCGTAAGCGTACAACCCCCTACACTAAAAACCAAAAAAAGTAGTATCTTTTAAGTCAATAAAATAATAAAAATAGAAAAAATTAAAAATACTAACAACAATATTATGGGTGGTAAATACTACTTACACATTATCACCCGTTTATCTATTGAAAAATAAAACAATAATAATGACTACAAACAAATTTACACCTTTTGATTTATTTTTCAACGAAAGGGTTATTGTTTATTTTTTTATTGTTATAACAATGGAATGAGTACGAGATTAACTAAAGTACATACTGCTAAGGGTTAAACAATACAATACAACACAATAAATAAAAAATTAACATTTATAAAAAAAGAAGAAAATTGAAATGAGTTAGTTAAGCAATGTTAAGTAAATGAAAAAAAAGAAAAGCTTACGTATAGGATAGGGTTGGTTAGGTTTAGTTGCAAACAATTTAACCAATGCAACAAAGCACGCAAACTATTCTGTGATTTGTTTTTTTTTTCGTATTGTTTATATTATTTTACAAAATAAATTGCACTTCAATTTTTATTTAATGTGAAGTGTTTTTTTTTTTATTATTATTTATTTATTTATTTATTTATGTATTTATTTAGTTTTCTTTATTATTATACATTAAGGGTTGCCAATTACAATTAATTTGAACATCAATTTGAATACATTTTTTTTTCTTTTTCTGTTTCATTTGATTTTTAGTTTGAGTATATATTTTTTTGGTAAAAGTAAACCAGTTTTGTTTGGTTTTGTTTTATATTAAGGGTGTAACAAATTGGGGTTTGTTATTTATTTTTTCTCATTTTAACATTTTGGCTAAATAAAAATACCAAAAAAAAAAAAAAAAATGAATAAAGTTACGTTAAGTTAAAGAAAATCGTCTGACTGTGAAATAAGGCATGTTATTTGCCTCCTGTACTGTGTGCGTGTGATGGATAACATAACCTATTTAGACAGACACGAAGTTATTTATAATGTTTTTATTTTGTGTTTTTGTTTCTGCACGCCTCCTAAAGTAACTCCAAATGTTTTGCACAAAACAAAAAATACATACAAACAGCAAGCGTAGCAAAATTACATTTTTCCTTGCTTTATTTTCCGTTGTTTTAAACAAATTTTTTCGGTTTTTCTGCTGGTTTTGGTTTTGTTTCTATTAAAAAATACCAAAAAGAAAAAAGTCAAACCACAATGGCACGTTTTCTTATGTTGCTGATATGCTGACATGTTACTTTATTGTTTTCATTCTTATTATTAATTTTTGACAGTTAAATATTAAAGTAATTTCAACAGAAGGATAACCAAAAAGAAAAAGGAAAAACAATATGCATACACACCATACCGAAAAAAGCAACATAAAACATAAAAAGTCTAAAAAAAAAATGTTTTAAGTACTTGAATAGATGAAAATTTACATTTAAAATGCATCTAGAAATGCTGATAAAAAGATTGTATTCAAGTGAAGATATAAATATAATAAACGTCACTTAACCGTTAACAATGTACGAACGACATATAATTACGTGATAAACTGTTTAAAACTACTTTAAAGAAAAAATAAAAGCATAATAATAAAGTAAAGTAGACAAACTGAGTTTTTATATTGATGCTTTCATTTACGCAGTACATCTTTCAAAGTTCTGCATTTATCCCATCTCTCCAACAATAAAGATCAGATCGCTGATAGAAACAAAAATGAATACAGAAAAAAGAAACTGAAAATGCTTAAAATTAGGGTAGCAAAAGTAAATATACTTTTCTCTTCATTTTTCTGATACTGTAGATAAATTGATAAGAATCATGATTTTGTTATTTGCATAATGCAAACGTGAGCTTAAAATAAAAATACAGCAACCGTTATGGGGGGTGGCGACAAAGTAGTAGTTTAAAATTATTACAGTGTGATGAGCAATTTTATTCGTAATATATATATTTTTAGTTTCTTTTCTTATTTTAAATTATTCATATACTTAGATTTAAATATCATAATTCGTTTATATAAGTTCACTTTAGTTGGTTTTTAAATAAAAATTTAAAATGATTGGAAATCATTTAATAAAATTATTGAATAACTTCATTAAAGTATTTATTTTTATTTATTATTTTAAATTCAGTGCATTTTTAATTAAATTTCAGAATAATTACATGATATTTGTAGATTTATAACAAAAATTATTTTTTCAAATTACTTTGATCAGTAATGTAGAAAAAATAATTACCAAAATCTATATCATCGTCATTAGCATAGATTAATAAATATTATGTAATTTTATTTTATGCTATAAAAATGATAATAACCATTAAATTATTCACTAAAGATAACACATTTTTAAATGTAAATGAGTTCTTACAACACGTTTTTAATTCTAAATCACTCAAAAAAAAAAAAAAATCTCAATAAAAAATACTTTAAGTATTATCTACCACAAGAACAGAATTAAATAAAATAACGCATAAAAAATGAGCAACAAGAGGGAAAAAATAAATATAAAAAAAAACCCTTTTACCATCTAAAATTCTCTAAGGAATTTTCTTTAAACAAAAATATTAAAAAGAAAACTTATGTCAAAACCAAAAAACGCAACTAAATCAAATTTATATTATATAAAACTCAAAACACTTGAAGTGGTTTTTATTATTATAAGTTGAATGGCAAAACGAACAATAAAGAACGAGTAACAACTAACAACACTAAGTAAAAATGATAAAAATAACAAAAATAAAATTAAAGGAAAAATAGTTGTTGTGTGCAGCCAACAAATAAGTTTATTTCAATTGTCAAGTAGTAGATACTTTTCTTTAGTATACACAAATTACATTAAATAAACGAATTTTTATATTATTCTTATTCTTATTCTTATTCTTATTCCTTGTTCGCTGTTACCGTAATTGAATCTATAAAGTATCAAAATCTCAGATGGAATTTGTTTTGAAGAATGTGCGTAAAATAAATAAGAAAAATAATAAACAAATCTCTATAATTGTAATTAATATTCTTGTAAAATGTTTTATCTCACGTAATTTAATAAAATATATTTGTAGCTAACAGAACTAAACACTATAATAATGTATCAATTGTCTTAACAAGGTGGTTGCTGACGTTATCAAAGCAAAAATTAATTGAAAAATTCTTCAAATTAATTTTAACTTTGTTTATTTTAGTAAAATAAACTAGATAATAACTGGATCTTTAACTAAGATTTCATCTAAAAAAAGAAACTAAACTTCTTGTTACAAAAAATGATCAAATTTAGGAATTAATGCTCGTAATTCCAGATCATATTAAATAGTCACTGGAGCAGATAAAAATTAACTTTTGAAAAACAAAACCAATTAATCACTTTAATCCAGGACATCAGCATAATCTCGTAGGAATGAAGTGTCCATCAAAAATCCAAAGAGCTTACAAATACAAATTAAATTAATAATAAACATTTCTAGGAGCAATGTACGATGGAAGAACGTCTCTAACACTCCGACTAATAATGTTCCATATTTAGTTACTTTAAAGACATTGTTATCGTATTTCTCCCGTACATAAATTGATTGTAGCATGTTAAACAATAATCGCAATAATCTTCCTGAAGGTAATATTCCATTTTTACAATAAATTAGTCAATAGACTAAAATACTTTAAATAAACTCTTTAAAATATTATTTAAATGTCATAAACTGTTAAATACAATTTAAATTCAATGTAAAACTAGTTAGCATATGTAATTGGATTTTGTTCTTAAAATTTATTTAATAATTTTAATTAGTTTACTACACTTTGAACACCAATAAACGATTGAAATATTAAAAGCTCACATGAGACAGATTAAATAAAACGAAAAAAAAAAAGGTAAAACTGGATAAACCGAAAAAAGAAAATAATAATAATAATAATAATAAACAGTAAAATACAATGAAATTCTAATACAAAGGTGTTAATTATGGCAATAAATGTTTATTGGTTGTTAATTTATTGACACAATAGAAAAATCCAGAATCAATATATATAAATATCTACTATAGGTAATAATATAGAACAATGGTATAAACGAAAAATCGAATGAAAATTGGCAATTATCGAAAAATGCAGAGCCCATTGTCTACAAAATTTACGGCTAAAAATTAATTAATTATTGAAATATTTATTATTATCGAAAATAATCAATAATTGTTAATTGTAAAAGTAATTAAGCCGTTTTAATTAAAATTAATAAATAACCGCAATTCGTAATCGATAAAAATAGAACACAAGTATTTAAAAAAAAAAATTGATTGTTAATCGATCTATAATTATTATTATTTCTTAACGTAAATGCATATAATACAGGTGATGGTGTTTTATTACTTATAAATAACATAAATGTCTACATGTTACATGTAACGGTTTCGTATAAATCGCAATAAGTAAAAAAAATATTAATTAATTACAACAAATAAAAACGATTAAAGTCATATAAAAGGGCAAAAATGAAGTGTAATAAAAATACATAGCAGAAAATAGCATATAAATAAAATCGAAGAGAAAATTATTTATTATTATTAATTATAATAATTATTTTTAACCCTCAAACAAATTAATCAATGTTCTGTTTTTCTTTTATTTCTTTTATTATTTTTCTACTTTTTTTCAATTCAATGAGATATTGATAGAAATATTGTAATAAAATCAATAAACGATTAAAATAATTGATTACAATTAATTAACATGGAATTGCAACAATAGTAAATTGCAAAAATAATTATATTGCTTTAGCCAAAGAGTGAACAAAACAAAAAAAAAAAAACAGAAGGGAAAATCAAACGGAAAAACTCAAGTTGTAATACTTTTAATAGCGAGTAATGTCGAATTGTCTTTTCCTTTTTGTTCCGTTAAATATGCAAACATCTTCTTCCTTTTATTTATTTTCATTCGTTTCGCTCATATTAACAGTTTTTTTTTTTATTTTAGCGTCAGATCAAATTGCTTGTCACTTCCTGAAATAACAAACAGCGGCAAAGAAGTATTATAGATATATTTGTATTTTTCTACCGGAATTTATATGCTTGAAAAGGTTTTTTTTTTTTGGTGAACAAGCAAAAAGAAAGAAAAAAAATCTTTTTTTTTTCAAGTGTTTTTTGAAAATGAACTTCCTCAGCTGAGCTTTTATGACATTTACAACGTTTAACTTTTTTTTTGCCACTTTCTTTCTACAAATGTTTGATTTAGCCAGTTCACTTATTCTAGTTGCAAAATGATAACAAAAAAAAAAGTATATACGAGATAAAAATAATGATAAAGTGTTAAAATATTTCTCTGTCGATGTCATATTTTTGCCGTTTGTGTAGCAAACATTTAACTTAATGATAATATATTAAACGCCTAAATGGGTGGCTTTACCACGTTATTATTTTTATTTTTTATTACAACTTGTTTTTACCTTGTCTTTTAGACATTTTTTCCCTTTATAATAATAATAATAATAACTCTGCTAATGATGTTATATGATTGTTTTTTAAGTACTTAACTATTATGTTAAAGTGAATAAAGGATTACAATTGCAGAAATTGCAGTATTTGCTACATTTTTTTTTGTCTTGTTGTTTTTTAAGCTAACGTAAGCAAAACTGCTTTACAACGTTGTTTTTTTTTTCTCTATATCTAAATGATTTATGAACGAAAAAAAAAACTGCATTTCCAATAAGCCTATAAAAATTAATTATAAATTAATGTAATGTTAAAAGCTCATATGGGACAATTTAAAATCATTTTTTTTTAACATTTTTATAAACTTTATTAAACAAATCGAAACACTAAACTACAAATCACCACAAACACTTTAAAATATAAACCGATACTTCCGTTTCATTTAAACTTAAATTAAATAAAATAACAAAAAAAAAGCTAGCAAATTCTCAACAAGAGACCATTAAGCAGCATCCTGATTATTTCAAAATTCATTATTTATGTATTTAAACAAACAAAAAAATAATAATAACGAATATATAACACTAGACTACGGCGATTTAGTGCGAGTTTTTATTGAAGTGGTTAAACAACTTTATCATTACAAAATATTCATTATTCATTCAGTTTATATTTTTCAAACACGTTTCATATATGTATGTAGAGAAAAATGCACATTTATAGATAAATTATTATTTAAAATAATAATAATAATAATAATAATAATAAAACTACAAAACTACTTAAAATCTAAGTAGAAATTTGTATTAAATTTTATTCATAATTTAATTATTATTTTTCAGTTATGAATTTTTATAAATAAAAACTAATCGAATATCTTATAAAATATCTAAATTGTGTCATGTATATTTTGTGAAATAGAAATCTGTATAGATAAATCATTAAGAACTATGTAACCACACTCGGTACACTAAAGTACACTTAACTTAAATAAAATATAGATATTCATACATATGGGACGCTAGAGTATGTGAAAAACAATTAAAAAATATCATTTTAATTGCATAAAACAACGATGAGTGTGTCAAAACGAAAGAAATTAAAATCAGCAAAAAAATTATTATTAAAAATTAATATTTATTAATAAAATAAAACTAAATATTTACAACTTATAAGCATAAAAATTACAATAAAGCATTTATTGTTTGTTCAAGTAATTATTATTTAAAGATAAATTAATTAAACAAAAACATAAAAACTAAGAGGGAGTTTTTTTTTAATTAAATAAATAAGAATTTAATTTTCGTAATTTATTTCATTAAGAAATTAATTAAATAAACTAATTTGTAACTGAACTAGTGCTTAATGATTTCATCAATTGATAACACTCTAGTAGACGTTTTTTATCACCAATTTTCTCTAATGTCTTTGCCGCTTCTGCAAGCATACCAGCCCGTTCACCAGGTATTGATAGTAACGGTGATGGTAAATGTTTACATGCAACATATAATGCTGCAGCACGTTCACGTTCACCGCCTTCCATGTGTTGTGTCCGATCTAAAGTAACAAAAACATTCGTTTTTAATAAAAACATTAAAATTTAAAGACTTTAAATTACAAACCTTTGCCACAAATAATCGAAATCTTAGCATGTCGATGCCGTAAACTACGATTTAATAATTGTTGTGTTGGACCTGGTGCAGCACCAGCCATTAAACGGCAAACTACTTCATATAGTAAAACTCGTGACTCTGAATTCTGTAACAACAATAACATAGTATATAAGCAAAAAAAAATTGAATTAAAATTTTAATTTTTTATCGCCTACAGGTATTTCTTCCGTTAAAATCCTTAACGTATTTAAATCATATTGGAATCTTTCCAAAACAATACTCGATACCGGTGTGGTTATAAAATCACCATTATAATAATTATTATCATCATTATTATTTTTTATCGAATACATATTTTCCCATAAAATTGTACGTGCCTCCAATAACCACTCACAAGTTAATAATTGTATCAACTAAAAATTGAATAGAAAAAAAAAACATTTAATAAATTATTTAATAAGAATAAACAAACAGAAACAAAATTCATTAAAAATAAATTGAATAAATAAATTAAAAAACAAGATGATAAGGTTTGGCCATCAGGGTTGCACTGTAGAAGTACTGCAATTTTTTTACACATAGAAATAAAATTTTATTTTTTAATATAAAAATTTTATTTATTGCAATGCAACTACAATGCACCCAGATAACAAAAATAATAAAAAAAATTAATTAAATAAAACAATATAAATGAATAAATTTATTTCTAAAAAAATAAACATAATAATAACTTACCAAATTTTTTCCCTTCCTTGGTTTACAACCATTAATGGTCAATGTATCTTGTAGTAAACGACTTGCATTATTACAATTCATAAACTCATCAACAGGATCATATCCGTTTTTATCACTGTCAAAAATCGTAAGATTATTAAAAAATTAAATGAAATTGAAAAAAAATAAATACCTCATAGCCATTTTAACATTAAATGCAGCCAATAATGCAACAGGAATTAAATCTTTTGAATGAAACAATTCACTGGGAATCTTATTTATAACTTGATATAATTTTTCCGCTTGTTCATCTTCACCTAATAGCCAATAAGCGGCAACATTAAACAAATTCGCCCACCAATATGACAATGGATCATTACACAATGCATTATTATTATTTAAATTTAATAAATTTATTGCATTTTGTGTTTGTATGGGCGTATCAAGTGTTAAACTATCCAATAATAACTTTGTATAATTTAATACATCACTTATTTGTGAACCATTCGTTATATTGCCATTAATATTATTATTATTTTCCACAATACTATCATTGTTACCATTATCATTATTTTGATCTTGTTCCTTGCATTGTAATTTATCAGAAGATTGTGATCTTAAATTATTACTCTCTTGTGATAATATTTTTGTAGTTTTATTATTATTATTATTTTGTTCAAGAATATTTTCATGTTTAAAATCACCACCTGCTCCAATTAGACACTGTAATGCACGTTCTAAAAGATGTTCTCGATATTCCTGAAATATCAACATTTTAAAATTAAATTACATTTATAAACTAAATACGCAATTAAATGTGTAATCTTACTCTCATAAAAAAATATAACGGATCTGATTGATTAATTAATCGACTAAATATTGAATCATTACAATTATCATTTTTAATATTAAATTTCACAGAATATTGTTTCAAAAACTTTGCACCATATGGTGTCAATAACCATTTAAATTTTGTTGGTACATTATTACATAATTTACTTGCATTTTTTGCACATGATAATAATGAATTGAAAAAATATTCTGGTAATTTTGGAAATGTTTGTTTTAATCTTAATGCCGATGTTATATTTATATCAATTATATCCTCTGGTAACATTATTGATGTTGCAATATCTGATAAATTTGTTGCACGTAATGATATAATTAAGCCAGGCGATTTAATATTACCAACCAATTGTAATTGATTTAAACGATGATATAATAATGACAATTCTTTTATTGAATTTAAACCATCCATGCGATCTTGTTTTGTACAAAATAAACCGCCTGTTTTACGGGATAACCATCGACCGATGAATAAACGATGCAACACATATCGAAATAATTCCCATATAAATGATACAACGATTTCTATTTTTGTAGTTGGTATCGTTAAACCATATATTTGTAAACAGGTTTGTAATTCTTTATAAGCTGCTGTTGTATTACCCTAATTAATGCGAAAAAAAATATAAATAATAAATTGTTGGTTAAATTATTTTTTTATACATACAATTTCAAAATATGCTTCAGATTGCCTCTTGTGCTTCCAATATTCATGTGAAGTCTTTGTCTTTGGTATAATTATTGGTTCAGCATAAACAAACATACGGCATGTGCATATTAATGAGATTATCCATAAAAGTATATTAAAAATGCAATTTTGCCATTGTTTTATTTCAACTAAAAATAAAAAATTATTTATTATAAAAATAAATTAAAAAATATATATATCATAAAAATAATCTTACATGAATCCAATGATAAAATATTACGCTTTGTACCACTACGAAAATCATTATTTATAGCATTACCAGCTGATGATTTGAACAAATCAAATATATTAAAATATAACAATACACCCATAAACATAAACATTGACATTCGCGAAGTATCAGACATTCCACGTTTCATTTTTGGTACAATGTAATCACTGTTACTGTTATCAGAATTATCATTTATACCATACGATGACGATGATGTCGATAAATTAGATGGAGGCGGTGATGACATTGAAAACTCTGAATGTTTGGGGGACGATGGATTCGATTCATCACTGGGCGGAGGTGTTGTTCCTCCAATGTTCTCCATTTCAATTAAATTATTATTTGATATTGAATAATTCAAATTATCATCTGTTAATAGGCGTTTCAGAGTTTTACTTGGTGTTGTCGTAATTGTTGCATTCAACGTAGGATCTCGCTTCTAAATAAAATAAAGTAATAATTAAATGTACAAAGAAATATAAACAAAAACTATGTGCTTTTACCTCATATTCTTTTATCTTTTTTCGTAACAAATCACTTTCTTTTCGTAGATATAAAATATAATCAATTGATTTTCGCAATACAGCTGATTTATTTAATTTTGCTTCTGTACCAACAACAATATTTTTTAATTCAATAATACGATCATTTATTGACGTTCGATAACGTCTTTCAATTGCATTATGGGCTGAACGTTTGACTTCACGAACTGGCTCTTTTTGTCCAACTAAACGATTAATTGGAATTCGATTATTGTCAATATTTTGTAAATTTGAATTATTTTCGAATAATACAGGAAAACTGGTTAATATAGTCGTTGTATTATTTGGATTTACTAATGCATGAATTTGTCCATGAGTATTTGTTGGATTTGTCGTTACATTGCTTGTATTGTTTACAGTTTGTAAATTTGCTGTTGTATACATTAATGGTGAATTTGTTGTTTGTAATAATAATTGTTGTTTGTCACCGGTCGTTGTTTGTAGTGTTAAAATCTAAAAATTTAAATTCAAAATAAAAATAAATAACATTTTTTAATGCAAAAAAAGAATCAAAGCAATGTTAATACCTGCGGTATTTGCTGCACAACTGTCGTTGCAGGAACTGCTGTTGTTTGCTTTTTATCATTACTACGAATATTTGCCATTTTTGTTCCGTTCGGCAAAACACTTTGCAATAGTATTGTTTGTTGGCCATTACCACGTGTCTGCTGATTACTTGTTGGCGTTTGTTGCGTAATAATAATTTGTTGTTGATGCTGTTGTTGTTGTTGTGGTACCTTTGGTTTTCCAATTGCAGGTTTTATTATAGGCGATAATGGACTTGTCTGCGGTTCAATTTTAATTGTTTGAATAGCAGGAGAGGTTGTTGTTGTTGTTGATTTTAATAATTGCGCTGATGCTGTCGTTTTTGTTGTAGTTGGTGTTATTGATGTAACACCAGGAGTATTCACTAGAATTTTTGTTGGTGGTGATATTACTGGCGGTACAGATGATATATTTGATGACTTGGCGCCAATCATTGGATCAGAGCACATTGGTGAATTTATGAAAAATTGATGAGCACTGGTATTTGAGCTAACACAATGTTTATTACTGCCAGTGTCAATGTTGCCCAAAGGTGGCAATGCGATTGATTCCTTTGATTGCTCACTAAATTCATTTATTAAATTATTTAAAGCTAGCACATCAGCTTCTGATTTCAAATCTGGAAACGTTGAGAAATCTAATTATATTTTTTTATATTGAAATAACTATACTAATAATAAAAACTATTAAAAATTATAAAAGTAAAAAAAAAATAACTTGCCAATAGCATTTAGAAAAGCATCCTGATTTTCCAAGCCATACAAATCTGCGGGCTCCATGTCGATGTCATCAGATGATGAGAAATTTATTAGTAAGTCGTCCATAATTTAATCTTTTAACTTTATTTATTATTGTTTTTATCTTAATCTATGTACATCATAAACAATCGTATTAATAACTATATTTTATTTGACATACAAATTATTTTGAGTAGAAAAAATATCAGCATATATTGCATCAGCCAATCATCATACAGAAAACATCGTACGATATTGTGTGACGTCACGGTATTTTTAATAACTAAACAATTTTAATGCATTCATACGTTTTATGCGTATAAACCAAATACAATTTCAGTGTGTAAATATAATTGATTTTACAAAAAAATAAATATAATTATTAAATAATATTTTATTTTACTTTTTTTTTTAATTATAAACAAATTTTCTTTTCGATATTATTTATTTTATTTTATTTCACAAAATCACTTTATGTACACAAACTTTTCTCTTGGTTTATTATATTATTGTGATTTAGTTTCATTGCTCACTAACTAGTGGCACTGTTTTATTATTGAACGAACTGCCATTGAACTCTATCATAAATATTAAAAAATGTTGTAACTATAGTTGTATACTTTTAGGATAATTAAAAAATTTTATTTATGAAAATTTATGTAAATAATTTATTAACACAATGCTATATTAAATCTGTTAAATATTGTCTTACATTGAAACCAACAATTTTTCCAATGTTTAATATAAAATCCAAACCAACAGTACATTGTAGACGAGCACCTCCGTCCATTATATTATTTTCACCACTTGCAAAGCATAAAAATTTTAAATGAACCAAACTGGATATTGATGCCAATAAATTACATGTTAAACCCACTTTTTCGTCCAAAATTGCATAAAATATAGCTAATAAACGATCGATGGTGAAAATTTTTGGTCCCAACTGTATATTCATTTTATCGGTTGTTTTAAATTTAGCTTTAACTGTCTGCAAACGTTTTCTTTGTTTACCATGATTCTTCATGAACAAACGTTTGTCATCTTTAACGGAATTATGGCTTGCCAAAAATGAAGCAATTAATAAATATTTGGCATAATATGGTAGTTCCAATGTTTGTGCTAATTTTTTCATGGTTTTAACATCATCATCCAATGCCTTTAACAAAATTAAAAGTTAATTATACTTTAGTATAATATCTAAAATTTACTTACAAAATTAACAGAATTATCCACACGCGTATATAGATTATTTAATGCAATTTTCATTGGCTTCGATATAAAACGCCATAAATTAGCGACATCATTTTCATTTATGCTTCCATCTAAAACTGGTTCACAATACTTTTTAAAGCAATCATTCGATATAAATTTTAATTCATTTAAATCACAACAGCAACGATAGAAAATATTCAAAAATACACTTAGATAATTTTCAAAGAAATCTTCTTTCAATTCACTCAAGTGTTTTAGTTTATCTTCTATTTTATCATCTGGTAATTCATTTGATTTTTGTTTAATATAATTAACAACTGTGCTTTTATAATTTGGATAACTAAGCATAAGAATTTCTTCAATATTCTTTTTTGTGTATGGTTTCACATATAATATTTCAATATCAGGGAGCCCTGTTTTTGGTAAGAATTTTTCAAACGGTAACTTTGATATAAATATTGATGATATGTTTAATCCTGTTAATTCACTTAAACGAATAAAACATGGCAATAAATTAAATTCCATATCACGTAGTTTTTCTGCATTATCAATAATAATAACATAATTATAATCTCTATTTAATTTAGTTAATTCATAAACAAAATCTTGCATGATATCGCACTTAACATCGCAATCATCATTTGCGTCATTATATGTGTATTGTTTTAATTCGTTTAAAATTAATTCATATAATATTTTTAATGTATAACATTCAATTGAATTAATTAGCACAAATTTATAATTTAAATATTTAAAAAAATAATTAATAATACTTGTTTTTCCCGTACTTTGATTACCGTAAACAAATAATGCAGCAGGTAATATCTCATTATCATTTCCATAATAATAATACAACTCTTTAATAAGATCTTGACGACATGGGTAAACTTTTGTAATATCTGTTACACAATTATCCATTTTATTTTTATAAAATAAATATTTTAATTAAATATAATATTTTTTATAAGGTTATGAAAACAACCGCCGTTTTTGTTAAACTTTACTATTGTCACCTTAACCATGTTCATCATTGAACTATGTTATATATTCTTGATTTTGTTCAGTGGATTATTTTGAATTTTCAAATAAAATAATTTGGTTCACGTTAATAAGAGCGCGCACGAGAGAGCGCGCACGAGAGAGCGCGCACGAGAGAGCACGCCTCAAGAGAGCGTGCCTCAAAAGAGCATTCACTAGAGCGCGCATTTATAAGAGCGCGCGTTAGCTTTTTTTCAGTGTTGGAAAAAAAACTTAAACAATTAAAAATGCTAATACATATATTGTAAGAAAGTCAATTTTGAAAAACGTACAAATTAAATTAAAATAGAAAATATACATTGTGAAAAAATTAAAATCCTTAAAGTGAAAAAGCACTTAATAGTGAGTTTTAAATTTATTAAAATCAGTATCAGTTTTTATAAAATAAATTTAAAAATGGCGTTAACATTTATAAAAAGCAATAAAGGTGCAAATTTGTTAGTGATAGACTCCTTCACCTTTAGGAGAGAAAAAGTTATTGCAGATAAAGAACTATGGAGATGCCGTGAAAATAAAAAATATAAGTGCATGTCACGTTGTCATACGAAGGACGGGAAGATTGTGAAAACACTTGGAGATCACAATCATGATCCCCGCCTGACCAAAATTGAAGCCTGGCCTATTATTATCAAGGTGAAAGAGGAGGCAGGAACAACAACGGAATCTACACATAGCATAGTAGCCACATCTTCGGTAGGGTTAGATGCAGCCATGGGCGGTCAGCTCCCATTCATCCGTAACATTAAACAAACAATTAGACGTGTACGCCATAAAAACCAAACGCCTTTATCAAATCCGTCCAGTTTGAGTGATTTGGTTATTCCCTTGGAGTACACTAAGGCTGAATCTGGGGAGCAGTTCCTTGTTTATGACAGCGGACCAGGTCTACACCGCATGCTAATTTTTTCCACAGCACGGAACTTGGAACTACTGGAAAATTGTCCCAATTGGTATGCAGATGGTACTTTTAAAACATCTCCGCCGTTGTTTAAACAAGTGTATACCATACATGTGCTGAAGTACAACACCGTGATTCCTGTGGTCTTTGCGTTAATGAATGAAAAGACCACAGCGAGCTATGTGAATTTGCTGACGGTGTTAAAAAAGTTAAGTCCAGGCCTTAACCCGTCGTCTATTGTGACAGGTTTTGAGCAAGCTGCCTTGTTAGCATTTCGCAAAGTCTTCCCGGAGGTTATGCAACAAGGCTGCTTGTTTCAACTAGGGCAATGCATATCGCGACGAATCCAACAGGCAGCTGACATCCAAACACGTTATAAAATGGATTTGGATTATGCTCTGCATCTTCGGCAGCTCATGGCACTTGCTTTCATCCCTCCTGTTGATGTTATCAGTGTTTTTGAGGAATTAATGGATTCCCCATTTTTCACCGATAACATCGACGAAATCCGTGATCTTCTTAATTATTTTGAAGATACGTGGATTGGACGGCCTGGAAGACGAGGGGTACGCACTGCAGCAATATTTCCAATACCGATGTGGAATGTGCACCGACAGGTATTGGATGAGCTGGCTCAAACAAATAATAATGTGGAAGGTTGGCATCGCAGTTTCAGCCGGCTACTTGGAGCCTATCAAAAAAATATTTGGAAATTCATCAACGTTCTTAAAAAGGAACAAAGCGTCAATGAACTGAAGATCGAGCAATTACTTTCAGGGCAACGACTACAACCATCCAAAAAAATATATAAGGAAGTTGCCCTTCGCATCAAGGCCATTGTTGATGATTACGGCAACCGACCAAATTTGGATTACTTAAGAGGATTGGCACATAATCTTACATTCCAAATTTAAATGTAAGTTTTATCACAATTTATTTATTTAGTCTTAAAAAAACATTTTTTATACATTAACCACTTTATTCATAGTCACAATAAAGCATTTTTTTATATTTATTTATTTAAATTCAACAATATATTAGCATTTTTAATTGTTTTGTTCTTTTTTTTCCAACACTGAAAAAAAAGTTCTTATGAAAAAAAACGCCTGCCGCCAAGATCACTGAACCTCCAAAGAACGCCCGCCAAAAAGAAGTTGCAGGTGCAACCCAAAATCTACAAACCTGCAAGAGAACTTCGACAGCTTTTTAAACGATGCCTCTAATGTCTTTGTTATACCGATTCCGAAACACATACCACAGTTACAGGCAGCAACTTCAAACATATGAAAGTTAATACATTGATTAATAATGGCGTGACTGTGACTCACGGCAGATTTTGAAAATTTTGAATTTGTTACGTGTAGCGCGGCGTCATTATAACCAAGAGATTGCCAGAGTTGGGACCGATAGAACACTACATGCAGTCCATAGCCGGCAACATTGATGAAATTTAAAGTTAAATTAGACCAGTTGGACTATAGATGGATGCGGGCAGCCTTTAAATTACAAAAAAAACTATTTTATATAGTTATTATTGTCAAATAATAAAGAATTAATTTAAACTAAATAATTTTATGTTTTATTATTATTTTAATAGTAATATTAATAAAGAGAAATTTTTTATTATATAACTTATTTTATATTTTTTCCTGTTACACTCGTTGACCCCGAAGTTTTGCTAATCGCGAGCATGCCCGGAACGCATCCATCGCGATAAACGGGTGTTGCCTGTATATTAAAATGTATCTTCGTCATTCACATAGTCAAGGAGAATATTTCGCAAGTCAAAAGCTTCTGCTGTAGCGTTACTGAAAGAACTTGCACCAGCAGCCCTTAAATACGATGAAGTTTGGCGCCAAGTGCCTTCGACAAGTTCGTTATCATCATTATAATGGTCGACAAGGGTCTGGCTGAAATATTCACTCTTATGTTGCATTAAAAAATTATGCAGGACGACAGTTGCCATAATAATTTTTTCTGTAGTTTCAATTTTGCTCATTATGGTAGTTGTGAGGATTCTCCACCTGGTCGCCAGAATCCCAAAGCTGTTATCTATGATGCCTTTTGCCTTCGATAGTCTTTTGTTAAAATTTTCGCGCCTTGGATTTAATGCTCGCCCAGGGAAGGGTCGCATTAAATTTTTTCGTAGGGGAAACGCGGCATCCCCGATAAAATAAAAAGGAAAATTTGTTTCGGTGTTTGGTAATTTTTTTATTTTCGGTGGTGGCAGCTTGCCGTCGATAATTCGTTTACCAAGCAAACTTTTGGCAAAGATGTCCCCGTCACTTTCGCTGTCATATGCCCCTATGTCTAACGCAGTAAAACAATAGTCGGCATCACATATAGCGAGCATAATAATACTATCGCAATCCCTGTAATTGTAATTCAATGACCCGTTTCCTGCTGGGCACGATATGCTGATGTGCCTCCCACCAATGGCTCCAGTGCAATTCGGTAATTGCCATATATCAGAAAATGTATCCGCTATGGCACACCATTCGTTTTCGTTAGGGGGTTTTAAATATGATTCTGAGAGGATATCCCATAGCGACTGGCACGTCTCCAAAATAACCTTCCGTGCTGTTGTTTCGCCAATTTTAAAACTCGAAGCAATAAACTTGCGGCTGCACCCTTGAGCGAGGTACCTAAAAGCAATGGCTTTATTACTATTTCATAATGATAATAAAAATAACTATTCTACTTACACCAATGTCACGGCGAGTTTAAATCTAGGCGACAGCGGAGTTCTGATCGATTTCCGCCTCAATTTGTGAGCAACTTTTTTCAACAAAATGTCAAACACATTTGCCGTCATACGCGTCATCCCGAAAAAAGCTTCCGGGTCTTTCTCGTATGCGATGGTGAAGGAGCAAGCATAGAAGCCTTCAACATCCCTCGGCCTATTTATTTGGCGGACCGCATTACGGCGTATCGCATCGCGGCGTACCGCATTGCGGCGTATCGGATACAATTTGCAGTACATATCTAACGCTAGATACACATTATAAATAATTTTTATTTTCCTTACTTGTTCAGCATCCATTGTCCAAAATAACAGACACAAAGTCACAAAATAACACTATAAAATTCACAGATGATCAATTTATTAAATTTGACGTATATACAACAGCATATAATGTCAAAAAACTATATTCAATTTAATAACCTAAATGTTGGTACCAATGTTGAAGAATGTGCTGATATTATGTGAGAGCAAAATTGTGTTTATTATGGCGGAAACGAGTGCTAACATTAAAAAGCAATCTTCATTCAGTAATGAAACTAAATTTATTTAAGAAAAAATTTTTAACAAATAATTAGGTATATCAGTTAAATGAATAATTTCTGATATTGTTGTATCTCGATTACGTAAATTAATTAAACCATTAATTAAACTTGTTTCATTAATTATAATTATGTAAGGTATTCCTATTTCATCTATTTCAGTAATATTTTCATTCAAAGTAAATTGATTATTACAATTAAACACTTTAATATTGCTTTTATATAATAATAATTTAATATAATTTCCCAAATCATTTAAATCATTAAGCTTTTCATCTGAAATTACTTAAAAATAAAAAACTTTAATTTATATTTTAAATTATAATAAAATAATCAATACCTTTACTATCATAATTCAATAATAATCCACATTGGTAAGGTGCTAACTGGCTATTTAAACATATTATATTATTATCCGCGGAATCAATACCATCAAACACTGTATCTAGTAAATATAAAGCAAATAAAATTTAATAAACTATAGTTATATGTTTTAAAGATAAATTTATACTTAATGCAATATTGTCCATAAACTTTGTCGATAACAATACATTTTTATCATGCAAATTAAATAATTGTAAATTTTCCAATAATATATTACCAAAACTAAAATTGCTTAAAATCTGTATTGTTTTCGTTGAATAATTATTTATTATTTCTTCTGTTAGATTTAAACGTTTAGGATTAACGATTAAACTAATTAAGAAAAATTTATGATTATATTTTAATTGATTAAATAAATCTTCATTGTTATTATTATTTAAAATATAATATTTCAATAATAATTTACCAGTATTAATATTTATTAAATCATCTTTGATAATATTCTCTTTTGGTTTATTAAACTTAATTATTTCTAAAAAGTTTTTATTATTTTTAATCATTTCAAGTCTAAGCTTGGTTTTGTTTATAAAAACTGAAGGATTTTCTATAAAATTATCTAAACTATCTATTGAGTTCTGATCGTCTTCGTAACATTTTAAATTTTTTTCACATGATAGTATTTTATTTTTTATATTTTCATAAAGCAATTTGCCATTATTTAAATATATTATTTTATTTATTTGGTCGTTAATAAAAGTTATATCAAAATAGTTACGTGTTTTACAAATATTTACTAAATGTTTTATTAATTCATTCTTCTTCGGCATTATTATGATTTTATTCTAAAGGAATATTTCCAGGCGGTGCAATAAAATAATTTTCTTCAACAACTTTTGAATTTTTAATAATATCGTCAGTTTTACCACCATCTGTAACTTTATCATCCCGCAATTCTAATATTTCATCTTCTAAAACTGTGTACATTGGTTCAATATTATCTGTATTTATATCAAAAATGCCTTCAGCAAACTCAATAGAATCTCTTAAAGTATTCAGTACTTCACTAAAAAGATAATTTTAATTAATTTATTATACAAAACATATATTGTATGCAAACTCACGTGTCGGTTAGATCGACTAATGATAATCGTTCTAATAATTTTATTGTTTCATGACTTAGTTCAATTTTTTTAGGAACTAAATCTATATTTAATTTTTTATTAATGTATGGTTTTTGTGGTACTTTCGTTGCTCGGTCATTCTTTGAACAACAAAGACGTATGGTTGTTATTCTAAAAATATTTCTTGATTGAAAAATATGTTTTGGTATATTTATCATGACACACTGAGTGAGGTTATGTTTCTTTTTTAATTTATTTATTTATAAAATAAATATTGAATTATTTATTTTTATTTTGAATTAAACTAAAATAAAAATAGTAATTAATAATTTAATTTAATTGATGAAATCTATAATTAAAAATAGTAGTTATGTTTCGAGTTTTTACAACTTAAATTATGGCAAATGACACTTGTCAAAACCATATGTTTTAGATGTGCTTATACCGGCCAAACGTTATTTTAATTTGCTAAACGTTAAAAATGTTTTTTATTAAGTGTGAACTTCAGATTTTTGTTTAGAAGTCTTAAATTGCTTAATAATCATGAATAAAATAATAAGGACATTTAGTAGTAAAATAAAAGCAGACGAATTTTTTCCCTATAGTACAGTTAAACACTTTCAAAAGAATGGTGAAGAGAAAGTAATAGATAAAAAAGTTAAAGAAGAAAAATGTAATTCAGATATGAAAGAAGTAGATTATCGTGTTAATGAAATGAATATCCAGCTGTTATCAAAATCCTTACATCAACAAATATTCGGTGATACTAAACATGCTTCTGTACCAGATCCAAATCTTGTGGAAAAGTACATATCTATAATATATATATTTATTTAACGTTATATTTTAAGAATATGCAATTTATTTATTTTTTTAGTTGGAAAAATGATCTTCTAAAACATGGAATAAATTTGAATAATCAAACTGTATTTGATGATGTAGATATTAAGTTGCCAAAACTAAAAGGAGCAAATATTGAAGAACATTTTTATAATATTGCCATCGAACAAACTGAACCGTATAATAATTTAATTAAATCTTTATTACATGAAATTCCTAGTATTCCAAAAGTATATTGTTTTCTTCATGTTTAAGAATTTTTAAATAAATTTGTAAGAATTTTCAGGAATGGTCTATGACACCAGGATGGACGTGTTATAAAGAAAATAACGAAGCAATGCAAATAAATTATCCTGCTGAAGATGCTTTAGTATTTGATGTAGAAGTATGTATGTCAAATGGCATGGGTCCCACTTTAGCGTGTGCTGTTAGTAATAAATATTGGTATTCATGGACTAGTCCAAACTTAATTAATTTAAAATATCAAAATGAAGATAAATTATCAATTAACGATTTAATACCAATAGAATCAACTATTCACGATACGGGCTATGATTTAAGCAAACAATTTAAAAAACATAAACTTATAATTGGACACAATGTGTCGTATGATCGGGCTCGAATAAAGGAACAATATTGGCTAGAAAATACTGGAGTAAAATTTTTGGACACAATGTCTTTGCACATATCCGTTAATGGTATAACAAGTTACCAGAGAAATTTATTAAAAACAAAATCAAGTAAGAAGATGAAAGAACAGCTTGAAGAAAATGACGAAAATGACATTGATAATGATTTTAATCCTGAAAGTAATAAAAAGTCATCATTAAATAATTTAGCAGATTTATATAAATTCTACTGCAATAAAACATTGGCAAAGGACGATCGAAATTTGTTTGTAAATGGAAAGTTAATTGATATAAAGAATAATTATCAAAAATTAATGCTTTATTGTGCCAAAGATGTTATAGCAACACATAATTTATTAAAAGTATTATATCCCTTATTTTTAACACGATTTCCACATCCAGTTACATTAGGCGGTATGTTAGAATTAAGTAAATCATATTTACCTGTGAATAAAAATTGGAAATTATTTATAAACAATACAAATATAATTTATAATGAATTAAATTTAGAATCCAAGTATTTGTTAAATAAGTCAGCCGATCGTGCCTGTCGTTTATTATGTAATGAGAATTATAAAAATGATTTGTGGATGTGGGATCAAGATTGGTCTATACAAGAATTTAAATTAAATAAGGTGAAATCTGTAAAAAAAACTGCAAAAGACGACAAAGAAAACGTCGTACCAGATTTGAATAATGAATTGCAAAGATTAGAGAACAAATTTAAATATTTAATTGAAACGAAACAATTATTGCCAGCGCGTCGCCCATTATTACCCGGTTATCCAAATTGGTATAGGAAATTATGTCTTAAATCTAATACAACAGATTGGCGGCCAGGTGCACAAAATTTAACTACTGGTATGAAAATAGTACCGCAATTATTAGCTTTATCATGGGAAGGTTATCCACTTCATTATACCCGAGAACATGGCTGGGGGTTTTTAATACCCCATCAATCGAAACGACCAGAAGGTAGTACAGATGGAAAAATTCCCTTAGAACGACTCGTAGAAAAGTGTCCAGTTTTACAAATAAAAGATTTGAACGACCATCGTAACGATGAAGATATTTATTACAATTTAAGGAAAGATGTTGAATTAAATCTTAGTAAAAATAGTTATTATAGAAATAATAAAGGTAAAAACAAAAAAAATCAAGAAGCAGTACTACAGGAAAACTCTTATTCCGGAGCAGGTGTTTGGTGTAATTTGAATTTAGAAAATGTATGCTATTTTTTTAAACTGCCTCACAAAAATGGTAAACATTTAAGTGTTGGAAATCCACTGTCCAAAGATTTTTTAATTAAATTTTCCGATAATATTTTAAGTGGAAATGATAAAAGTGCTGAGCGCATTATTTCCATTGCAAAAATGTTATCATATTGGCGTAATAATCAAGATAGAATAATGAACCAGCTACTCATCTGGCTACCGAAGTTTAATATTCCAAATTATTTGAATAGCATAAACTATGAGTATGGAGTAATTATACCACAAGTAGTTGTTTGTGGAACACTAACACGACGAGCTATGGAACCGACATGGATGACAGCTAGTAATGCACAAGCCGATCGCGTTGGTTCAGAATTGAGGTCAATGATACAAGCTCCACCCGGTTATAAAATAATTGGTGCAGATGTTGATTCGCAGGAACTATGGATCGCTTCTGTATTGGGTGATGCTAGTGAAACAGGAATTCATGGCGCCACACCTTTTGGATGGATGACTTTAAGTGGTACTAAATCGAATGGCACTGATATGCATAGTGTGACTGCCAAAGCAGTAGGTATATCTCGTGATCACGCGAAAATATTAAACTATGCTCGAATTTATGGTGCTGGTCAAAATTTTGCGGAACGTCTATTGAAACAATTTAATCCATCTATAACCGATGGCGAAGCAAAGCAAAAAGCGATTAAAATGTTTACTCTCACAAAAGGCAAAAAACTTTTTTACTTATTACCGGAATACCATACTGATCTAATTGATAAAGGTTATTCCAGCTATGAAGCATCAAAAATATCGCGAATATATGGTAAAACTGTTCAAGAAATATTTACAAAAGGTAAATGGATTGGTGGCACTGAAAGTGCCATGTTTAATCGATTAGAGGAAATAGCAGGCAGTGAAAATCCAGTAACACCATTTTTGGAATCACGGCTTAGTTTAGCATTAGAACCAGATTCCAAAAATGATGATAACTATCTCCCAACACGTATTAATTGGGTGGTTCAAAGTGGAGCAGTCGACTTTTTACATTTAATGTTAGTCTGTATGCGATGGCTTATGGGAGATCATATTCGATTTTGTTTGAGTTTCCACGATGAGATTAGATATTTAGTTCGCGATAATTTAGCTTATAAGGCCGCACTAGCAATGCATATAACAAATCTACTAACACGTTCATTTTGTGCAAAAAGGTAAGATTCATAATTACATAAAAATAATTAAATTAAATTATATAATAATAATTTTTATGTATAGAATTGGCCTTAATGATTTACCACAATCAATAGCATTTTTTACATCTGTTGAAATTGATACAGTTTTACGAAAGGAATCACATTTAGATTGTAAAACACCATCAAACCCTCATGGACTGTCATTGGGCTACAATATACCAAAAGGCGAATCACTTAATATTTATGATTTAATTAAAAAAACAAACGATAATGATTTAACAAAATGGAAATGGCATCAGAAATAAATTTTTATTTTTTATGTAATAATAAAGAAAAAAAAAATAATTTAATTATAAGTGTCTAATAATAAACGTAATAAAAGTAAATAAAAATAATTTATTCATTTTTTCTTATATTCTCCTAAAAAATGCATGTATTCTGTAACATACGGATCATTCTTTTCAAATAATGTACGTTCTGGTTTAACACCAACAGCTAACATAGGTACATAGCCAGAATATCCTAATTAATACATGATAATCATTCAATTAAAATTATTATTTAATTATTTATTTACTGCTTATAATCGTATACCTGGTGTAATAATATCATAAAATAAGCTAATTTTATTATCTTTGATTAATGATTTTAAATGATCGCTTTCCTCATTTGTTAAAAGTTTATCTACTGAAGGTTTGCACCTTTGTAACACCAAAAAACAATGATTAAAACATTTTTTTTTAACTAAAAGCAATTAAACTAAACTTACAATTTTGCGTAATTTTTCCTTTTCCAAAATTCATCTGTAGGATTTATATTCGATCCAGCACGTAATCTTTCCTTATCCCATTTACCAATTTGACTATATAATTTCTTATCTAATGGTAAACAAACGCTTGAGTTTTTAAAACGTACAGGCTCGCCAAATGTCTGCAGTACAGTATTCATTTTCTGTTGTCTAAATTAAATAATTCTTTAATTATTTTTATTTCTTAAAGTTAAACATATTTGATTTATTCATACTCTTTAGGCTTACTTCCAGTTATTTCTTGAGCTTTTTTCCAATCGGAAGTATATAAATTATCAATAAGACCTCCTTTTGAATACATTACCTAAAAACAAATTTACAAATGCTTGAATTAAAATTCGATTTATTGAGGAAAAATAAAAATTATACACCTTTTCTGGTAAAGTGTTTAAGCATATTTGTGGCACCATATAAACTTTTGGCTGTGTTTTACGAAAATCACGTTGCTGTTCGTGTGAGATTATTTCGGGTTCATAATTAATAAATTTGTCCGTTGGTCTGGTGTTCACGACCTCTTTTTTACGATAATATGTATCAAATGGTACATATACTGTCTCACTATACCTACACATTGTTTCCAAATCCATTTGAGATGGTTTTTTGAGATTTAGTCCCTTTTCATAATTCTTCTCTACAATATCATATTTTTCATATTCTTTTGGCTCCGGCACTATTGCTTTTCTATCACGAAAATCAGTATTATATGTTGTTAAGTAACTAAATAATTCAATTGCCATAATGTTTATTGTTCGTTAGCGTGCTTCTAAATATTTTTTAAAAAATCAAAATAAAATATATTGCACAATAAAAATGACAAATAATTAAATTTAAAATCAGAACGAAAAATATTTTAATTACATTTTCCAATTTGTTTAATAGTTTTTTTTTCTTAGTTCGCCTCGCCTATTTTATAGTTTTCAATTTGGAGTTTTACTCTCATTCATCAGAATAGAATTCTATAAAGCATTTTGTAGTGTCTTTTTAAAAGATATTTAATTCTATTGCTTTCTTATGTATTAAATATTCAAAATTATTTTCTGACAAAAAAAGAGTACAAAATACCTAAATAATTTAAAATAAAAAGATTTTATTTATTGAAAATACAAAATTAAACCTTAAAAGAGTTACTTACTTAGCAGGTATACTACATAGACAAACAGAATATAATTAATTCTAAAAATCAATCGATATTCGTGCAAGATATATTTAATCATGCAGTTTATATTATAAATAAAATTAAATTATTAAATTATAAGTGCAATTTATAATGCTTAGCATTTATATGATTGGTAAACGCACATGATGGTCATAAATTTATGTTTTTTGTTTGTACAACTAATGAGCGAAAGGGTATCTGAATGCCTTTTAAACACCATATACACCAATTGCTTTTATTATTTATATAAATAATTTATAATAGATTGAAGTATCGTGGTTAGATCATTAAAATTACTAGTGTCATTTCCTTTAATTCAAACATAATAAATTAACAATATAATATAATATAAAAAAATTCTTATAATTTATTCATGAACCTCTACAGACAGTAACGTGCATATTCATAAATAATTATACAAAAAAAAAATACGATTGAATAATTTATTTTCTCATTTTTTACTATATTTAAATAATACTTGAGGGTGTTGTAACGTTTATTATCATATTGTCAACTAACAAATTAAAATTAAATCAAATTATTACAGAGATGCGAACAATTTTAGTAGTATCAAAGTATTTCAGAAGTTACTTGTGATTGCTTTACATATTTTTTAGTATTAAAATTTATCTTAAAAAAAATAAAATAATAATAATAATAAAATAAAACGCTATCTATTTCTATGCTTTTGAATTTTCTCGAATTCATTTTAAAATTATACAGCATAATTTTTCGTTATAAAAAATAATTTTACTCTATTGATTAATTAATCAAAATGTCTGCTTAAATTTCTATTTTATTAAATAAATGCGTGGGTATAAAGGTGGTTATAAAATCTGGAAATATGCAATGGGCGTGCCGAAATATTTGCTCATCTTGTGCCGCCAATAGCATTATTAAATATAGTACAAATGTGGCTATTTTTACAATATAACAATAAATGTTCAATTAATAATTACATATAAGTAATAAAACAAATACATACATTTGGCGGTTTTCACCAATGATAAGTATTAAAAACACTCATGCACTTTATAATATTTAACTATTCTGATTTTATATAAATAGAATATAATGATGAACATTTGTTTATATTAATTCTTGTTTTGAATAAAAAATAAACCATAATACAAGTTGATTATGTATAAGAAAGTGTTAATTATTTTTACTTTATTTCTATTTAATACAAATTGCAAAGTTTATTTAAATGATGAAACATTTAATGATAATTTAATAAAAAATAATGAAATATTTTTTAATAAAATCTTTGAAAAAAATAATCATATACAAATTTTAATTATAAATCAAAATTTATCAAATTTATATATAGAAAATTTATTAAATATATTTTTAACAAAAAAGACAATTAATTTATTAAATTTAACAATTAATAATAATAATAATAATAATAATAATGATATGGATAATTGTTTTAATTTAAAAAATAGTTTAAATAATTTATGGTTAAATAATAATTTAAATGGAAATATAATTATAACAAATATTTTTTTAATCAATTTAACAATTAATTGTTTAATTAATACATATGATAATTATTTATTGTTAATTATTAATGATAATAATTTAAATATTGATGAAAAATTAATTTATAATATTTTTATAAAAAATTGGCAACAAAATCGCTCAATTAAATTTACAATTTTATTTAATAATCATTTATATTTCTTTAAACCATTTTTATATAATAATAATTATAAAAAATACGGCATGATTTTCAATTATGATGATCAGAATTTAACGGAATTATATATGTTGGAGAATTTCACAAATTTAAATGGTTATCCTGTACGTGCGGAAATATTTCCATCGGCATTTATTTTACCAGTTTTAAATAAACAGATAAGTTATTTAAATTATACTGGCGGGATAATGCAACAGTTTATTGGTGTCGATGCTAATGTTGTTAATATTTTAATGAATTTAATGAATTTTACGCGTAAGTAGTTAAAATTTTCTTCTTTAATTTAATTAATAAATAAACAAAAATCATATTTCTTTAAAGTTTCACTACAAAAATCGGATAGTGATGCATTTGGCTTTCAATTACCTAATGGAACATTTACTGGCACCTTGGGACGATTAGTTAATCACAATAGTGATATTGCACTTACCGGATTTTTTATAAAAGATTATTTAACAAGTGATATTGAATTTACTGTAGCAATATACAGTGATGAAGTGTGTTGTGTTGTAGAAAAATCAAAACGTGTTCCACAATCATTATTGCCATTAGCATGTTTTCAAACACATTTATGGTTCTTTTTAATTATCTTTATTTTTTTTATATCTTTTATTTGGTTATTTTTAAGAAAATTAAATCAAACAAATGCAATACGTAATTATCATCGTTTATATGGAAAATTTAATATAAATAAAAATTTAAATGATAGAAATTTTGATAAAATACGTTTTTCGTTGCCGAATACACATGAAAATAATAATAAAAATATTATATTTACGGATACTGTAAAATTAATGTTAAGCTCACCATTAAATAATTTTACAAAAGTAACATCAGAACGGTTTTTCATTGCATCAATTATAATTATTAGTTTAATATTTGTATCAATATTTCAATCAACATTATCTACATCATATACGGAACCAATTTATTATAAAGATGTGAGCAGTTTAAATTTATTAGAAAAAACAGATATGAAAATAAAAATTAAATACAAAGGTATGATGGATGATTTATTTCCAAGAAATTCATCAATACTTTTTAATAAATTGCATGATAAATTATTTTATTATCAAAATATTAGTGTATCACTATTGAAACAAATATCACTTGGTGAACATATGGCATCTGTAACTAGAAAATCAAGTGTTAAATTAGATAATGCACTATATTTTTCCCATAAACAATTATATTTAATACCTGAATGTCCGAAAATTTATAATTTAGCATATGTATTACCGAAAAATTCAATTCTGTTAAAACGCATTAATACAATATTATTAAATTTATTAAATAGTGGCTTAATTAATAAATGGATTAATGATATGAATTATAATCAAACATTATATAATTTAAAACATTTTGGTAATTATAATGTAATTAAATATAAAATATTTACAATTAATGATTTGCAATTACCATTTTATATACTTATTTGCGGTTTAGTTATTAGTTTAAATATATTTTTTATTGAGATTATTGCTTATTATTATTATTATAAAAATAAGAGAAATAATCATTAAAAATAGACAAGAGGTGTCGTCCGATATATATATATGTGAAATAGTAGTTATACATGCACATACACTATACGACCGCATACACATATATAATATACCAAAAAATGTCGGATGGAAAATGGAGATGAAAATAATTCTTTTAGCTAAGAAAAATTGTGTAAAAAACTTATGAAAACACCTATATAATTATTATCTTACAACATATTCGTATTTACTATGTATTTCATACTTATTTTTATTAATAACGATAATAAATAAATTTTACTCCATAAGTACTTATAACTAATTAAATAAATAATTATATAATCAATTAATTATAAAATTTGAATTACAAATCAAAAGCTTATTTAGTGATATCGTCACTACTTGATAATAATAAACGTTTATTATAAACAGATGCAATATTGTTTTCATTCCTAACGAACTTGAACCACTTAAAGGCACTCATTCGATAATAACGTCCTCTGACGCTGGCTTTCTTTTTATTAGGAAATCCATTATCAGAGTCTGAATTTTTGCTTCTCAAGTTGCTTGTAGAGTTCTAAGAATTTTTTTTAATTTATAAAATTATTATAAATTTTTGAATTTCGATTTAGATCGATAAAATCATGCAAAAAAAGAGCAATCTTATTGTGGACCGTTTTATTTTGAAATTGTGTAAAAAGAAAGTTGGTTTGCGAGAGCAAAAGTCAGCATGACATTATAGACTTACGTCAGTTTTATATCAAGAGTCTTTCATGTAGTTGAGACATATAGTTAGTATAAATTGTTGTTTATGCATTGAAATGCTTATATTGACGCATATATAATATAATTGTTAGGTTACCAGTTAATTTGGCGGCATTTTTTAATGTCTTATTCCGTGTAACAAGCCAACGCTTTGTTAATAATTTAATTTATAATTTTTTATATTAAATTCAGAAAATTATTTTAATAATTATTCATATAAAGTATTATTAATTAAGTTTAGTTTAATTACTTTTTTGTTTAACACCTAAATCTACAATGGTAAGTTTCAAAAACTGTTAAAAAAAAAAAAAAATTATAAATAAATATATTTTGGCTTCTATTAGGATAATGAATTACATTTTATGAACAGTAAAGATATAAAAAATATTGATTGTAATGTGGAATCGGATGTTCCGATAAAAAATAAGGAAAGTAATTTAATAAATGATTTAAATGGTTATACTATTGGCTATAGGATTAATCATGATGAACAACAATATTTAGATTTAATAACTAATATAATTGAAAAGGGTAATAAAAAATCAGATCGTACTGGTGTTGGTACTGTGTCCATCTTTGGTGCCCAAATGAAATTTAATTTGCGTGATAATATTTTTCCACTATTAACTACGAAGCGAGTTTTTTGGCGAGGAGTCGTTGAGGAACTTTTATGGTTCATCGAAGGAAATACTAACGCAAAGGTTTTACAAGATAAAAATGTACATATCTGGGATTGCAATAGTACACGAGAATTTTTAAACTCAGCTGGATTTCATGATCGTGAAGAAGGAAAGTCAACTTTGTTTTCAAAATGTTTTTATTTAGGGAGTAATAGTAATTTTTATAACAGGCGATTTAGGACCCGTTTATGGATTTCAGTGGCGGCACTATGGTGCAAAATATAAAACATGTCACGATGATTATTCTGGTCAGGGATACGACCAGTTACTTGATGTTATCGATAAAATTAAAAATAAACCAGAAGATCGTCGCATTATTATGTGCGCTTGGAATCCTATTGATGTACCCAATATGGCATTACCCCCTTGTCATTGTCTAGTACAATTCTATGTTGCCAACAATGAATTATCCTGTCAATTATATCAACGTTCAGCGGATATGGGTTTAGGAGTTCCCTTTAATATTGCTAGCTATTCACTACTAACTTACATGATTGCTCACATAACTGGATTAAAAGTAGATCGAAATTTTTTTTAACAAAACATTTAATATTTATATATATATATATATTTTTAAATCAACAGCCAGGAGACTTTATCCATACATTAGGTGACGCCCACGTCTACTTGAACCACATTGAACCATTGCAAGAACAGTTAAAACGCGAACCAAGACCTTTTCCGCAAATAACAATTAAAAGAAAGGTGACAAACATTGAAGATTTTCGTTTCGATGATTTTGAATTATTAAATTATAATCCTTATCCTAAAATAAGTATGGAAATGGCGGTGTAACACATATTTAGTTGTATTTAAATTGGTGTTTTGTATGTATATTAATAAAATAAAATCCTTAAATTTGTATGTGAATAACGTGAGTTATTTTTTAATTAATTAATAGAATTTACTTTAAGGTAGTTCTAGGATTGTATATTATGAATAAATTCTTTAAATTTTTGTAATTAAAGTAATGAAAGTAATCATAATGTATTACTTGGCTGAGACTAATAGTTTCATTCTTAGATTCAGTTTAAAATATAAAAAATCGTTCCAATCATCAGCAGCGGATCCTCGTAAGTGATTAGATTGTCGCAGATAACATAAAAAGAATTGTAAAAAAATTGCTCTCGCGATGAAGACTCAGTAGTTTTATCATAAAATAATTTTCTTTTTTGAGTCCTATTGTTTAATAAAATTTTCTAAAAATTGTAGCAAAACTAATCCTTTAAATAGTGTGCATTTGTGCCTTTGATTGTAATGATTTACTTGTAGAATTGACCCGGTTTAAATTTTTTTCCTCAATTAAAGTCATGAATGCCATTTCATATGTTTCCGAAAAAAAAAATTACTTAAATTTTGTACAAACATAAAATATCTTATTGAAATACTGCAACTTTCTTCAGTAAATAATTTCCGATTAAGCTTAACTAGTGAGTTGCACACGGAATGAAAAACGCAATCGGGCTATATTTTTTAAAGTGCACTTGTAGCCCTGAGTATATTTCCGACATATTCAAAGCGTTCTCATATCATTTTGCGCTATATTGTTTTATTTCTTCACCGAATCTGCTTAAAAAATTTAATATTGTTTTCTCTAAAAATGGCAATACATGTTCCTTCATGGCTAGCGGGCCATCTAAATTAGACGTTTTTTTTTCGACAGCTAAACGGCTAAACTTTTTTCGATTTCGGGATGTTTAACAAAATTTTATTACGGTTTTCCAATATTATTACCTGCAGAAACTACTAAATAAATTTTGTTGTATACATAACAGATCAAAAAATTATTCTTATTAGTGAAGTACTGTGTGTCTGTAAACCAAAAATAAAAAAAAAGATTATATAACAAACGACCATTATACTTACTCTGAATTACATCACAAAGTGATGCATATTTATTAGATTAAAAAATTACATAATGAATTTAGAAAATTTAACTCTTCTATAAGTGATATTCATATTGCTAATAATTTAAACTAAAATTTCAGATTTACTCTAAGAAATTTGAAACGGGACTAACTTCAAACAATTTCAAGAAATTAAATGCAAAATGGACGTTTATAAAAAAAATTAAATAAGTTTATCGATATTCTCGATTACAGATATAACATCGATTTATCGAAATATCGTTTATATTATGATCTCTATTAGATCAGTATAAGATTATCTAACAATTTTGTCAGTTAAAATGTATTTATTAACTAATAAAAGGATTAGACATTGGTAACCGACCCATTGTATTAAATAATTGTGTTTATTATATTAGTATATAGGAATAAATCTCTGTACAGAATTTAATAGCTAAAATGATGAAAACAACCTGCAGAAACAATTTTTTCAACTAATAGAATACATTACACGATGAAAAGGGATTTAATAAAACATTCTAAATAAATATTTTTAAATGGCTTTTTATTATTAAAACATTATGCCGCCTTACTGTTTATTTATTATTTATGTATTAATTTAATTAAACTTCCTTCTTTAGCATTAAAGTTTTTTTTTTTTACTTTTTTTCTCACATTTCGTCCTCTATTATTTTCTTTTTTTTTTTAATAATAAATATTTAATTTTAATTAACAAAAAATGAGAAGAAAATGTGTTTGTTTAGTAAATTTTTGTTCCAATATATACGCTTACATAATATTGTTGTGAATATTATTAATTAAAAATAAATTAATTAATTAATTTAATTTAAATTTTCATAACATATCTATTATTATTATTATTTTTTTTTTTGGTTTAACAAAGTGTATTATTTCTTGCTTGTATTCAATAAAAATTTTATGATTTACGTTGATTTTAATAAAAAAAATAAAATTGCAAATTTATTCCTTTAGCAATTCCTTATTTCTTTTTTTTTATTAAATAATAATTAATTTTTAATTAAAAACGTTTACTTAAGTAAATTTTTTATTGTTTTATGATTAATTTGCGTTTTTATGGTAAAATCTCGCAACTGTATTTACTGTGTCAAAAGCGCGCCTTAAAAACAAATTCAATTTTATTTAATTAAATAAAAAATTAGTCAATCATATATGTCTATTTTTTTTTTTTTGAATTTAAGTAAACTCACAGAAAAAGGCGGTGTGGTCGATAGTGTGATGCCCCAGCTCCCCACCAATTGGATACATTTTTTTTTGACAATTTGCAAAATGGCTACGCAAACAGTATACATACCCCAAATATTTCAATATAACATCAATGCATTATATTTTGTTTTATATAAAATTCTTAAAGACTGATAAAATATCAAGTTTGGGATCGTTTAAATAATTTATTAGAAATTCAATTTCTTAATTCTCTAATTATTAATAACTGATTTTTTTTTTCTTGAGGTTCTAATTATTATTGTTTACTTTATGCATTCTTTTATTATATAGTGACTAAATAAATATTAAATTATTATCAAATTAAAAATGTATTTTTAAATAAACTTTTGTATTTAAATTTAAACCCAAAACTACATTTTGGATGCTGCTGCTGAATTTTTAAATGCGCGCTTTTGGCTTGGGCAAACGCCGAGATTTTAACGCAAACGATATTTAGCGATACAAACAATTAAGTGGCAGAAAAATTCTAGATTATTTACCCTCTATTTCCGTTATAAGTCGCGGCTTATTAGTGAAAAAAAGTTTGCTTTTTTTCCAAAAATGGGCTCATATAAAGAGTGCAGCTTATTAAAGGAATGCGGCTTGTACAAAGTTTTAAAATTTTATGAAATATAATGAAAATATTGGACACAACGTATTAACGATTTCTAGAATTTGTGTTCTCCACAATCACGGGAAAAGGTTGCAAGCCTATAGTATACGGGTACAAACAAAAATTATAAAAACAAATTTTTGATTTAAGAAAGCAAAAAAAATTACCCGCGACTTATTAAAGGAACGTGGCTTAATACAGAAGTGCGGCTTATTAGAGTTTTGCAAAAACTTTTGGTAAACAATTACCTCTAAGAAGCAGCGACTTACAAGCGGTGTGAGGCTTATAACGGAAAAAGAGGGTAATTAAAAAGTAATTTATTAATTTAGTTTAAGAAATAAAAAAAATCATAATTTTAATTAACGCGAAATATATTAAAAACAAGGCATGTAAATGAGATTTAAATTTAATTTAGAAAAATCATAATTATTTTAATTAATTATTCTCTTTCTCATTTTTGTTGTTAATTAAAATCTTTTTGTTAGGTTTTTACTTAATTTTTTGTTTTTAATTAATTATTTAATAAGTTAATTTCTTATTTTTTTTACTACATTTAATCTTTAATTAATTAATTAATTTTTTTTTATTGATTTTTGGTTTTTAGGCATTTACATAATTTTTTTTTTGTCTAAATATTTATTAATTTATTATTTTTTTTTTTTTTTAATTAATGAAAACAAAAATAAAATTTGATTTTTTTTTTATTTTAATTAATTATTATTATAATTATGATAATTATTATTATTATTATTAGTGGTATTTTTTTAAAAATTATTTTCATTCTCTTTATAAAGTTGTTTATTTATGTTACTAAAATATTTATTATTAACTACATGAAAACATTAATCAGTAACTTCTATGATGACTAGATGTTTGTTTGTTAATTTTAATGTAATTAATTATTAATTTAAATTAAAAAAAAAACAGTTTTCTTTTTTGGTTAATTAATTATTGAAACATAAAGTGTCTGAATGTTGTTGTGACATTTTTTTTTCTTTTAAATTTTATTTAATTATGTAGGAAAGGCTAATGAATTACCTGAATTAGTGACTTTTTTTTTTTAAATCCTATTTATAATGTAATTAGTTAAATAATTAATCTGAATTAAATATGCTGGGTTAGTTTTTATTTCTTATTTTTCTTAACCAACAGCAAGTTATAATTAAAGTCACTGTATACCCTTATTATAGCTAGTTTAGCTATGCACTAAAGCAGTTCAGGGACTGTTTGGAAATTTGTAACATTTATATTAACATTAAATTTATTTTTTTTTTTTAATTACTTTTATTAAATACAAATATATAACAATTATTGAATAATTAAATAACCGAAGAAAAAATATAGTTTTTTTTTATTTTGTTTTTAAATAAAACAAATTTTCTATTTAAAACTGTTCTTATATAATTAGAGTATTTTTTTTTTTTTTAATAAATTTATAATTACGTCAATTTAATGTTTATATAATTGTTCTAGTTGTTAATTAATTAATTGTTTTAATTACGTTAATTTTTAAATCGTATATTTAATTCTTTTAAAGAATTGTCTTTTTTTCTTTTTTTGTTTTGAAAATTTTCTTTAAACTTTTGGTCATACGTTTTTGTAGGTACCTTGTACATGATTTAAATAATTAATTTTTATATATTTTACTAATTAAATTTTATTTAATTAAATAATTATAATCATTTATTTTTTTATTACGATGAATTTTTATATTTGTTTGTTTTTTTTTTATTAAGTATTATTTACTTTCAAATTTTGATTAAATACAAAGCATTAAACTGTTAATAGCAAAACATTATATTTTTTTTTTTTATAACTGGACAGCTTTTTATTTAATTTTTATTAATTAATAAATTTTGGAATTAAATCTTTTACTATTAATTAATTCATTTTTAGTATAAATAAATTGCTGGCAAAAATATTAAGTGTTAAATGTATTTATTTTTTGTTACGTTTTAATTAAGTTAATTAAATAAATATTTAGGAAAATAACAATTATATAGCGAAGTATTTTTTGTTTTTTTTTTTTCTTTCATTATTACCTGAAGCGAGCTTTACGTAATTTATTTTAAGCATAAATATTAATAATTTAACAAAAAAACACAAAAAATTAAATATGCAAAAATAAACAATTATTACGCTTAGCAGATGAGACGGTCGCGGTTTTGTATTTTTTATTTTTTTAAATAAATTTATTTTTACATTAAAAATGGCCAATTAATTAATTTAAATAATTAATTAATTCTTTAATAATTTTTTTTTTCTATTTTCTTTTTGTACTTTAAAGCTTGTAACTATTGTACACTTGACTTTGAGAGAGAGAAAAAAAACACTTTAATATGATGCAAAAATTTACCGTTTTGAGTTATTAGAAACTCGAAATAAAATTCCTGTCTGCCTTTTAATTATATTTAATTAGTTTATTAGTTTTTCTTTCTGTTTTATGGACGGGCCATTTATTTTTCAAAAACAATAATTAATTTTTTATTTTTTATGCAAATCATTTGAATATAATTTATATTTTTAATTAAATTTATGTTAAATGAGCTGTTTTTTCGTTATATTTTGTAGACATTTTCTGATATTTATTATGTATATTTAGCAAAATAGTATATATGTATGTATATATATTTATTTAAATAAATTTATTTTTATTTTTATTAAAGACGGATGTTTAATGGATTTATTTATTTTTGTGTAAAATGATTGAATTAAATTTATATGTATATATAATTGCTGTAAAAATTGTATATAGTGGATTAGAGAAATTTAAAGAAAAAATTAAAACGTCTAGATGACTGGCGAGTTTTTTATTTTATTTATTTAATAAATTTAATATGCTTAGTAAAATTAGCATTTGAATTTATGTAATTAAAATTATTAATTAATTACACTGTGTGGATTTATTATAATTTTTATTATTATTACGGATACATTGTTTTAGTTAATTTCAATAAATAAACGAATTAATTAATTAAATTTATTATTATTATTTTTCTTTTATAAATTGTATTTCATGTAGTATGTAAAATGTGACGGTTAATTAAGTGTGTTGTTTTCTTAATTTTATTTATTTATTTATTATGAATTATTTTTCGAAAATTTACGAAAATTTTTATTTATTTGTGCAAAGAAGGATGTTTTTTGTTTTATTTTAATTATAAAATGAATTAAAATTCTATCTATGCGTTATATATTTATATAAGATTTTAATTTAATTATTTATTTTAGTTTTTTTTTTCTAGTTTCTTATTGTTTGCTTTAAAAGATTTTTTATCATTTTATTTAATGTATAATTTTGTAGCAGTAAATTTAAAATTTTAATTTAATTTTTAATTAAAAAAACGAAGGCAATTTATTAAATAAAAAAAATATTTCTTTGCCAATTTAATGATTTTTTAAATTTAAATAATATAAATGCTAATTTTTCTTTTTTCAGTAATAATTTTTGTTACTTTTCTTTTCTTTTTTTTATTTTGTTTAATGTAAAATCTAATTATTAATAATATAATATTATATTTAGATTATATTTTCTACTTTTTATTTAATAATTTATTATTTTATTTTAATTAAATAAACATGACCTGTATGCGAATCATAATATTATTTTTGGTAGTTTTTTTTTTCTTCAATAAAACTTCTTGAATTTAATTAATTTTTTTTTCTTTTCATAATTATTAATAACAAAAACAGCCACATAATTTATAAATTTGGCAAAATTTATAATTTATTTACTGTTATGTGATAACAGTTTGCTAGTTTTTAGTGTACTTCTTTGGTACAAATGTAATTATAATGTTAATAATATTAATAATAATTATAATGATAATAATAATAGTAATAATAATTAAGCTGACTTTTAAATAAATATCTTTCTTTTTATTTCACGATAACAAATCTTTTAAATAAATTTTTTTTTATTATTAATAATAAATAAGCTTGGTTAGTTTATTTTTTGATTAATTATTTTTTTGTTTTGTTTTAATAATAATTATTATTATAATATATAAAAGCTTTATAATTAAGGAAATAAATCCTTTTATAAATAAAAAATAATTTAAACCAAGCACACAATAATATAAACTAACATAATTTACGTTTATTTTCTTTATAAATATTCATTTTTATTATTTTTTAGTAATTTTAGTAATTTTTAATATATAAATATCTAATCACTACCCTGTGATGGTTAAACGGAATGCTAAGTTTATATATTTTTTGTGGTATGTGTAAGGTTTAATTTCTTTTTAATATATAAATCCTATATAATATCATTCTAATTAATTTTTGTATATCCTTTAGTAAAAAAACAAAAACAACAAATATTAAATAAAAATGCACATTTCCTTATAAAATATCATTCGTTCGTTTTAAAAATTAATTAAATAATATTAATTTCAATTTTTTATTTTTATTAATAATTTTTTTTTAATTAAAAAAAAATTCCTATTACTCGCATTATACATTTTCCTCGTCTTTCGAATTGTTCCCACCCCAGAAACGATCGAAACGATTACGAGCTTTTTCCAATACATCTGATGTTGATGTATTTGTACGACTACCAGATGGTGAATTAACATCTGGATCAAATATTGGATCATCTAAACAGCGCAATGTTGATCCAGGCACTGGTTTGTCATATCGTATTTCTGGCCCAACACCTGCATCAGTATCAACCGCTCCGGCTACACTGGATACACCAGTTTCAGCTACTGATTCTATACCGGTACTAACTTGTGTCTTAACATCATCAGTTGTTGATGATGTTTCAGCAATAGGACCTGTAATAATGCTTGTATTACTGGAATTATTATCATCATCTAAATCACGTTTTGGATCATGATGCTCTGATTTCCAAGCTAAAATTAAAATAAAGATTTAAATAAATTATAAAATGAAACATAAAATTACAATTACCATCCATTTTGCCTTGTTCAGCTAGCTCAGGAGGAGCAGATTGTGGAGCGGGAGGAGGCTTATCAACAGGTGTCGATGCTTTAAATTCACTCTGGGGGCGAACAACTGGTTCACCTAAATTACCATAAAGAAAAGGAAAAGCAATTAAATTTTTTCGTTATCCTATTTTCACATTAATTCATCAAATAAAAATAAAAAAATTACTACCTCCATCGCGAACATTTTGTGTAACCGTAAATGTTTTTCCCGTATCCAATGGTACAGTCCAATTCACCGGATCCGGTGAACGCATTAATATTTGCTCCGGAGATTTAACACGCGTTGGCTCCGGCGGTGATTTAACAATATGTTCAGTAATTTCTTGTACTGGCAATGGGCTAGCACTTGCTACAGACTCAACACCATCCTTTTCATCTTCTTCAGCTAAAATTAAATCATTCAAACGGATAACTTTTTTTTTATTTCTTTTATTTATTTATCAAATACTTTACAACTACAAAAAAAAATTAAATTAAATAAAACTAAATATAAAAAGAAAAAAAAAAAAAAGATGAAATAAAATTAATTAAAATTTTTCTTTTCTTTTTCAATTTTTGCTCTTATTTTTTTTTATTTTTGTTTCAATTAAAAAATTATATAATAGAAAAAAATGAAATAATTTTAATACTATAAAGAAATATTCAGCGAAAGAGAAATAATAGAAAAACTCTTTAATGAATTAAATAATAAAAATGAAAAGAAACTGTTTTTGTTATATTATTATGTTGAATAATAAATTAAAGAAAAAAAAAAAAAAGAAGACACGAAAATAAATAATAAAATTAAATAAAATAAATTAAATATTTCTTTTATTATATATCTTTAATGTGTGTTTATGACATAAATATGGTCAGCTAATTACTTTACGTAAAATACTAAAAAAAAAAAGAAAAAATAAATACAAAAAAACTCCCATTAAGCATTAAATATTAAAACCAAAATAAAATAAAAAAAAGAAACGAAAAAAATGACAACAGAAAATTACATTAATAATTTAATTTGAATAACGAATAGAAATGTAAAAATAAGGTGGAAAAATACATATATTTACACAATCATGCGGCACAGAAGATATACAGAAAAGAAATAAAGATTGTTTTTTCTAATATATATAAATTTGTTAGAATAGATTATTAGTTGAGGTAATTTTTTTTCCACCCTTTGTTAATGGATCTTGATTTGTGTACTTTTTCCTTTCAGTATTTATTATTATTAATTAATGCATACTACTTAAAAAGACTACATTTAGGTGATTTAAATTAATTTTTATTCGTTTTAAGTTATAAAAAATTAATATTTTTTATTTAATTATTTATTATTGTGATAAAGAAGATAAATAAAGTTTTAATTATTTAATCGTTTAATAAATTAAGTTTATTAAGAAATAAAAATCCAAAATAATTCAATTAAAATCGTGTACCCCCGAAAGTATGCAAAAGTGTTAACTAATGTAATTGTTTCTTAATTAAAAATTAAATCTAAAAAATATGAATAAAATTTGCTTTATATGTTTATTTTAACAAAGTAAAGATAAAGCACAAGAACATTAACATAATAAATCACACAAATAATTAATAAATACATTAATATGTGAGAAAAAACAATTACACAATTAACAAAAGGTAAAAAAATAAAATTAAAATAAATTAGCTGAAAGATTAAATTAAGTTAAAATATAGTGTTTTATCTAAATTAAATTAAAACAAAATCAACAGGAGAGAAGGTTTTTCTTTTCTTAACTTAAAAATTTATAAAAGAAAATTTTTTATTTATCCCTTTTCTTTTTGTTTTAATTTAATTTAATTTTTTTTTCTCCTTAAGTAGGATTTACCTGCACAGAAAATACAAAGTACATTACAACACAACAACAATACAACAATAACAACACAACAACAATAACATAAAAATAATTAAAAAATAGTTTAGATTAAAAAAAAAAAACCACGACAAATATGTATTATTATCTAAATTGCTCTGAATTAGAAATATTATTTTTGCAGCGATTAAACAATGTTTTTTTTTTTTTAATTATTAAATTTACTTTGCGGTTATAGGATTTGCAATTATTATTATTATTACTTTTTTTTTCTTGTTTAACAAAAACTACTTACTTTCCGCAGTTTTTTTATCCACTTCTAGATTATTTGTAACTACTTTAGGCTCATTTTTATTCTTTGCAATTGTTGTTGTTAAATCATTCAATGGCTCTACATTTATAATTTTTAAATTATTATTATTAATTATATTAATATTATTATTACCATTAGTGATTGTTGATTTTGGTCTCTGTTGTTTCGTTGTTAATTTATTTGTTTTACGTAAATTAGGAACATTTAAATTATTTGATGATGAATTATTATCAATTGTTTGTGAATTATTATTTTGATTTAGATGATTACTGATGGGTACTGAATGAGCTCTACCACTAGAAGGGGGCAGAGAGCTACTTTTAGTACGGGAACGGACTGTTGTGGATAGGGTAGCTAGAAAAATAGTATACATAACATTTAAATGAAAAATAAAATAATATTTAATTTAAATTAAAAAAAATAAAACAGAAAAAAAGTGAATAAATTAAATGAAATTATATTAAATTAATTAAAAATTCAATTGTTTTAATTGTTTTTCTTTTTTCACTTCTTTTTTTTCTATTAAAACTATGTTTTATCACTACAAATAATAAATTTATTACACAATAAAGGAAAGACAAAGTAGTGGAAATTTCGTGTAAATTTTGGTTTTTTATTAATAAATTTCAAATGAATATTCTAACTCTTTACGAATCCTTAAAAAATGAAAATTTCATTTTGAAAAACCACAAGATAACCATATATTTTGTTCTTTGCTTTATTTGTAATTTAATTTTATTAAATTTATTTATTTAAATAATAATAATAACAAAAGGATGATTAAGGATAGAACAAAATAATAACCAAAGAAAATAGTTTTATTATAGGAAAAATGATTAAAGTAGAAAAATCATAAATAAGAAAATAATTTAAAAAAAAAAAAAACAAGGATTAAACATCAATTATATCCATTTAATTTGTGATTTTAATTTTAATTAATTAAATCGTCCTAGTTTTTAATTAAAGTAAAAATTAAATTTAAATAGCAAAAAAAAAAAAAAATAAATAAATTTTTATAGGATTTATGTGATATTTTATGTATTTACATAATTTTTGATTATAAGACGTCCTTTCTTTGAAATGTATATTTTCGTATAAAAACAATCTATTAATTAAGAATAAAAATTAAATTAAAAAGTTAAATAAACATACAAGGATGAATCCTATACTAATAAATAAATTAAAATTGTGTTTTTCATTTGCTTGTTGACTTTTAATTTAATAACGAGTATTTTATGTTAATTAATTGTTTTTTTTTTCATCTTTAATTTATCTTTATAGTAAGATAATTAATTACCATGCTCTGAGCATGCCAGAGGTATATTAAATTTATTTTATTTAATTTAAAATAATAATAATAATAATATATATATTTAACAAATGCGACCATTTATAATTAATATTACTACATATTTCTTAACAATTAATTAGTAAAATTATTAATTAATTAAACTATTTTCATCTATTTATATTTAATAAATTAAAAATATTACTTAATAAATAAATAAATAAACGTTCAACGATGAAATACATTCATATGTGTTTTAATTTTGAATTTAAATTAATTATTTTTTAGTATTAACTATTAAAGTATATCTTATGTAACATTGTACTAAATTGTATAAATATAAGTATAATTAATTAGAAATGAATAATAATTAAAATAATTAAATAAAAACGAAAGTATAAACAAAAATAAAATTAAATTAAAATATTGCGCAAATAATTTGTGTTCATTTTGATAAAGAAGATCTTTAGTTATGGGTAAAAATTGATTTAACGAAAATGAAAGAAAATGGAATTGAAGTAAAAAAATGTTTTAAATAAAATTTAATAAAAAAAAATACCTTTATATCGTAAAATTTAATTACTTTAAATGGTACATACTTGGTCTTGGTCGACGTTCACCCACAGTTGGTGTTGATATAGGTGTTTTATTTTTGTGCGGCTTAGCTGCTGGTGTAGCAGTGGCAGTTGTACCTGTTGTTGATGTATTATTTGTTGTTGCTGCTGCTGCTGCTGTTGTGGGTGTCCCAATGTTACCCGTACGTATTTGCCGTTTTGGTGACCCACCTGTTTCCGTCGGTCCAACTGATTGTGATCGAGCTTTATTATTATTATTTTTTTTAATGTTTAATAAAAATATAAAAAAAAAGATACAAAGAAATAACAAAAATAAATAAATAAATTAAAATTTCTAATGCCAAGACCTGGCAGCGGCGGCGGCAGCTAACCTTTGCTCATTTTTTTTGGACTACTCTTTTGTGGACTACCTTTTTGAGGACTTCCATGTCTTGAAACAATACTTTTCTTTGGACTACTGCGTTGTGGACTTTGGTTTTCATCATCCTTACTTTTCGGTATTGTTGGCATTAATTTTTCACGTGTTGGTGACGGTAATAATGCTCCTTCCTCCACATCTTAATAAATGCAAGAAATGATTATAATTAAAATCTTAACAAAAATTTAATTTAATTTTCTTTACCAGGACCAGTTGTCCTTTCTAAATGATGGCGAACAGTGTCTTTACGTGTTTTGCCAATTCCATCAATCATCATCTTATTATCAACTGGTTGTGCCTGGCCAGGAATACGTGCACGTGCTGACACAGCTTTTGTTGGTGAACTTTTCTTATTATTTTCCTTTTCCTTTTCTTCTTTTGTTATTGGCCTACAAGTTAAAAATGATTCTTTTTCAATCAATTCTATAAAAAGCGAAAAATTAAAAAAAAATGTACAAACCGTTGAACAGTCGATGCCAATGACAATGCTGATAAAGAGCTACGTCGCGATACCTGCTCCCAAAGATCTTTTTGTTTCTTATATAACTCTGGATCAATTTCAGTACCCCAACCACGACACTATGAATAAAAATTTATATTTTTATTTATGGGTTTTCTTTCAATTGTTTAATTCATAAAAAAGTAAAAAAATTCACCTTATATTCGCCAGCTTTTTTTCTTAGTTCGATTACATCTTTATACCAAGTGTCACCGTGCGCCCCATAACTATTAGTCATTTTATTGTCATTTATACTTTGTGTATCTATATGATTAATATGTGCCGGTTGTGGATGAGTTTGCTGTGGCTGTTTAGCATCAGCAGTAAAACCATATTTCTCTTTATTACTTGAATGCAGCGATGAAAATTTGGTATTGTGCTTCTTTTCAATTGCTGGCCTATGATCACGTCTTTTTAAATTAAAAACATAAATAAAATTATTATTTTTTTATCTTAAATAAAAGATTAACTTAATTAAAAATCATACTTTTCATCAGCATCATTCACCAATGGCTCTAATTCATGAACGGCAGCTATAAAATATTTAATAAAAATTGCGAAAAAATAAAAAATAGAAAAAAAAAATGTTTTGTTTTTGTAAATAAATTTTAAATTAAATTAAATTATGATAAAAATAAATATAAAATTTTTAATAATTTATGAGCACAATAAAACGAATTTAATAAAAATTCATTTATTTATTTTTTTATAAAGAAACCAAATAAATGGGTTTTTTTTCTTCGTTTTTTGAAAAGCAAAATAGTTATATTTAAAAAAAAAAACTTCAGAAGGTAGGTGCACAGAGTGTTATGTTTTTTCCTTTGTAATTAAAATAATTATTTCAAAGAGAAAAATAAAATGGTAATAATGCAACATAAGCGCAACGATATTTACTATTACAAGGAACTTGTTTTCTTTCATCAATTCATTCCAATTTAATGCTTTTGTTGGATCTTATTGCATTCATGTTTTCTCTTTGAATTATTTTTTAATTTTTGCCTGTGCAAAAAAAATTAGATTTGCAAATAAATAAACAAAATAAGCATATTATATGTTTTCAGTGATAATTTCTCTCTTATCTAAAGATTTATTGGTATTAGCTGTTAAAGGGTTTATGAAAAAAAATTTAAAATCAAAAGGAAAATCACAGCATATTCAATTATGTAATAATCTCTGTCAGATAATAAATGGTTTTTGTCTAAATAAAATTAATTATTTAATAAAAAAATAACACAAAGAAATAAAAGAAAAACCAAAAAAAATAAGAAAAAATAGTTATAGAATTGTTGTATTAAAAAGAGTTAATTAAAAATACCTGGCGTTATATTTAAATATTTTTTTTCTTTAAATTAAAAAAAAATAGATTAAGCTTAATTAGTAAATAAAATTAATTACACTGCTATAATAGGAAAAATAAATAAATAAGAAAAACCAGTGAAAAAGGTTAGTTTTCTCTTTTTTTGTTCATGTTTGTTTCTATGCATTACAACGAAATTTAATTAAAAAACTAAATTAAATAAATTAATTAAATCAGAGTAGAGAGTAAATAAAAAAAAAATGTATATTAAAAATAAATTTTTTAACCAAATGGGAAAGTTAGTAAACAAAAAAAAAATATTTTAAATTTTTGAAGAATTAAAAAAAAAAGGAATTTTTAATTATTTTTAATTAATTAATTTTTTTTTTTATTTGCCAGCGACATTAGAGTGTCGCACCTTCTTTCTGATTTGTTGTTCGTTTTTTATGAATCGTTGCAGTTGTATTGGACTGCGCTGATTTGATTGCACCCAATGATATTGATTTTCTAGGGGGTTCAATCACATCACCGGCATCCCCTTTAATTGCTCTACGTACATGGGGCCAAACAAATTGCAGACGATATTCTGTGCTCAATTTTGTTATAGTTTTTTTGAAAAGCCCACTAGACTCACCCGCCTATAATGAAACAGAGATAAAAAAAAATTGTTTAAATATAATCATTTAATTAAATTATATTAAAACAAAATAAATAAATCTTAAAAATATTCTTATTATATTAAAATAAAATTCAAAAATAAAACTCTTATAATTTAGGCGATAACTATAGTCAACTAAATTCTTTTTGTTTAATTCACACAAAAAAAAATTTATTATAAGTATTTAACCAACAGAAAAAAATGAAGATAATTAAATAAAAACACGCAATCATTTAATTAATTAATACCTGTCCAATAATATTGACATTATCCTCCGCGTAGCTGTTATCAATCGGACCATTAGGTACAGTTGGTGCTACAAATCGTCGATTACCAGCCCCGGGAGGACCTTCTGATTTACTACGGCGAGCCGGTGTACTATCACGTTCCTCAGACTGTAATTAAAATGAATACATCTTCTCATGCACATTATATAAGACAAAACAAGACAATTTTTTATTTGTTTATTAAATTGTGTGTTTTTTTTTTTTTAATTCACCGAATTATTATAATTTATTTATTAAATTGTTTGTTTTATATTCCATTAAACTTTACAATTTATTTGATAATAATTTTACAGACAAGAATTATTTATATGTATTTTCATTATTATTATTGTTATTTACATAGCATTTTAATTTCTCTTTAATTTCTAAATTAATATTATTAAACAAAAATTAAGGATAAACAAAAAAATAATAATAATAATACAAATGAATAAAAAAATTATAATTATTTAAATAAGAAAAAGAAATAAAATTATCAATTCATAATAATAATATTAATAAAAAAATTTTGTTAAGCTTTGCTTTTTTGAATATTAAAAATAGAAAGGTAGTGATGCTTTTTTAATGTGATTTATATTTATTTATAATTAATTAATAAAATAAAATAAACAATTAAAAAAAAGCTTCAATCATTTTTCATAAGTTTTGCAACAGCTTTTAAATGATATTTTATTAAAAAAAAGCTTTTATCTCTTTTTTTTATTATTATTATTATTATTATCATGAGGATAAATTTTTTAATTATTTATATTAAGGAACATTAAACAAAATATGTAGCGCATGCACAACGTATTCATTTTAATTTTAGTGTATTTAAATTGTATTTAATTTAATTAATTAATTAAAAATTACGTGTTTTTCATTTCATTCTACTTTTCTATTTTTTATAATAATATTTCTTAATTACTTAAAATTTCTTCTAAAAAATGATTATTTCTATAAATAATTATTATAATTATTCTTTAGTTTACAAAATATTTTTTAAAGCGTGTTTTAAAGCTTTTTATTTGCTCTTTTGTACAATTTTTGTTCTTCACTGTACAATTTCTTCTATTTTTTATAAAAATATATTTTCTGGTTTTTACTTAACAATTAAGCTTATTATTAAAAAAAAAATAAATTTTTAAGACTTTATTAGAGTAAAAAAAAACTAAGTATTTATTAGATTATAAATAAAATTGAATTAAATAACAAAAAATTAAAGGAAAATGTATTAAAAAGGGGAGAATTTTTTGTATTATATTATTATAATTATTAATATGGTTGAATGTCACTGCAAAGTGGTTTTTGTTGATTTTTTCATTATTATATACACACATTTCTTCTATTTTATTGTTCAATTTTTATTATAATATTTTATTACCATTACCATTAAAACCTCACCAGAAATATTACATAAATAAACAATTTTTTGTATAAAAATTAATATAAGAAACTCAATTTACATTCTTTTTGAAAAAGCATTTAATATTCTTTTAAATAATTACTCAGCCTTAAATGTGAATTGAATTATTGTTTTCTTATGCTGGATTGTATACGTTGTTGTTTGAAGCTTATACAATATTCTTTTATCAACATTTCTGTTTAATTTTTCATTTATACTATAGTTAACATTTGAAATACTACAGTGGTATTGGGTATTGTTTTCTGCTGACGAATTTTGCCTGAATAATGTTTTGTATTTTAGATTTTTTATTATTTTTTTTTTAAATTAATTAATTTAACCATTTTATATTTAGTGAAATTTTGCATAAATTTAATTATTTTTTAAAATGATTAATGGCACTTTTTTCTAGATAATTATCTCTTATATAATTTTCATTAAAATAACAAATCTCTTCAGTCACGCTTTACTTTTATTTAATAAAGACACTCAACGATTTATTTTTCTATATAATAATATTTTTATTAAGAAAATAATGTCAAGTAAGGAAGTTGATTGACGTTAACAGAAATTGTAAATTAATAATTGATTTTACTTAAAGTATAGTGACGATCGTTTCCTGTTATCGTGGAAAAAAAACGGATATAGATCCGAAATCATAAAACCACTAAAATGCATGATATCATTGAGTTATATTATATTGAAATACTGCAATTCTAATAAAAAATTTATGATTTAATATTTATGCAAAATGAATGTAAGAACTTTAAGCAAAGAACAGCAATATTTTTCATGTTAAACCAATACTAAAAATCGATTTTCTTTTTATAATTTGGTGAATATTATGTTTTCACAAGGTTTTTTCTCTTTGTTTATTTGTTTTTTTTTTTCTTAAGCGTGAAAATTATGCTGACGTTACACTGTGCCCAGATGTTTAATGTTTTTATATAAATTTTAAAACCTTAAAACATATTTAAAGGTAATTTAATTAAAAGAATTACCCATGTAGGTCAAATAATACGATTTAGAGAGGGCTCCGACCCTGTTATAACACCATAAAGAAAATACAAAATTATAAATAATTAACGAGAAGAAAATGTTAAAGAAGGAAAATTGAAAACTAAAAAAAGACATAACGGGGTGGTAAATTGTCTGGTGTAAAAAGAAAAAATTAAAATAAAATAAAAGGGATTAAAGTAACAAGAATATTTTTTTGCATTCCATTACATTATTGATATTGCTGATGTTTTTCGATAAACTTGTTATAAAAATGTTTTTATTTATTTATGTAATTTCAATATTTTATTTTATTTTCGTTTATTTTCCAAATAAATAACGATTAAATAGGTTTTTTAGTAATAATAATTTTTCATTATATAGATAAAAAACTGAAAATAATAAATTGTGTAAAGAAAACTAAACTCTTTTTACTGTAATAAAAAACTCATAAAATAAGGTAATCCAAAAAATAAAACCATATTCAAACAAATACTAATTATAGTTATGCGCCTATTATTATTTAATACAAAAGAGTAATTGAAGTAAATTACTTTAAAAAAAAAATAAATAAATAAAACTCACTAAAATAAATTACTTAACTAAGTCATAAAATAAATAAAAGCTTATAACCGACTTACTCTAAATATTTCAAATAGAATTACAAAACAAAAAATATTAGACTTACCCTTGCACGAGCAGAAAACCCTGCTGCATTATCAGTTCTATCATAACCAGAAGATTCATCACATGATAAAAATCCATGTGTTTTATATGCCAATTCAGGGCATTTTTTACGCCTTGGTAGTGGTGGCTCATTAGATGTACCTGTGTTATTATTATTTGTTTCCAATGCCATTGAAAACAGAATAGAAAAAAAAATAATAATAATAAAATAAAAATTATTGATTAATATAAATAGATATTAATTATTAGTCAAACAAAAAACATTTAAAATGCTTGTTTTATTATACAAAATTAAAATAAAAAAACCATTAAGAAACTAATTAAATTAATTAATAATCTAAAAGCAAACAATGTATGAAAAATTTCTTCATATTTCTATGCGATGATATGTGAATTGATATTTATAGAAATAACTTTTTACTATATGGATGACGAAAGCTTTTTATTAAGCTCCTGTTTTTTTTTTTGTATTAAATAATGAAATTAGTAAAATGTTTTGCTGGTGAATGTGATTATTATTTTTTTTTATATATCGTTAATGCTTCAAATGCTTCTAAACATACATGCGTTTATAATTTAACTAAAATTAAAAACTTTTTCTATTTTTAAAGAGAAAACATTATTTTTTAAAGAAATATTTTTATTTTAATTGTAATTTCCTCTCATGTTATAATATTTAAATGAATAAAAATTACAGTCAAATTATCAATGGAGATTTTCAGAAAAACGTTCGAGTTAGAATCTAGATAATGCAGAGTTAAACATGAACTGTCAAGGATGTGAAAATGAAGACTTACAATAAATTACATGTACTTCATGGACAGTTGACGTTTCTGTTTAAACCGGATAAGATTATTTTTAATATCTATAAGAAACAACCACACCGCATAATATTGGTCACAAGAGTAATAATCCGCGAAAGTATAGATACCTTAGCACTGAGTGTGTTGACTGTAATATTCAATCATCTTTAAAAATTAATAACATGATTCTCTATCCAAATTTATAACTTTTTTACTTAAAAAAAAAATAAATTTAAAAAATCTAAAAAACGTGCAATAAAATTCCTTTTTTGCTTCATAAAAAAAAATTTCCATTCATATTTGTTTTTCTTCTTTTCAATTCATTCAATTTATATGAATTTATTTATTAATGAAAGAAAAAAAAATAAAATTACAAAACACAGAATATATAAAAATGATTAAGTATGTAACGTTGAAGTCGGTTTAAACAGGTGATTGAAATTTTTTCCTGATTAGACTTGGAAGGATTTCTTATTTAAGACTTATTTCTGCTCAAATAAAAAATGCTTTTTTTTTAATATAAATTTTTGGCTTCATGTTTAAAATTTTATTTTTTTCATCGATTATAATGATTTGAATCCGACTTAGACGTTATAAATGAATAAATTGGAATAATTTTTATATTGATTTTGTTATGTAAATTTATGAAAAAGTAATAACAGCAGATATGATTTATGTGTACTAAAAGTAATGCGCCTTATAATGATTTTTATTTTCTAATGTGACAAAGTTTTTAATTTTTTGACAAATATTTCTTCTTTTTTTTTTGAATAATTTTATTTCGCTATAACAATTTCAAAAACTTTCATTCATTTTTACATAATAAAGAGCATTACGTTTAGTATCTTAAGAAAATAATAATAAAAAAATTAATAAACATTAAATTATTATTTAAATTAACATAAAAAATATGATGCATAATATTTATTTTATTTGTTGCTTTGGAATAACAGAACAAAAAATTTGTTTATTTATATTTTTTGTCAAATTGTATGAATCAAATGCAAATAATCATAAAATTTTATGTTTTGTCATTATAAATATTTATATATGTTTAGTTATAATAATGAAAAAAAAAAAAAAAAAATTAGCATACAAAAGTTTAGTATGTAATTATGTAAATTTTTTTAATATTATTTTTTTTTTTTAAAGAAAATTTGCTTAATTCACAATATCACCTTCGATATTATTTCTATCATCCTCCGTAGACTTCGAGAAATAATGTTCCGTTGAGCTGGCTGTTTTATTTTATTTTATTTATTTTATTTGTTTATTATTATTATTATTAATTAATTAATTAATTAAAGTTAACATTTATTATAATGATTAAATTTTATAAGCATAAAACGATCATAATTTTTATTGTTTTTTTTGGAACACTCTACTATTTTTAGAGCTTTTAAAAACAGCTTTTAAATAATTTTTAAATTTTATTTATTTTTGTCTAATTCAATCAATTTAATTTTTGTTTATCTTTAATTAATTTTTATAATTATGTCCGAATTACGCTTATAAACAATTAAAATGAATTAATTAATTTTTTTATCCAGCATAAATAATGAGTTTTAATTATTTTTCCTTCTTTTGTACAAGAAAAAAAAGGATAACATAAAAAATAGTAAAAATAAAAGAAAATTAAAAACTTCATAATCCTACTGCATGCAGTTTATTATCAATTATTTATAGAATTAATTATCTTTTCATTTGAAAAAGAAAAGAAAATAAAATAAAAATAACACATTGATGGCATTTTAAAAGCTTCGATTATATTTTTTTTCTCTCTAACTGTCACAATCATTCTTATTTTATAATTGAATTTCATTTTATTTAAATTTAATTTTCATTTTCTGGAATTTAATGGTTTTGTTTTTTTTTTAACGATGAGGTATAACAATAACGCATTTTTTTTTTATTAGTTACACAGGCAAAGCCTACAATATTATATAAAAAAAAGAAAACCAAATAAAAAAAAAACGAAATAGTTCACAGGTGATAAAAAATTGGTTTTTTGTGTATGTATCTCCAATATTTCTGTTTGTTTTATTTATTTATTTTCGTTTTTTTTTTTTATAAAAAGAAAAACAATTTCATGCTACACTGTGCGTCAAATCTATCAAATTAGAAAATAATACTGTAGTAATTTTTTTTTCAATTTTATTATTATTAATATTTTGTTTTAAAAAATTCTTTTCTTTTGTTTTGTTGGCGATTTGATTACTCTGCACTTGTGCTTTCTATATATTTATTTATTTTATTTTTTGTTGATAATAATCTATTTTTTATCAGCATAAACAAGACAAAATAATATTTTTTGAAATTATTATATATTGATTTATTAATATGGTTGGTTTTTGTCTTGTTTGTCTATCAATTGTATTTTATTATTTTTTATTAACTGAATTCAATATACATTTTATTGTCAATCAGAAATATGTTTTTTTATTATTATTTTAATAATTGTTTTTTATTTTTAATAATAAATATTGTTAAAGTGAAATAATATGCAAATAAGGGTTACACCTCATTATTTAATTAATATGTAATTTTATATATTAAGAATTTTCTACAGTAGGGTGTAGTTTAAAATGTATTTATTATAAATTAAATTGTATTTGTGTTGTTTAGTGTCTTGAAGTGTTTTTATTTTCTCAATAATTATTCTGTGAAAATGATTATTTTTGCAGTTTTTAAAGAGAATCAATAAAAAAAAATTTGATTTAAAAAAAAAAAAACTTGAAACAGTAATAAGCCACCTGACTAAAGAGATTTTCTGTTTTAATTTTTATTTATTTTTAAATTAAAAAAAACGAAAATTATTTCATGCGGATTATAAAATATAATAACATATTTAAATAAATTAATTAATGTGGAAAAAAGTAGAAGAAGAAATATAAAATTTACTATAAATTAAGTTATAAAATTATTTATTTTTACCAAATTGATTTGGTATCGGTGGCCGCCTTATAACTTCTGGCCTTGATCCCCCAGTATATTCGTGCCATCGATAAGTACTACGATATTCCGAATGGAGCTATAATAAATTAAAAGAATAAAAAAACAACAACAAAATTACTAATTAAAATGATTATTTATAAACAGAAGAAAAAAAATTACAATTAAATGGTTAACATTTTCGCACGCTATATAAATAATAAATCTTTTTATAGAAGAAATCATGCTGCTTGTATTATTATTGTTATTTATTTCTTTAAAATAAAAATAAATAAATCAATGTGCATAATGTTGTGACGATGTATTGCTATTTTTTTTTTCTAATTTTATATTTGCTCTATTTATGCTTAATTTTATGCAATTTATTAATTAATTAAAATCAACGTGATAGCTAAAAGAAATAGTTATTTCTATTTTTATAAAATTAAAGACCATATAATTGGAATTTAAAAAGGGTGGTTTTTCTATAATTGTTATTTGTAGTGAAATTATTTCATAATTTCTGAATAAAAATATGTTTTTTACTTGTCGAGTTTGAATCTTTAACTTTGACAAGCTAAGTTAAGTAGACAGATTTAATAATATTTTTTCCGATTAAACAGTACCATTAGCCAAATGTCATTATTTTTCGATAAAAATAAAAAATTTAAATTATTTATTGCTTTCGCGTATAATCCGATTAAATAAAACAAAACTTTTATAATCATCATTGAAAGTCAAATGTTTGTTTAAACATTTTAAAGATAAAATGAATTAATTGTTTGTTTTATTTTGAGAAAACAAACATAAAAGTTTCATTACAAAAAGCTGCCAGACAATTGATTTTTGCAATCGAAATTCTAATAACAATGCAGGAAAATAACAGCTCAAAACTCAAACATTATTGGTAAAAATATTTATCATCAATTTTAAATTGACTTTTTGATTAAAAAAACACATTAGTAATAGAAATTTTTAATCATAATCGTTCAGTTGTTGATGGAAAAATATAATAATATTACAAACAAATGGAAAATTATACTCATCAAAGGGATATCCATATTTTCTTTTTTCATTATTAATCTTCTTTTTATTATGAGTTTTATTCGCATTATTAACTATTATCAGTTATTATTCTATCTTTATTATTATTATCATCGTTATTATAATCACTGCAATTAATTTTTGTTTTTCATCACATTTACTATCAAACTATTATTTATTTTTAAAGAAAACATTTTTTATTCATTAATAAAAAACAATAAAACGTCGAAATGAATTATTTTCGCTTGTGCAAAAAGTGTGAAATGTATACTTTTTTTTTGTTTAGCAAAAGAAATATTATTTCTTTTAAATTTTGTTTGATTTTACCACAATGTTGCAGTTGTAAGACTCATTAATTAAAAAATAATTTTACAAAATACAAAAAAAAACTATTAATGGAACGATGTTTTCTTTTAGAAATAAATATTCGTATTAAAATAATTTTCATTAAAAATAATTATCAAAAACGGGATGAGACTATAAAAATGTTTGTATGTAAAAACATAAAACATTAAATTATTATAATATGTACTTTGTGCAGTATGCAATACTATTTTATAATATATAAAAATTTAAATAATAATAAATTTATGTTAAACACTTATTGTTTATGGTGTTATTTGATGTAGATTATAATATTCTTTAAATACATTTTACTTTATATTTTAAAACAAAATAAATCATAGAATAAAACACGATAAAAGTATTTTACAGAAAAACGTATCAAGCTTTTAGTAAAGTTTTTCTATTTTTAAGTTTGTAAACAAAAATACATTTTAATAAAGTTTTTACTTTTAAGGATTTTATATTGTTTTTCCCACTGAAAAAAAATAAAAATAAAGTTTTAATTAATATTATTATTTTTCTCATTGCTTGTTAATTGATAACAAATATGGATTTGTAATTTAAAATAATAAATATAATATTTAAAATCGTTTACAAAATGCAACATTATCTATTCACATTTCAGTAAACAAGAATAATATAGACACGACACGCTGAACAAGCAAAAAAAAAAAAAAAACCGCATAACAATCATGGTATAGCTTAACACCTGCAAAAATATGATTTTTTTTATATAGTTTTATTAATCACAATTGTATAACCGAAAACTGTGCTATTTTTAATATTAAAAATAAATTCAACTACCGACACAATGACAGATTAATCAGGTTAAATTAAGTGACATTAAATATTTAATTAAAATTGATTTGAAAATTTAAAAAAAATAACAATAAGAAGAAATGTTATTCTTAAATGACATTTTTTTTCTATAAAAATAAACTTATGTTATAAACTCGAAAAGATAGGAAATAAATTGATAGAATTTTTAATTAATAGCGCAAAAAAAGAATATAAAATTTCTATTCTATGTAGAATAACAGTTTTATGAATAAAAATTACATTTGTATAGAATTTTCTGTAAATCATGAATTGTTTAATTATTAATTATTATTGTTTGTTGTTTGGATTATTGATTAAATGTTTTTTATTTTTGTTTTATTTATTTGAAGCAGTACTGAAGTTAGGTCAGTGGATAATCTAATAATATTTTTATTATATATTTTTATATATATCTGAATAAACTTTTATTACAGTATATCATTTTTATTATTGATCTGTTTTTATTCTCTATTTATTTTAAGACAGGGTTGTTCTTGGAAAATTATTATTTATTTTGTCAAAAGCTTTAAACAAAGAGAAATATTAATATTAATTTATTAAAATAAAATTCAAAATATTAATGATAATTATACGAGAAATACCTTATGAAAATGTTAATTTATTTTACGATAACCCTTCTACTTGCTAGGTTCTGTTTATTATTGTATATTTTTGTTATCTTTGCGATAAGTTATTCATAAAAAATTTTCAGTATCTGGTTAAAAAAAAAATCAAGCTTCCAAAAGTTATTTTGTAAATAAAATTTATTGCAACATCTTATGCTACAAAAGTTATTCTTTTTTCCAAATTTATTATTGGTCATAAAGGCGTTTCATTCTAATTCTTAGTTGCCATGAGCTCAGGACGATGAAATTAAAAGAAAAAATCAATTTGTATTTCAAAATTGTTTAGCATATTTATCCGTTTAATGTTAAATTGTAAGAATTTGCTCCCCGGCAACAGCTTATCGGCTTCCTATCGAACAACTGTTACTAGTTTGAGAAACACAATATAAAATATATCAATTAAGAAAACTTAATTATTATCTATTGTTTAAATTAATTAAGCCCTTCAATCAGTATTGCAATAGTTTTTATCAATTGAAAATATTTTTTCCTCTACTAAAATTTGACTTAACAGAAAATATCCATACATAATTTACTTAATTACATATTATTATAAATGTATTAAAGTATAGATAAACTAATATAAATGAAATAAAAAAAGCAAACACCCAAATGAACATATTTTTATTTCTTATTTACACATTTAATTCGCCTAATATTGATCGATGGTTATTTCGGTTTACTTTGTTTTTTTATTCTTTATTTCCTTTTCTGTTAATTTTTATTATATATTTTTTTCTTTGATTATTATTATTATTTATTTTCTACAAATATATGAAATATATACATAAATTTCTATAACTATATTAAAATGGGTAGCATAAGAAATTCTTATACATAAAAATAATAATAAAAGCAATAAAAACCATTCTTTTGACTAAAGAGAGTGTTTTCAGTTTTTCTTAACTTTTTTTTTAGGTCTCCATTTATTCCAAACAAAAAAAAATAACAGGAAATCAATGAACGATATATAATATTATCTTCTTTATCTTATATAAACCATATCAAATATACAAAATGTCTTAGAATATGTATATAGAAATGTCTAATGTTTAACTAAAAACAAGGTCTAACTAATAAAGAACAAACAAAAAAAAAAACCTCTACACCTACACCAAACAGTATGTTCACTTTTATTCACAATCTTCAAATAGATAATAAACTACAAGAACAAAACTACTGTATATTCTATCTATGGTGTTAAGTATTAATTAAATCAATCTTTCAAATTTCTTATTAATTATTATAATGAAGAACTTTTGTCAGTGTCAGCAATTTTTATATCCTTATATCCATATAATTATGCCACTAGTGAAATAAAAAATTGCAAAAATCTAAAAGAAAATATCCCGGCCATACTTAATAATATATATTTTGTCTTTAATACCATCAAAGTTTTACCATTAAAACCATAAAAAGCATTAAAACAAAAAGTAAAAACGTGTAAAGGTCACAAAAATCATTTTTTCTTTTCTTGTCTTTCTTATGTATGTGTACTTTGTCAAGTGAATGACACTAAAATTATGCTTTCCGGTTACACTATAATTTTTAATAATTGAAGAGTTTTAATTATATTTCACGTTATCAGATTATAAATATTTAATTAATTTAAATTCAATAGAAAAATAAAACGAAATTCAAGAGTTTACTTTTTTTTTGTATATAAATTTTTATTTAAACGAATGACGTAAATATATTTCTACTGCAGTCAATAAAATAGCATATAGGCAGGCACTTGTAATACCTTTAGTTGGTATTTTTTTTCCGTTTGGAATAAATAAATAAAAAAAAAAGGAAAATTATAGCAAACGTCCATGTTCTACATATAATAGAGAAAAAAATTATTAAAAAAATATATATATACTCTCATATCAAAAAGTATTTTCCTTAGAATTTTCAATTTTTCTTCCTTTTGCGTTTAGGGTTGGGAGGGCGTTGCATGAAATTGTTTAATGACACGGAAGGAAGACAACGCGACAAATATTAAAATTACTTTATTTAATTATTACATAAAATAAATTAAAAAAAAAAAAATTAATAAGGAAAAATATTCTCAGAGCACAGTATTACTCACCTTGTCTACAGGCATTGATGGGCACGCTCTACACAAATTCCAAAATGATCCGATCATGAAGATTAGTTTTTTTTTTTAGAATAAAATTTTAATCAAATTCACCAACACACTGATTTAATTTTTTTGCTTGTTTTGTTGAGAAAAAAGGATTTTTAATTTTTGTTTAAATTTAAAACAAACCGAAAAAATGGGAAAAACGAAAGATTTATTGGAAAAAAGAGTTTTTTTTTCGTTTCGTTCCTTATCGTTGATGGTGTGGTCGTGGCTGTTTTAGTTGCTGCTGATTTTCCTTTATTGTTTCCTTGCAGAACTTTTCAATATGCCTGAATTTAAAATTTTTTCTTTTTTTAATTATAATAAATAAATTTTTTATTTAATATATTTCTTACACAGAATAAAAAGTGACAATAGAAGCAGAAGAAGAAGAAGAACAAGAAGGGTAGTTTTTTTTCGGTAATTTCTCACAAACGAGCAGTCTGTGAGGGTTTTTGGCCAAGAAAATTATTGCATCAAATAAAAAAAAAATTGTTTTTTTTTTATTTTATTTATTAAACCAGAAAAAAGAAAGAAAAAAATAGAAAAATTATTTTTTTTTTGCTTTAATTTGTCACTTAGTATACCACCGGTGGGTGGTTTATTATTAACTTGATTTTCATACTTTTTTCTTTTTCTTTTTCCTTAACTTTTAATCATTATTGGTTAATTTTTCTTTTACTTTTTTTCTAATTATATTTTTATTTAATAACTTTTGCAAAAAGATAAGAAAATAAACATTTTTTTTAAATTTTCTTTTAATATAAAAAAGCACTTTAAAAATTTCTTTCTTTTTAGTTATTACAAGTTTAGCTGTTGGTTGAAGACTGACTGTAAAATTTATGGTTAAGTGGGGAAATCAATACTGGAAAAGAGACTCGTCATATTACCATTAATTTAGCCAACAAAACTGCGAAACAACAAGCTATGTCTGCACCATATATAATAAAAAATTGTAGGCGAATGTACTGTATGGATTCATGCTATAGTTAAATAAATTTTTATTTAACATTTCGAGTCTCGAAAATAATACTTTTTTATTAGAATTTTGTGGGTGAAAATATTCCATGTGTCTTCCCTTAAATAAAATATTCTTTTGTTCCTTTTATCACCCCTAATGTTTCATGATTTTTATACGAATATAGGGATTAAAACATTTTATGTATGGCGGATTATTTGATTACATAAAGTGTGCATATGCAATAAATGGTATTTATTAACAAAAAATAAATTAAACTAAATAAGAAATTTATTTAATTAAAAAACAAATTCGTAATTTATGATTTATGTTATTTGAATGAAAAATGTTTATTGGAAGTGTCTTTGCTACATTGTCACAAAATGGAAATTTAAGAATTTGAAATGTTCTGTATTTTTAATCCATTATCATAAAATATTAAATAATAAATGAACTTTATTAAAAATAATTACTATTTTCGTACTTCTTTTTATTTAAATTTTTAATAAATGTTTTAATTTATTTTCAAAAATATTTGTCACAAAATTAAAAAAAATCTAGCAAATACACAAAGTAACTTTAATAATATGTTTTTAGTGTATTTTATTTTTCTTATATTGGTAGCACCAGTTTGTATGTCAAAAAAAAGAGAATAAAAAGCAAAAACAATAGAAGATTCAGAGAAACGCCATTTTAAAACTAAGATCGGTGGTGGAAAGACGTAGTAATTTTTTGCTCCCGTGATTTTAATGTTTTTGTTGATTTTTATTCCTCTCATAATTTTTTTTTGATTGTTTGAATTAAGAAAATTAAAATTAATGAATTAAAATATAAAAGACTAGTCAAACAGTTTAAGTGTTAATAAAATAGAAAAAACAATTTATTATTTTTCATACATAAAAATATGGATAAATACTGTGTTGTGGTTTTTTGTAATTGATTATCGTTTTTTTTTTTCTTGTAATCAATTTACACATTTTTTGTTTTTGTGTTTTTTAATTGATTGCAGTTGGGCTTATTATTTTTGTTTTTCAACATCGTAAGTACTCTGTTTAAATGTGTTTTTTTTATTTTCGTCTTTTTTTGCAACAAGAGATTATAAACGAACCTGATTATTGATTAAAAAATAAATATACAAAAAAAATTTATTACATTATTTTATTGATTTCTTTTCGTTTTGTTTTTAATTAAATTAATTACTTATAGCTTATTTTATTGTTTTTTGTTTGTTTTAGTTTCTTATATAAATATTTACTATTGTTTAGTTTTTTTTTCTTTTCTTTCTTAGAAAAAAAGGCATTTAATTTTAATTTCTTTGAGTAGCAAATTAAATAAATCAATCAATAATATTCTATACTTTGGTAAATAAATCTTTTAAAATTGAAAATAAAACAACAGACAGGCGACTCAAAGACTTAAAAATATAAATAAACTGAATATAAATATATATATATGTTAATGTTATAAATCCGAACCAAGTGGCTTATTATTATGTTTTTAAGAGAAAACAAAACGGAAAAAAAATATTCTTATTTATTTATTTAAATAAAAAAAATTAGATGAAATTGAAATTTGCCATGAAATGGATATAAAGAAAAAAAGAAGATATTAATAAAATAAATGTTAATAAATAAATAAAGAAAAAGAAACCAGTTACCTGTTAAATTGACACAACCAAAGGTAATAGATGAATAATAAATGCTAAAATTATCTTTCTTTCTGTCACAGAATAAATAAATAAAAATCATTTTCCCTTTTATAGTATTTTAATTAATTGGTTTCACTTTATTAATGATTATTTTAATCATTTATTTAAACAATAATTAATTGATTGATGTTTTGTCTATAATTGCGGATATATTTTTTTTGTTTAATTTTAATTAAGATTAATATTTATTTATTTAACGATAATGGCATAACATATGTTTTCTTGTCACCTTTTTATTTATTTATTCATTGATTTTAAAACATTTTTTTTTTTGATTGTTTATAATTGTCTGGCTGTGTACGACATTATCTACATTTATTATTATTATTATTGATTGATGTTTTGCAAAACAGGGTTGCGAATTTAATAATAAATAAAAAAAATCAACTTAATCAGTATTTTGTAATAAAAAAAATTTCATTTATTTATTTCTACCATAAAATACCGGTTTATTATATTTTTAATTAATTATTTTATTGTTTTGTTAGGGTTTTATTGTTGAAAGAATTACCCTTTTCTGTAAAATAATAATAATAATAAGAAGAAAGAAAACGAATAAACTGTGTTATTGATGTTCTGTTCTGACGTTCTTCTTCCTCTAAACACTGTGGAGTAAATTGATATTTTTTTTTTGTATTTTTAACTAGGTTGGGCTCAATTCAAATTAATAATAACAAACACGTATTTATAGGAAAAAAAAAATGTTTTATTTACATTAATTTTACTGCATAAAATTTTTATATAGAACATTTAGAGGTATGTTTATTTGTCGTTGTGTTTATTTTATTTTTGGTTGAGTAACTGTGCTTTGCAGAGGTATCAATATGATGAAGAATAAAAACTATAAACGAACATGTGTATTGTGCGGTTGAATTAATATAAAAAATTCATAGATAAAATAAAGAAAAAAAAAAATAAACGAAGAAATTCCTAAAACAATAAACCAAGTAAATAGCAAAAGAAAGAAAAAAAAAATTGTTTTACCCATAAAAATTGTATTTATTTTAACGTGAAATATACACCTTCTTGTAGAATTTGTACTTTGGACGTAGCGCACTTTAAGTCTGTCTGAATTTTTTATATTTCAGGTAATTTTTTTTTTGTTGTTCTTTCCACAATATTGTTATTATTCATTTTTTATACAGTTTTACCTTACCGTCTTTGTTTATTTTATTTTTTTTTTTGAAGTAAAAATAGAAAAATGAAGAAAAAACAAAGGAAAAATTATGAAACAAAGTGTAAATAATCAATAAGCTTAAGCTAAGTAATAACATAGTATTTTAGTTAATTTTTTTTTTTTTCCAAAACTTAATCCAAGTGAATAAATTTTTAACAGAAAACAAAAAAAATCATCATACATTTTTTTTTGTATAAATTAATAAAAATTTAATAAATTCAAAAATGAAAAAAAAAAAAGAAAACAAAAAAATTCATAAATTGGTTTTAAGTGGCATAAACGATCGAAACAATTTTTTTTTAATATTTCGTCTGTATAATGATGACGACCGGAGCTTGGTGATAGTAATTTTTTTTCTGACTTTTGTGGCTTAAGCTTAGTATTTTGATTTATTTTTTGTTTTTGTTAAATATATTTTGTATTTGTGTGTGCTTAAGTGGCAAGATTAAAAGGAAATAAACAGAACTTTAATCCTACAATCACCATTTTTTGTTTTTGTTTTCGACTAAGTGATGCATATCGGTTTAATTTTGTTTTTAACCAATTTTTTTTTTAAGCTGGCTCATACACAAATGCATGTCTCATTGCCATTCTCTTTTTATAATCAAATAAAAAAATAAAATAAACAATTTATTTAATTGTACTTAAATACGTAACAACAATGTGTATAATTGAATGTTTTTTGTCACAATTTGTAAGGCGTTTTTTTTTTCGATGTAAATTAATTTTAGAAAAATATTAAAACAAACAATCATACGTTTAATTAATGCGTAACATTGTATTGTTTTTGTTTACAGCGCATGCGAATATTAATTAAAATAGAAAACAATTTTAACATATATGTTTTTACCTATGCTTTACAGTTTTGTTTTCTTTTTGGCCTTATTTTTTTTTAATTGTTTAAGTCTAGTTTTTACGGAGAAATAACAATAAATGAAAATAATAATGACAGTTTTTTTTTATAATACATTTGTATTAAACTATTTAATCTATCTAATTAATTTTTATTGTTTTATTCTTCATTAATGAGTAATATTTTCAATAGTTAATTAATTATTACTTGTTTTTGTGTATGTTTTTTTTTTCAATAATTTATTAGAAACGGATTGATTGTTTACAGTTTGTTTTTTAATGCTGATTTCCTGAAATTGCAATAATATTTTGTTGTTTGTTTATATTTATTACAAAATAAGAGCCACACCACAGTATAAATCATAAAATGTTATTCCCGTTGATGATTATTTGATATTTCAGAAATACATAAGGATTACAATTTTTATTAAAGAATTCACAAAAAAAAAAAATTATGGTGAAATTATTAAATTTGCAAAGTTTCGTTTTTTTTGTTTGTTTTATATTTGACCTTGAGAGGAATGCTGAATAATCTGTCTAGAATAAAAAAAACCATTTATTCTAATATTGTTGTTTTCGAAAAGCACCAACATCAAAGTCTAAAAAACAATAAATTTATTTAATTATTAAATTACTTAATTATATAATTGATTAATTAATAGTTTTTTATTATTATTTTTATTATTTTTTCTATTCTTTTCTATTTTATTTATCTAAGTGGCGCTAGAGCAAACCAATACAAATGATTCAACAACAAAAAAACAAAAATTATAATTTATTTATTTATTCTTTCTTCTCTTTTATAATTTATTATTAATTTTGTTTTTCTTTTCAAGCTCTAATTAAATTAGTACGAGTTTAAGTACATATAAATTGAGGACAATATTTATGGTTGTTAGGAAAACCATTTTTCTTATATAATGTGTATTAATTTAATTATTTTTTATTCATATATTTATGGGTATTATAATTATTTTTGCGAATATATATTTTAGCCTTCATCTTTGTCTTATTTCGTATGCTTTTTTTATGTCTGTGACCTTCGTTTGTGTATTATGATTATTTTTAGTTATAATTTAACATATTGTCTTTTCACTTTTTATTGTGGATAAAATAATATTTTTGTGTAAGGATTTTTATAATTTACACGTTTTTGAATTATTTAAAACAACTTTTGTAGTTTTTATTTTTTCATACTTATCATCTTTATTATATTTATTCATATTGTTTCTATTTTTTATTGTTAACGAAATAATAATAATAATAATGCTTTATCGGTAAATATTCTTTGATGTTTCGGTATATCGGTGTGGTTGTTATGCCTTTTTTCTTTTGGTTTTTTAATAATAAAATTATTAATACTGGATTGATTTTTTTTTACTATTTCAATATATTTTATTTTGTAATAAATGTTTGATGTTGTATACCAGCTATAGGGAATTTTGATAATATAACGAAATTTAATTTTAATACTGGTGCTATTTCTTATGTTTATAGCAATTGTTGAATTGTATTTCTTTTCCTCTTGTAAAATTAATCCAATTAAAGTGCATTAAAACACCTTAGTAGGTAATAAATCAAAATTGATTTGTAATTTAATTAAAAAAAATAATAATAATTAATATGTTTTTACTTTTTTTTTAAATTAAAAGTCGATTTTTATATGATTTTTATTTTATTTTGGTTATTATTTTTTGGTTTTTAATAAATTTATATATTTTTTTTTTCTTTAAAATTTTTTATTCACTTTGCCTGTGTCGTTTATATGGCGTGAAAGGCGGTAATAAAATATTGTAATTTATGTTGTATTCATTTTTCTTTTATTTATATATTTTTATTGATTCAACATTTGATTTTATAAAAAAAAAAAATATGTATATATTTTTTTTATTTTTTAAATGACATAAACGAAGAATAAAAGTCCATGAAAAAAAAAATCATTCTGATGTTGTTTTGTGTAGTTTAATTTTTTTTATTTTTTGCTTTATTAAAGCGATTGGCGGTCACATATTGGTCACAAAAAAAAACTTGTTATTTTCTTTTCTTTAATCTTATATAACCTACTTTTATCAGTATTTCAGTTTATTCTGACTGATTTGATGTTGAACTCTGTGCTGTTTATTGATTTAATGAAATGTGTCGTTAGTTTTTCTTTATGGAAATATTCTGCAAAATTTATTGTTATTAAGCCAGGTAAATAAACATATTTGAAATGAAAAAATGAACTTATTTACTGTTAGTATGCATTTAAAAAAAAATATATGTACATATAGCTTATAATTAAGTAAAATTTCGATAAAAAATTTTATGCAAAATTAAGTAAAGTAAAGAAACAAAATTATGTTTATACAAAAAATTAAAAAGATAAACAATAAGACTTCTTTGATTATATAAAAATAATTTTATTTTTAGATTAATTAATTAAATGTTTTAAAATAAAATATTTTAATTATAGCAAAAAATGAAAATAATGATTATAAATTATATAAATAAACTAAATGAAAATGTTTTACGTTCGTATATATTTTTTGTGCATATCTGTAATAAAGACAAAAAAGTAAAATAAAGAAGATAATTAGTATTCATTAGTTATTATTTAAATAAATTAAAATCATATTTTTTAGCATAATTTGTGTGTAAATTAATTTAATTTAAAAGAAATGACGTACACTCTGCAATCTGAAGTTCAAGTTTAGATTTTTTTTTCTTGCTAATATGTTGTGCTAAAATTTGTCTTCTTCTTCTTCTTTTTGTTTCTTATTTAAAATGTGTGTTAATATTGTGTAAAGTATGTACTTATTTAAACACCCACAAATTGTTGCCTTAGTTTTTACTTGTTAAAAAGATTTTAATTTTCTGTTTTTATTTTTTTTTTTTTTAAGTTATTCCAAGAAGCTTAAGTACACGACAGAAAATATTTTAATACATTTTCTATGTTATAAAATTATGCTGTAATTATTATCTTAACTTGTACGTGATTAATATTAAATAGATTTAAAATGTTGATAATTTTGATAAATATTTTCTTTATTAAATTTTTCATTTTTTTTCTTCACATAATTCTTAACTTAAGTAATGATAAGATATGTTTAAGTAATGCTAATTATTTACATTAAGTAATGGAAAAACTATAAGAATACTATAAGAATGTATGTCCTTCAGCATAAAAATATTTATTGATTTGGGGTCAGAGAGGAAATTATAAACAAATTATATATGATTTTTTTTTTTATTTGATTAAAATGTTGCTCTAGATAAAAACCGATATCTTTTTCTTATAATCAGTTCGTTGTCAGTACGTTCATTCCTTTAAATTACAAGCAGTTCATTGTTTAACAAGAATAAAATCTTTAATAATAATCTAGTGACTAAATATATATATATATATTTTCTTGTAATAAAGATTGAAAATACAAAATTATGTTTGTTCTTGTAAGGTAGCTAGGTAGTTTTTCCTTTTAATTTTATTTTTACATTTAATCTTTATATCATCGGTACTACGTGCAAGCGGTTTTTTTTCTACTCAATTTTATAACAAAATTTACTTTTATTTTTTTAAAAATAAGTATTGTTAAATTTAAATAACACAGAGATATAAGAATATTATCGTTTATAAGATGACAGTGGTGGATTAACAGCAGTCAGGTGTGTTATGTTATGTAAAAGTAAAAAAGAAAAAAATCAAATAAAAATTCATATTAAAGACGAATGAATATATTTTGTTGAAGCTCGTATTTATAAGCTCATTAAATATAGTAAACTTTTGTGACAAAGAAACGTTATAAGAGAAGTTTCATTTTCCTTATACTATACAATCATCACATTCAGGTATATTAATACTAATGCAATACTGGATTTATTTTGCTTTATTTATTTGTATTTTGTCTTTTTTACCTTGGATTATTTAACTCTACTTTACCTTTATTATTTTACTTCTTTTTATTTTGTTTTGGATAGACATTATATGGAAAGTTTTCTGTTTATTTCAGCAAACAGTAATTTTGCAATACTTTGTATATCAATTGCTGTTGTCTTTTCCATTATTTTTACTTTAATTTTCTCCCTTTCCTGATTATTATTATTATTATTTTCTTGTTACTTTGTTTTATAATTTAACAAAACAATATACATTTCATAAAGAATTGCATTATATGTAGATATTATAATTTAACAATATATGTATTATTTATGTGGCGATAATACATGAAAATATTATTGCAGCAGCGGCGATCCCTACACAAATGAACAAGGAGAAAAAAAAATGTATAATGTTGAAGAAAAAAAAAAAAGAAAATATTTGAAAAGACTTTATGTACTGCAGAATATAATAATTTTATTTTTAAAACAACAATAATAATTACATACACTTGGCTGCATATATGTTATAGATTTTTATTTAATTTTTCTTCCCGTTAAACTCTTTTAACTGCCAACTTTACTCAAGCTAACTGATGTTAACTTACGTTAAGCTGTTCACTGTTCTACTGTTTTGTTATTTATTTTTTCTTGCTTCTCGTTGATTTTAATCTTTGTTTTTGCGATTTTTCATTTATCGTTACTTGATTTTTGCAATAAATATATAACAAATAATAAAAAAAAAAAAAAATGATGAAAAATTGTTTTTTATTTTTGTTCTGCCCAGAAGTTGTTTTTTTTTTATTTCAAATATAAATGACTGTTGAAGGCATTTAATTTTTTTTTTCTTTTTTAGTTTAAATACTTTTGTTCACATAAATTGTTTATAAGAAAATAAAAAAAAAATCTTAATGTTCAAAACCATGAATAAAACTTATTTATGCTGAATGTTAATGCTTTACGCTAATGCTTTTATGCATTTTGATTTTAAAAAGAAAAAAAAATAATTTTTATTAATTTTTTCTTTTTTTTTTTTGCTTTGTCTGAATAAAGCTTTGTAGTTTGTTATTTATTTAAATAATTATTTTGACACAGAAAATGAAAACAAACAGACATACAAGACAATTATAGTAAAAAAATAATAATTATTATGCAAAGTTTTTTTTTTGTTTTTCTCTTTTGCAAAATAAAAGGTCCATTGTTTTGATTGCTTAAATAAAATACATAATAATACAATTGTTTATGTATTGCTTATTAAGCAAAAGAAAAAAAAGAATAAGAAATTAATATCTTGTTGATATTGAAACAAAGATTTGTTAAATTGTATTTTCCAGTGAAAATCACCTAATATTTCGGCATATAGGTTTTTTTTTATATTTTTCTTTGAATTTAATAAATTTTCCAAGAAAGAAATTTTGTAAAGAAAGCAATTATTTGATGAAGAAAAGCAAAAACACCATTATTTTTATGCTAAATTTGCGATTGTAAGTGGAATTTACTGTTTTTGGAATTATGAAAAAAATAATAATCTAAATTGTCATTAAAGTTATTTGTTTAATTTTAAAAGTATTTACTTATGCTTAAATTCTATGCTCTAGTAATTTTCAGGTGAAAATTAATTTTCTTTAAAAAGAAAAAGTTACAAAGAAGTTTTTTTTTTTAACTTTTTATTACCAAAATCTTAGTACTTAAATGTGGTTCAAAAAAAAAGATCATTTATGTGCTCATAAGTAAACATTTATTATTTTCTTAAAGGATATACTGAACACGTTTCAGAGGTTTTATTATCATAAAAATAAAATCTTTACATACTTATACTTCTTTACGGTGCCTGTACGATGATGGTGATGAGGAGTCCTTTGTTATACGCTATATATACGTATTGTTTTCCCATTTTTCTTTGTGTTTACTCATGTAAAGTGTTTACAATTTATTTTAAATAATCGAAATTTAATAATAATGATAGAATAATTTTTTTTTTATTATTTTTCAATAATATAAAGAAAATTGATACGTTTAAAGCACTTTTTGTCTATTATGCTTCTTTTTTTTGTTATTTATCAATTTTATGATAATAATCCTCGCATGGAATAAAAGTATTTATAATGTGGTTTTGGTTGAACGGTTAAATATTACTTTTTTTTTGTGTTTCTATTTTATGGATTATTATTGTTTTACTAATAAATGTTTTGAAATTACAAATCGAATCACAATTTCACAAAGAGAATTAACGTATCTTAAACTTAAAACCATTTAACAGTATTCGTTAAACACACAAGTAAAAATCTACCATAAATTTGGCTTTAAAAGTTATTTTCTTTTGTAACTTTATAAATCTTTTTTTTTCTTTATTTTTGAATGTCAAACGTTTGCCAACAGCTTTCGGCAATTATTTTTTTTTTTTGCAAAATGTATCAAGTACACACATGTAGTGACTTTATAAAGTTTATATTCCTATATTTTTTTTTAAAAAAAAGTATTATAAATACTAAAGATCGCGATCGTTTTGTTGAATTAAAAAAAAAAAAAAAAATAATAAATTTTTCTTGTGAAATGAAAAAAAAAAAAAACAAACTCATATTCCATTTTCACCGATGTAACATTTGTCGTATGAATAAATTATAAAATGTTCTACTTCTGACGTACATCTAATAATAATGGTACATGGTACGCATAATAAAAGTTCGTTAAACTTTCATTATAAATATCTTACATAGATGTGTATTTTCACTCTGTATGTTTATATATATATATATACATATGTACATATATACGATTGGTTTTTTGCTTTTGAAAATGTTTTATTTATTATTTTCGTTTTTTGTTGTTGTTGAAAATAATATAAACGGAAAATTATCAACAAAACAAAACAACGAAAAATGAAAAGTTTATTATTATTATTGTTGTTGTTATTATTATTCGTTTGTTCTATGGTTTTTCGGTTACAAAAAATACCGAAAAGAAAAATAATTTTCCTCCGATGTAAATAAAATATTTAAAAAGGGAAAATAATTATTTTTGGATAAATTTTTAGTTGTTTTTTTGGAATAACAACAACATATGTGTGATTTTATTTATTTTGAGGATTATAGAGAAATATTACCACACAAACATACACATGGGTGTCCTCGTGTCAATGTTTTCGGTTAATTTTTTTTTAAATCTTTTTTTTTTTCTTTTATTTTTTTTGTTTATTAAATAATAATTTTTTTTTATTCCTTCTATTTTATGAATTAAAAAATCACTTGCCAAGTTTTGATTTTATTTTTCTTTCTAATTTATAAAACCATTTGGTTATTTTTAATTTTCCCTTCTTTCTTCTTATGTGTGTTTTTTTTTTTGATTTTATTTATAATTTTTCATTAATTAATTAAATAAAATATGTTTTTTATATATAAAAATTTATTTATTTTTGTTTTTTCAATTTAATTCCATCTTGTGATAAATTAAATTTATTTTTAGTTTTATTTATTTTCTTTTTACTTTATAATTTATTGTAAATATTATCGCGAGGGAATTTTTTGTTTTATTGATTTGATTATTTTACTTCTTTTTTTTTTTATTATTAGATTAAGATTACACTTAATTTTTGAATAAAAATTTATTTTTAATTATTTTCACAAATTATTATCAATTATTTTTGTTGGCAAAAAAGAAAAGAAAGAAAAAGAAATGTTATTAAGTTCAATTATGATAGCAAGTTGAAGATAATAACATTTATGATATACATATGTATGTACATATATAAATTTTTCTATTAAAAAATATTATTATTTTTATTACATTTTAACCATTATCTAATTAGATTTAGTCAATTTAATTAGATTAACAAAAAAAAAAAAAAAAAATGTCATAAATTATTTATATCTATTAAGTAATTTATATTTTATTTATTTATATTAACCAATTTTTATGTAATTTTATTAACCACAAAAAACAATATAACTTACGTCTTAATAATACATTTTTATTATTATTTAAACACATTTAGGTTATTATTTACAGTTTTTTTTTATTGAACAAAATAAAAATTTCTAAGTCCATAAAGCAATTTAGTTATGTAACGCAAGCGATCTTTTGCCATTGTGATTAATTATTTAATTGGTGGCTTTTAAGTCAACAATATCGTGAGTGCTGATAATTTGTTATAAAAAAAAATCGTTCAAATAATTAAATTAATTAAACTATATACAGTAATTTTTCGACTGTGTGAAATATATTCATTTTGCTATCTGCGTGCAAAATAGTTTAAATTAAATAGATTTTAGTCTTTTAATGAAATAATATTTTGATAACAATTATTATTATTATTAACAGTAAAAAATTAATTAAAAACGGTTATACATTGTAAGATTTGTTTTTTTTTTTCATTAAATAAACTTTACTTAATTAAAATTTAAATATTTAAATCAGATTGTTTGTCATCATTAAAGTGTCAGATAATTTATTATTTTTTTAACTTAATAGGATAAATAATAAATTAAATTAATTGTCTCTTTGTTTTTGTCTTTAATTTAAAAGAAAAATAATAAAAAAAAAAACAGTTAAGCCGCTAGTTTGTTTTATTAATGAAAAAGAAAAACGTATACCTATCTAAAGTTACATTATGCTTTGTCAATTATGTATTCTTATTTGTTTACAAATATTTCTTTCTAAATAAAAAATAATTACATTAAGACGGAAAATGTTTGCCACAAAAATTAAAGATTATTTTTTTTAATCAGTGATTAAACTATTTTATAAGAAATTAACCTTAATAATTTGCACGACTGTACAGTGTTTAAGCTTATTATAGTTCTAAATATCTATTTTTTCGTTTTAAATAAAATTCGGATTAATAGTTATTTTTGTAATTCGTATTTGAATAAACAGTTTGATATTATCAGATAGGAATAATTATAGTATAATTACATTAAATGTGCAAAAAACATAATAATTAACTTTTCTTCAATTTTCTTTTTGTATTTTATTAATAAATTAATTTAATAAATGAGAACTAACTAGTGCATTGAAAAAAACTGTAAAATTTCTAGAGATTATCTTTAATCAAATACAATTTTAATTGCATATGTTACCAACTATTATGTGTCATCGTACAGTATTATTATTAATAATAAACTTGGCGATAATAATAAACATAGAAAGTATTTGTTTAGTTTTTATTTAAAAAAAAAAACATATTTTAACAAAGAATAAAATGTTAATTATTTATTTTTGTTTATATTTTTAAATGTAAAAACTTAGTAAAACTATTTTAATAATCCCGGGTTTAATAATAATTAATTAACATTGTTTTATGAAAGTGAATATGTTTTTTTTACGATTTATTGTGACAAAATAAAATGCTAAATTATTTATATATGTTTAACAGTAAAGTCTCGATTTATTAAAGGAAAAAATTATTAAATAAACTTATTGTTATTGTTGATTGACAACAGTTTTATGTGATGTCATGTTGATTACTTTATTATATTTTTGGTATTTGTAAAATCTTAAAAAAATTATCAATAAATGATAATTTATGATCGATATTAAGATTAAAAAAATTTCATAAAATTATAGTAAATACGTAATGTAAAAGAAGGTTATCAAATGAAATATTCGAACTTAACATATCTTTCAATTTTATTCTAATCATTATCAGTACATTTTACATAAATAGTTCTTTGTTTGTTGTGAGTTTAGTAGGTATGCTATTTTATAAAATCGAAACTATATAATGTATATTTAAAGTTATTCCTAGTGTAGCTGCTATCGTCTGTTTATTTTGTTTAATTTTATTTTTTGCTGTTAAAGAACTGAAAAATCTTAAGTATTCATGTTTATACATATGTATTATGATGTTTTCTTTTTGTATTTTTTTGTTATATATATATATATATATATCAACACGATAGATACGTTGCATAAAAATAACATTTATTAAAAACATTTTATAAAAAGAAGAAAAACAATACTTAAAGGTAAAGAAGGCAAATGAAATATGCGATATATATACATACGTTTAAGAATTTATTTTTTATTCTTTCTGCTGCTTTTAACTTTGTTAAAATGAATGCACAACTTATTTAACTTATTTTACTTTTTAATCATTATTACATGTAAAATTTTACTCTCTGTGATAAGATATAATTTTACGACAAGCTTAATCTAGTTCTTTTTTCTCTTCAAAAACAAAAAAAAAAGAAACATTTACCTCGTTATATTTACGTCATTTCAAAGTTTGCTACACTTATATGGCTTTTTGCACACAAAAATAAAAGCTCACATCAAAAATAAACACGTAAATATTGATTTACTAATTTTACAACAAAATATTGATTATACATTGCAAATAATCTTATTAGATAATACAAAATTAACTATGTTTCCATGCTAATTTAATTTTATTATTTTTTTTTTATTTATTTTATTGAATTAAAAAAAAAAATGTAATTTTATGTGTCATATCGTATCATGTTTTTATTTATTTTAATTAAATTTTTTTTTCCTACCTTTGCTTTCTTTACTTTGTGACGATAGCCCATAAGAACATGGTTGTGGTATTTGTTAGAATTTCTAGGAAAATTATCATTATTTGTTGTGTATTTATGTTGAAATGATTACATTTACAATAACAACATAATAATAATAACTGTGACAATGCAACGAAAGGAACATCCTTTCGAACATTGTTATTATTATTTTTTTTTGTTTTATATATTTCTCTTGTTACATATTGTTTGATGTTGTTTTATTAACAATTTTAATTTGCTTCTTGGTAATATATATGGTTTTTCCGTTTTATCTTCATTACATTTTTACCATCATTGTTGTTATAATGTTGTCGTCTATCCATCAAACAATCGGTTAAATATTTATTTAATTTATAAAATAATTATTTAAACATTTTAATTGTTTTTGATGCTTGGCAAATACAACAAAACAAAATTATTATCAGAAGCAACAGTCGTTTTTGTTTGTTTGTTGTTGTTGTTAATTCTTCTTACCTTGTACAAAATGATATACATATACATCTTAATTAAGAGAAATAAATATAATGTCACTACATTTCCTTTTTATAAACTCTATGCTTTTATATAAAATATTTTTTTTTTATTTTATTCCGTTTGTATTCTGTGGAATGAAGAACATTAGAACCGGAACGTAACATCAAAAGAATATTTATGTATTCGTGGTTTGGGGAGCATTCTGTAAAAATTTAAAATGTATAAAAGAAATAAAAAAATCATTAATATACTTGTCCGTCATCAGTTTTTGACTTCCTTGAGTTCTCCTTTGCTAAGAAGTTTCATTTTAATGTTTTTTTTTATTATTTGCAACGGAAAAATCAAAATACATTTTTCTACATTTATAATACATATAAAAAAAACATAATTAAATAAACCAACGAAAAAAAAAAAAAATTAAAACGAACAATTAATTACAGCAAAAATATTTTGTTGGAAAATTAAAGAATTTTTTTTTATGTTTTAAAAGAAATAAAAGAACTTTACTGGGTGATTTACTGTCGCGAAAATACAAATGAAAATAAAAAATGCTTGTTTGCTGGATAAAATGTTTTGTTAAAATGAGAAAAAAAAAATGCGAATAATTTTCAAGATAAAATATGAAGATTCTTTAGGGTATATTTGTCCTTTATGTAATTTAATTCTAATGGCTACATATATTTGTACTCGTATTTCTGTTGAATGTTGTTTGCTTTCGTTTTTTATTTTTATTTTATTTTCTCATAAACATTGTCTGTATGTTTTGCAAGAAAAACAAAAAATAAAAAAATATTTCTTATGACGAAAATTTGTTTAAATTAAATAATTTTTAATTTGGTATTTTTGTCTTTGGCTAAAAATAGCACAAAGATTTCGCGCCACAAATTTATTATTATTATTTTTTTTTGTTTTTCTTTATTTTCTCGATTAAAAATCAACAGACTGGGTGCAAAATACGTAATAAGATGTGTGATGTCGTCGTCGATTTTTTAAGCCAAAAAAAAAAAAAAATTAAAGATTGTATTCACGCGTTACGTGTTTTTTATTTATTTATTATTTTATTTTTATTATTAATAAGATCTGTTTTTCTTTCTTTAATCTTTTATCACAAGAAATTTTTTAATTTTTTGGCTATGAGCCATTATTTTTAGTTTTTGTTATAATTATTGTTGTTGTTAGACACAGAACGTGCTTATTGTAATTAACTTCTTCTTTTCTTATTTTGTATTTAGTGAATTTGATTTTTTTGTTGAAAGTGTTAAAAGCTCTGCTAGTTACTTTAGAAGCAAAGTTTTTAGTAAGAGTGTTTTATGTGAAATTTTATTAATTTTCTTTTAAAACTGTTTTTTAAAAAAGGTAATTTAATAGTTAATCTTCGCAAATCATTTATAATAATTCAATTCTTTACATATTACCTGCAGTAATCATTTAAGAAACATTTAATAAAATCAAAGTAATAACAGTCATTAAAACTATTGCTGTGTATCTTTTGCTTAAAGAAAAATCAATCATAATATTTATCGAATGGTATTCAAGTTACATCAATATCGATTTTCCTTATTGTACCAATTAACCTGCAAATTATAAATAAATATTGTTGTACCAATTAACCTGCAAATTATAAATAAATATTATTGTACTTAGAATTAAATCGAAGTAAAGTTATAAAAAGCATAAACTAATCAATAATATATAATTTAATATTTATACACCTGAAAAAACTTAATAACATTTTGATAATGATTAAATTAGTAAAAAGATTATAGATCATTGCACGATAATCAACAGATTAAAATAACAAGAGAGAAAAAGTGGTAAATAAGTTAATTAACAGCACCCGATAATTATAACGCACGGCTGCTGTTCCTTAATTACGTAGAAACATTATTAATTTATTTTTTTTTTATTCTGCTGTTTTTCACAAAAATTTTCTTTGCTTCTTAATAGTTATTTTCACTGCTTTCCCTTTTATTTTTGACGTAAATATATAAATAAGCATTTTATTATTATAATTATTATTAGATATTTAAATATAAAAATATCACAGACGAAAACAAATAGAATATATAAATTTTCCGTTTTCATTTATGCTATTATTATTATTTATATTGTAAAAATATTTGTCGGAAAATGCGCTCGGTTTGAATGTGTGTTTTTTGAAATAAAATAGAAAAATAAAGTTCACTGTAAATAATTTGTTTATTATTGTTGTTGAAAGAAAATAGGTGTAAAAGGAATGATTAAAAGAAAAATATATATATAGAATATATAGTGACGCAAACATAAATGCGTGTACAATGCGCGAAATGTATTTTATTTTATTTTTTTTTTGAATGTCGTAAAGTTAAGTAAAGTAAAGTAAATAATAATAATAAACAAATTACGTGCTACTTGCTGCCAGTTTGCCTCTTTTATAAATAAAAACCACTTTGTTTTTTTTTTTTATTATTTCTACTTTACTATAAGATGAGTTTCTTTTAATTTTATTTTTTATTAATAAATAAGAAATTCAAAAATAATTTTCATTTTCTTATTATTTATTTTTAAAATAATATTATTTTTACCAAAAATATAAATAATAATGTTTGTTATTGTTGTTACTGCTGTTTCATGATGGTACGCGTTGTTGTTATAAAAATAGTGGGTCGCGCTTAGCTAATTTTAGCACTGTCTACGACAGAGTGAATGTTTTTCCATTATTTTATTTTTTTTTTTTTGTATTTTCTTTTTAAACTTTTTTTCTAATTAAAATGCGTTAATGTTTATCTTTTCTCTTTTTTTTTTCTTCAATGTGTTGATTTCCACAGTGATCCATCCATTCATCTAATTTGACTGTTTTTCAAATTTTGTAATTTTTAAGGAGTGTTTCACAAGTGCAGAATAAATTTATAGTTTTTTTTTTTTGTAGTGGTTTTTAATGAATTAAAAAATCAATTAATGGTAATAAAAGAAATAAAAATTTGTCGCATGATTAATTTTAAATGCTTTTTTACTCATTATTATTTACAATTATTATTATCTTTTGTAATAAAATTAGTTTTTTATAGTAAGAACGACGGAAGTGAAAAATCAGTAAACGGTTGAATAAAGCATTCAGATTAATAATAATAAAAATATTAAAGTTCATTGCTTTATATATATATATTATTTGCAGTTCCAGATGAGATTATTAACCATTTTTTTTTTATTGATGAAATTTATTATTTTTAAATCAATTTGATTTAATTTTTGTTGTTTATGCTTTATGATTATGCTTTTCATTATTTATTTATTTATTTTGAACGCTTAAAATTGTTATTGGCTTCAATACAGCTGGCTTAAGATGCTTGATTGTTTTTTTATTCCATTAGGTATTTTCGTATTTTTTGCGATGGCATTCTTAAGGAGAAGTACACGTTAAACCGGTAGTATTTACACTTAGCCGATAATACTTAAAATAAATCGGTAGCTTACCTTTTATATTTATAAGAGTATAAAGAATAAATTTTATACTCTTCAACAGTACAGTGTATTTATTTATTTGCTTTATTTCACTTTGTTTAACTTAAAAATAATTTTTCTATTTTTTTCTTTCTATTTTAAATAGAAATACTTATTTTTTTTTTATTGCTAATTATATACTCAAACGTCAATCAGGCACAGGTTGTAGTTTTTATTTCAAAGAAATCGTTCATTGTTTATAGGGGGTATAACTTGTTATTCTTTAATTACAGTAAAGCAAAACCATAGAAAACCGAGTTAATATAATAATCTGTCTGTTTCGTTTTGATTTTAATTTATTTGTATAATTAAAATTATAAAAATTTATTAACATTTTTGTAATTTTTGTAATTTTTTAATTGTCAAAAAATTTTGTCAAAGGAATAAAAAAAAAATAAAAACGATTCAATTAAATTCAAAAAAATAAAAAGGCAAAAGAAAAATTTAGAAAATGACAAAAAAACAAGATCATAAAAATGTTAATGATCGAAAATAATAATTTAATTAATTTAGTTTTTATTTTTTTTTTAATTTTATCCTATATGTAAATGATACAAATGATTATTATTATTATTTATTTTATTGTTATGTAAATTAAAATTAAAATTATTGTTTAAAATTTGAACAAAAAAAAAAGAGAGAAGAAGGTGAAAAATTAATAATATCATTAGAGTCGCGTTTTGTGTGACTGAAAGAACTGTGAGACCACCCAAGGTTTTGTTTTCATTTTTTAGGCTTTTTCTATTTTAATCAATTTATTTATTTATTATTTTTTTGTTTAATTAATTTCAGTTAATTTTTGTGCTTTATTTAAATTTATTTTTTGTTGTTTGTTTTTTCTAGTTTTTTTTTTGTTGAAAATAGTGGTAATGAGCTGTTTTAATTTATCACCCACTAAACTAAAAATAAATATAATAAAAAACATTTATTTAACTATTTAGACCGTGGCAAAATTATTATGTGTTTTATTTATCTTTTGGTTCTCGTAAATGACATTAATTGTTTAAATTATTATTTTACATAGAGAAACTTAAATTGATAATTTTGATTTTTTTTTTTTATTTGAATCAATTTGTTATAAAATTAAATAAACACACCAAGCGACTGAATGATAATTCTAACAACAGTAAATCAATTAAATGAAATCTATATAAATATTATGTTTAATCAGTTTTTGCTGTTTGTTTTGTTTATTTTGATTTTTCTACCGGACGTGAATGAATTAATAACGAAAAAAAAAAAAAAATAAGAAAAGAATTTTGTTTATTGTTGATTTGTTTATCAATAATCAGTGATGGTTTAGTTATTTTTAGTATTATGAGCAGCTAGTGCAATGTTAACGTTTAATTTTATTATTAAAATTAATTAAATATACATTTTCAATGAGATTGTTTAAAAAATTATTGTATTTTTGTCAAGAAAGAAATAATTCATCGAAATATAGTATATCTTTGAAATTACTTTGTTTATAGAAAAGACTCTAAAGAAATATTTTAATAAAAATACCGTTTGTTCTAGATGTGACTACAAATCAATTAATTAATATTTTTAAGTTTTAGTAAAGTCATTAACATTGTATCATCGTTTATTGATCGATATTAATAAACTACAGAAACTATAAAACCATTTTAATTGTTATTTTATGTATTTTTTTCTTTATTTTTCTTTAGTAACATTTTTGCAAAAAAATATTTATATATTTACGTAATTATGATAATGGTATTTATATACCAATATTTCTTATAAAAGCAAAGTTTGCATCATTGGTCTATTACTATAGTTTTTTCGAGTGTTTTATTATAAAGTTTCGTAAGTTTACATAAGCTTAATGGACCAATATTTGTATTTACTTTTTCTTTTTTTTTTTTTGTATTTAATTTAGTACATTATGCCCCTAAACATACATAGATAATATCATTTTATTTGTCCCTTATAATTACCCTTTTTAAAAGACCTTTATAAATACTTTTTTTTTCTATTATTTTTGTTTTCCCGAAAATTTTTACTTTGTATTGATGCAGACAGTATTTTAACAGGCATTCTACTTTATTTAAACTCAATTTTAATTAATAATTAAGGAGCCTTGTATATGTATTTAAATTAGGTGTCAAAAACTGCAACATTTTTTTTTTCGTATTAAATTTTTGTTTATTCAATTTAATTAGGAAAATAATTGTTTAATTAATTTTAAAGTTATTATTACAGGTATAATTTAGTGTTTTTTTTTAATTAATAATGCTACTTGAATAATATTTAATAATATATTTGTTATAATAGTATCATGGTTAGAATATATTTTTCTCAATTGAAATATACTTCATGATGAATTGCTTGAAAATTTAAATAAAATGTTTCATAGCAAATGTTGTCAATTCCATTTTTCTCTCTGTGATATATTGTGTTTTTCTAAAATAATTAATGTTTAATTAATTATCAATGATTAATTATTGTGTTTATTCAATTATAGTAATTTTGTGATAAATATTTATTTATTTGAAATTTATGTTATTTTGAACATGAAAAAAGAAAAATAATTAAAATGCTAAAATCGCACGAGAATAGAGATAATAGATAACAGAGATAATAACAAAAATTTGAGGAAACTGCTTAGTAAAAATACATTTATTCGTTTTTATTTATCTGATTTTTATTATAATTAGTTTTACGTTTTGGGTTTTTACTAATAAAGTGTTATTTTCATTTATAATTTTAATTTTATTGATATATATATTTAACAAACTTTACTAATTAGTGATTTTAGAATAGCAAAAATTAAATTGCTATTTGAAGTTGGCATAGTAATGGAAAAATTTTATTTTATATTTTTTTTTCGTGAATTAATTTTTTTTTTTACATTTTATTTATAATTCTGTAATGTTAAGATTATTGATTTGATTACAATAAACATGTAATTATTTATTATTATTTTTTTATTTTATCTTTATTTTACAGGAATAATGGCGTGAATATAATTACAACCGGAACAAATTTTACAATAAAAAATAAAATTAATAATAATGCGGAGAAAAGAAACAAAATTAAATAATTATTATTAGTGGTAAACAAATAAATAATTATATGTTAATATTTATAATTAATAATAATAATAATACAAAATAGTGTAATCATCAAAGAGAAATAAAATATAAATATTTATTATTATTATTTTTATTTTATTTGCATATAATAATCGTGAACAATTTTAACAAAATATATTTTTAAATTGATGAAAATATATTATTTATTAATTATTTTATAATAAAATACAGTGAATTTTTTTTTTTTTTTAATTAATTAATTACTGTTTATTAATTATGTGACTGTGATTAATTTTTTCAGTGTTTAATGTAATTGTGTCGTTTATTTTTTATTTTTACAAAAAGAAACGAAATTAAAAAGACATTTTGCTTCAGTAAATTAGTGCAAAGATTATACTGTTTGCTAATTAATTAACAACAACAATAAAAAATCATAATAAAATGTAGATTAACATATTTATTATAAAAATGTTGATGAATGTATAATTTTTAATAAAAAATTATAAATAAAAGAAATTTAGAAAGGAAAAAGTAAATTTAAAAAAAAATATTCGAAATATGTCTATGAAAATATTTCGAAGAGGATCTGCACGGTGTATAGGATTATTATCAGCATTTATAACGATTTTATTATGTTTATATTATATATCAATTGGGCAGCCATCACCATCACCATCAGCAAAAGAATTACAGAGTAAAAGGTATTAAAAAAAAAATATATTTTGCTTTAAATTTATTTATTAATTGAAAATTTTATTCTAATTTTTGCACAGATACAATAGTTTACAATACAATGCGGTAAATGCATCATGGCAACATTGGATAGAATCCGGTTTAAATATAATAAAACAAGATAATAATGTTAATAATAATTATAATAATTATAAATTAAAATATGATAATCAAACAACAAATAAAATTAATTCGAATTGGACAAAATGCATAAATTTAGTAGAAACAGAGACTGATATAACAACTATTGATGAATATAGGAATTTTAATTTTCAGGTAAAATAAAAAAAATACTCTTTTAAAAATAAATTAATTAATAAAGAAAAAACTAATAAATATTTCCAGCCCGAATGGATAAAAACACGGGAGTACTGGGATAAAACGTTTGAAGAACAATATGAATCATTAATGCAAGACAAAGCGCGGCCACCACTAAAAGTAATTTTTTCTACTCTAATTTAATTTTTATTAACTTTATTTAATAGTAAATATATTTTTCTATTTTAGGTAATAATAGTGCCGCATTCACATAATGATCCAGGATGGTTAAAAACATTTACAAATTATTTTCAAAGTGATTCTCGACAAATATTAAATTTAATTGTTAAAAAATTACAAAAATATACCGATATGACTTTCATATGGTCAGAAATAAGTATATTGCAGTTATGGTGGGATCAGGCGCATCCAATTAAACAGAGAGCCCTTAAGCAATTAGTACAATCAGGACGAATTGAGATTACAACTGGCGGTTGGGTAATGACAGACGAAGCAAATGTTCATATGTATGCAATGTTAGATCAGTTTATTGAGGGACATCAATGGGTGAAATCAAATTTAAATGTGACACCGTCTGTGGGTTGGTCAATCGATCCGTTTGGTCATGGTAGTACAGTACCATATATGTTAGCTGCTAGTAATTTTGATGGTGCTATTATACAGCGTATACATTATGCGTGGAAACAATGGTTAGCTAAACGACAATATGGTGATTTTATATGGCATCCATACTGGACAAATCCATTACAGGACAAATCTTCTGTTTCACAAAGAAATACACATTCCTTATACACACACAATATGCCTTTTGATATTTATTCCATAAAACATTCTTGCGGTCCACATCCGTTTATATGTTTAAATTTTGATTTTCGTAAAATTCCTGGTGAATACACTGAATATTCCATAAAAGCACAATTCATAACTGATGAAAATGTTCAAGCAAAAGCTGACTTATTAATTGAACAATATTCCCGTACGGCATCATTGTATCCACATAATGTTGCACTTATTCCGATTGGTGATGATTTTCGCTATAATAAAGAGCACGAGGTCGAACAACAGTATACAAATTATAAAAAACTAATTGACTATATAAATAATAATTTTGAACGTTATGCGACTGAAATTGCATTTGGAACGCCAAAGGATTATTTTGCCGAAATAAAGAAACGATCAAAGAGTTTACCATCATTAAAAGGTGATTTCTTTGTTTATTCAGATATATTTACAGAAGGTCGTCCCGCCTATTGGTCGGGCTATTATACTACACGACCCATGTATAAAATACTAAGCAGAGACTTGGAGCATAATTTAAGAAATGCTGAAATTTTATTTACATTTGCTTTTAACAAGGCACGACAACAGAATAATGCAAATGCGCTTCGAATCTTTGAAAAAAATTATGAAAAATTAATATTAGCAAGGCGAGATCTAGGTTTATTTCAACATCACGATGCAATTACCGGCACGTCAAAATCAAATGTAATGCGTGACTATGGCAATCGATTATTCGAGAGTATTCAGGACTCGGTTAAATTACAAGAATCAACCGTCGAAGTTTTAATGCAGAAAACCACAAACGAGCATAATTTTATATTGAGCGAATTGGAACGTGACTGTTTTAATAAACTACCAAGAAAAACACCGATTGTTTTAACGCCAAATAAATCATCAGAGTTTGTTGTATTTAATTCATTGGCACAAAAGCGTCTAGAAGTGGTTTTGATTCGAACAATAACGCCCAAAGTAAAAGTTATTGATCCGGATGGTAAAGAAGTCGATATACAAATAAATCCAGTTTGGAATATAACTGAGACACAGGAAACACAAATTGTTCGAAATATATTAGTTTCCGATAAAGAATTTGAGATAATGTTTATTGCTACTTTGCCACCATTGTCACTGGTCACGTATCGCCTTGTCTACAGCGAAGAGGTAAAAGGAAATCTGGCCACACTGTATTGTAACGAGTGCAAGGATGATAAACATGACACATTTATGGTGAAAAATAAACAAACGGGCGACATACAATTAGAGAATTTAAAAATGCGATTATTATTTGATGAGGAGACCGGATTCTTGAAATCTGTGACAAAGAAAAATATGGGAAAGCCAATACAATGTGCAATAAAGTTTGGTGCCTATTACAGTGCACAGTTTCGTTCTGGCGCATATCTATTTAAAACCGATCCGGAGAGACCAGAAACAGAGAAGAATGTATTGGAACAATATTCTGACGTTAAAATACTAATAACGTCTGGGCCTATAGCTAGTGATGTGACCGCCATTTATGGTCCATTTCTGGCACACACAGTAAGAATATTTAATTCAAAAACCGATCTGGATAAGGCGATTTATATTGAAAACGATATCGATTTTGAGGCGCCGCCAAAAAATCGTGAAACCGAACTTTATATGAGATTTTTGACTGACATCGAAAACGGTGAGATACCGGAATATTATTCGGATTTAAATGGCTTCCAATTTCAACATCGTGTAAAAGTACCCAAGATTGGCGTCGAAGGTAACTATTTTCCAATAACAACTGGCGCCTTCATACAAGATGAAAATACGCGAATGACACTATTGACTACCCATGCACAGGGATCTGCTAGTCTGCAACCAGGACAATTAGAAGTTATGCTGGATCGTCGTATGTTGTACGATGATTATCGCGGAATGGGAGAGGGTATTGTCGATAGTAAACTAACACGACATCGTTTTTGGGTATTTTTCGAAGTTCTCGGATCAGGCAATAATGCTAATATTCCTTCAGACGTTAATCAAAAGAAAGAATATCAAACATTAAGTCATTTCGGTCATCAGATGTCGAATGGCCTTAACTATCCTGCAAATATTTATTTTATTGAGAAACCAGATGAAAAAATTCACTTGGAATATGATAAAAATGTAACATTATTAAAGCATAAATTCCCATGCGATGTTCACCTGATAACGTTACGCACACTGACCGAAGAAAATTTGCCTCTCTTTCCATCACGTTCAGCTTTATTAGTTTTACAACGACAGAGTCCATTATGCCGTGCAATAAATAATGATAATACCACTTTGGATAATTGCGAGTCAACGCACGGTTTTGCAAATAATTTATTTAATCAAATTCATACAGAGGAAATTATTAGCACGTCATTGACAGGACTAAAACCGTCTGGCATTGTAAAGCAATTCTCTGATATTTATATAGAACCAATGGAACTACGTACATTTAATTTTACATTTAGTAAATAAAGAAAAAAATTCTTTATTTTCGCATTATTTATTCATTTTTAATTATTATTTTTTGTTCACTATTTTTAATTTAATTTAATTTAATTTTTTTTATATATATATTATATTTATATATTTAATAATAATTATAAAATTATTAGAGTAATTTATTTATTAAATAAATAATTATATTATAAAGTAAAAGAAGAAGATGATGATGATTATGATAAAGAAAAACAAGATAAAGAATTTAATTAGATAATAATTAAGTTAATTTAATGTTATTAAATTATAGTAAAAATAAAATAATTAATGAAAAGAAAATTAAAAAAAAGAATGGGAAGAAATTATAGTGGAAAAACCGAAGAAAATTAATATATAAATGAAAAACAAAACCATTTTAGTGATTGTGGAAAAAATAAAAATTATTTATTTTATTTATTCTCTTATCCTTATTTCACCTAAGAGCCTAATTTTTGATGTTAATTTTTTTTTTTCGATGTGTTGTCTAAGATCCCTGCATGAAGCACAGCAAATATTGCGTTTTCTTGGAAAAAGAATTGTTCACCTGTGAATGAATTTGCATAATTTGCTTTTTCTTCTATCTCTGGGAATAATAGATTTATTTTTTTTCATTAACTGCTTTTTATTTTTCCTTTATTCTAAAATATCCTAAAATATTTAAAGTGAGTAAAATGCGAATAAAAGCGATCGTTATTTTTCTAAATTTTACCTTCTTCATAATAGCAATGAAATCTTATTGCTTATAAATTTGAATCTACTTGAGGATAAATATTCCATTACTTTCTAAATGTAGTTTTTTTTTGCTGATTATGTGTTTTGAATTGCCAAGAGAACACTTCTAAAACCGTTTTGGCTTTAACTTTTCAAAGCATAGTTGCTAACAATGCTTGAACTAGTGGCTATTTTGCCTATGTGATTCTTTTGATTAAAGAAATTTAATTATTTAACAAAAATTAATTAAAACGCTGAAAATATGAGACAACTTCTTGAACGCAATTTAATTTAAAAATTTATTTTAGCCTAATGTTATACAATTTTTTTAATCTATTTGATTTAATAATACTTACAATAGATGGCATGTAAAGCACCATGGTGACTTTTAGTACTACTTGTTCTCACTTAGCTATACTTAATCATATGTAACTACAAAAGTCAAAAAACATGTTAAGTGAGTAGTATTTTTTGTAAAACGTCAGTCAAAGCAGACAAATAAAATACTTACTGCGATAGACTTACTTAGTGATAAAAAGTGGAAAACATTGGACTATTGAACCTGTTCAGATTATTTAAAATAAATTAAAATGATCTCGAGATACACAAAGAATTTGTGCAGTTCAGCGCAGGTAAATTAAAATTAAAGATATAAGAAGCAAAAATTAATTAAAATTAAGAGAACTTAATTTATTTCTATTTTTCTTATCAAATAACAAATTGCTACAGTTCGTTGTCAGTGAGTTATGCATTGTTATGTTATGTCATAATTTTTCATTCATTTTATTAATTTAATTAATTTTTTGTATCTGTGTGAATCAAGTGCTTTAATTTATATGGTTTTTTTTTTCTAAAGTTTCGTAGATTCCAAAGTACCTTAGTGATAGCCGAACATAATAATGAAACATTAACTGCAGTTACACAAAATACAATAACAGCAGCTAGGAAATTAGGTGGTGATATAACTGTGCTTGTTGCTGGCACAAAATGTGGTCCAGTAAGTAAATTAGTTAATTTAATCACACAATTAGCAACAATAGAGTAATTTCAATTCTTTTTTTTATAAAATAAAATTAGGCATCAGAAGCTGTTTCAAAAATACAAGGAGTCTCTAAAGTGTTGGTGGCCGAAAGTGATGCATTCAAAGGATTTACAGCAGAGTCAATAACGCCACTCGTATTAGCTGCTCAAAATCAATTTAAATTCACGCACATTTTAGCTGGTGCAACAGCGTTTGGTAAAAATGTGACACCACGTATTGCCGCAAAATTGGACGTATCACCAATTTCTGATATAATTGGAATTAAATCGGCTGACACGTTTGTTCGTACAATCTATGCTGGCAACGCAATAATGACGGTAAAGGCTAAGGATGCGATTAAAGTGATAACAGTGCGTGGAACTAATTTTGAAGCGGCTGCTTTGACTGGTGGTAGTGGTGCCGTTGAAAATGCACCCGCTGGTGATTACAAAAGTGATTTGACAACATTCGTTAGTCAGGAATTAACTAAATCTGATCGTCCCGAATTAACAAGTGCTAAAATTATTATCTCTGGAGGTATTAACATTACGATAACGAAATTTGCCTCATCAATTGTTATTCTTTGAATTTGTTTTATTTAATTGATTAGGACGTGGCCTTAAGTCTGGCGATAATTTCAAGCTTTTATATGATCTAGCCGATAAATTTGGTGGTGCAGCAGTAGGAGCATCGCGTGCCGCTGTTGATGCCGGCTATGTGCCCAACGATTTACAAATTGGTCAAACTGGTAAAATTGTAGCGCCGGTAAGAATTAATCCTATGGAAAAATAAAACATAGATTATTTTCTTAAATTTTCTCAAATTTAATATTATCATACCTCAGGAACTTTACATTGCTGTTGGTATATCCGGAGCAATCCAGCATTTGGCTGGCATGAAAGATTCAAAGACAATTGTTGCAATAAATAAAGATCCCGAGGCGCCAATCTTTCAAGTAGCCGACTATGGTCTAGTCGCTGATCTCTTTAAAGCGGTTCCAGAAATGACAGGAAAAATGTAATTCACATCTTCGATTGATTTTTTTGTGTAATATAAATTAAATAAAGAAAAAAGATTTTTTTTTGTATAGAAGAAATTGAACAGATTATGGCATTTAATAAAATTTAACATTTTTATTTTGTTTTTATTGGAATAAATGCATTTTATTTGCGCGACCGTTTCCCATTGAGGATTAATCAAGGATTACAAAAACTATTTCTTTGGTGCAATAATGCCCTCTAGTTGGGCCTTCAATTGTGCATTTGTCTTCTTAAGGAATGCAATTTCTTCAGCATGTTTCTTTTCTTCGGATGCACGTAACTCCGAATTTCTTCTCTCAGATTGATCAGCTTTTATTTTCAAAGAGGTAATCATTGCTTCAAGAGCCTCTTTCTCCGTTTCTAATGTCAAAACTTTATCCTGAAGTTTTTCCTTTCCCTCTTGCGCTTGCAAAGTCTTACGCATACCAAATGACACAGAACTACAATATAATGTTTCATACGCTTCCATCGACATTGCAATTTCATCACGAACACGCAACAATAATAGACCACGTTCTGTGCAATTTATTGTCACTTGACGTATCAATTCATCTTTGGATACAAAGAAGAAATGTAAATTATTAAGCAAGATTAATAAAAAAAATTTAAATGATTAACCAAAACACTGGGTATATAATTCACGGCGAACAGGACATATTCCAGTTTCTCTTGCTTGTGTCTGTTGTAATCTAGTATCTAGCATTTCCTGTAAATTAACGACATCTTGTCTTGTGGCCGGTGTACTTGACACCTACAAATTATAAAAATAATATTTACATAAAATAATTACACAGTGAATTAGGAATGTGCAATTAACATTTTGTGTCCATAATTGTCCTTCTTCTTCCCAACATCTAGGCGGCAATATTGAATTTAATATTTCTTCAGTTTCTTTTCGACTTTCTAAAATACCACCAGACGATGGACGTCCACTTTTATCTCGTGGAGATATCTTTAATTAAGAGTAAAATTTATTTTTAAATTAAATAAAATTTAATTATTTTTAGCATGTCTCTCACTTTTTTGTCAGCGGCGATTTTTTTATCAGTCTGTTTTATAACCAAAACGGGGTTATTGTATTTCACCAATGTATTTGGTATTTCTATAACCTTTTCAGCCATTATTTAAATTTATATATTTTAATTATTTTATGTTATGCTTATAAATTAATGGAAAATAAATTAAAAAAAAAATAATAACTAACTAACTGACAACAATAAATGAGTTACTTATTTATTTTTTTGTTTATTATGTTGCCATGGAAATAACAATAAAACACAAAATTCAATTTTAAACAGAAATCATGTGCCTCTCCGGTGGTTTAAAATTTAAATAACGCAACAAGTGGATTAATGATTTTTGATACATACACACAAAAGGAAAGTTACACACAAAAAATTATAATAATAAAACTTTATTATTTCTTTGTAATAAAAACATCTTTTTCTATTTAATTCTTAATCTTCAGCAATTGTTTCTGTTGTATCGCCCGTTTCAACAGTGGCTTTTTCTGGAACAATAACCTCAACGGCATCTGCATCATTTTGTTCAGTATCTTCAGTTATTTCATTTTGTATTGGAGTTTCAACAAATGAACTATCCTCATCATCGTCATCATCATCAGCATTATTTTCCGCTTGAATAATAGCGGCAGCCTTCTCCAATAATAATTCAGCAGGTGGTTTTTCATATAAATCTTTCATATTTTCCTGAAATAATATCAATAGTAAATAATTTAGTAATTATTTATTACACAATGCTTCTTTTATAATAAAACAAATACCATTTCAGATTTCATAGTGTTAACTTTTCTCATATAATATTGATAAACATATTCAGCCATTTGTGACATATCTTGTATGACAGTAGTCTCCTTTGTATTATCATTAATATTTCTATCGCCTGGATATACTTCATTTGGCAACAAATTTAATTCTAGGGGTCGATTCATTAACTAAAATATTAAAAAAAAAACAAATTAATTTAAAATTAAACAAAAAGAAAGAATATTTTTACCAATTTAAAGGCTGGTTGCAACTCAAAGCAATTACGGAACAATGATACACGACCAAAAATGTATAAACCTAATCGGGCACGACTGACAGCAACAACAAGACGACGTACATCACGTAAATGCCCAACCGCCTTTGTACGGACCAACGATATTAAAATATAATCGTTCTGCTGACCTTGATATTTATCCACTGTTGTAACTTTATAGGGTCTTCCTATTAATGGATTATCACCGCATCTTGTATTAATTACATCGCGAATCAAATGCTTCTGCCCATTATATGTGGTTAGAATTGAGATTTTCTCCGCTGGATATCCAAGTAATCTCATATACATAAATACAGCAACTACATACTCAGCTTCGGCTAAATTCTGATAAAAATAAGGACTTGGTTCTGTTTCGCCTAGTCCATTGAAATCATCTACATTTATTAACTGATAATCATATCTGAAGCCAGGATTTGCCAATTTATATTCAGGCCAAGTAGTGATATGTTTTAAATCTCCTAATTTCTTGTAACGCCATTTATATAATTCACAAATACTAGAACGTGCACGACCCTGTCCATCTAAATCGACAGTGGGAACGCCAAGCCGCACTAAACGTGTAAACAGAGACTGTTCCATATTGGAATATTTTTGGAATGCCATATTTTTAATAACAGGAGGTAACTGATGATGATCACCAATCATAATCCAACGTTTTAATCGATTATAACCGTCCATTGGATTCTGTAGTAACAATGGTATAAAGGTTTCAATCTCCAATATTTGTGCTGCTTCCTCCATCAGAATATTATCATATTTAAATCCCATATTAACTAATTCCTTTCTCTTTAATGCTGCATGTGTACATGTCATAGCAATTATTTTTGCTTCTTTGACAAGTAAATACTTTGAACGGTCTAAGCCACTACGCAATAATTCAAATGCACGGAATTCCTCTAATTCAGTAAATATACGTGAAATGTATGAGAAACAACTTCGTGCTACTTCTAAATCATCAGTAAAATTTTCACCCTTAAATAATGGCTTTGCTGCATCCGAAAAGAATCTAAAGAATGGAAATTCTTTTGCAAATAATTCAGTGTAATTTTTTTCATCACATTTATCAACCATACTCAAAAATCTTTCCCATCGTGCGACGACCTATTTTAAGCAGAAATGAAATTATAATTAAAGTAAAAAATTTAATTGAAATAAAAAAGAGAAAAAATTTACTTGATATAAATAGAAATATCCCGCAGTTTCGCATGTGTAAGCAACATCGCCAGCAACTCCTAAAGATTCTTGCAATGTTTGTACTTGATTTAATAAGTCAATTCGTTTAGCTAGTACATAATTAACGCGTCCGTACCTAAAAGAATAAAGTAATAATGAATTAATTAATTAATTGAAAATACAAAGTTTATAAATAAAAACTATTTTTCTTACCGACTGAAATCCTTTTCAGTTTCGAGTGCTTCCTCACCATGACCTAAACGTAATAAATGCCTTTCATCTATATCTAATGCCATAATTTTCTCAAATAATTGATTCAACGCCTGATTCGAGTGCGTAACAATTAATGTTCTTTGATTTGGATGATTATGGTATAAATTTGAGATTATTTGTACAGCAACGTCGGTTTTACCTGTACCAGGTGGACCAACAACAAGTGTTAAACCCGGTTGCATACCCGCACGAATTGCTTCAACTTGAGTTGATGTAAACCGTACAGTATTCCTAAAATAATTTCATATTACAATCTATAAATTAAATTTAAAAAAATATAAATACTTTTTCGGTTCATTTGATGTGTACGGTCCTCGACTAGTTGCTTTATATGGTTCAACAGTTATTTTTCTAGATATATCATTGTCTTTATCCACATCCATATTCTCATCGTCACTATCATTTTGTTCGACAACGTCCTCGAAGATAATTTTAAACGGACGTACTAAAGCTTTCTCATCAGCATTGGTAAATTTTATTTCGTAATCTGGAAAACTATCACGCAAATGCTCTACATCCAAAAAGGTATCATTAAAATCTAATATCCTTTCTTGATTGAGCATACGTTTATAATGTGCTGCACCTGGATCACCATATCCCAAAAGAATATCATGTAGCCATGGTGGAACAACACATTCTGTATTCATTAAATGTCGTATTGTTTCTAACACTGCTTTAAAATTATTCTCTTTTGGTTTACGTCTCATTATAACATTAAAACATTCATAAACATCATCGCCGCCCTATTTAAAGAAAAAAAAATTATTAAAAAATATGCATAAAAACAAATTTATGCAAAAAAAAAGAATTACCTGTTGTATATCTTCCATATCAAGTTTATATTGATTGCAATCAAGCCATACACGATAAGTACGTTGTTCGCCAGGAAGTTGTGGACGTGGTTCCGGTCCGTCTTCTATAACACGTCCGCTGGCGTCTAGCATGCCCTCAACCTCACATCCACGTACATTTACTAACCCAACTTGTGGTATAAACGGTTCACGATGGTTATATCTCGAACCGATAGCTGCTACAGGCTTTACGGTTATTAAAAAACAAACATCATGTTTTCGAAGACCTTCCCACTCATCTTGAATTTCTTTACGAACACTTAGTGTCACAGAAACATCAGCACGAACTCGTGATGGTTTCTTTTCACCAATGTGTGGTTTTGATACTTCAACGACTGCAAATGAAGCAATTGGTAACGCCATTCTTGCCCAACCGCCAAAAACAACTTCATCTTCTTCAGATTTCCTATTTTTTTTTTTTTAAATCACAATTTATAATTTAATTAATTTTTTACTAATAAATTATTTATATTTTTATATTTACCAGGGCAACATCCTACTAATTGCATCTTCAATATCTTGTCTTATTTCATCTAATAAAATAAAATAAATATGTTTGGTAATCATAATATTAATAATAATTCACAACAAAGTGTGTAAAGAGTTAATAGTTTAATGTAATAAAATAAAAAGAATGAAAACTTACATGTAGATTCCAAACGAAATAAATTAAAATTTCTCAATAAATAATCATGAAGTGTTAAAAATTGTAAATTAAGTTTTGGTAAAGCTAGACAACCTTCACCAGAAAAATATTCCGTTGGCACTATATTCTCGTCCCATATTACTTGTTCTGTCGGATATAATGGCATTTCATTAAGCGCTTCCAGCTGTGAAACTCGTCTCTCGTGACGTGATATCTTTTATAATTAAATAAATAAAAAAAAAATAATATTAAATACATGAATAAACAAATTTAATAGAAAATTAAATAAATACCAATAATTCACGTAAAAATTCCTCATCTAAACGATGCCAATCGAATGGTAAATCTAATTTTTCCGGCACTAAATTTAAGTAGCATGCAATCTCCTTAAGACTTTTACCATTTAGTGCACCAAAATGTTTTTTCAACGATTCTCGTGTATCAACACTAGCCACATTTGCCAATGAAAATATACGCAAATCGGGAAATTTTGCAAATGCAGCACGTTGTAATGATGTTATTTTTGAATAATGTATTTGTGTCATATCATGATCAGTTAATGGATCACCAGTTTCATCACTTATCTCAAAACGTGAATAGAATTTTAACATATCAAGCAACTGAAAAAAATAAAATAAAATTATTACTTCTAATTTGCCATTAACACCAATTGAATTTATTTATTTGATTAATTTAATATCTATAAACATATTTAGTATATTCATTAATTAAAAAGGATAATAAAATAAATATAAATTTCAATAAAATATACGGAAGCAGCACAGCAAAGTTCAATTAAAATTATTATATTTAATAATATTTATTAAATATGATAATTTTAAGTATGTCTCGTCAATAATAATAATAAAAAAAAGATAATTAAATTATAGCTTATTTGTGATATTAAAAAGAAAAAAAACTATACAGAGTCCAATAATTAAACACAATTATTGTCATCAACGAATTAATCAACATAAATCATTATTCAAAATTTTAATTAAGTCATAAAAACACAACGAGTAACCCAGCAATTAAATAAAAAAAAACAATTAAAATTTCTAAATAAATAATAATAAAAAGAATAATTTTAATTTCTATTTGCACAAAATATATTTCATGTAGTTTTTATTTTTATATATTTAAATTAAATAATTAATGTTCATCAGATGGATAATACACTTTAACAAATCTACACATGGCTCTTGTGTTTTTCTTTTAATAAATTTAAGTAAAATATATATATATATATATTTTAAAAAAAAAAGTTAAAAGCAATAATAAATATGAGAAATAATATAAAATTACTTTATCAGCAGTTTGGCATTATAATAACATTGCCTCCTAGAGATTATTATTATTTTACAGATTATTCATTAATAAAGTATTACTAATAATAAATATAATATCAGCATCTCGTCTATTTGCAGGAATAATAATAACACTTAATAAAAAGTAATCATATTAAATTTTAATTAAAATTGATTTATTTTTAATAAACAATCATAAATAATGAAATTAATAATAAAACCATAATTGGTATTAAATAAAAAAAATTATTTAGCAGTATAAACGGTGGCGCAACGCAGATCAAAATCAAGTAAACAAAACAAAAAAAAAAAAACTTTATTCTATTAATAATTGTTAAAAAAATAAATAAATTATATAAATAAATTAATTAATAATGTTTAAAACTGAACTACTTTTTAAGTTTAATAATAAAAACAAAAAAAAAAACGAAGAAAAATAATAAAAAGTTTAATAAAAATAAACAATGAATCATTGGTAAATAAGAAATGCGTAAATTGATGACCAAGAGAGTAACGTACAATGTATATATTTGTTTAAAGATTTTTTTCTTTTAAAAATTAATTAATAAAAATAGGGAATTGTTTTTTTTTTAATCATTTTTATTGACGTATTAATAAATAATAAATATAATGTGATGAATAAATAAATAAAAATAATAATAATTCATTTTAAGTGTTAATTAAATATTAATAATAGAAAAGTTAATACAAAGGTGTTATATCCCCGATGATAATCCACTTAAGTAATTTGCAATTTTTTTTTCCTGTCTTTATTTTAATTATTTTAAAATTACATAAAGCACACACAATCGTTTTGCATAACATCACGCTCATATTTATATATATTATTGACTATTTATAGTAAACTATCACTATGTGTGGATAATATTAACAAAGAAATTTCCATTTAAATTTACCTAAATTAAAATCAAATATTATTAAGAGAAGAAAAAATAATAATAATAAAAAAAAAAACATATTATTAAATTAAATATTTAATTTATTAAATAAATATAACAAATAATAAAAAATAGCGCAGAAAAATTCTAATAATAATAATAAAAATTATAGACGTCAATAATAAACAAAATTCCATTTATCGGAAATTAAAAGATCAAAACAATTCTTTTTAAATTAATTAATTATTTCTTTTTTTTCGTTATTTCAATGAAAATCACAAATCATATAATAATTAATAAATTTTTAATTATTTTATTTATAAAATTATTAATTTTAAAACGTTAATTTTAAAACAAAGAAAAAATTAAAACGCATTTATCATTTTTTATTTTTTGCATGCATTTTATAACAATAATAATAATAATTGTTAATATTATTATTATTATTCTTCAGGGTATAATATAAATATATATTTAATTGCAAAACTATATCAGGTTTAAATACAAAATATAAATAAACAAAACAGACAGCCATCACCGCAATTAAATCAATAAATAGTAATTATATAATTAAAAACTATATGCTGCTGCTGCTGCTATTAGTTATCATAATTAAATACAAACAAATAACGTCATGCAGTTTGTCACAACATTCAGAAATAATTATTTTTAAAATATTAATAAATTGTTAATTAATTTTTTTTTAAATTTAATTTTAACGAAAAATATCCGCATAATGTAAAAAAAAAAAAAATTCATTAAATAATAACAATTTAATAAAAAATCAGAATTATTTAACCTAAATTATCAGAAAAAAACGAGAAAAAGAATATTTTTTGGCAATTAGGCACGATCCATTTATTGTTATTACATATCCAATCATCCACAATGTCAAATTTTTTTAATATTATTAAGAAAAATTAATAATAAAAAAATAAATAAAATTTTTTGTTAATATTTGCAAAGAATTGCAAAAAATAAATTGAATAATAAATAGAAAATCGAATTATTCTTTAAATCAAAAATTACAATATTATGTCTAATCTATAATCATATCGCACTTATCAGTCTAATGCAATCTCTATGTATCTTCTTTAAGAAAATAAAATAAAAGCAAAAATTACAATTTTATCAACCAAAACCTGTAAAAATCCTAATTGCTGACCAAATCAAGGTATTTAATTAAAAATATAACGAAAAAGAAAAGAAAATACACAATTTTCCAGACATTAAAACAAGATAGACGGACACAAAGTATGTATCTACATACATATAAGAATAATATAAAATGTTTGTTTACTATTTATAATTATTAAAAATAATAAATATAAAAGCGTTAATGTTGCTGCTTATTTATTTCATTTTCTTAAAGAATAAAATTATAATAAAATGAAATAAAAAAAAAAGACAAATCCTGTTAAATAAGAAAATTGTAGGTGGGTGTTGTATGTGTTTCTTCGTTCTGTTATTATTATTTTATTTTTTCATTAATTCATCATAAATAAAAAAGAATTACTTCACAGCAGAATAACAGCGTTTCTATATAGTGTATATACTAATGTATGTTGAAATAAATTTTTGCAATAAGAATTTTTCACCTTCTTCTCTCTATCAAGGTAACACAACGCATTTACATTTTTCTGTATGAAATATTCTAAACAATTTTTAAATTTATTATTTTATTTTTAACTTCTAAAGTAAATTCGATATACTAAAATATCTACATGTATTGCTAATCATCAGAAAGTATCAAAATCACCTACACATTTTATCAGTTTATTTAAAGAAAACACAAATCGATATATGCAATTATGTATAATAACAGATTGGCGGCTTGGTTTAAATTCAAGAAATAAAAACTGTAGCCATTAAGACAGGCAAACAAACAGACAGGCAAACAGACATAAAAATTATAATAACAATAATAAGAGATCAGACACAAGCAGAGAAATAAAATTAATAAAAACATATAATGAATAAAATTCAAGGCTTCAAAGTATGCAAAACATTTTGTTCCATTATAATTTATTACATATTGTAATTTTAATTTTATATTTAATGAAATACAGAATTATATGAATCATTAATTAAATTTAAACAAAAAAAAAAAAAAAATTATACACAATCAAAAATTTAAATCAATCGACAAAAACCAAGATTTATGTTTTATTTCAAAAAAAAAAAAAGAAAAAATGTTTAAACATTTTTCCATAGATTAAAATTCCTAGCATAAAAAAAAACCCCGAAAAAATGTTTTATGAAATTTTTATCAAACATTATTATATTATTTTTTGAATTTTAAAAATAAAATCATCACACGTTTGATAAATTCTAAATAAACAAAATTAATAATTTAATTTAAGCAAAACTAAACTAAACAAAAAAAAAAAACACAAATTATTACGTGATTTGTTTCTCTTTTGCCAGAGTAATACATATTATTATGTATTTTTTTTTTTTTTTTTTTATTTTAAATACATAACTTGTTAACAATTCTAAAACAATTAATTCTTTCTTCCACGAAATACATCAATTTTACGCCAAACATTTTTAAAAACATACAAAAAAAAATTGTTTTTTTCTTGTCTAAATAAAACACAGATAAATACTACAAGACGAATAACCAAAGAAAGTACACAGAAATATGGAAATAAATATAAGTAAGAAAAAAGAAAAGAAAATAATAATTTCATTGGCAAAACAAAACAAATTTGCAAAATTAATAATAATAATTTATTTTCTTTTATAAACAAGTAAAAGAATAATAAAAATAAATAATCATATCATAAAACACCAAGTGATAATAGTATATATATATACCGCACACCACAAGTACAACCATCAACACGTATTTATAACCGTCTAATTATAATTTATTTTCCAAACACAATAGGAAGAAAAATTATAAAAATAAAAATTATTATCAATAGAAAATAAATTACTTTTACTTTTCGTTTTATTTTAATTTTTAAATGTTATGCAAAATAGCATAGCATAGAAATCTAAAAAAAAATACTGCAAATTACAATATAAACAGACATTTGCATTTGTTTTATTTAAAATAAAATCAACGAGAAAAAATATTGCAAATAAGAATAAAATTATTTTATATTCATAAATAAATATAAAGTCAATAAATCTTTATAAATAATTGTTAAAAGTACTTAACAATGAATGAAAAGAAAGCATTATAAACGTCAATAATTATTTACTTACATTGCAATGTGTAATGTATATGCATGTGTTCAGCACACACAATAAAATCAGTCGATTTATAAATAAAAAAATATATAAATAAATAAAATTAATTAATTAAACAAAATGCCTTAGAAAATTGTTCATTAGAAAATAAAAGTTCACTTAAAATTTAATTAATTAATCAAAACATAAATAATTAATTTAAAAGTAAACTAATAAAACGCAAAATACTTGTACAATTAATTTTGATTCAAATTTAATACAAATACAGCAAAATTAAATAAATAAATAAATGATAATGATAATAATAATAATAATAATAACAATTAATAATAATTCTAATACATTTGTACACCTACTTTTAATTATCAGTTTCAAACAAAAAAAAAACAGCAACTGATAAGATTAAAAAATAAAAATAAATGAAAAATAATTATTTAATTAAATTTAAAGCTCAGAGCAAACTAAAAACAAATTTGCATTTCATCTAAAAAAAAAAAGTTATTAATTGTGTAAAACGTGTGTTTGGTGTTTGATGGTGTGCTTTAAAGCTTTATTATTTACAAAAAGTAAAAAAAAGTAAAAGTAAATTAATTAATTTGTGGAATAAAATTCAGCGAAAAAAAAACCAACCAGACCGACCAGAAAACGTCACAAGTAAATGCTTAAGAAAAATAAAATAAAAAAAAAATATATAGCAAAAAATAAAAACAAATAAATTAATTAACATTTATACATAGAGAGAAAAAGTTAATTATTTTACGGCATATATACATCAACAATTTAAATATTTTTTTAATAAAAAGAAATTAAAATCCACAAACATATTAACTTAGCTTCACTTCACTTAACTTAACTTAACATCACTTAACGTTGCCTTAAATTTATTTATTTATTTATTATTGATATATACTACACAGCGAGTATACAGAATATTTTTTAAATATAAAAATGAAATAAAATAAATAGTGTTTGGTTGAATGCTGACGGATAAAGCAGCAAAACATATACGCTGTTTTAAAGTGTTTTTGTTCATATATATTTATTTTTTACGTTTTGCTTCATTATTTTCCAACTGAAATTTTATAAATTTATTTATTGTGTGCATTACAAGAATATAGATAATTATTTGCAATTGCTCAAACAGGATTAAAGGATATAAAATAACAGCGAAAAGAAAACAAAAAGGTTGTTAAAAGTGATTTAAAAATTTTTTTTTATTATTATTAAGAATTGTCATTTAATTAATTTTTTATTAAATAAAAAAATAAAAAGAAAAGTAATTAACTAAATTCGTGCATTAAAACATATGTCAAAAATTGTCGTATAATCAGTGTAATAAAATTTATTTGCTAAAAGTAATCAATTAAATAATTTTAACGAAAAAAAAAAAATAATCAAAGATTAAAAATAAAAGTGAAACAACTCAAGTGCGATTTAAAACAAAAATATAAATAATAATAATAATAATAATTATTATTATTAGAAATTATTTATAGAAATAAAAAAAGAGTTAAAAAATGAAGGAAAAACAGTGAGAGCAGGAGGACATTCAAATGATCAATTATTTCATCTATAATTTGTTAATTTGTTTAAAAATTTTAAAAATAATTACAAATAGATCAACAGCTGAACAAGAAATGTTAAATAAAAATAAAATTCAATAAATAAAATGATGATGTAATTTATAATGTAAAACGCGGCTTAATAAAAAACGTTTAAAAAATTATTTCAATAATTATTTAATTACAGAAAAACAAATTATAATTATTATTATTATTTCATCTCTGTTTTCTTTTTTGCATAAATTCTCAATTTTTATTTCTGTCTTTAAATTCCGCCTAGTTTTTTTATTATTATTATTATATTTATATAAAATTATAATTATAATAATAATATGATACAATATTAGCGCCACATAGATTTGAATACAATAATAAAATAGTTAAAAACAAGCAATTGAAAATAGAGAAAAATATAAGTTTGTAAATAAATTACAAAACAGAACACACAAATTTTTATTTAACAAATGCAAAAACACAGCCAATGACTATTATTATTATTTTAAATAAAAATTAAAATAATAATAATAATAATAATAATAATACTTATTAAAGCGAATAAATTTTAATAAAAACAATAAGAATAATAATAACTATTGAGCAAAGAAATTCTTATTTTAAAAAAAAATAAAATATTGACTCATTTTTATATTAACAACAGACATCCCATAATATTTAATTAAAAGAATATTTTTATAGACGTTATTATCGATTTTAATTAAAAAAACTTTAAAACACAACAAGAAAATAAAAAGCTCTGTAGTAATATACAAAAATAAAAAAAAAAAAAGTCGTAGCTCATTAATTTAATTTTATAGTGATGTGACTTGACAAATATTTTAATTTGTTCAACAGTTTAACATTTAACATCTCCTCCTTATTATTATTATAATAGCGCGATCAATCTGTGAATATCAATTAGCTAAATAATTAAACGAACAAAAAGACAATATAAAATTTTGTGCTTTTTTTTTTTCTTCATAATAGTTAATTTTGTTTTTCCTAAATTTTTGCTAAATTATAATAATAAAAAATTAAATTCATTAAACATTTTATTTGAATTTACGTACAAGAAATACAACAGACATTTATTTTATTTAAATATTTTGATTATTTGCATCAATGATATTATTAAAATCAAATTAAAAAAAAAAAAATTAAATAAAACCTTGAACAAAATTAAAAAAAAAAGGTTAAATTCTACAAACAAATAAAAATTATTTTAAAAATACTATAAATTCAATTAAAAAATTATAATAAATCAAAGCAAGCAAAACTTTTAATTAAATATGATTAAAATCTAAATATTGCTTAAAAAGTTTTCGTTCATTTTTTTTTGATTTAAATAAAATAAATCCAGAATAAAATCCAAATCAAGATTCAGCTATTGTTTATTACAGTAAATTAAGTTTAATAAGATTATTAAAAAAAAAATAGTTAATTAATTTGAATAGAATAAACAATTGGAATTATTAAACGCACAACAATAATAAGATTAATTTAAATCAACAAAAAAAAAAAAATTCCTAACTCACATACTGTTGTTGCTGGATGTGGGTGGTTAGTAAGTGAATAAAGTGACTGTAAACAAAACTTTAATTGTATTTATTTACAAACCAAAAAATAAAAACGATAACCAAACCATAAATATATCAATTGTGAAACCCAATAATGCTTATAATATTATTGATTTTAATAAAGTATTTCTATATTATAAATCATCAAAAAGATTATAAACGCTACAAACACAATATTATTTTCATTCATTAAATTAGCAATTTCATTAATAAAAAAAAGCAAATAACTTATCAAAAATGATTTTTCAGAAAAAATCGCGTAACGTATTTATTTTTTCAAATAAATAATACAAAACGATAATGTTAAACAAAAACAACATGATATTGTTATCAAAATATAGTAAAATGTATTGAAAAAAACAACAATATTGTCAACATTTTATTAGATTACTATTATTATTATTAAGTAATAATAAATAATATAGAAAATTGCTAATAAAATTACTAATTTAAATTAACAAGAAATAATAATTTATTGATTATGCTATTTAATGTATATGTGTCATCATCTAATGTTAATTTAAACATAAATATACTGAATTATAAGGGAAATATAATGAAAAATAAAAAAATAATATGAAAAAATGCCTTAATAATTAATTAATTACCCGACTACTTACGTCATTTTAATAACACAATGATTAAACTTAATACTTATAAATAATTAAATGTTTAGAATTTAAATAAAAATTAATCTAGACACTTTAACGCCATTCCTAACTCTATTGTTTTAAATTTAAATAATTAAAAATTACAATTAATTACTTTTATTAATACTAATTAACAATTAACAAGAGATTAATCAAGAAAAAAAAAAATCGTCTCGTTAATTATTCAAATCACATTTTAATTAGCTACACAATAATTAAACAAAAAAAATGTATAAAAAAATAAATAATCAACATAAATCTAATTTTATTTTTTTTTTTAGCAATCTAAACTACATACAAAATTTTTACGGATGAAAAACTTTAGTAATATTATAAATAATCAATTAAATAATTCTCAATATCGAAAATAATAAAAATGAAGAATAATATAAAAAAAGAAAAATATTATTAAATTAAATTAAATATAAAAAAAAAACAACAAAGGAAAAATTTATTAAAAAAAAATTGTTCATTATTAAAAAAACAAACAGCGAAAACAACAAGAATCAACAGGCCAAACAGAAAAAAATAAATTAATTAAATTAGTTTAGAAAAAAAAGAAAAATAGGCACCAAAATGGCAAAACAAAATACAAAAAGAATTTCCAAATTAATAATACAAATAATGTTAATTATATGCTTAAGTAAATTATGTAATTCACATAAAACATTAGATATAAATAATAATAAAACATTACATTGTTGTAATAAAAATAATGTATTAACAAAAAAATGTATAAACATTGAGACGGGTGAAAAGAGTAATGTCTCATTAAAATGTGCCGAGGGACAATATTTAATTGATCCGACACTCGATGATATTGATGAATTTGTAATTAGAGATGATGGACATTTATATTTTTTAAATTATGAATCTTCAGTTAATGTTGGATCGTATGTATTACTATTATTCACAATTATCCACTATTAATTAAATTATTTATTTTAATCTAGATTTTGTCTAGCCAATTATACAAATTATGAAAATGAAACAGAAGGTTTAACAACAATTATAACCGATATAAGTGATACACATTTAGTTGCATTAGCATGCTTTCAAAATGAAGACACAGATGAATCATTTAATGTTATTTTATTTAAAGGCACCATCGGTTTTATATCGGTATTTTTTATATTATTAACATTATATGTTTATTATATTATACCAGATTTACGTGAAACACAGGTAAATAATAATTTTTATTATTATTATTAATATCTACTTTAGAATAATAATACAAATAAATATTTCTAGGATAAAGTAACCTGTATTGCCTTAACGTGTCTAGCAATATTTTTCTTTTTCTTAGGTTTAGTACAGGTTAATGTACAATTATATTTACCCAGTATATGTGTTCCATTTGGTAAATATATAAAAATAAATTTATATAAATAAATAATAAAAAAATAAATATTAATTATATTTAATTTTAGCATACATTGTTTACTTTTTCTCAATATCATATTTTGCATGGCTTAATGTCATAATGGCAAATGTATGGAAATTAACTGTGTAAGTGTGAACACAAATGTTATAGATTAATAATTTTTTTTTATTAAATAATAAAATTTCATTTTTTAGTTTAAGAAGATGGAAAATACCTGAACGAAAATGGTATATTTTAAATCATATATATGGTTGGTCAATTGGTATTATTTTATTAATAATTGCATCAATAACACATCATTTAGATACAAAAATTAATCCAAATTTTGGTGTTAAATCATGTTGGTTTGCTGGTAAATATACATTAGTTTTGCTGTTATTTCTTCTTCATTTACAAATTAATTAATAAATATATTTTTTCTTGCAAATCAAATTATCACAGAGGTAGAAGAAACATGGATATTTATGTATATACCAATATCAATTATGTTATTAATAAATATTATATTATTTTTCTGGACAAGCATTAGTTTACATATACAGGGTGAAGATATTAGTCCTGATCGTAGAAAAGCACTCAAATATAAGTAAGTAAAGTAAAATATATATTTTAATAAATTTTAAATATTTAAGCTAAAAAACATTTATATGATAACCTATAATCTAATTTTAATTTTAATTATTAAATAAAAAAAACCACTATGCTTTTAACAACAGAGTTTTAAGGTCAATGTTGATCACTTATTTTCGTTTTTTACTTGTTTTCGTTTTTTTCCTCCTCTTTTTTGTTTTTCATTTTAATAAAACTTTAATTACAAAATAATTTTATTTAATTTTAATTTATATTTCTTTGCCCAACACAGAACTTGTCTTTATTTTCGTTTGTTTTTATTAGCCGGTTTAACATGGATTTTTGAAATTTTATCATTTTATTATGAATCCAGAGCATTAAATTCATTAAATTGGTAAACTATTATGATTATTATCTTAAATAAAAATAGAAAATTTAATATAATTAAAATTATTAATTTAAGGATATTCACCGATGTTATAAATGCATTACATGGTGTATTTATATTTCTTGTATTAGTTGTGTGGCGTCAACGAATACGCCGTGAATTAAGTGGTAAAAAAATATGTTGTATAAATGCACCACAATCATGGTCACAAATACCAGATCTTGAACAGGAACAATTACATGATGATGAAGGTAAATAAATAAATTTATGATAATTAGGTATGAAAAAAAAAATAAAATATTTAAATAAATAATTTATGTATCTTTTTCTACTTCTTTTATTTTTAAATTTAATTTAATTAATGTCATCACGATGATAACTAATTTATTACTAGTAGTAAAGTACAAATTATTTAAATATTTTTAATATTTTTAAGACGATTATATCTTTTATTTTCTATAGAAAATTTATCTTTTTCTAAAATTTATTATTATTTTATTTTTTTTTTATCTATTTAACGAAAACAATACAAAACCTGTTAAAAATTTAAATTTATACAGAAAACCACATTTTTTTATCATAATTTTAATAATTTAACAGCAACATAATTTTTATACGTTTTTTTTTCTTTTTCTTACAGATACTGTCAATTATGATTTAATAATTAAATAGTGAAATAAAAATTGATAAAAATATCCAATAATTAAATTCCTAAAAAGAAAAACAAATGGATATTTTTGGAAACATAATCATTTCACAGAATAAACTACATACTCATTAGCAAAAAAAATTAAATCTATGAATTAACTCCACAAAAAACAAAAAACAAGAATTATATTAATTTTATATTTATAATTATAATAATAATCATAATAATTATTTATTTTATTTTATAAAGAATTTTAGCTTAACTGATTTAAAGCAGAAAAACATTAATTTAAAAACAAAACAAAAAATACTTGTAATTAACAATTAAAAAGTCTTAAATTAAATTTAAAAAAAATAAATAATAATAAAACTAAAGTAAATACAAAAAAAAAAATCTATGGAGAAGTAAATATATGGTAATCTCATTATAAAATAAATTTAAATAAATAAAAAGCATACATATTAATAACACTACAGTAAAACAGAAAAACAAAAAAAAAAACTTAAATTAATTGTGTTACAAAAAAAAATAAAGAAGTAAATTAATTCTATTTTTGTAAGAAATGAAAAATAAAATCAATGAAAAGAATCAGAAACCAAACGATTTTTATTTTGCTTAAAAACGATTTCAATTTTTTTTTTAGTCTTAAGTCTTGAAAAACACAATTAAGTCAATACAGATTTACTCAGACAGATACTTTGTACAGATTTATTCTTAATTGCATTTAAAATTAATGTTATTAATACCAAATACATCTGGTTTTCTATTTAAAAAGGTAATTGTTTAAAGTACCAATATCTTAACATGATCTTAATGACCCTAATTGGACTATTAATTAAATAAACAATTAATGTAAAATAATTAAGTTATTAATAACGTTTAAAAGTAAATTAACTTATTAATAATAAACAAAATTCAACTAAAAATTCTAATTATCTACGTTTTTAATAAAATTATTATTACTCAAGGTGTATCGGCATATCAATTAATAAAATAAAAACAATTAAATAATTATTGATTACAGGAAAATAATTAATAAAAAAACAAAATTAAAGCTTACAAGAAAAGAAAAAGTTTAAAGAAAATAATTCTACCATTGGCAACACCAAACATTTTTCAATTTACCATGGTATATGTTTGATGTCGACACACCTGGCTTTAGTGTAAAAAATACCAACAACCATAGGTAAACAAGGTAAGAAATAAAATTAAAAAAATAAAACTATAACTACTACAACCATCATGACATCAAACAACCGCATGTAGTTTAATAATTTTTGAAACACAAGCATAGTAGTTCTGTTTGCAAAAAACCACATACATAATATTTCCAATAAAAAACGAAAAAAAAAAATCGCGTTTGCCGTTGTTTTGTTACCTAACTTTATTCATAAATAAAAACATTAATTTTGCTGTCGCAAATCAAATACATAAACATTTTTCGATAATATTGTGTGTTTCTTTTAAACCACTTTGCCCATTACCATAATAAATTGTTAAACAAACCAGAAAAAAAGCTAAAAAAAATCGGCTGCAAACAAAGTGTACGCTTTTATAATAATTATTACTTGAATTCAATACGAATTCATATTTCTTGTTTAAACTCAGTATTACCAAATATGATTCTTAAATTTTATTATAAGTAAACTTAACTAAACTGTACATTTAAGCTAAATTAAGTCAACTTTTTAAAGTCACTAAAGAATATAAATAAATAAAAAAAACAATTTAAAACAAGTCAACCAGAGTAGAAAAAACACAAATCGTATTGAATTGTATCGGATCCGCAGTCACATATATATTTTCCATACATGTAAAAAAAAAGAACAAGTAAAATTCCCTTCCAGCTTTTATTTTACTTTAATTCTTTAACACACATCTTTAACCAACAAAATACAATAAAATATTAAAAGAAAAACGACACACACTTAAATTACAAAAATATAAATAATATTACATTACATTACATTGCATTGCACACAACAGTTCTATTATTATTATTTAATTTTTTCTTTTTTTTTTCTTTTTGTTGTCGTTCATTTAGAACTAGTCAGAGTTAAACAAATATTTATTGAAATAATTATAATTAATTTGTGTTAAAAATTTAATTAATTTTTTTTTTAAAAAAGCACACAAAAAACGTGTAGAATTGATGCCAGTACCAGTATAGTTTCATTTTGTGATAAAAATAATCAGTGAATTTTTTTAAACACAGAATATTTTGGAAAGGAAAAACAAAACAATATAAAAACCGGAAATGCATTAAATTATTATTAATAAACAAAATATTAATTATGTGTTTGTGAATATTATTATTTTTATTTATTGAAAAGAAAAGAAACTGACGAGTAATAATAATAAGGTATAAATCATTCATCATCAGCAAAAAAAAAAAGCAAGGCATAGGGGCAGCCAGCAAGTTTATCATGTGCGTTTTTCAGTTTTGTTTATTGTGTGATGACGTGATTTTTAAAAGTTTTATTTAATAAATTTATATTAAAAATCAAAACATAAATTATTAGTAATTTTTATTTTTTAAGAAAAAACATATGATGCAAAAATAGAAAACATGTTTTATGTAGCAAAAAAAAAAATAAAAATGTAATTAAAAACGTATATAATGACGTCATATGTGATGAATACAAACAATTTTTTTTTACCTGTACGGCTTATACATATATATTTATAACAATAGAGCCATCAGACACATTCAATTTATATATTAAAATTCATATTAAATTTAAATCTATTTTTGTTTAAAAGACGACAAAATATAAAAAAAAAATAAATTCCAAGAAATTATTCTTTCGTCAATCAATGATTTTAGTTTATTAAAATCGCTATTATTATAAACAATTACATAAAATATTCATTAGTATTAAACTAATAATAAGTAATAATTAAATTTTAGTGAATAATAAAGAAATAAATAAAATATAATAATTAACCACAATAAATGTATATTTTTATAAAAGAAAAGAAAAAATCAATTTTTATTGCTTAAAGTATATTTTTTTTGTGATGTTATTAATACTGTTTATTTGTTAGTTTCTCTTCGCTATGATAATTTTGCTAGTTTTTCTGTTTATAATAAATATTATAAATTTTATTATTGTATAAAATAATAATAAAATTATTTATAATATTCCGGTAAAAATACCGAAAATAAAATAATCATTAAAAATTTTTTTTGGTTGAATACAAAAAAAGAAAAAATCAAGTAATATCATGACCAAGTTCAATGTTCTTCAAGCAAAACTGTGTGGTGTTTTTTACTTTAAAATATTATTAAACAAACTGAAAACCACCTAATCAGAAATATTTTTTAAATATTTGTTATTATCTAATTCACTTAAATAAACCTCATGTTACAAATGGGTTCATTTAAAATTAAAATTTTTCTATATCTTAAGCAACGACAATGCTTCTCTCAATTAAAATATTAAAAAAAAAAACCTAATTAAAATCAAATTATTAATTTTTTTAAGGAAATTAATAATAAAATAAAACTATAACATTTGTATGCGCGCGCGCTTAAGCATACAGCAGGAAGTTTTCAATTGTTATTAATAATAATTTAAATAAACTTAACATGCGCATAAAGTGCTTCTTTATTATTTTAATCAATTATTATTTTGCTTTTGTTTATTTTAGCTTAAAAAAGAAAAAGACAAGAATTAAGCAACAGTACTGCAACAACAGAAGATACACAGTAAAATAATATATATATATAATAATTAAATTAAAAAATCAACAAATATGACTAAAATTCATATCAAAGAATTAATAATTAAATTAAATGTGATAATTTTATTAATAATAAATAAATCATTGTGTTTACCAAATACAACAAATGTAACAACAACAACAAATAGAAAATCATTTAATCCAAATGCAATACCAATAAATAAATGTTGTGAAAAATTTGAATTATTAGTAGATGAACGATGTACAAATGTTAATGAGACAAATACAGGTAATTTTATCTTTATTCTAATAAAATTAATTACAAAACAAAAAAAAAAAAAATATTGCAATATTATTACAGGTAGATAACTAAACAGAAATTTTATAGACAACAAAGTAAAAAATGCCAATCTATAATTAATTAATAGAAAATTGAAATAATAAAGAAAAACCACAACGCACAAGGTGTGGTGTTTTATTTCTTTCTTCTTTAATTACTTAAAATATAAATATAAAGAAATTTTTCCAATAAACAAAATCAATTTTTCTTCTAATATTTATTCTTTAAAAATATTTTCTACTCAATAAAATAAATAACCAACTAAGAAATAAATAAAATAAAGAAAAACATTAATAAACAAACTAACTAAACAAGAACACAAACAGATAGTTAATTAATTAAATTTCCCTTTTATTTATTTATTTATTTCGATTTTATTTTTCCATAATTTTCACATTTGGTTTTAAACATAAACAACAAAAATACCATTGTAAAACCGGGCGCACAATAACTAACCTTAAAGAGATAACCGAAAGAAACCAGATGACTAGAAGAAACTAATACTTTCGGTTAATAATTTCTAAATTAATTAATTTAATTCAAATTTTTCGTCTTCTTTTTATAAGTAAAAATTTGCAATGAATTGTAATAAACAAATTGATGAGGTTTTTAAACCAACATAATATAAATAATAATTAATCAATAACAAAATAACAATAATAAGACAATCAAACTATATAAACATTGTATCCATTCTTTATAATAATTAATATTTCAATCAAGATTTTATTACAAACAACATAGTATATGTGCGATATTATTATTATTACAACCGAAGCAAATTCTATACTCTTTTTTTTAATTCATTTCATTTAATTAAATATTTACACAAAAAGATTATTTAGATTATTTTCAAGAAAAAGAAAAAAAAAAAAAGAAAATGTATTAAAGAATAAAAAAAAGTCAATTAATAAATAAATAAATAATTAGTTTTCATCTTGAACGACATATTTGGCTTGTGCTATTTTTTTAGAAATTTTATTTCAATATTTATAATAAATCACATCACAGATGATCATCACAATTGATTGTTTTGTTTTAAATACTGTTTTTTTTTCTCTTAAAGGTTTATGGGCACCAGTATTTACTGGCTATAATGGTGAGGATAATATACAAGTGCCTGAATTTCGTTATGTTATTGGTAAACCGGCATGCGGACGTAAACAAATGTGGCCAATTTATCATTATTTTGATAGTGTTGATAAATTAATGTTATTACCAAATGGTAAATTAAGACATTATATAAAAAATTCAGATGATGATGATGATTTTCATTTAAATAATAAAAATAATGATAAAAATGATGATAAAAAACAATTATTATATGATTATGATCAAGGACATTATTGTATGGATAAGGTAATACAAATTAATTATAATTAATTCTATTATTATGTCACAATTTTAAAGGATTAAATGAATTTTATTATTTTAAATAGGCAATAAAAACAACAGGTTTAAAGCAACAAGCACAATTTGCAATGGTCTGTTCACCAGAGAAAAAAGTTGAATGGACAGATACGGATTTTTTATTACGAAAAATTATTAATCCAATATGTCATGCGATTGCCATGTCAATATTATTATTTGTTGCAATTATATATTTTGTTATGCCAACATTAAGGTTAATAATAATACAGCAATGATAATCTTGAATAAATAAAATTTAATAATACTTATATATTTCTATTTGCAGAGATTTAGTGGGTAATATTGTCACAACAATAACCATATGTTTAATAATTAGCCAGGCGGCTGATTTAGTTAGAATTTTTACAGAATTTACAAGTCATGTTAGTTTTCTAGTTGCCGGTAAATATAAATTTTAATATTTTATTTAATATTTTCCGATAATAATTGAAATATTTTATTTTTAGACACAATTTTATATATAAGTTTGGTTGGAGCGTTCTTTTGGCTAAACATAATGGGCATGTATATATGGAAAACTTTTAGGTTTGTGATTTTTATTTTTTTTAACTTTTTAAATAATCTAATCTTTTTAACATAAAAACTCCTATTAATTCCCTTTGCTAACATTATTTACTATTTACTAATTAGGAAGTATTTGTAAGTTTGATTGTTTCTTTCTATTAAAAAATTAACTAATTACAATTCAATTTTCTTGTTCTTACAAAAAAAAAAACAGGTCTCGTAATGTATTTTTACGTGTAACTGATGGCAGAAAATATTGTATTTATTCATGTTTTGTATGGTCAGGAACCGGTATAATGGCCGCATTAGCAATATTTGGACATTTCTTTTTAGATACGAAAACCTCAAAGAAAACAAATGTTATTGAAGATCAAGAGACAATCGGTTTTCTTGGTTTAACATTATTTTTTATACCAATTGCATTATTAACATTATTAAATTTATTTTATTATATAACAACATTGAAAATTGTTAACAGCATAAATACATATGGAAGAATACATCATAAACTTAAATCAAAGTAATAAATAATATTCTTATAAATGTAATAATTACTAATCAATTTTATCTATTTTCTTTGCAGTTTTAGAATGTTCTCATTATTATTTTTAACAATGACAATAGCATGGTTATTTTTATTTATATCGTGGCTTAATTACGATGGATTATTATATGCACATATTATTGTAAATGGTTTACAAGCACCAATAATATTATATATTTGTGTAATACGACAAAAACATGTAACATATTTATTGAAAAAATCATGTTGTTATAATGAACCACCATCAGCCACAGATTGGGGTGACGAAGTTACATATACAAGTGGTGCTGATTATTAATTTAATAAAATTTACAAATATTAATATTATAATAATAAAGGAAAAGATGAAAAATTACAAAAAAACATTCCCTCCATTTTTTTTATATGTAAAACTAAAATTAAATTTCTTTAATTAACTAAAAAAAAAAGAAAAGAAATAACTGCCTAAATCTCAATTAATTATTATTTTCTTAATGGATTTTTTTTTAATATTTTGTAAATATTTTTAATTTTTTTGTACTTATTATTTAAATAAATAAATAAAAATAAAGATTTTCTTTTTGTGTAAATAATCACTTACCTGAGCAAAAAGTTTTCCTTCCTCTCTTTGTAACAGTGGCGATAAATGACATCGAACCACTAAATGACAATCATCCAGTACTGTGTTAAAAAAACGACGTGTTGGCAATAATGCTTCCAAATCAATTAAAAATTCTAAAAATCTTTCACAATAACGTACTGTTTCTTCAAGAATAGGTCCTTCCAAATTTATTGATTCCAAAATTTTAATAAATCGAATCATTAAATTCTTTAAAAAATAATAGAAAATACAATTCATTTTAATTAAATTTGGAAATTATAAAATAAAATTCTTTACTTGTAAAAAATGACGTTCCCAATCTAATTTCTCTTTATTCGGACCATTTTCTTTCTTTTGTAGTTTTTTCCAGAATTTACGCCATTCAGGTATTGTGCGTAATTCTTGTTCTCTTCGTTCTGAAAGAAAAACCAAAAACATTTATAACAATATTTTTAAAATTAATATATAAAATTATACTTGGTTGAAGACATGACCACATAGCAAGAGAAACTAAACGTTTCGCTTGGTCACGGCATAAGGCCACTTCCATGCTATTGAAGCAATGATTTAAAAATACTAAAAGTGAGGTTTGCTCTTTCATAAATTCGGTCACCATTTCTGGTGGTGTTAAACATGTTTCCAGTACTTGTTGAAAAAATGCGGGAAATTCTTCTTTTTTATTCGTAAAAACTTGCCACACTTCAACACGTTCACGAAACTTCTCATTTAGCATAACAACAATAGACATCATATGGGCATGTGATGAAACACCACCTTTATAATTGGGCCACAAATAATTCTCTAAATACTGACTAAATTCTAGCATCATTATACGCCGGGTAGACTGTTTTGATTCTAAAATATCATTTAAATAAATATCTTCAATAATATCAGATTTAAATGGTTCATGTTGTTCGATAGTATGTGGGGCCCAATATTGATTTGCAAGCTAAAATTAATAAAACAAAAATAATTTATACAATTTTTTTAAGGTTATGATTATTATTATAATACCGAAGTTAATTTATCCGAATTTATTTGGGCTGCAACTGCGGCATTTTTCCTTTTAGCTTTAGAAACATTTCCTCCACCTTTTCCACCTTTTTTTGTCATTTTAAGTTATATACTTTATTTAATAAATCAATTAAACTTTTCTGTGCTTTTGTAAATTACAATCAAAACAAAACGTTCGTAAATGACTTATGACAAACTATTTAAGAATCGACATACGTCTTATAGTTTCCTATAAATTAAGCAAAGACGCAAAAATACAATTCCAAAAGGTGGCGCTGTTCGATAAATCGTTTTTACTTTTCCAAGTCCAGTTTGCAAAAATGAATTTAATTTTTTAATTAATAAATTTAATTTTTTAATAATACAAATTTAATTTAAAATAAATTAATGTCTTTTTCATTTATTATTATTATTAAATTTTTATTTTTTCATACATTTTTCATTACAAATTTTATTCAAATAAATACACATAGTTTGTTTAATATTTTCTTTTGTTTATCATTAAAAATTAATTTTTTTTTACTAATTTTATGTTAATTAAATTAATTTAATTATTTATTTTTTACAGTCCCAAAATATAACAGTCACCATTCACTTTAATAATAATTATATTTTTATATTTTTTACATAATTTTGCATATAACAATGTTTTTCATTTTCTTTTTTGTGGTTTTCTTCATAAATATATTAATTCATAATTATTACATTTTTTTTCTTTCTGTAATTTAATATTAATTTTAATTTTAGCATCAAGAGTGTCTATGTTTTATGTCTTTAAATAAAAAAATTAATTATTATCATTATATCTATTTGAAATTAAAATTATTTATTTGTATTTAATAGAAAATAAACTATGTTTTTCTGTAAACAACCGAAAAAGTATTTTTTTTTTTAATTTTAATTATTAATTAATTTATTATCTTTTTACATAATTTTTTTAGTTGGTAAAATCGGTTCACTTATAATTTAAAAAATTAAACTTTAGTAATTATAATTAAAATAAAAAAAAAAACATTAACATTGGAAGAATAATTATCTATTAAAATAATTACTTTTAACATATATATTTTCATCATTTATTTATTTAATTATTTAATTTTATGAATGTTTTTCTCTGGGTTTAAAAACATTTTACATTATTCTATTAAATATCTAATTTTAAAATTAATTAATTAATAATTTTCCTCTCTATGTTTTTATTTATTTAAATTAATTAAATAAATAATTAATTCTTATTGTCCTTAATTTTATTTTTAAATTATATATTTAATTAAAAAAAAAATAAACAACATATTTATTATAATTAAAATTAATTTTTTATAAATATATATTGTTAAATCAGTTCCGTGACAAAATCAGCACGATCTCTTTGCGGTGCTTGAAATGTTGAGCCAGTGAATTCGTAAACCTTTAAATGATATAATAAATTTAATTAAATAAATTAAATTTTCTTTAATAAAAATAACTATTTACCGAGGGTGGCCTACTATTTCTTAATGTGGCATAATCAGCCATATCACCCATTTGTGGTAAATTTCGTGGTTGTATTGTCGCATACGTATTATCACCAAGCTGTGATATTTCGTATGAGTCTCTTCTATCTAATGAAATCTAACAAAAGCATACAAATTATTACATAAAAATATTTCGCAAAATTAAAAATAAATAAAGTTTTTAAATTTACAATTGGTGGATCTGGCTGTTGTGGTATAGTGCTTACTGTCGCCAACTCAGGCTCAGAAAATACTTGCATTGTTAACTCTTGCTCCTCATATAATTTTAATTTTCTATAAAAACAAAAAAATGAAATATAATAAATTTATTTAAATAAAACATAAAAAATAATTTACTGTTCGATCCATAGTGGATTTTCTGTTGTATTTAAATCCTCTATTATTTGTTTTTTAATTAAAGCATCTTTTCGTCTGGTCTCATTTGGTATCGATATGACCCAATGTTTGAGACAACAACAAAATACAAGAAAACTAACAGCACCAATAAAAAGTACAATTAATAATGCCACCAGTCCGGCTAATGCCAGATCAAACTCCTCCTCAACATATGTTGAATGTGCTGGCACAACATTTTCTATAGCAAATCCAGCATAATAGTCCTTGAAGAGATTACGTAAAATGAAAAGAAAAGAATAATTAATTAATATATATATATATTTATATTAGTCTCTATAGACTCTAGACATTTGTCTTCTTTTTTTCTGTTTCTAAAGAGCTAAAGAGACCAACTAAGGTTATTTATCGAAAAGTTTTAATCAGCTTTAAGCTTACTTTTAAAAAGTCATAATGTGAATCGACCACTTTTAAAATATTATCAACGGGGATTATCATTTGTGTTATTGGATCAACCGCATGAAAATATAAATCGCACCAATCCATACGTATTCTTCCCATTCGGTCAACGTGATATCTTTTTTTAATTATAGAAAAAAAAAAAAAACAAAATAAATTCAATTAAATCATTTAATCATTAAAAAAATTAAATTCAATTACCTTATTTCATCAACGATAATACGTTTTTGTGTTGCATTTGATAATTCAGCAATAATTTCCTCTTTTTCTTGATTCACCTCAGATGGTGGTCGTGACAGAATAACACGAATTAATTGTTCCGGTTGGAATATCCAGATCTATGATTAAAATTTATTAGAAAATTATTTTTCTTTAGAGCAAAGTACATTTCTTAAATTCAAAAATAATATGCTTGTACGGCATAAATGTTTAAAAACAAAAAAAAAAAGAGAAGAAGGATAACTAAAATATGCTAACACGACATGAAAATAAATATCAATGGCAAAGAAAAGAAAATGAAAAACTTTAAAACATATAAACTAAAGGTGTTAAATCAGTATTACGTGCAAAATATTTTTATTTTATTTTATTTTTCTACATAAACTTACATAAACTAATGTCGTTGCTGTACGTTCTGGTGGTTCAATTTCTTTAGCAATAATTTCTAAAATAAAACGATCTTGATTATATTCAGCCATATATGTTGCAGTTGTTAAACGTCCATCCTTTGTTATAGCTTAAATTAAATTATAATAAAATTAGATTAAATAAGAATAAATAAAGAAAATAAAATCAACGAAATGAAACAAACCGAATGGACTTGGTACAATTGATCCAGTTGATTTTGTTGACCCAAATTTATATAAATTCGATGAGCTAATAATTAATTCAAGTGTTGCATTTGCACCTAAATCATTGTCTGTGACATTTAATAATGTAACAAATTCATTTATTGATGCCTTTGTATTAACACCGGCATAGTAAATCTTTAAGGATAAAAAAAAACAAACGAGACAAGCAATAATAATGTGATTATTTTAGAATTTCTTTATTTTTTATTTGAATAAAAAACGGATAAGCATGTATGTTTTCTTTTTAAATAAAGAAAGAAAACAAGAAAAAAAAATATTTCCGTATATATAATCGCCTTTACTTACCCCTCTTTCAAATACTGGCGGATTATCATTTACATCCAGCACGGTAACTCGTACTTTGGCAACGGTACTATCACGTTCTAAGCTTTTTATCGAATAAGATTCACGTTCCGCATTACTTATATGCAAATCTGCTTTTTTTGTTGCTAATATATACAAATAATATAAATCCGTTGTTTCTCTGTCAAAAAAAAAATATATAAAGAAAAATTAAATAAATGTTAAGACGCCCAACAGTCAAATAATATTTTCTATTCTCTTAATACATACCTATCCAATGATTTATTTGTATAAATATCACCACTTGTTTTGTCCAAGAAAAAAGATCCTTCTTCGTTGCCAAGTAATATGTAATAATAAATATTCGTTCGGGGATTTTTATCTTCAAGGATCGCTTGGATTTTACCTGTTTTTATCAAATAATAATTTTTATGTAATTTAATGTGAATTTACTTTTTAATTTATTCCATTTTTTATTTACCTATACGAATGTCACGTGGACTATTTTCAGCAACAAAAAATTTATACGGATTTGATGCGTCAGGAAATTCTGGTCGATTTTCATTCATATCAACAATTAAAATTGTTAAAAATCTTAATGTTTCAAACCATGACGGTGATCCTTGATCACGTGCAACTAATATCAGCTCATAGCTGATATTAAAAAAATAATAATAAAAATTTATATTATGCTTTAGAAAAGATTAAATGATTAAATATGGTTTTATTTATTTTTTAGAAAAATTACTTACCGTGATTGCTTTTTACGATCTAAAACTTTTTTTATTCTTAATTCACCACTCAGCTCGTCAATAATAAACTCTTCTGTCTCTTGTACATTCTGATTATTTACCTAAATTATAATTAAATAAAATAAGTAAGCAGTTGTTTTATTAATTGATTTATTTCATTGCATTAATAAAGCACATACCTGCAAATGATATGTAATTTTACCATTATCACCAGTGTCATTGTCTGATGCTTTGACTGTCATCACTAAATAATCGGGCATGATTAAATTCTGTGAAAAAAAATAATATAAATCAGTGAATTTAAGTTAAATGACGGTAGAAAGAAATATTTTTAGGAAAATAACACAAGTAACAACAACAAAAATATATATTTATATTTACTTCAGGCAATTCAACGCTAGCATTAGATAAAGCTGGCATTATAAAAACTGGGCGATGTTGATTAATCGTATGTACATCAATAACAATTTCAGCATTATCCGAATTCGGACCAGTACCCAAACCATCTCTGGCCTCAACTTGCAATATATAATCCCCTATTGTATGAAAAAAATGTTTTATATTATTTTATTTTTATTTTTAGTAAACATAACAGAAAAAATGATTCAATATTAGAGCAACATCCAAAAGATTAGACCCATCAGTATCAATTTATTTATATAAAAATAAAATTTGCACAAAAAAAAAAAGACAAGAATAAAGGATTTTCAAACTGCAGGACAACAATATATATATATAAAAAAATTGTAACTCTTTACCTGTCCGCCCAGCAAGACTAATTGCCGGATATAAAATTCCTGTATCAGGATCTAAACGAAATGTGTTATCACGATTTCCATTCAATATAAAATATTTTACATCACCGGACACACCCTCGTCCTGATCGATGGCATTAACCTTTTATGTGACATGCATAGAAAAATAAAATAACAAAAATTATTTTCATTTCCAGATTATATAAATTTCATTTTTTTTTTCTTTAAACATATAAAATGAAAAAAAAAATAATAATAGAAAATAGAAAATTATAATAAAAATAATAATAATAGAAAATAAAATAAAAAGAAAAGAATAATAAAAATAATAATACCTGAAGTATAGCTGCTGGTGGATTTAATACAGCATTTTCAGCAACAGATGCATGATAAGATTTTTGCGAGAAAACAGGAGCATTATCGTTTACATCAACAACATCAATATGAACCTTTAAAATACGTGTTAAAAATATAAAATATAATAAAATTATTGAAATAAAACCGAAAAATACATAAATAAAACGCATGATTTAATACATATATATAAGAGGAAAAATAATATAAAATAAATATATCCACAATTGAATTTAATCCAAAAAAATTTATTATGATTTTATTACCGGAACAGCTGTTATTCGTCTTGTACTAATCGGTGCTTTATCAGAGGCAACCACTGTAACACTTAACTCTGGCTCTGTTTCACGATCTAATGCAGATGTATTATATACAGTTATAACACCAGTATCCCCATCAATATTAAAGTTTGCACTTTGTTCACCAACTAGTGAATAGACAATATCACCGAAAATACCTAAAAATAAACAATAGAATCATTAAATCCTTCTTTTTTTTTGAAGATAATTCTTTTATTAAATTATTTACCATCATCATTATCATTTGCCTCAACTTTTCCAACAATTGTACCTATTGGTGAATTTTCAAATACCTTCATTTTATATTCAGGTAATTTAAAAACCGGATCATTATCATTTGTATTAATAACATCAACGATAATTGCGGCAGTTGATGTTAATTGCGGTATACCGGTATCAGTGACAATTACATTGAATTTTATTTGTTTTATTTTTTCATAATCAATTCTTGCCTTTGTTTTTATAACACCTTAATAAAAAAAAAAAAATACTTTTATGATAGAAAACACTTTAAAAGTTATTATTTTCTCACCTGTAACATTATTCAATTCAAAATAATCATTATTATCAATTAAATCAAATGAACCGATTGTAGAGTCGACATCAGTTGCTTGTAATGTTGTTAAAATTGTGCCAATTGGTTGTTCTTCAAGTACTTGTAAATTATATTGTGGTGTCTCTCGTGTCCATGGGGGTGCAAAAAGCTATTGTAAAACATACAAAAAAAAACTTTATCATTATTCATTTAAAAACATTATGCCAACTTGATTTATTCTCCCTATATGTCAAAATTAAGTAATATGCCTAAATAAAAATTAATTTGTTTGCAAAAAAAAAAAAGTTCTTGTTATTTTGATACTTTATTATTAAATAATTTGTATTTATCTTTAAATTAAATTGTGATAAAAACGGAAAACGAAGTAGATAAAAAAAAGTGATCAAAAATGAAGTAGCAAGTATATAAAAAGACAATAAAAAATGAAAAAACAATGAAAAAGAAATAAAAAAAAAATTAAAGGAAACAGAAAAACAATAAAATAAGAAAAGCGAAACCACCCAGTAGTAGTAATAAGATATTAAAAATTAATCGATAAGAGTAGATGAAATTGTTTTCCTAATGTTATTACCATATTTATTAAATGTTTCACAAAATACTGAAGTGCTCTTTATCACGGTCGTTGGTCTTTTAAATTTAACAACAAACGCTTGCATTTTTAATGTTTTACCAATGTTAGAAGAGGTTTGTCTTATTATTATTGTTATTATTTAAGTTTAAATGAATTCTGCGTAGTTTTTCTTATTACAATGTTTAAACGAAAAACGACTCTGCTTTCATTATTTACATTTGAGAGTATCATTTATTTTTTATGTTTTGTTGCTATTAAATAAAAAAATCATTAGATTGTTTTTCTTGAAGAAAGGATTCATTTTCGTGTAAATAGAACATACTTTCTTCATATTTACTTTTAAATACCTTCTCTAAGGATGGTGCTATAAATAGCGGTGGTTGCATAGTGAATATTTTTTTTATTATTTTCGTTTTATATTTTTTTGTGTGCTAAGAAAACAAAAAAAAAAACGAATAAAAATATTTTTTGCTCTCCAGATTTGGTCGTTCACCATACCGATTGTAGCAGGTGGTTCACATAGAATGGAAAATATAATAAAAAATTTGACATCATTCTTGGTAATAATCCAATGTGTATTATCCTATGTGCTTCTGGCTTTTCACATAACAGCCTTGTAAGTATGTATTTTTATAATGATATTTGTATAAATTGTATATATAGACACACGTTCGCGTTTATTTGCTTGTTTGGTTGGTTGTCGCTGGTTTTTTTTATTTTTATTTTGGTTTTTCTTTATCGTAGTTTAATTTTTTTTTTCTTCTTGATTTTTATTTTTATACCCTATTTAAAGTGAGTAGAGCATGTGTTAACGAGAGTAGATTATCGTATAGAAAATACCCAACAAACACAAAAAAAGATGGAAAAACAACACCAGTTCTTATAAAATATATGTTGTTTGGGGTTTTAGGGGGTAGTATTGAGATATATGAATGAAACACATTTATTTGTGAACATTTACATAAAACATTAGAAAACAAACAATGAGATATACGTTAAAGCTACTAGAATTGTGTGTCGTTATCGTTAATACAAATTGTTATATGCTATGTTAAGTTTAACATAACGTTACATTATTTTCTAAATAAAGTAAAATTAGAATTATATAATACATACTATGTGTTGGTGTACATAGATAGATAAAATTATAAATCTCTGTATGCTAGTTTACTCTATTGAATTGATTTAATATGGAGTTTAATAATAGATCAAAATTTCTTCTCTTTTATTAATTTAATTTTAAACTAAATTACTATATAGAGATATTATATAAATCACGCATAAATACACAAAATCAAGTATTGTGTAAGTTAAACTAAAATCTAAATAGAAAATTAGTAAAACCATAGAGCTTAATGTAAAATTGTGTAAAAACAAATATGTAGTATTTAATTTAATATCAAACTTTTACCACCATAACCACACCACGATTCACAAAATCATTATTTAATTAATTGTTTTCTAAAATAAAATATTTATTTAAATGTATATTTTGTTTGATTAAAAATTTATTTTTACTATTAATTACTTTAGATATCCAATATTATATGATGATCTACCAAATTTATTATTACCATGGCTATATTTAACAATACTTAAAGATATTATTTTAAATATAATATCATTTGGTGTCGGTTTATTAATTTGTCGGTATATATATGGATGCTGTTTGTCATCAAAATGCATTAATTTTATTTTATATAAAATATTTAAAATAATTCTAGCTGTATATGCTGTGTAAGTAAAATCTTTAATAATTTTCTAAAATTAAATTTTATTTATTTATATATTTTAGACGATCATATATTATATTTTATAAAAATTTACGATATGATGAATTTTTATTCAATTATAATAATGTTAAGTATGATTATTCATATATATTAAATGTGGACGAACGTGTTGATAATTATCGAAAGAAAGCACGATCAATAAAACCATTTTGTCAAAAGCATTCAATACAGGTATGTTTATCTTTTCGAAAATAATTATAAAATAATAATCGATTTGTTTTAATAACATAGTATAATACTACCTACTGTATAAACATTAACTGTAGATTATATAGTAGAATCACAATTGTTAAGAGAATTAAATCTAATTTTTGTTATATAAATTTAAATTGATTTCTTTTGTTCTTGTACCTTTCCTATTCTATCTATTCGCCTATTCATCCATTCTAAAAATTGTAGATTTTAGATAAAAGTTTCTATTTTCTGGACAAGCAAATATTTTAATTACATTTTTGTGGCAATTTTTTTTTTCATCTTTAACTACTAAAGCACATATTAGTTTTATTTATTAAACAATGAAAAATAATTGATTATTTTTTGTGTCTAAATTTATAATTATAAATTTTATAATAAATTATTCATTTTATAGAAAATTAATTTATATTGACCTTTGATACACGTTGTAATCTGATTAGAAAAGGATTTAGATAAATTAAATTTTAATTAATAATAATTTTCATGTCAATAATAAATGTTTTCTATAAAATTTGATTGATTATTTAAATAGTTTATCGACTCTGAAGTGCTGTTGTCCCAATTTTAATAAATTATTTATATTTAACTATTTATTTATCAAAAAAGAAAGAAAGAAACATTTTTTATGTGATTTTAGATTAAAATTTTTAATTAAAGCTTTTACTATATCTATTTACAATGTAGATAAAACATATAATCTAATCCTTTAACGAACACTTTGTTTAATTTGTGCTTTTTTATTTAATTATTTAATCTTATTTGTTTAATTTTTAAATACATTAAAACTCAAAATTTCAATAGATAATGATAATTATAAATAAAATTATTTCTTTTTAAATATGTTATATATATTTTTTTAATTACTTTAGATTAGTCTACCAGAAGGAAAAAGTTATATAAAAATAACACATTCATTATCAAATACAAAATCATCAGAAATATTTACATTATTAAACAAAGATGATATTGATGATGAACATGATTTGAAATTAAATAATAAAAGTAGCAACAATAATGAAAATAATAATAATTATATTGATAAACATGATAATGATGATGATATTTATAATTTTGATGTAAAATTAAATAATTTTGGTGATGATTATGTAAATATATATATATTTGTTCCTGTTGTGTAGAATAAATATTAATAATTTTGTTTTCCCTCTTTAGCCTTTAATATTCAATTCAGAAACATTAATCAAAAAAGAAATTTATGAGAAAAATAATGTAAGTTGAAAAATATTTTATAATTATAAATCTAATTTCAAAAAAAAAAAAAAAATAATAATAATAAATGTTTTTATGTGAGAGGGAATAAATAAAATACAAAATAAGAATAATAAGAAATATTAAAAAGGACACCGCGAAAAATGTATTAAAGAAATTCTTTATGATTATTTTATTAATAACTTTGCTTTGAATTTTTCAATTGTTGACATTCCTATTAAATTTAAAGATAAAAATAATAATAATAATAACATTAATGATAAAAATAACATTAGCGCAGGACGAAAGTATAAAACATGATACAATACAGCATTAACCTAGACAACATAGCTATTACTCAACCCATTTTCAATGTTTCTTCGTTTGGCTGACAATCATTATTATCATTGAAGAAAGTAAAGGAAATGAAAAAAAAAATGTACCAACGTCTTTACTCTCGATGTTTTTTGATTATATATTTTCTAATTTATTTTTTTTTATACATAAGTTGTTTCAAGATACAAAGAAAAAAAAAATAGAAACATGAAATAAACAAAATGTTTATTTATTCAAATTTTTTTACGTAAGGAATTTTCTTCCTTTTTACTTTTCGTAAATTTTAATTAAAATAACATCACGTCTTTGTGACATTTTTTTATTAATATTTTTTTTTTATATTATATTTTTTAACCATCAAACCCATCTAGCTAAAGTAATAATGATAAAGCGGAATGTTTTTTTTTTATTTAAGGATGTCTTTTTTTTAATTATAGTGTCTTCTGATGGTTTGTGGTAAAGACTTTTATGAGTAAAAATAAGAAAGTTATGTTAATAGTTTATACGCGCTACACATTATAAACATTTATTATGGTTTAATTGATAAATTTATTCGTTGACTTTCATAAAATATCAGCATTTATTTAATTTTTTCAATGAAAAACTTTTGGTTTTTCTTACTTAATTTTTTGTTTAAAGATTAAAGTGCCAAGTGTTTTATTTCGTTAAACTAATTTTATATAAAACAAACAACAATTTTTTACCCTACATGGAATTGTTTGTCAATTTTTAAATATATTTAACAATCCTTTTGTCTAAAAATTTTTTATTTATTTTTCCTATTGGTCTCAATTGTATATTCTTGTATAGAATAAACTTCATGCAATAATAAGTGTTGTGTACATTCAACATAAGAAAAATCGTTGCAGTGAGTGCTGTATAAACATTTTTAACATGAGAAAAACACGATTTTCTATTCTTTTTTACATATTAGATGTAAAATAGAAAGACAAGAAAGAAAAAAAAGCAATCTTAACCCTTCTGTATTTCCAATATTTTATTTCTTTGAGTTTCATTGATCCGAATATTTTCTTATGTAAAAGCAGCAGAGGAAAAATAAAATTTGTTTGTACTGATGTTGAACAAGAATGTTTTTCTTTTCTTTTGGGGTTTTTATAGCTGACATTGGCAGTGCTCGTTATTTCTTTTATTTTCATGTAAACCAACCACTCTGCCCATTATCCTTATAAAATGTTTAATCTTCACACTAAGTTACTGTTCGGGGGCTGTTTCAGATTTTAGTTTTCGTCTCCAATTGTATGTCTTTTTTACTTGCAATTTACTTTGCTAAGTTTTATTTTTTTAAAGCTTTTTTTTTTTGGCTAACAATTTTATTTAATGGAAAATTTTACCCAATGGTAACCTATTTGAACTGAAAAATATTTTCTATGATTCATATTATTTATGAAAATGTAATTTTTGCTTCTGTTTTATAAAACTTTATATTTCTTATTCTAGTTAATGAAAAGGAAAAAAGCTTCAAATTCATCGACAAACGAAACAGAAATCAATGCTTCAGACGAATCAGATAGTACGAAATCAGACATTGCAAAGGATTCAGATGAATCGAGTAAGTTTTTTTTTTTTCATTTTGCTAATAATTTTATTTATTTTGTCTTCAATAAAGTTATTTCTTTATATAGAAAGTGACCAACCATTTATTATAACTATAGAAGTAGTACAAACATCTGATTCTATTGGTACAAATACTGTTGAATTTGCTAACATTTATATTTCTTGCCATTTCATCGAATAAATACTTAATAATTATAATCAATGTATATATCAATGTATAAATACATATTTAAATTTGTGAAATTAAGAATTTTATTATTTTTTTTATACTAATTTATGAAACTTACTAAATAAAATATAAAGTTATTTCATAGAAGAATTAGTTTAATATTTCAAGTTATTTATTACTATGATTTAGTGTTATAAAATGTGTGATACTGGGAACAGTTTTATTATGCTAGTTTTCTCTCTAAAAACTAAGAATGCAAAGTTTTTTGATTAAATAATAACAACGAAAAGGATTATTTATCATATAAAAAGAATTACAAATAAAGAATAATTGTAACCGATATTTATTTTTAATACGTGAAAGGAAATGATTCAATAAAATATCTTGGTATTTTATTATTTAACAAATATGTTAAAATTAAATTTTATGTTATTTTTTTGTTAATGATAAATTGTTAATATAATAATATTTTTACATCTCTTGTTCTGTGTTAATTAAAACCAGCAGAAAATATATAAAAATATCAATGAAAAGAACTTAATTTTAAAATATATTTAAAAGAACTACTTTTTATATAAATATGAACTTACCGGAGGCACTTCATTAACATCTATTATCGTTATTATTATTAAACCTTTGCCTTGTTGGATTGTTGGTGCTGTTGTATCTGTTACAAGGACTGTTATTCGAACAACCTGAACACATAAAAAATATTTTATTTGATTAATTAAAATATTACGTTTAAAAATAATATTTAATGAATTTAGAAAAATATTAAACTCACGGCAAAACGATCACGATTTAATTTTTCATTAACAATAACTTTTCCACTACGGTCTACTGAAAACATTCCTTTATAATCTTCTGTATCCGTTACCTTAGTAAAATTATAAAAATTAATATTTAATAAGTGAAAAAGTTAGTTAGCAAAATATACCTCTTTCCCATCTTTATCAACCGCTGTTATAGGCTCTGTAGCTGCATAATTAAGTGCTTCACTCGTTGCAACATCTGGATCAAGTGCAATTAGAGTATGTACATGTGTTCCAATTGGTGCATCTTCTGGTACCTATAATTCACACAATTAATTTCTAACATAAATTCTTTGTTTTATAAGCATGGTGGGTAGAGTGGGCTGGTAATAAACAATTCAAAGCATACCTCAGCTCTCTGCGTTGTTGGTGTAAAATATGGTGCCTTATCGTTAATATTCAAAATACTAACTGTAAGTGTTGCTGTGCCAGATAAACTTGGTGTACCTAAGAATAAAATTTGAATTTAAAAAAAACATGAAAAATAATGTTTCTTTGTTAGAGAATGTGACAAAAAAAAACTAAAACTAAAACTAAATAAATGAAGAAAAAGAAAAATCGAACATACCCAAGTCTGCAGCTACAATTTCTATTTGGTATGTATTTCGTCTATCAAAATCCAATTTCCTAGCTACAGTTACCAAACCAGTTTTATTATCAATTGAAAAATCATCAAAGCTTCCATGCTGTACTCTATATCTATAAGTTCAAATAGAAAATTAAATATTTTATAACTTAAACTATTAAATTCAGTTTTGAACAGTAAAAGTTTGTAGAAATTTTCTTAATTTAGTTTGTATATTCTACTTCTTTTGTCTACTGTTCATATTATTTTGTAACTATAAAATGATAAAAATTATTTTTCTATCTTTTATGCAAATAAATAATTGTTTTAAAATTATCATTTACCTAATTTGTGCATTTATTCCACTATCTAAATCTACAGCATTTACTTCCGCGACACTTGTAGCAATTGGTGAGTTTTCCGCTACCGATGCTATATAGTTATTACGTATGAATTGTGGTGCATGATTATTAACATCACGTATTGTTATATTTACATTACATAATGCTGAAAACATTCCGTCGCTTGCCTATTTTAAAATTTATAAATTTATTTCAAATATCAAATTTTTTATTTGTATAATTGATTACCTCAACACTAAAGAAAACACTCTCTGAACTTAAATGATTAACGTCAAGTATTGTGCTATTGGAAACACTTAACTGTCCTGTTCTTTTGTCAATGTTGAATAGATTTGTAATGGCATTGCTTCCGATTATGCTATGTTTAAGAAAATTATTATACAATTGTGTTTTTCTTTATTATACAAAAAAAAATCAATTGTTACCTATAGTTGATATCTGAAGAGGCATCTGGATCGCGTGCTTTTATAATCACAGGCGGATCAAATGCGGTTGCACCTTCATCTAACGAAGCCCTATAAAGAGGACTCTCACAAATTGGTGGCGAATCATTTGCATCGACAAGTGTTATTCGAAGTGACACGACACTTGTCTGACCTTTGCCATCGTCATCGGTTGCCTATTTTTATATAATAATAAAGAAATGAACAAGCAAATAAAAAAAATAATAAACATTTCTTATTATGAAAATAATATTAAAATGAAAAAAAAAATGTAGGAAAATGACATGCAAATCAGTTTGGACGAAGAAAAGAAAAATAAATATATCTAAATTGCAAAGTAAACGAAAATTACAATACGATAATGTGAATTTTTGTTATTTATATATTTTCTTTTGCTATTCCTTTATCCTTATTATTTTATTTTTGCTTTGATAAAGAAAATATTTGCAAAAACAGCAAAATAAAAAAAATAATAATAAGAAAAGAAAGTAAATTTAAGCAAAAACAAGAATGACAAAAAAAAAACTTAATAATAGCTAAACATAAAATAAGAAATAAATTACCTTATACGATAAAAAGTATACAGATTGTGCCTCGTAGTCAAGACATGGCGTTTTACCAGGACCAATATTTGAATTTGTTTTTGGTACAGACTTCATCATTGATTCGTTTGTCGTACTCTCATTCAATACCGTATCATAATGAACAAACTCTTTTGAATCAAACATATTCTTTGTTGATTGTGATGATGATGGTGATGTTGATGTTGACGCCCCAGATACTGTGTGCTCTGATTGTTGATGACTTTGCTCTTGTTCTACCTCATCTAATATTGAACGACTAATATCAGCATCGTGTTCATCGACATTATACGTGATATAGTGCTCAATTCCTATAGATTGGGTGCTCGTTTCAATATCTAATATTCCTGTGCGTCCAATATGAGTAACATTTACATTTTTCTTATCATCGTCTTCATCTTTATCGTTTACGTTATCATTCTCATCATCATTGTCATTGTCATTTTGACTATATTCCAATTCCTCTGACGTTGTTAATATTTGACGTTTTTTACGTTGACTAATAACAATGTCAGTTTGGTTTCTTGGACACTTAGCAACTGTTATCGCCCCCGTAACTTGATCAACATCAAATAATTCAGCTCCGGTGCCAGACAATGAATATCTAATACCCAAATCACCAAAGTGTCCAGAATCTAAATCTTTTGCTGTTATTGTTGTAATAAGTTGACCGGCATGTGCTGTTTCTGTGTGTTTTTGTTTTTACACAAATAAAACGTATACATTTTACAAATTATATTGTTTTGATTTAATTTAATCATTTGATTATGTGTATATTTACCTGAGATACTTGTGGAATAAGACTCCTGTTCAAATATTGGCCGATTATCATTGACATCAATTATGGAAACGGTTAATGTAGCTGTTGATGAAAGTTTCGGCGACGTAAGAGTTTCCTCGGCTATTACCTATTTTTATTATGTTACCAATGATAAATAATATAAATAAACGAAGCAAAAAAGGTTAAAAAGGTAAAACATTAACATTATTTATCAACTTTATTTTCAAAATATCTTATGTTAATTGTTTTATAGAAAACTGAAAATTACTTACAAGTACGATAAATTTTCGTTGATTAGGATTTTCATAGTCCAGTGAACCGTTTGCAACTCGAATGCTCACTTGTGAAGAGCCTATAACAATTTTTGGTTCCACATCGAAAACTCCACTAACATCGTCTAAACGAAGGGAAAACACGGAATTTTGTCCCTGGCAAATGAAAAGGAAAATACGTTTAAAAAAAACAAACATTCTACTATTAAGGGCAAAAACATCTAAAGAACAAGAACAAATTAAACAACACAACGGAGAGTAATATCACCAAACATCTTTTTTATTTTGTATTTCACTAGATTGTTTATCTTTATTCTTGTTTTTGTAGAAATAAAAAATTGAAGCAAATAAAAATAAAAATACTTATAATAATAATAATAATAATATCTTATAAAATAAATGACTTACAACGTCAGGATCGTGAACGTTCATTTCAAGTGGTAACGGTGTCCCGGGAGCTGTATTCTCTGATAATGTCACAAAATATTCTTTTTGATCAAATGTTGGCGGTGAATCATTGACGTCACGAATTGTTACTGATGCCTGTGTGGTTGCAACTGTCAATGGGTCACTTCCAGGGACTCCATCTATTAATTCCCTTGCCTAAATGTTAATAAAAAAATAAATAAATAAAACAAGGAGTATTTATAAATATGTATTTTATAAAAGGAAAGAGCAAAAAAAAATTGAAACGAAAGTAAAATTTTAAATCAAACAAAGCTAAAGTTACATAAGGTTATTTTTGTAAAAAGTTTATATTATGTTTGTGTATGCTTTTTGCTATGTCATGTAGGCAAGTAATTTATTTTTTTGTTCTCTTTTTTATTTGTTGTCGTCGAACAACATAATGCAACATAATTTGAAGAATGAAAAATAAGAGAAAGCAGAAAAACTTTTTATAAAATACGTATAATATTTTCCTCTATGAAAAATGAAGTGGATTTTAATATGGTTGAGTAAATAGGACAAACAAAACATGTCTCATTTTGTGGCTGCGTTGCTGACGGTTAGATGTTTAAGCCTACAAAGATTGAGTGGATTTATATAATTTTACTTTATTCTATGAAAACTTTAAAATTATGTGGATATTTTATTTAAGTTAAGAATAAAAATAATAATAACAGCAACAAAACGCGTAGGAAAGCAAAAATAGTACCAATTGTCGTAAGTACGATAAATTGAAAAACGTTGTCCTTTAAAGCTTTTTTTAAAAAAAAATTTATAATCTCACCCTGACAGTTAATATAATCAGCCCAGTAATATCCGGAAGGGCTTCTTTATCCAATGGCTTTGCAGTTCGTAATTCGCCCGTTCTTGAGTCAAGCAGAAAATAATCCATTGGATCTAAAATAAAAAATATATATATATAAATAAAAAATGAGCATAACGTTATCATTTAAAATTATCATAAAAGTTAACAATAGAGAAGGAAAAACGAAAAACAAAAGACATAAACAGCGAATAAAAATAGAAGAAAAGTAAAGAAAAACAAACGATAGTAAAATGTTGAAAAAAATAATAATAAAAGAATAAAATTTAAAGGAAAACTCACTCGTCACCAATTCGTAGATAATCTTCCGTGGTTGACCTCTGTCACCATCTCGTGCTTGTATTGTCATTACAAGCGTTCCAATGGGACTATCCTCACTTATAACAGCAGCCAAAGTACCCTGAAAGACGGGCGGACTATTTTGTACATCTTTAACGTGTATCTCTAGTCCAGTGCTCGACGTATGCATCCCATCCTATTGTTTTTAATTAAAATTAATATAAATAATAAAAAAAAATAGTGAAACAGCAGAAACTTACTGTTGCCGTTAATAATATTTGATAAATCATTCTCTCATTATAATCTAACTTATCTTTCAATACAACAGCCGCCCGTAATTTATCTTGATTGTTTTCAAGTAATTCAATTGAGAATCTATATTTTACAAGAGAAAAAAAAAATAAGACACATCAATAGAAATATAATTAAATTAAAATATATAAAAAATTATTTATACTTTGTACAAGCATCCGGGTTTTGATTTTGCGGTGTACATGTAATGTCAAGATTTTCACCGACTGTATCCCGGTCTGTTATTAAAATTTTATTAAACACTGTTGTGCCCGGCTTAGCATCTTCGAGCACCTCTGTCTCATACGGCACCTACACGATTAATCATTATTAGAAATATTTGCTTAAAAATTATAAATAAAATAAAACTTACATTTTGAAATTCAGGTGGATTATCATTTTCGTCAAGAACAATAACACTTATGGGTACCTCAACCAGATTATCATTTTCTGAATCCCCAGATGCGTTCACTTTGTCCTTAATTGAAACAAGGAACGTAAGTGTATCCTGTGCCTAGTTATTTTTATTTCGTATAGAAAGATAAGATATACATTAAAATTATTACTTTATACATCGCTGAAGGGTGGTAGGTAATCTGCTTTTTCTTATTTAAATTTATTTTACTATGTATTTATTAGAAAGGATAGCAGAAAATTTATTTTACATCTTTGTGTATTTGTCTTTACGATTTTAAACATTAAAATTTATTATTCTTATTATTATTATTAGTATTATTATTATTTTACACATAAATAAATTTATCAACGAAGCGATAAAGTACAAAACCACATTTCATTAAAAATGTTAAAGTTAAAGCTGTACACAGTTTCCTTATATATATACATATATTATTATTTTTTTCATTTAAATATATTCTATCATTTTTCAATTCTAAGCTGTGCTTAGTTAAACGTATGGTTGACTGGTTGTATACTTGTACAATAAATGTCTCGTAAACTTGTGGTTTTATACATAATAAAATAATATCAATTATTTATTTATCAGATTTTACCCTCAGTTGACAAATATAATATAATATTGATATAAGAATAGAAATAAATATGTATTTATACCTCACGATCTAATGGTTTGACTACTTGTACTTCACCAGTTTTAGAATTAACAATAAAATTATCTGAACCAACTAATCCAAATATAACTTCACCACCTTCTGGATCATAACCTTCTAATTTATAAACAATTGTACCAATTGGTGTTGATTCAGATAATGCTAAGTTATTCATATCCTGTGTAAATATTGGGGGTAAATTGGCAACACCTGAAATATAAACAAACAATAATAATAATAATATTTCTATTAATTTATAAATCATTTTAAATTATTTATATAATAAATATATAAAGATAAATAATTGTAAGGATTAAATACAAACTATAATAAAAATAACTATAATAATATTTAACCATGTATTTAGAGAATTCAATTTATTATGCTAGCAAATATTTAACAAAAACATAATTTATTTTTCAAATGGTAAACATGAGAAAAAAAGGACCATACTAGAACTATATAACGATGTTGATAAAGGCTGACAAAAAGGATAGATAAATGGTTGTCATTCACTCTGGCATATAATTGAACTCATGATTTTAGGTTTTTTTTGTTTTCATGAAAAGACTTTTACTGTTTATATTTCATTAAACGGACATTAGTTACACTTTAATACAATCGCATGACATTAATAAAAACAGAAATAAGGGATGTTAAATTGTTTTAAAGAGAAAAATTTTGTTTTGCATGTACTTCGTTTACCTATTTTTTATATTAAACTTTTGTTTGTATTAATAATAAAATTGAATTTTAAGGGTTAAATGTGTTATATTTATGTAAAGAAATATGTTTCTTTTGTTTGATCAAATTACCTACAGTAAAAACTATTGAACCATTTTTATATATTTTATTTGTTTACGGACAAAATTGCGAAACCCTATTGAATCGTAAAGTATAGAAATTAGCAATAAAGAGGACCTTTATTTAAAAGTCTTTTATGATTTGAATACATATTTTCCTATTATGTTACAACAAAATTGATTAAGGTAAAATTATTTAAAATTTTTAAACACATTTACTTAGAAAGAGTTGCTACAAGTTTCTAGTGTTAAAAGCAGGACAACTAATAATAATTATTATATATTTTATACTCTAATTGTTTAAAGTTGTTAAATTATAGATTGATTTTTACTTTATAATCTATTATTTCTGATGCTTGTACTCATTTTGTTTAAAATCGGAAAATTATTTTCATTTAAATAACTTTATAAACATATGACATGAAAGTTATAAAAATTCTTTTTTTAACAGGATTATGACGAAGCCATATAAATGTTTAATTCAAAAACACCTTTTTAAAAAATCAGCATATTTTATTATATGCACGAACGGCGATAACAGCAACATACAATTTGCAATGTAGAAGAATATTTTATTTCTTAATTATAATATGTAATTAAATTATTTATGCAATAATATTTCTATAGTCAGGTGAAACAATGTTATATAAATTCAGTTTGGACAAATTTCTCTACACATATTGTTTATTTTCATAGTTTTACAACAAAACAGTGACTAAATTAAACCACATAAATGCAAACGATAGATGTACGAAGAAGTTTGCTGAATAAATTTGCTAAATAAATAAACTAACAAATAGTAAAATTTATTCAATTTAAATTTTGTATATTAATAAAAATTAAATAGAAGAGATTTTATTATTTAATTTAATAACAGATAAATTATAAAAATGAAATTAGAAATAATTTTATAATTAAATTTTCTATTATATAATTCATATCAGAGAGATCAAAATACGGTTAAGAAAATTTTATTTAATAGGGTTGATTAAAATTACTTATTTTTATGAGTAATGTGACCTTTATTTCTGTTTTATCACAGCGATTACTATCTTATAACAATAACACTTGTTGTTTATTTATTGCCATTAAACATCAATAAAAATAAATAATAATGAGCAATTTTATTCACTTAAATAAAAATAATATTAAATCGTAAAGTTTATTTAATATTATTGATGAAATTTTCATAACCGTCTATAGTTTGGAAACTAGGTAAAGGATAGTTAATTATTTTTTAAAAATAATACTAATTTTCACAGAAAAGCCAATGCAATGGTGTAATGTTGAACTTTTTAATAATATTTTTTATGTCATTATTTTATTTTATTCATATTTGAAAAGTTTTTCCTTTCTTCATTATAACAATACAAAATCATAAACATGAAAGTCTCATAATAGACGTAAACGATGAGACGTGTTAATTAAAATTAAATTAAATTTCTAAAGTTTTTTATTTTCATATTTTAGTAGTTAGAGACTAGTGTAAAAAATTAAGTTAAACGAAAAAATTAATAGAACACTGTAACATGTATGAAATATAATTAAAATCATACGTTATTTGGTTTTGTTTAAAATTAATTTAAAAAATAAAACAATATCAATGTGGAAAAAACTTTGTAATTTTCTATTACAAAAAAATGGATGAAATGTGACATAGACAATGGTTTTCTAGGAAGGACATGTGCTGAAGTATTGTGACGTAATATAATGTTATAAAACTAAAATATGGTAAAATGTAATTAGGTGCAATGCAAAAAGGATGCTAAAAGTATGTACCAATTGGTTTTTGTTATTAAATTAAAAAAAAAGTTTTATTAATTCTTTAACAAAAGCAAACATGGTTGTAATTTGTGATAATAGAAATTCATATATGAAGGATTATGATGATATGTATAAATATTTGCTTTTTTAATTATGCACTGTACATGCATTTAGTTAAAAATGAAGATAAAAATTAAAAATCATAAAAAAAATGCTTTTAACGAAAAATTTAATCAAAGTAAATGAATTATATTCACAGTTTAATCATTGGATACAAACTTTTATTTTTACTAAATTTAATATATTCTTATAGCAATTTAATAAATTTATTTTCGCCTGTAAAATATATTTATATATTTTTTTCTTTTTCAATAGACCTTTTAAGTTTTTGTGACATGAATTCATGATGCAAAACCGTTTTGATTTACCATAACCTTAGAATGTTTATTTCTTCCATATAAAACGATGGATAGATATAACCCAAAATTCTTAACTGGAATAAGGTGCTAAGTAAAAGAATAGGAGAAATTAATGAATTGTTAAATTAAGAGTTGAAAATGTTTTTATTAAACTGATCAATATTAAATAATGAATAAAATGAATAGTGAATAAAGTTAATGAACGAATAAATTTAGTTTGTCCTAAATAATATTTGTTTCCTATTTTAAGAGATTGCTATAGTAGAATTATTTAGAGTCCTTAAAATTAACACTTTAGGGATTATAAATCTATCTTCATTTTAGAATAATAGATGTGATCAAGATTGATAACAATGTTAACGAAAAGATAGTAAAACTTAACACAGTGAATGAAAACTTTTAAGATCAAAATTAATGAATAAAATTAACAAAAAAATTTCTGAATGTCTTGAAAACTTGTATTTCAATTGGTAAAAGAAATTAAATAAATGACTTTATATAAGCGAAAAATAAAAAATGAACACATAAAATGTTATTTTTTGGTTTGTGATACATTTTTTTTTTGTTGGAACATAAAAAACGCAAACAATGTGTTAAATGAGACATTTAACACTATTTAATGTGTAGCAAATGTAAAACTATGAATTTTTATTATAAAACTTGCAACAGCAATGCTTCTTTTCATTTCCTCTTTTTTTCCTTCGTTAAAACAGTGCAGAAATTACACTTTTTTACGAATGCATAGTACAAAGTGTATAGTATTTTTTATCGCTTTAATGTTGCTATAAATTTGATAAAAAAAAATTATGTACAAAAACAATTTTAATAAAACGCCATAACAACGTGAATATAATAATAAATTTTATACAAATACTGTTTTTAATTTTCATTAATTTAACTAAAATTGTATGTAATTAAGTTAATTAAAATTCATAAGAGTAAACATAACAAAAAATGCTCTTCTTTTGTGTAAAATTTATTTAAATAAGCTAATTACAATCGTTTTCACAATGATATAAATACCACAAAACAATGCAACAATTGTTATTATTTGTAAATATTAAAATAAAATAATATTTATTGTTCTTCTATTTATGCATCAACAACAATAAATAATAATTAGAAGCAATAATGAAATTCAAGAAAACAATATCATTTAAATATTTGTAAAAAGTACTGTTCTTTTAATATAAACTTTGCGAAAAGAAAATTAAATTGTAGAAAAATCCAAGAAAAAAACAAGTTATTCATTTTTTTTTTATATAAAAAACGTTTCGTTGAATAATGGTATAAAAACGTAATTAATAAATTTATTGACTTTTTTATATGTTTTGTGAATTATTTTGCTTTTGGTGATGAGTAGTTTTTTTTATAAAGAAATTACATAAGCCAAAAATTACTGTAATAAACATCAAAGTGAATATTTTATAACAAATAGAAATTAATTTATGGTATTTATTATTTTCGGAAATAAACTTTGAACTTCTAATGAAAATAATGATATTCAATTCGAAATTCTTTACGCATAACTAAAGAATAATAGTAGAAATAATCGTATTACTTTAAGGATCATAATACAATAATAAATTAATAGAAAAACTATCATTATGTACTTTGATGTATAATAATTATCAAAATTAATTGATGTGGTTTCTTTATAAAATATTAAAACTCATCTAATGTTGCAAAGGAATATCTCTATTAATGCTTTATTATTTTTATTTTAATCTCTTACATGAATATAAAATTCCTAGTAGAAAGTCGTTACAAAAACGAGAAATAAAACAGCTCATAAACTGTTATTGATCATTTTATTTCTTATCAGTTCTTATTCATCACATAAAATAGACTTTTTTTCATTTAAAAACTATTTCATTAAATATTTAAGCTCGATAATCAAATTCAATGGAATTTATTATTCCTTTTTTATCTGCATTATTTCAGCGCAAAGTTTAGTTATAATAAGCTGAAATCAAATAATGAAACGTAATATATCTTTATATATAAAAGAAGCTAAACGTTACGGCACAAAACATATTGAAATCTTTTCAACAATTTTGATTTATTTATTCATAGTGGAAAAAGTTTTCATCAGTTATAAACAGGAAAATAAATTTCAATAAAATTATAACAACAATTTTTTGATTTTATTTTCTCTATAATCAAATTTTAATATAAAGAAAACTTTTTATAGCATATTGTATAGAGTAAAAATGCTCTTAAATACTTTTTCTTTTCTTTGCATTACTTTACTTGTTAACTATCAATAACTTTTATAACCTTCAACAACGCTTCTTATCATATTAATGATAATATATATATAAATAATATATTTTATGCGTCTTCTTCCTGATTTCATTATTATCATTATTAATAAAAAATAATTTTTTAAGTATTTTTATAATAAAGATAAGACTCAAAATTATATCATACCATCAACAGTCTATCATTAGCGTAGAAAATTTCCTTTTTATCTAATTTTTTGATAATATAAAAAATATAGGTTTAACTATTAATGTTTATCTCGTTTTTAAGTTTGTTTATAAAATATAAATTTTACTTTAATTTTACACGTGTAAATCCAAAAAAACAAATTTAAAATATTTTAAAAGTAATAAAAAAATAGCAATATGTCTTTGAATATTATTTAAATTGAAAATAGGAAGTACATCCTTATGCAAATAATTGTTATTTTTATAAAGAAATAACTGAATTGAAGATATTATAAAATTTGCTACAAGTATAATTTATAAACACCTGTAAAAATGAACAATTAATTAATTATACATCAGAATTATTTATTTTTATTTTTGCGTTTTATTTCTATTTATGCTAGACCACAGATTATAAGAATAAATGCTACATTAAAATTATAAAATATTGATATTTAGTTTATTTATATAAGGGATTTTGTGCAGAAGTTATTGCGGGTTAAACGTACCTCAAACTGCCAATAATATATAATAAATTAAAAAAGCTATTTATAAGACAATTAATTAATGAAGATAAGTGTTTTATTTCATTTTATTTAAAAACATTACAAGCACTTTTGTCTTTGTTTCTTTTTTTTTTTAATAAATCAGCAAAAGTATATTTTGGAAAAAGCGAAAATAGTATTTTTTATCATAAATTAACTCAGATCCAACTAATTTCATACCATAAGTTCTATTAAAAGCGATAAACAAATGTGAAGGCATAATAATGAGTATTCGAGATGTTTTAAAAATTTTATCATTTGTATGCTAATGTCTTAATTGATTTTTTATTTATACCATTTTTAAAGAAAAACAGACTAAATATTATAAAAACACAATTATTTCTGTAAAATATAATATAAATTTTATTATTTTTTATAATGGAAAACTGTTGATTTTTAAATAAATAAAACATAAAAGAAAAGATATTTGCTTTTATGATTAAATTTTATTTATATTATAAGAAAAGTTTTGCTAAAATATAAAAAAATAAAGTAAAAGGAAAATCCTATAATAAACTTTTTTTCTGTCCGTTCAATTTTGGTTATGTTATTTTAATTTGTTTTTAACTAGGTAATAATTGTACGTGGTGATTATTTTATGTATTTTTTTGTGTTAAATATATTATAATTATTATTTTTTTAATAAAAAGTAGAGAAAAAAAAAATTAAATAAAAACGGTTGACCAGACTTTTAAATTAGTTTTACTGAAAAAAAAGTTACCCTGTTTTCAAATACAGGCTTTTTATTATTATTATTTTTATTTTTTTTTTATTTTGATTATAATAATAATAAGAGTTTATTACATAATAAATATGCCATACTGTTGGTGAAAATATACCTATGCTATGTTGGGTTATATTATTTTTATTTTTTTTTTGTTATATTTTAACATTACATCCGACCAGTAACTTCTAAATGTTACAACTTACAACATTGGTTAAAATTAAAATCAAACAAAATAAAAATTGTTGAAAATATAAATGCTATAAAAGTTTTTTTTTTTTTTCGGTTTTTCTGCTAATGTTAATGCCATTTGCATTATTATAACAGAAAAGTTATGATGTTTTTCGTATAAAATAAAATAAAATTGTAAATTAAACTTATTTATTTATGAAAAATAATGCAAAATAAAAATTTATTGTATAAAATATTATACTAATATTTATGCTTTTGGTTAAAGTTTTAAGATATTTTGCTTGACAACAGTGACGATATATTGTATTTATGCACAATTTAATCTAATATATTAAACAAATGTATTTATTATTAAAATTCATCTCTAGTGTTTAAGATTAATTTAAGCTTTAATGGTAATTTTAAAAAATATTCCACTATTTACTCATCTTTTTATTAATGCCTAAGTGTAGGCAATTACAATTACAAAATAGTACAGTTTAATTCAGAAGGACTAAAATAGATAATGCTTATACTGGAAATATTATTTAATTTATTTATTAATAAAATATGTTAGAAATACAAATCATAAATTTCCGTTATAATAAATAATCATAATAGAATAAATAAAATAAAACTGACATTAAGAAAAATTAATTTTAATCTTCAATTTGCGAATGGATGCTTTTGGAAACACAAAAAATTACTTCATACTTATACATATATTATAGACAAACGAATATTCTGTTTTTATTATCATTGCTATCATAACAGAACAACATATACATTATGACGCCAAAATTTTTTTAGTTCTTTCTGTGCACAGACAAGTAGACTGAGCTGTGTTTCGAGCTGCGGATGGTTAATCTTCGATTTGCCAGGCGACGTATTGTCTACAACTTAAAGCTTCTGATGATAAAATAAATAAATAAATAATAAATAAGCAAAGAGAAAATCTTTTCGGTTTTCGGAAGGAATATAAAAAGGAAACAAACAAACGAATTATAATAATAATAATAATAACAATAACAGCAGCCAAGCAGCATTTTATTTTTATTTCCTTATTTCATCATTTCGTCGACACACAAATATTACGATAAATAAATGGAACAACAGTTTCTGTTGTCGCTTTATTGATTGTATTATATCATTTGACTTTTATAGATTGAACAAATAAATATACATTTTCTATATTTTATAAGTCAGATAATTTCGCTTAAAACTACTTCATCAATCAATCAGCAAACGAATTTGACAACCATGTCAATACCTTTCCTTAGGGGTGCATAACGATATATATATGTATATCTTATTAACATTAAACCAACCAATAAAACGTTAATAACATTTGATTATTATGCTTTTCATTATATTTTGTATAAACACCAAATTATGTTTTCTCATAGATTGACTTTAATGGGATTTGGTGTTTACTTTGATCTCTATGTCGAAACTTTATCGTATCAATGTCCAATATGCTAAGTTATGTTAATATTAATCACATAAATAATGAATTTATGTTTATTTTTTATACCACTTTGAGTAATGAACGAATATAGGTAATTATAAGTATTTTGAAATATAAGTAAAATTAATTTAATAGTAATAAAAATAAAAACTTAATATGTTCTTTTTGTGTACTTCGTTTGCCGTATATTATTTTAATAAAAATTAATTAAATTTGTACTCACATGATTCTAAATATATGAATAATAAAATAAGAATAAAACTCCTATAACATCGTAGTAACATTTTTTTTCTGTGTTTGTTGCTTCTGCTTCAATGAAATATTAATCTGAAAATAAAAAATTAAAAAATGTAAAATTAGTGTTGATTTTCTAATTAAATGAAAAATATTTTTATTTGAGGTTCAATTTTTAATAATTAATTAATTTGATAAATAATATTGTTATTCGGCATCTGCATATGTTTGTGCAATAACAATAAGATCAGAAATAATATATGGTTCCTTTATTCTAATGCTACATATAACACTATTAGGTTTTTCTTTTTAATCGAGCAAATATTTACAATAAGGATATCATTTACTTAAAAATTTGAAAAAATTTATACATCAACAGTTTTGCAGAGAATTAATGATCAATAATATTTATACAACTGCAGTCAGGAAGTATGCTGTTTACAAAATAAACAAGTACCAATTGCTCTTGATTATATAAAAGATAAAAACAATTTATAAATAAGAATAACTCTGAGGCATCAGTAGTTAAAAAGTTATAAAATAATCGTGATGCAACAAAAAGCTTTTAAAAGAATAATATACCTGATGCGAGAGTAAAAGTTTATGCAAAACAATTTTTTTGCTTAAACATTATGCACCTAAGGCATATACACAAGCCATGCATAGAACAATCTTTGTATTGTTGCCATTTAATAGTTGTTTTAAATGGAAAACAACGTTCATTGTTTAAACTTTATCCGTATTATAAAAGATGACACTTTGATATTCAATTGTACACAGTTGTTACCTTGTGCAACATGTTTTGCTAACATAGGAACATGTTTCAATTCATAAACATTCGTACAACTAGAATCATGCAAAATAGGTAGATTGTCTTGTTTATAAATATAATTTCAGTCATGTTATACAAATCGATTTCGTACAACGTCATGAAGAATATACAAAACAACTCTACATACTAAACAAAAGCAAAAGAAAACTCAACAAAAAGCTGCAAGTAACAAAAATAGATAAACTGTGATAAGAATGGTATAAAAAAACCCAACAAAACAAAAACCTAAGAGTAAAAAATGTTTACAATATTTTCTTCTTCAGTAATAAAATATTAAAAAAAAGAGAAGAAAATACAGCAGAATAAAATATATACAAATATCAAGTCAACAACAGCAGCAGACAGGATTACAATTTTCTTTAAGGAAAACTTAACAAACATTAAAAATTGTATTTTGCTTGAATAAATTCTTTTTTCTCTAGATTAAAATGTTGAAGTTAGCATCATAAATGAAAATTATTATAAACAATTTTTTCATTTTTTTTTTTATTTTAATAAATTCATCATTTAGAAGCAAAAGTAGCAGAAAAGTAACAGAGATATTTGTTATATTAATAATCATAAAAAAAAATATATATTCTGCAAACTCTGAGTTTAATAAATTCATTTTTTATTAATTTAGAAAGAAGAAAAATTGCTACAAGAACATTTTCACATGAAAAGGGTAAAACTGTTTTCATTTTATTTTAACATGTTGTGTAGATATTTATACATAAAAAATAAAATTATATAATTTAGACGGTTTAGCGAAAAAAAAAGGGAACAACTATGAATAGTGTAAACAAGGTATATATTTGCCTTGATGGCATTTTTGCATCAAATTACCTTCTACAAAAAAAAAAAAAAAAAACGAAAAAATATTAAAAATATTTCCTTTAAAACATTTTTATAACTTTACGACAGTTTTTATTAAACAATGAAATAAAAATTAATTAACAAAAATAATATTCTAATAGTTACTAAATGAAAAATAATAAGTTTTTATTCTGTTTACATGTTTACGTAGTCACAATGTATAAATTAACTCTTTCTAATAAATTAAGAACAAGGTCGAACATTTTTTTGATTATTCTCTATAATAAATATTTATTATTTTTCTAACTAGATTGTGTATTATTTCATTAGAAAAGCAAAACCTTTCAGGTATTGTTAAATTTTAATTGCTTATATATTTTTTTAAAAAATAAAAATAATTATAAAGCTGCTAACGAGAGTTTACCTTCTAGACCATTTCCTTTCTCCTAAATAAAATATAGAAAATGAATAATAAAACATTTTCTATATATACTCTATGGTTATTTCAATGTTTATTAATTAATTTTTATTTTTAATGCTTTTTATTTTAATAAAACTAAGCATAAAAGCTTTATATGCCTGCATTAATATAAACAGTGGATTGAATACGGAATAAATAAAATAAAATATAATGTTTATTCAAAAAGATATGAGTTTATGGTTTTCTATACGTCTTTTTTCCATTAATAAAATACAAAATACTTATTCTTTTTCATTTTTAAAATATTATAAAGTAAACACATTTTTATGGTTAAAGAAAGTAATTAAAAAGAAAATTAAAGAAAATTAAATGTAAAATAAAAAATAATAATAATTTACTTTTGTGTACATGTCAAGTGCAAGAGAATCATCCAGGTTTAAACACTAGTCTTAAGAAAGGTGTTTTTGGTAAAATATATTTAAGATTAACACTCTACCTTCAACTCTGTTCATATTGTAGGTGAAGAACTTTTCATTAAGTCATTTATAGAATAACGATAATTTTAATTAAATAAAATTAATTAAATAACAAAAATATGTTGAATAATTAATGTTTTTATAACACAATTAAATAATTTAAATTTATCTAAATAATCTGTATCTGTACTTATGTAAAAAATATATTAAAAAAATATGTATGTTGTGTTAGCATCATAAAAAACAAGCAAAAAATAAATCCACAATTAGACTGATACCCCACACTTGTGCGCGTCAATATTATTTTATTAATTATTCCCCATGCATATTAAACACGTTATGCTGTATTTACGAGATTATGTATGTGAAAAAGTATACAAACTCTAAAACATAAATGTATGAATATTTATTTTTCTTACTTAAACTTAAGAGATTGTTTACAATTTTACAAAAAACATTCCTTTAAAAAATGTCTTCTCCACAAATTTGATAGAAATATTAAAGAAAAATTTTGGCGAAACAATTTAATAGGGGAAAATATTTTAGAAAATTCATTTGAGTTGTTTTTATACTGTAACCTTTGTTAACATCTTCGATTTGTAATTAAAACTGTATGAATAACGAAAATAAAGGGTGCTAGCTTTTATTGTTGATTAATTTTCATAGAATTTAATTATTGAATAAAATAAAAACACGTTTCTCGTAAAACTTGACAAATAAGGGTGAAATTAACATAAATGGCTGTATCTGTAACAATTTTATTTTACATAGCATTACATTATATATGATACAAATATTATGGAAAAGGAAATCATATATTATGCTGAGTGATCTTTTGGGAAACTTTAACTATTATGATTTTTCTTAACTCCAAATAACCAATAAAAATGTAAGTTATTTTATTTAATTTCTTTGAAATTGGTCAACAAATAAACTTTTCTTTTCGTTTTGACAATAAAAACTTTCTAGTTCTAATATATAAACGCATACTGCTAAAGTTCTTTAGGGAAGTTTTTCTAAGAGAAAATTTTTAAAAATAAAAGTGGATTAACGCTGCAATTTTTTGGCGAAAAACTTTAATAAAACTTATAACAATAGCTTAATGTATAGTTTTCTGCTATATTTTCTTTGGCAAAACATTAACAACAATTTTAGTGACAACAATCAGAATTAAATAAATAAACAAAACGAAATATTTTTATCACATTTAAATTATTTCTACGCTTACGCTACTTGCCTATTATATAACAGAATTTCTTTGCCATTTAACAATCATAAAGCATAATAAGTTTAATTATGTAAATAAGGTTTTATGTTTAACATAAAAGTATAGACACAATGACACAAAATCCATAAAAATATGACAGAGTGAATAATATTATAATTCTCTCAAGTATCGTTAGTTATGAAAATTTTAATTGAAACAAAACATTATGAATAATTAAATTTCGGCATAAATCTTTTATTATTATATTTTCATTTTGTTTTTGCTTTTCATCTTTGAATTATTAAATTATTTAATTTTGTTTATTTGAGTTCATAATTTAATATATTTTACTCAACATAAATAACTTTTCATATTTTATTATGACAAACTTTGGCTGTTTAACAACATATTTTGTGAGAAAAACTAAAAACGAAAAGGAAATGTTACACAAAAGTTGTAATTAAGAAAAATAAAAATTTGATTCAAATTTTCTTGATGTGGTGCATTGACGATAAGCCAGTTTTCTTGATGAAACATATTGAATTTTAAAGTTTAAATAAGATAACATTTTCCAATACAAAAAAGGCGCATTTCAAAGCTGCAACGTGATTATGTTGTATTTCAAAGCTGTAAAAAGATTTTATAAATTTATTTCATTTTATAAAAAGAAAACTTTTCTTCTTAATAAACACCTTTCAAGACATATCTATATTTTATTATATTTTTGTTAGATAAAATAAGACGTGCAGCTCAATATGAAGTATTATTATATCAGTGTATTCAGTGTTATTTATTAACCAAGAAATAATATGAAATAGAAAAAGATAGTCTGTTTACCGGAAGATACTCTACTGGAATACGAAAAAATAAGCAAACACTGAATAAATCTAAAATAAATATATTAAAATGACATCAAAGAGTGGCAGAGAAAAAGGAAGAAGAAAAATGAAATAATTTAAGAGTAAATTGGCAAACATTTTTAAATCATTTTAAAATTTTACTAGCTAATATGGTTTTCCATTGTATTACATTCATTTCAGGAATTTCTTGGTTAATTAATAGCTCTACGATGAGTGTCAAGCATGTTAAACCCAAAGTGCATAAATGAGAGAAAATGTCTCAAATCAGAACTATTAAATAAAATATAATGGAATTTTGTGTCAAACAAACAAGTTTCACTTCAAAAGAATGAAAACAAGAAATAAAAATATTTAAAACAATAAAAGTTTGACTAACAACTATGGACTACGTTTGCCAAAATGGAAAACAACCAAAACTTATACTAAAACAATGCGTTAGTAATGTTGGCGCCAAACAATCCAAATAAACAGACAGTGTGTCAACCCAACTTAAATTTGAAAATGCAAAAAAATATATTTTAATTGCATATAATGCTATTTATGCGATATAAAAGTTACTTAATAATCGGGAGGTTATAAATTTTTATGTGATTTGCTTTTTGGATTTATTTTAATTTCATTTTTAAAGTAGTTTTTGTTTTGATATAATTGAAAGGCGCGTAAAAAGTAGGAAACAAGTGCACATACAAAAAACGAAAAAATTGGTGTAAACCGTACTCGATTACCCTTTAAGCTCATCTACAGCAATCAACCCATGCAAGCGTCTTACAGAGAGTTTATTTTTCATTACACTTTACGGTTCCATAGTTTATTATTCATAAAGCGACGGAGCACAATCTACCAATACAATTTATAAGAAATTTTACTTTGCTAGCAGATAAAAGAATTCTATACACGAATTCCATATGAGCATAAATAGTATTTTGAAATTCGACATGGATAAACCATTTTATATTGCGTTGGATTTTTGTGATGTCTTGCTTGGAGTATTCTATTCGTGCAATTATTATTATTATTTCATTTATTTTGTGTGATATTTTGATGTGCCTTTCATCCAATTTATTTGTTACTGCACCACAGGGACCACAAATGATAACGACTATCGAAAAAAAACCACAAACAATAAGCTCAACATTGTGAAAGTGTAGCAAAAACACAATTTAAAACTATTATTCACTTGTCTGTGCTTTGAGAACTACAGTGCCAGTGATCAGTAATAATTTATTTTTGGTAATATCTTGTTACAACTTCATATACATAATTTACTTCAAACAAACTATTTTCTAACACAAACTTAAAAAAAGCTTTGTAGTTTGTTCAGCAAACATATGCATCGAAGCTGAAGAGGCAAACATATTTTATTTATATTATTCAAAACGGATGCAGTAGTAAAAGTAAGTAGATTTTATAATAAATTAAACATACACATAGGTACATAACTATATTTTTAAAATTAAATTTGGAGAAGAATATTTATAAAATTCATTGCTACCTATCAAAGCACCAAATAAAGCAACGAGGCCTTAGTGTTCCAACAGTAAGATAGAATTAAAATTAAAATAAAAAATATCCAATCGTATTTCATTGCCATTTCAGTGTGATATTGTTTTCGCAATTAAAATCAACCTTCAAAGACAATAACAATAAGCACCTTAATCACCATTCAACGAAAAGGTTGGTGAATTGAAGAAACAAAACAACTCTATTGATGAACAGAATACCCACCGTTGTGTGTAGCCACAACAATACAACAAAATTCTTTCTTTTTAACACAATAGGAATTTTCAAATTGAGAAAAATAATTTTTTGTTTAGTTCTTTTTTAAGGAAGGAACAACAACAGTAACTATAATGCTAAATTTTACTTTCTTTTTCTCGTAAGAAACACAAAAAACTATCGAAATCTAACGCAAGACTTAAGTTTCAGTCGGTTTTTTTTTTATTTTTTCTTAGAGAAAAAATACAGAAAAATAAAATAAAACAAAAAAAAAAAGGAAAATTCTTTACGAAAATCAATCCTTTTTGAAATAGTTTTTTAATGTTTTTCTAGGAAAATGGGAAAAAGCTACATTCTCCCTCATTTTATTGTTTTTTCCACTTTATTTTCTTTTCTTTTTTCTTTTTATATATTTTGCTTATTTAACAGCATTCAGCTGAAAAACTTCTAAAATAACCTACCATTCACTTATTTTATACTTTTTGTTTCGTGCAGTTCTCAAACCATTATCGCACTACATTAGACATTTCTTACAAAATTTATAAATAAATAATATTTTTACGAAACCCGAGGAGATACAAAACCATGTTAATGCCGAAAATACGTCTACCTTCCTTCATTCAAAGCTCAGAGTCTACATAAGGTATTCTTCTCATCTTCATCTACCCGTGAAACAATAATAATTTCAGAGAGTTTTTTTTATCATCAGAACATATTTTATGCAATGTTATTGTTTAAATTAATACAGAATAAAGTAATAAAAATTGCAGAAAGGATATTATTTTGAGATAGAATTGTTGAATTTATTTTCTAATTGAAAGAAATATACTCTCTTCATATGCTGAGTTTTACATAAATATAATAAAATATAAGACACAGATGAAGTCTTTCTACACTTTTCGGGAGAAAATCATAATATTGCAATTTCTATTTTTATCATTAAAATTAAAGAAGAAAAAATCAAATAAAATTTTTTTTTTCTGTACGAACAAATCACAGTAAATTCATTTAATATAATTTTTCTACTGTTTCTATTTTTATTACATTCAAGATCGTGATGTTTTACTTTACGAACGTATTGACAGAAATTACATAAAATTTTATTAACTTGAGGATCATAAAGAAAGTTAATTCAATGAATGAATGAAATGATAGGGAAGGATGGAACAAATATAAATATAAAAGTAAAATGTTTTATTAAAATTTAGAATGAAACGAGTGGAAGAATTTATGTAATTCTGGAGAAAAGACTTCAACTGCATTGGCAAATTTTGGCAAATTGATAGAGAATGATTTATTAATATTATTTAACAAATTTTTGTAATAACAAATAACAACCAGAATACATACTCTTACTTTTAATGAATAAAAAACAAAATTATTAAAGTTGCTTACGTGATGAAAATATTAAAATTGTTTGCTTATAATTACTAGAAAGTTTTATTGAACTTATCGTAGCTCGTCTACTATGAACTTCACAAAATTAAATGAACAATTATTTAATAATTATTTATTTTAAAAACGTTTTATTAATTATTATTATTATTATTACATAATGGGTAAACAATGAAAGTTTTCTAATAAGTTACGGAAGGTTAAAAATAGTAAGTACTCAGTTTTTTGTTAATTATATATCAAGGTTTGTTAATTTAATTATAAATTTGTATATTACAAGTGATTATTTGCTACATTTGTCCCCAACAACAAAACAAATTTACAAAATGAAATAAATAACGAAAGGAAAAAAAAGTTAGCAGTTAAATTAAAATAATAGTAATCCGGTTAATAATGAATCATTTGCGCATGTTTTAATGAGTTATTTTTCCATTAATTTGCAAACCGGTTTTATGCAGGTTACGTAAATAAATACAAAGACTTAACTTAAGTCACATTATATCAAATAAAGTAAATTTATTCATTTATACAAATTTTATTATGTATTTAGTACTGTAAATTTATATATTGTATTCTTATTTATTAAGCATTAAAGTCAACAGAAATAATAAACAAATATTATATTAAATTAACTAATATACGTGGATAAAGTGAAAGAAAATAACGAAAAGTAACTGTAATAAAAGAATGATGACAAAATAATAAAAATTACAGACAACAGAGCGGTTACGAAAAAAAAATCTATTTCTTTAAAAATAATTTTGAAACGGAAAGAAATTTCTCTATTTTGTTTTAAATTTTAATGAACTTAATTTAGTAGAATAATTAGAAGAGTTTATAGAAATTTAAACAAATGGTAAAAATATTATCGGATGTATTTGGTCAAATCTACTGAATTTTTATTTATAAAATTTTACTTAAACTATTTTCTCTCAAACAATGCTATGAGAGTAAAAAAAACTAAAAACGATTTTTATATTCATTATTAGTATCTTAAAAAATGTTGAATCTCTCTGCAAAAATTATATTTTAGAAATAGGGGATATAACGTATTGTAGCTTGTTTTACTGTTTTTATTGAGAAAACAACACATATGCCAGGAAATTGCCAAGCAATATGCAATTATTATTGCATTTATTCAATGTTTTTATTACATTTTTTTTACCAAAGTATAGAGTTTTCTATGTAGACGACAAGATTCAAAAATAAAAAAACATATTGATTCGGTATTATAAGCAAACAAATAAACACCGATTATAAAAATATACTAGCAAATATGTATTTATTAATCGTTTAGTGAATAAAAATGCACATAAAAAGTTTACAACAAACAATATGTATTATATATTTATTATAATGAATAAAAAAATAAAAATACATAAACAGCGCATAAAGAAATGTTTAAACATTTTTTTCTGCTGCTGAATTTTTATTTTATAAACTTTATTTTTAACATGAATACAAGAACACAAACAACAAGTACACAGGTGACGTAATAATAACAGTATGTATACCTGTTTCTATGCTTGAAAATATAATGTGAAATGACGTAAGGAATGGCAAGCAAAAAACAAATTCATTTCTGTTTTATATGAATTTAAATAATTTTTGTTATTTGTGTTAGAAAAAAAAAGAAAAGAAAAATTAAAAATAAATAGAAGAAACATTTTGTTTTTTTAAATTCAAATTAAATTTGTTTAACACAAATAAAATTCCTAATAAGGTCAAAATACCATATTTGATTAATTTAGAAATAAGAAAAAGATACATATATTTTAAGATGAGGCACTATAATGGCAATGATGACATTTAAAGGTAATTTGCTTACAAGAAAAGGTTTTTATTGATTAAAAAATAAATTTACTTCATGCTACCTGAGGCTGATGTATCTTTACTTGAATTATGTGTTTGTGGTGGTTTTCGTTAAAAGATAATTTTTTAATAATCAAGTTAAAAACCAAACCACCCACATCGATGGTGAAGTTGTCTAATAATTAAAATATTTATTTTTTCTTATTTTTTTCATCTATCTACCATTTTTATCTAAACTTTACTTTGTTTCTTATCTAAATAAGAATTTTCACTGTGACTAGAACAATACAAAATGGAAAAAAGATAATAATAATAATAAAAATGAAAATAAGACAAAGCAGAACTTCAGTGAAAAATAATATTAAAAAAAAAAACCTTTTCGACACGGAAATTAATTTCCGCTTTTTTAAAAATATTTTTTAAGTAAAACTGTGGAAAGAAATAATAAATATCAAAACATGGGTGGTTAGAGAGTAGATGTATTTTTTGTTAACATCTTAACAGGGATTATGGCTTGTCGGACTAATTAACCGGAAAGTGGAATTTTTTTCTTTTACATTTCGTCTGTTTTGTCTTGCTTGATTTATTTTTTGACAGTTTTATAGAAAAATTGGGCTATAAAGAATATTCAAACAATTTCTATCTCTATTCTATATTTTTATAAATATTGATTTTTTTCTAGAAGAATATTTTAATTTTTGCTTCAGTTTTGTAATAAGATCTCAGCATGATAATAACGAAACATAAAAAGTAAAACAAAAATAAGCATATTATTGAACTAAATTGAGTTGCACAACTTTCTATCGAGTTAATTTTATACAATTTATAGAAGAAAATAAAACACCAAAAGGATCTGAATAATAAAATGGAAAAATAAACGTATAAAAACTGAAAAAAAAAATCGTTAACTCACTTTGTTCCCTGGACAACAATAAGGTTAAAAGTTTGCAAAAGTTTGATTCTCTCTTCCTTTTCACATTTTTATTTATTTTCATAAATAAATTTTTATCTAACCGAGAATAAACAACCAACACAACCTCATTCAGTAAAGAAAAGAAAAATATAATGTTGAAAAATAAATAAACGGCAGCAACGGTATAAAAGAATCAAGAAAACATTAATATTATCAAGAAATAAAAAAAAATCTTAACTTTTAAGTACGAGTAATTAAACAAAACTGACCTTAAGTGTTTTTGTCAACTAATTAAATAATAAAAACGAAACAAAGTACAAAATAAACTAAAGAAAACTAAAGTTTTTATAGCAGCAAAGTAACAAAAAACAGAAAAATGACACAGCTACTAAACTGATTTCGCAATCGATACATAGTGGGCATAGAATGTATTAATCGTAAAAGCACAACAAGCATACTAATAGTCTAAATAGAAGAATTCTGCATTGGTGCTCTAAATATATATATGTGAGTGGGCTGATTATATTGGAAGCAACAAATTAGTTTAACAATTGACTTTCTTGATCTTTATATTATTCTATACTTTTTATTTTTCTGTCCACATGTCGTTGATTTACCTCCCACATTTCTATAGTTTTTTCTGTTTCATTATACTTCTTATGACATTAATAATTAAATTTCTCCATTTCGAAGAGTTTTTAATTTAATAAAGAACAGACATTTACTTATTTTAGGCATTTGTTAACGTTTTTTTTATATTGCCTTACTTAAATGACAAACATTAATTCATTTCATGAAATTCAAAAGACAGAAATAAAAAATAAATAAATAAAGTTACGAGATGTTAAAATGAAAATGAGCCACCTCGTTTATTTTGTTGTTATTTTAAAATAATGTGAAAACATAAATAACAACCAAAATAGATAAGCAAAAATATATAAAAAAAAAATTGTTTGGAAATACAGTAGAAAAAGCTCATAGATTTTATTCAAAGCTCATTTCCTTGCTTCTTATTGTCCCTTATCGTTTATAGCATATAGCGAAAACAAAAATTTTTACAAAAAGAAAACCTTAAATGAGGTATAATTAAGGCACTACCATCTTTCTATTGTAAATTATATTTTTTAATGATAATTATTGGGGTGGTTATTTCTTTACAAAGCACGCCACAACCACATTTAATAGCGACATAAAGTTTACTTGTTTGTTCGATGGCAATAAATCGTTATTATTTTCCTTTTGCTTTTTCTATTCGTATAAAACATAAACGTATTTTTGATGGCAATAATTTGTAATAAAATTAATTGATAATTGAATACGTTTCTATATAGCTCACACCGTTTATATGAATTTAATTGTTTTTTGTGCTTTTTATTGTAAAATATTACATTATTTATTTAATTATTAATCAAAAGGTTTTTTATTTTGTATTATTATTATTATTATTAGAAAATTAATACATCATTATAGATTATGAAAGGATAAATGCTTTTTGTTATTTTTATTATCAATATTTAAAAGAATTTTCTTATACATATTCTCGATAAAGCTTTTATTTGTAAGCACATAAGATCTCAAGTGTTTAAATATATAATTTTAAAATGCGTTAATAAAAACATATAACTGTGCACTAGATAAGCAATAAATTATTATTCAAATGAATTGAAAACCCCACACAGTATATTATGAATTTCTTTCGAGATTATATGTTATTTACTCAAAAATCTGTACTCAGGAGTTTTCCAATGAAAAACATTATGAAATCTGATATTCTATAGAATTTTGAAATGTTTTTTTTTCTTTATAAAATATTCAATCTGTAAGCTTAGCTAAAGCTTGTTTTTATATTATTATATTTTATTTTTTGCATTTTAAAATAATCAACATGAAAAACGCAGATTAATAATCTCAGGTAAAACAAATAAAACAATAGAAAAATGAAAATTTATTTATCTATTGTTAAATGCTTGTAATTTATTTATTTTTTTATATATATTAATAATTAACAATTCTCAGACAATAAATCATAATTATTATTTTTGTTACATTATAATAATTTTAATTAATAATAAAAAAGAAAAAGCACAGAAACTAAGATATAATGTGTTTAAAGAATGGATATCAAAATTAGCACACAATTCAGCTGAAACCAGTATTAAAAATAAAATTTAAAATTCACAGTTTAATGATTTTTTAAGTTAAATAACATTGGTGTAGATTTTTTCTTTCTTTTTATTGTATATATTTTTTTTTTAGTAAAACTATATACTTGTTAATTATGTTGACAGGTTTTTTTTGTGAATAAAAAAATAAAAATGTTAAAATTACAAGTTTTTGGTAAACTCTTTTTTGTGCTCAATTTTAAATGCGTTATTTAAAAAAACGATAAACAAGTACAATGTAATACTGTTAATCCATGTGTGAAACGGATTCTTTTAACATTGGTAAACAGGTGATTGTAGATAGAACAATTGCTTTACAAAAATATCATCCATGCTAAAAACATGAGATAAAAACACTTTATTAATTGCAATTTATAATTAACATTTCTAATTTATTCAGTATCTATTATAATTCAGTAACTATATTTAGCATAGAAATTATCGAAAAGAAATAGGAATGCGAATGCCTATTTTATAATATTATGAAATTATAATATATATAAAAATACAAATATTATTTTATCATCATAAAAGGGTGACAAATACCCTATTTATTTGTAGGATAGCTTTAACACTTCGTTGATATTTTTATTATTTTTCTTGTTTATAATTATTATAGTAAAAAAATGTAAGAAATTCATGAAGTAGTCGTAACAACTGTATCTTCTCATATTTATGTAACAAACAAACTGAAAAACTCATTGTTTGTTAAGAAGAAAAATAATAAAATCTTTTCCGTGTATTAATTTTAAATAAAATAAAAAATTACTGAAAAACACACCGAGTTGAATTTGTATGGAAAAAATATATAAAATAAAAATGTTTTATTTCTCATGATTTACTTTCTAAAAAAAAAAAATAATAATATTATTATTAAAACATAATAAAAACAACGAAGTATTAATAAATAAGTAAATTATACAAGAAATGTAGGGAGTTTTTACATGGTATGGTAATAAGATGTGGGTGAAGTAACCGAATGTTAATTAAAAATTCAAGACGAATAACAACTAAAATTTTATCTTTTTTATTAGTAATGGTAATATTCATAACATTTGATTAATTAAATTAATTATTTTTACTCTAATTAAATATGATAATAAAAAGTAAAAAACAACAAAACTAAAAGTTGACTTGTTGTAGCTTTTATTAAGTAAAGTAATACCTTGTTTTTTTGTAATTTAAATAAATTAATTAATAATAATATATACAAATAATAATAAAATAAATAATTTTAGTTAAGTCAAATTATTTTATCTTATAAAAACCTTCATAAAAAAAACTACTTTGCCACGTAATGATTACAAAAATGAACAAAAACTGATTAGTAAAACTTAAAACAGCAGTAGCTTGACTTAATTATTTGCTGATTTAAGTCACATTTAAATTAATTTAAAACAATAATCTCATTGCAGTGTCACCTCTTGTGTTGTGTCAACAGAAAAATATAAATTTACATAGAAATTTCCTATAAATATTTCACCAAAAAATTAAGAACAAATCCACATATAAATACTTCTTAAGCACAGTTATGCATATTTTAATAGTTAAGTAACGTTGCGTTTAAGTTAAACTAAGTTGGTCGTTTCTTCTTATTATTCTTTATTTTTTTTACTATGAAAAAGAAAAAGATAGATGGAAGAAAATATACAAAAAAAAAACTCAACCTCTTCCCGTTCTGTTTTTAATGCTGTTAGTGCCGCTGTTGATGATGATGTTGGCCGGCTATACGTTTCTTCTCTTATATGTATGCTACGTCTATTGTTGGATTGAGTTACTTAAGTTTTATTTTCTTAGTTTGTGTATGTTTAAAAAATTATTATTATTATTATTTAAGTTGAAGTCGCTTTGTGTTGAAAGTAACATAACAGCATTCTTGTATAATAATTATTTAAGTATGAAAAAAAAACACAACACAACACTAAGAAAATACACAAATTTATTTTATATTTTTTTTCTTTTTTACTTCAGTAATAAAATAATAAATACGAAAAAAAATAAAATAATAATCATAAAAAAAAAATATAAATAAAATAAACACTAAACACTAATTGATCGAATCACACTGTATTCCACATCGTCAATTTTATGATTATAGATTTTTACATACATATATTTCTTTTCTTTTTCTTAATTATTATTACTTCACCATTTTTATTCTTTTAAAAATTATTCCATTAAAAAACTAAAATATTCATTTTATAATTTTTCAAAAAGGAAAAATGATAAAACTTTTCTCACTAATTTTATTCCATTTCAACAAAACAAGAATAATTAAAATCAAAACAATGTAAACTTCACTAGAAAAATTTAGTTGTTGCTTAAATTAACACAACGATAAGCAACATCCTATATATAAGCAAACAAATTAGCACCCTACACAAAATAGAAAACAAAAATATTATTATTAATAAATAAAAAAAAAAAAATTATTCACTTTACTTCAGTTAACACGACTTAAATTGCAAACATAAAAAATAAATAAAAACAAAACAAATAATTTTTGTTTTATTTCGTACAGAATATATCTATCCACCATTCACTGGCAACGTCAAAACATGTACTAATTCCACTTTGCTGCTCAGCGTACAATACCAATGCAAAAATATATTTTTAAAACTCAAGAGAATATCTATATTGGTACGATGGTTAACTGTGGCAACAGCAAAACATAATAAATATCATGAGTGCTCACGCGTTTGATATTTAACAGTACTTTTTTTTAACGCATACGTTTATTATTGCGGCATTCTTACGGCATAATAAAGTCACGTTAATTTCAAACTGTGAAGGCATTGCTACTATATTTGAGTATATTGCATAAATTTAATACAAGCAAATAATATCCAGAGAACGCATGTCTGATATAAGAAACCATAAAAAAAAGAAAATATTTAAATTAACCAAAAATATAGCATAATTTGTGTAATAATAATTGTTGCAAGAATCAAGTGTTTATATGAACAGCAAGACAAACCTATAATTAAATACAAAAGTGGTTACATATAAGAGATTATATAAATTTTCTTAGCACTACATTTACACTAAACAATTGAAGTTAATTTAATTATTGCAAATAATATAATTAAGTAAAATTATTTAAAAATATTTATATAATCTAAAGTTCATACAATTGTTAGAAGTTAAGTAAAATATTATTTGTCTTAAGTTTATACGTTAAAAATATATACACAAACTTTGTTAAGCATAGTTAAATAATATGTAAAAGCTTTTATAATAATTATTTTACCTTCATTGCACAAAATCATCTTGTAATAAAAATTATAAGCATACATTTATATGAATACTAAAAGTAACAAACACAAGAGTATTTCTTTTTAAAAATTTATATACACTTGCATAAATGTTACTGAAATGTTTGAGAAAAAAAAAATATAATTACAAAAAATGTAAGCTTTTTTCTTTACTTTTTATAATACAAAAATGTTAAAAGGTATTAAAATTAAAACAAGCGTATAAAGAAAAATATTCTTTTAAATATTTTCCCGCTTGTGTCTTTTAAATACTTTTGAATATTTGCAGCGAAGTTTAACTGCGCATAAAAAAAAAATACAAAAGCCAAAAAAACAAAATTAAATAATGTGTTACACTTGCGAAGACATTTCTTCGTACTCTTGTCTCAATTTACATAATTAATGTGTTGCACATTTAACTTTTTTCTGAAGAGAATACAGTTTTTCCTTTCTAACCTTTATCACAGTTTGATTACTTTAGTGTCGTTTATTACTTATTTCACTGTTTTTATTGATGTTACTGATTTTTTAAAGCTATTCTTTTTATTTCGCGGAGTCTAACTATTGTCGTTGTCAATGATGCAATAAAAAAATACAATACTTCTATTAATTCGTTATTATTGGAAAAAAAAAGCTTTTTTATTTCACATTTTTAATAGAAATTATTATAGAAAATTAAATTACTAAGACGAATAATTGTTGATTTTCTTTATGTTTTTCTTTAGAAAAATAAAAATTATTTCAAAACTTACAAAATTGATAAAAATAATTTATAACAAGAAAAATAATGAGCTTTTAATGTTATATTGGTTTTGTAATTAAATCTCATAAAAAAAGAAAATATTTATTTGTGTTTATACAGTTTGTTTTCACAAGATACCTGTGGCGTTTATGCTGTGAAAATATTGTCAAATGATACCATTATTTGTTTTAGTGACTTTTAACTATATATTTGATCCTTTAAAAACTATAAAACAATGACGAATCTGTATAAAATTGCACTAGTTATCTATTTTAAATAGTTTATTGATTTTATCATTGCCAAATGTATGTTAATGGTCTCTATAGAATAAATAAAATACAAAATAGATAAATTGCTGAACGACTACAGGATATTAAAACAATATAAACTTACATTTAATAAAATAATATTAAATGCTAAATGCATAAAGTTTAGCACGGAATGTTTAAATGAATCGATTAGATAAAATACAAATGACTTTGTTAAAACTATTATTTGTTAGTTTGTGTTAATTTTTATAAAATCTTTAAAATTCTCAAGTAAATACTTATATGTACTTACATGAAAATTTATTTTTAATTTAATGTACAAACATACAAAAAAAGAAATTAACATTTAATAATTGATTTCTTGGTGAGAACAACATGCTTGTCGTTGTAAACTATTTAATGTTTTTGATGATTTTAATAATGTTGAATATTTTTTTACAATAAAGGGCTTAATTTTAATTAAAAAATTGTAATTTTTACAAAAAACTAAATTAAGAAATTTTATTTTTAACTAAGTTCCTAAATAAATGGAAATAATTATCACGTTCTATGAAATTATAAAAAAAAATATTTTTATATGTCTTTTCTGCATTGTAAAAATCGATTTAAAGTTATTTCTCCCATTTGTCCATTCTACTATTTTTAAACTTTTACTTAAGTATTTTATTTATACTTTCCTATTAAACTTTCCTTACTTCTTTTATTATTCTTTACCTCTAACTTTATCTTTATTTTTTTATTTTCTTTTTTCTTTAACTCGATAAGGCAGACATTCATTTTTTCATTTCTTTTCTTTTTAACTAAACGAAACTTTCTCATGATGCATTTGAAGTTTTCTGTTTTAGATAAAAAATTGAAGCGAGTCATATAAGAAAAATTAAACCCATACGAGAATTGTATGCACATTTACTTGGTAAATTGCTTTAATACATATGTTTTCATATGTTTCGTTATGCAATCAGTTGTTAAATATTAATTTATTTCTCTAAAAACCATCGAAAGTTATTAGAAATATTCAATAGACACTTTGATGTCGTCATTCTGTGAGCTTTTATTACCCTTTTATATAAGCCTTCGTTATAGTTATAGTTTTATTCATGTTACTGCAATAGAGAACATGAAATTAGGGAATTATATTGCAGACAAGAATGCTTAAAAGAAACCTTTTGGAAAACTATAACTGTCATAGTAATCTTAAAAATCAGAAAAAAATCTAAATTTTCCCCACAAAGAAAATATATTGATTAAAGAAATATCAAAAAATGTAAGTAAAAGTTTCTTGCTCAAAAGTTATAGAATAACGAGAGTCTCTACGGAATAAACTAGAAAAAAAGAAAATAAATAATGATGTTTCGTAATTTTGCTGTATTGTTTAACTTGATAAACCTCAAGAAATACAAAAAAAAAACTTTTAAATCTGCATATACACATTTATTTTTGCTTACTTTCATTAAAAGTTCTAAAAAAAAATAATTTGATTTTATTATATTCGACGGGAGTGTAAAAAAGCTGTCAAAATAATAAAAGAAAATATAGAAAAAAATTCTTATAAAAAGTAAAAGTTAGACGGTATAACAGTAAATAAGAAAAAACAAACTTTTTTTCATATTTTTTAATCAATAATGCCAATAATAATTATATTTATTCTTATTTGACACTGTGAAAATTTTTGTATAGTTTGCCTATTTGCCTATTTTTATTCTCAGTGTATATGTAAAATAAGCATTATTTTTAAATTATTTTTGAAGCTACAAACATAAGGTTTATTAAAAAATAAAAAATAATCATTTTCTTATTTAAAACTGAAATAATAATAGAGTTTTTTGTAACTATTATGTTGCCAATATTTGTTTGAAGTATTCATACTCGAATTTTAATCAATTAATTTTAGGCAAGTATAGGATGCTTATCATTATTATTATATTGAGAGCAATAAAAGAAAAATTTGTTTATAAGTTATTATTATAAAATTTAAATGTAATTATTAGAAACTATTTAATTTTAAGGTAAGTTTATGTATAGACATTTATCTGGATTTCTGTTAGCTGTTAATATGGCTATGAAAAGAAAAGCTAATACATTATGAACGAAGGGTAAAGATTTTTAATTTTCTTTATGCTTCGATTTACATTTACATACAAATAAACTGATTAAAAGGGTTTTTTAAGGCTTATATAATGTGTATTTAGCATGCTTTTATAATTAATTAATTAAAAATAAAATAGAATATGCATTAAATTATTTTTGAATAAAATAAACTGCAGAAACTTTTCATATGTCAAAAATTTATTTATAATTTTATTGAAATATCATCCTGGTTTTTTACTCGAGTAGAAAATAAGTACTTAGACTTAAACCATAATAATTGAGTAATACTGGTATTCTGGTATTATCCCATAGATAATACTGGTATTCTGGTATTATACCAACAATAAAATAAATTATATTTTTTAAACTTATTATGTTGTAAAAATAAAACATTTTTAATTAAAAATGTGTTGCTTCCACCTGTCTACATGTTTAAAAATATTTTTTATTCTTATTAACAGAATAGAAAAAAAAATAGTTTCAAGCTTTAGATATTGTATAATAGGAATAAATAGGATGTAGTTGATTCATTTATGATTTGCGAGACTTAAGATTTTGTGTTTTAATTGATTTATTAATATAAACTCACTCTTTTGTCATAATATTTTTCTTTTTGTAATATCTTATAAATATATCAATAATAAATTTTTAAACACAATTACTTTATATATATACATTTACAGGAAAGTTAAAACTAATATTTAGTTTAATAAAATAGTCAAATTTTATTGAAAAATAATTAATTAAAATTTAAAACTTTATCAATATATAGTTATTACATAAATTGTTGTAATTACTTTTTGTTAATAATTTATATTTTAGTATTTATTTATAGTGAAAAGTGAATATTGATAATTGCTATATTAAAAAGTTATTCATCGAAGAAATATTTATTTATGTTTAAAATTTGTTAAGTTTATAATTTTTGAATCTGTTTTACAGAAAAACTTTTTATAAGTAATAAAAAATATTAACTTTATCAATTTTATAATATTACTATTCAATTTTCTTGCTTGTAAATGTATTTTTAGATGAGTTAAATTTAATTTTGTCTACGATAGAATTAATAAGAAATATAAAAAATATTAACGGAAATTTAAAGTATTTTAGATAAATTTTTAGCAATATACTAGTTGGAGAACCATAATTTAATAATAAAAGTAATTTCCTGTTGTTATTGATTAATATTTATTATTATTAAATATTAGGATGTGAATTATCAAATATCATACGTTTTGAATTTAATAAAATAATAAAAACAGAAAAACAATTTTCAAAATTTATTAACAAAACTGTGCTGAAAGTTAATAAATTAATTTATTTAATATTATTGTCTATTGGTTCAATTATCAAAAATATGAAATATTCTAAATTCAAATCAAAATAGTAAAAATGAATGAAAAGAAAAAAGTGTTTTCTTGAAACAATGCCAAATTTTTTAACTTTATAATTATTTAATTTCTAATTAGAAAATTAGAATATTTTCTACCAAAGTTGTAAAACTTCATTATCTAGTCTAATATATAAAGTAAAGTCCGATTTTTTCGTGTGTTTCTGTAACATTTTGTAGAGGTGGAAAAAATTGACACTATTTAGGTAGAGGGGGAAGAAACTAAACTATATTATAAAATAGAAAAACTCAAAGTAAAATAATTCTCAATTTTTCTCTCACACTTATATTCTGCAGTTCAGCACGTAATTAAAAAAAATATTTCCCCTTAAATGGGTAAACAAAAAAAATTTATCTTTTATAACAAACGGTCATAAAAATTTATATATGTAAGAAATCGGTAGGTAACAATTTTTTCGGTTAAAAGAAAATATACGTAAAATATGCCAAATCCGATTGCGATCGGCGTATGTGTTAGTGAAAAATATTGAAAACCCTTTTAATAGTGAGAACAAAAGAATAGATATGTAAAGTGAAATAGAATCGAAGTTAAAAAGAATCCAACCAATACCTTAAAATTAGTTTTTATTTCAATACTAATCATATAAAAGAGAGATTCCCAACAAAAAATGAATACAAGCAATATTCAACGGGAATTCCCACACAAAATATCATATTAAAAAGTCGTATAGAAAAATCGGCATAACTTCAAAATCGCATATAAACGAAAAAGAATTATTATTTTCTTCTATTAAGTGTTAAAAATGCTTTGATTTTTTAAAAACAGGCTCTTAGAAAGTGAACATATACGTAAAACAAAATATAGGCTCTCTGATAAAAACTTTATTTTCATCCCTGAAATAGAATTTTGAATTGCATTAACAATACGTCAAAAGGTTATGGAATTTATTACTTATGTTTATTTTTAATGGGAAAAGGCAAATCGGAGGTTTTAATTAAATATAAAAACTAAATATTGTCGGGACTTTAAAAATTAGCATAAACGGGGTTTCATTATATTCACAACTTTATTTTATTGCCGTGCAAAGCCGGGTAATACCAGCTAGTAGTATATAGAATTAAAATATTATTACAAATAAATCAATAAAATACTAAAATTAATGTTAATTTGAACAAACACTTAATAAATAAACTAATAATAAGTGGATATATATTATCTGGGTTACTCTTACTAGTCCTAAAATAAAATAAAATAATATTGGCGATACTTGTATCTCCTTTTAGTATATAACTAAAAATTATATATTTGTCGACAAAAATTAAAAAGTAAAATTCCATAAATATGATTTAATTTAATAAAAATATAAATATATTAAACAAAATGGTAATAATTACATTGATAATTGCGATGGTTACTTTTTAGCCTATGGGAATATTGATGATAACAGAACGAAAATTATATTAAAATTAGCAACATTTATGTGAAAAATTATTATGAAAAACGTCTAGTTTATGTTTCGTGGTTTTATTAAATAATTTTATAAATTAATAGCATTTATAATATTAATAATAAAATTATCTGTTATATTTCACAATAGTTAATGATGCTAATTATAAAATAAAAAAATTCATTATAAAAATATTACATTAAAATTATAATTTAACGATCAATTTCATGATAAAACAATCAATCAAAATTAATAAATTGTAACCACACAATGGATAAAAAACCAATCGATATGCAAAAATAAAATCGGGAAAACATATAATTGTTCTGATTTTGTAACAAAATATTAATAATGCTATTTTATTCTATTATAAATAATTGTTGACAACGTTTAATAAGTAAAAATACAATAAATATTGATATATATATGTAAAGAAACAATCTGTATTTCTAACTACTTGCGAAATATGTTAAAATAGAAAAGATATAGTTATAGAAAAGGCATTTTGTGACATTTAAACTGACATTAATAACAATAAATGTGTGTTTATAGTGTGATAGTTTTTATTTCAATAATTTTTTAACATTTTGCAGAACAAACAAGGGTTTAAAACTGTTAAACGAAATTAAAGTATTCAAATTTCTTGTGTTTCGAAAATGTTCAATCAAAGCTTTAAAATTTCTGCGAGTATACACTCTTGTCATTTGAATTAATTTTCTTCATATGCAGCAAAAAAAATTGTTAAATTTACGTTTTACACAAATAGTTTTTCATCAATTTCATTTATTCAATCATATGAAAAAATAATAAAATAAATTCCTATAATAAAGTATACAGTTGTTCGTCTTCAACAGCACAAATCTATGAGCACAATTTATGAAAAATAAAAAAATAAATTGAAAAAGAAAAATAAAAATTGATAAAATTACGAAAAGGGATAAAATATTTGTCGATAAAATTCGTATTACTATTGTGATACATGTTTATCCGATTATTGGTAAGATTTATTTTTATATATTTATATTTCTGTTGTAACTTTTAAGAAAACTTTATTATTATTATTATTATTATTTTTCTTTGCAAAACATAAACTTATAAATTTGTTTATCTATATCATATGTTACATTATTTACTAAATTTACTATACTTTTCGAAAGAAAATACAAAAGCTTACTGATATTTCAAAATTTGTTAAAAAGCACGCTCAACATAAACTGGATTAGTTTTCAATCTTCATGTCTTGCATTTTATGCGTTGATAAAAATTTTGTTATAAAAACAAAATTTCTTAGAAACACAACCAATAATTCCAAATTATGAATATGTTTTTATATGTTTTTTATTGAGTTTTGGAAGAGTTATAAAAGAGTAAATCCTTTTGTCAAATTTAAGCAACAAAAATAAAACTAATTAAATAGATTAATATTTTTTGTAGTTATATTTATATCTCCTATATTGTTTGCTTCCTTAATATGCTTTAGATTGGATTTCATTTTGACAAATAACAAAGTTAATTTATTAAGTCCAGAAAGAAAACTCCTCTAGTTGAAACATGCAAATTTATAAAAAAATACTTTCCTAAAACAAGGTAGAAAACTCTTCATAAGGAAAATAAGTTTTTCAGTCTTTATTGATAATTTTTTATTTTTAAATTATTTCATGATTGTAAAAATTTAATAGAAACAAGGGAGCAGAAAATCTTGATCAAAAGAAAAATATTTTATATTATCTTGGTTATTCCATTTAAATTATCGAAAAAAAATAACATCAAAAAATATACATAATTTCTAAGTCAATATATATTTTCTTTATCAAAAAGATAAACAAGGAATAGAGTATAACCACCCATCACCAACTTATTTTATGGTTAAGAATACATCATGAATAAATTATTTAAATATTTTCAATACAAATACATAGATAATAATCAATAATAAAATAGAAAATCTATATATAAATGAATATTAAAGATTTTATACTCATTTTAAATATTGCATGTCTGCTTAGATCTATATATAATTAGAAATGGATAAATGAATAATTAAATAAATAAAAAAGATATAAAATATTATTGCCATCACGTAGTAAAGGCACCTCTATTATATACAATTTTATTTGATGTTTTTCTTTTTCATTACAGCAATCTATATTACGTGCTCATGTGGTTTTGTGTATTTTTTTGAACGATATTAATTAAAATAATATTTGACTATGGTGTTAATAATGGTTATGATGATTATTTTGTCTCAATCAAACAGAAATAATAATAATAATAATAATAATAATAATAATAATAATAATAATAATAATAATAATAATAATAATAATAATAATAATAATAATAATAATAATAATAATAATAATAATAATAATAATAATAATAATAATAATAATAATAATAATAATAATAATAATAATAATAATAATAATAATAATAATAATAATAATAATAATAATAATAATAATAATAATAATAATAATAATAATAATAATAATAATAATAATAATAATAATAATAATAATAATAATAATAATAATAATAATAATAATAATAATAATAATAATAATAATAATAATAATAATAATAATAATAATAATAATAATAATAATAATAATAATAATAATAATAATAATAATAATAATAATAATAATAATAATAATAATAATAATAATAATAATAATAATAATAATAATAATAATAATAATAATAATAATAATAATAATAATAATAATAATAATAATAATAATAATAATAATAATAATAATAATAATAATAATAATAATAATAATAATAATAATAATAATAATAATAATAATTAGAATAATAATAATAATAATAATTAGAATAATAATAATAACTATCCATGGCCATAACACCGGCCCTTGAGTCTAACTCTGATCTCGAGCTTGGTCTTGACCTCGGATAGCCACGAACGACCTCGGATGAACGCAAATGACGAAATAAATACAGATATTAATTTTTCTGTATGTTTTTGGGGAATATTTGATAATGAATCATCATATTTCATATAGTCAATTTTAGTTATCTATGAAATGATAAAACTGGAAACGAAGCAATACCAAAGGAATGCATATAATTTTTAATTAATAATAATGAATCTGCTTTTAAAAATAATAATTAATTTTTTACGAAAAATATCTACAAGAAGATAATCAGCCTGATAGAAGATAATCGTTAATGTAAAAAAAATCGATTCCAGATAATTTTGTAATAATAACTTAACTCAAACTTAACCCCTTTATTTATATAACTTTTAAACTTTTTACATAAAAGTTTTTACCATAATACACCTTTCATATGAATTATTTGCAAAAATAATAACCTTACTTTAGACTAAATTGGGTAACAGCTACTCATCCATTCTTTTTTTCAGTTAATATGACAGAATATTCTACTGGGCACAAGGATAAACTGAGCTATACTCAATATATGTCAAACTTTTTGATATTTTTATATACTTTTATGTTTCTACTTTTCCGTTTATTATCCGATGATAAACCAATCAAAAATATTCCCATGACATTAACAAAATGGAAAATAAAAATATAATCATTTTCTTGGTACAAATTCACTGCTGTTTTGTTTGTTGTGGAAACTTTGATCAAACAAACAATCCAATATATTTATTCTTATTGTCTTAACAAGACGAAAACAACACGAGTAAAAATATAAATAATTTAACAAATTGCGTACAAAATATACTTTTATTTTATTTTCTCCCATTAATAAAAATTCTGTCTTCTGCTATACTCTTCAGTGTCGCCTCATTAAACAAGTCTATTTTTATTGTATTATATTTATATTATTGTTTCGGCTTTAACCACTGTGAACACCATAAGAGAATACTTTACTTTAAGCGTAGTAACAACCACCAGTTTTTTCAATTCTATTTATGTTTTTTAAACGTGATCGAAATTTGAATTTTAGAACAAAAATATGTGTAACAATTCAATTAATAATATAATTAATATTTTATTGCTTTGTATAGATAGATGCAAAGCAGAATACAAATGAAAATCAAAGCAAAAATTCATTAGACAAATATGTTAGTAACAAACTATATTTAATTGTAATAGAAGTTACATACTATTCATTGATTTATTTTATGTTTTTATTCCTAAGAATGACGTATTGTCAATGTATTGAATTATTTGCAGGGAAACAAAACTAGAGTTAATGACAGAAATTTCTCGATATTGTTTACTTTAAAACTAAGCAAAAACTCCGTTTAAAGGTAAAAATAGGAAATTAAATTAATTTCGTCTAAAAATGAAAAATATCTATTTCTGTAAACAATAATAATGGACATTGTTAAAACAGCAGAATAATCATTAAACATAGGACAAAGGGAAGAATAACACTATGTCAACAGTCGTCTCCTAAAAACGGGTAAAAGTAAGCGAAAAAACCATAAAATTTCATTTGAATGTAGGTCAAACGAGACCATAGTTATTCGTATCACGTTTCAAAATTTGCCATCAAACAAGCACAAATACTAATGGTAAACAAAAAAAAAATCGAAAGAAATAAATATATTTGTAATAAAATCAATAAATGAAAAATAAGCGAATAATTAAATTTAATTTTAATAAGTAATTAATTATTTAATTAATAAAGTAATTTATTTATTATATAATACAAGGAGAACGGGATAAAATAATAGCTTTTAATAATCGAATAAAATTCATTGTTTATTTGCGCTGCGAAATGTTACAATGACGATGATGACGAGTAATAAAACATTAATGACGGCATTGGATAAGGCATCGACTTGAACGTATCAGCAACATTTCGTTTTCGCATATCGTCGTAATGAATTATGAAGGATCATTAAAAGTAAATGTACACACAAACACACTGTATAAATCATACTTTGTGTACAATAAATAATTTTAGGAGCTATTAAAATAATATATTTAATTTTTTCGTAGAAGATTAACGTGGGATTGCTGAGAGAACATAAAAATTTATTTGATTTTACTAGATATTCGTTATTTAATTTAAACTCACATATATATTGTCTTGATTGAGGAATTTTTAATAATAAAACCTCCTTAAACTGCGAATTACCATCAACTGACTAGAATAATTGACGTCAAGATAACATTAATTACTTAATTAAATGTCTGTTTATAAAAATGTAGTTGAATTGTGCTAAATCTCCGTGACTTTGTCGACATCATCAAAGATCTGTTACGAAAATAAAAGCAAAAAATAAAAATGTTTTTATCTCATATTTAAAGATTTATGTTGGGAAATATGTACGTGACATTATATGCATAAATTCATTTGACTACAATTTAGTAATATCTGTATAATATTTGAAATGTATCCATTCACAAAACCACAACTATGGTTAACGAACGTGAATGTTTGGAATTTAATATCTCATCTGTTTTTCCTACAGAACCAAATAAAATTTTATGGTCTGTAACCACTTGGAATTGCATACAGTTAAAATATTTATTTCACCAGGAAAATTCAATCATTTAAACGTTTGGTAACAAAAATTTACAAAAACTAATTCAAAAATATTTCCTTAAATATTTTATCTTTTTCTGGTTTTAAATTTTCGATCAGAAAGAAAATAAATCCAAAAAATAATTTAACAGCAATAAAGAGCGATAAAATCACAGGAAAATAATTCTAAAAGTAAAACATTGACAAACCTGCTCATTAAATTATTTAAATTTAATTTTTGACTTAACTACAATACTGTAACGCCAATATGTTCCCTAATATGTTCCTGAATGTTCCTAGATGTTACCTAATGTTCCCAAATTAAGTAATTACGAATAGTAAAGTCGGATACTTAGAAACTCTAAGTAATAATCTTAATGAAAAATAAAATAAAAATAAAACTTATTTAACTACAGAGTTTTAATTAAAAGAACATAATATATGAATAAAAACTTTATTGTTGCCTGACTAATATTATGATGTATCTTAAGGAATTGTCATTAAATATTTGATGTATTCTTATTTAATTGTTTTCGTCTTTTGTGTAAAACTATATAAAGTAATTAAGAAATAAATTAATTATAAAGTTTTGCATTACATTTATAATTGAGCAAAAACGACAAACAATAAAATAAATAATCGGTTTTACTTAGCATACTTTGTTGTTCAGCTACAAGAAACCGTTTATTGCTATGCAGGTATTAAAAATATGTCTTCTACTTTGCAGTCTATCAAAGAATAAACTTTTATTTTTGTATTTTTTTTTAATTTTTTTTTTTTGCCATCTAATATGGTTTCAATGATATTCACTATTTTCTAATTAATTATTTTTTTTTTTTTTTTTTTTATAAAGAAATTGACATGTTTAGGAATTACGACGTGAAGTCGACCTGTGAATAGCTTTGAGCTACCATGTCAATTTATAGGATGGGATGTAAGATATTTGTGGACATTGGTTTTAAAGGATTGGATATTAAATTGGTTTGGGAACGCACACGCTGGTAAGGCGTTCCATTTCTTTGCTGTACGAGTAAAGAAATCGTTTTGGAACTTCGATGTTCTTACCGTACTTAGAGTTACCGCTCGACCGTGGGTGGTAGTACCAGCCCTTGTTTCCCGTAGCCGTTTTTCGCGCGAAGGCATTATTTCGGAGACCTCTTTCGAACAAAGCCCGTAACTATATTTATAAAAAATCGTGAGGTCCGCTACGTCCCGACGATGCTTTAGCGAGTCTAATTTTTCTGTGATTTCGGGATTATTTATTAATCGAATGGCCCGGTTTTGTACCCTATCTAATAAATCTAAGGTAGTCTTTGCCGCAGCGCCCCATACATGACAACAATATTCCATATTGTATAATATTCCATTCTTGTATAAGCGAAGAAGGAATTATAAGCAATATTAAAAAAAATATATTATCAATCGCTTCGCTAGAAACAACCATTATCATTTTATTCTGCTAAAATAGAAAATATAAATTCTGAATTTTAAATAATTTCGAAACATTGTTGCATATTATCCATGCACAAAGAAAACATTCAAAAGCTTGAAAAAAAAAACTAAAGAAAACTTATTTAAAAATTATACATATGCTCTATTAATAATAATATTAACTAAAAAGATTGAAGGAAAAGACTGATAACGAGAATAAACTGTAGAAAAGTTTTCCTTAAAAATATATATATTTTTTTTTAATTTAATCATAAAAATAAAGCACAACTTTACATCGGAATAAAATTTTATACAGAATTTTTTTTCCAACTGAGTGAACATAATTGCATATAAAAATTTTATTTTACTTTATTGTCGATGTTTATCTTCTCATTCCTGGTTATGGTACACAATTTAGCTTTGTTCAATATTCACATGTGGAAAATTAACAAAAAATTATGAGAATTACATCCTGTGATGTGATACAACTGGTGTGAATCCTCTGCGCCAAACGTGAAACACCGCATCGGTTATAAATGGTGTCATAACAGAAAAGTCTACACAACTAACATTATTTTTATTGTTCTTATTGACATTATTACAGTTGAAAGGAAAAACTATTTTATAACAAAATTTTATAAAGTTTTTTATTAGGCACTTGTTTTTTACTATTTTAATTATTATTTTTATTTGTGAAAGCATAAAAATTAGATAAAAACGTCTATAGTTATTAAATGAAAAAATTCGTTTATTTATCAAAAGGATCGCTCATTTCTATAATATACATATACATATATTAATTTAATTTCTTCAAATAAAAAATATGAAGTTTTTCCAACAAAAATGAATGAAAGAAAACAAGAAATTTTACCAAACAATATTTAAGTTTAGCTTCATTTTCTCAAAATTTAATCGAAAAATTTCTATTCAATTCAATTCAAGTGGTAGCTGCAAATTGAAACCAAAAATTGTTCCAATTTCTATTATATAGCCAGATCAAAGATTATTACAAAACGAATCGTTTTCAATTTATAAAAAAAAGGTTTTTTCTATCGTCATATGGTACATATGCTTTTGAAATGGAAAACAAAAAATAAATAAAAATAAAATAAATAATTTAAATAACAAAACAAAAATAATCTTCTTTTCGTTTCTTTTTTTTTTTTCTTCGTATAAAAAAATTTCCTCTATTTTATAAAAGAAAAGTTTATGGATACTTTTTTATCCTTTTCAAATGAACATCTCCTATATGTAATACATAGAAGAGCAACAATATATTATGTCTATATATTTAAAAATATAAAGAGTTTTCAATTTTAATCATTGTTTTTAATTTTTACTTTCAATGTTATTTAAAAAAGAAAATTATTTTAGCTATTAGAGCTTTCAGACTTTATTGACAGGTACTTTCTGTTTAAATAATTTCATTTGTTAAATAAATTACAACCTTCGCAGAAGAAAGTAACGATTGAGAAAATTATAAGTTAATTAATTGTTATCATAGAATTTAAAATAATTATTGTGATTGGTATTTATTGAATGAAATCGAACGTTTAAAAGCACTTGAAAGACAATAAATATTTAATAATAGTTAAAAACAGGTATTTTTACTACTAAATTTATGTTAGAGCACTTTTTCAGTTCTTTTTACTTTGATTATATTTAGTAAATAAATAGATAAATAATTTAAAAACAAATTAAAGGTATTTACACATTACATTATTAAAGGATATTGGTATTTTCTCTTACAAATATTTATTGCCAGAAAATATCGTTTTATTATTACTATTTTTATTATATATTTACAATTTCCAACACATGTTACACTTCTTTATTAATTTATATTACCTATATACATCGTTTTAGTACCACATGTTCTACTTTTGTTATTGTAAATTAAGCCTGTTGACACTTAAAGTGTCATTATATATGCATTTGTTAAGAGTTATTAGTATCGTTATTATTTATTAATTAAATTAAATGTAACACGTGTCGAATTATTTTATATATACATATAAGCTTTTACCTATCTAATAAATTGTAAATTATTTTTATTTTATTCGTTATTTGAATTACAGAATGAGTTATAATTTAAATAAGATTAAATTTGTACTCTGAAACTTAATAATAATAAGAAAAATAATGATCGAAAATGACTTGCATAAATTAGAGAAAAGCACTGTATATTGCCACTGTATTTGTAATATTATTTTTAATTCTTATTAAAATGACCAGATTATATTAATTTATAAAATAAAATATATACAATCACTGCCTTTCTGTGTAATAATAACTAACGTGTATTAAATTTTTATTTGATTTTTATGATTTAAACATTTTTTCTTAAAGCTTTCCCTTAATCACAAAATATATAAAAAAATTTTTATTATAAAGCAATGTTGTTTAATTATCGCTTTTAAGGGCCTTGGTATAGTAATGGAAATTTTATGGGTATCCATATATAAATTTTGTATAACAAAAATTTTAACATCATATAAAAATGTTTCTTATATTTAATTCATTAAATTTTCATGTAATAAAAAAACAATTTAACCATGATAATTAAAAAATAAAAAAGAAAAAGAATTTAATTTACAATAAAAATGTTCTCTGTATAAACTTTAAGCCTTTAATTATAAGAAAAAAAATCTGTCCAAAGGATATTAAATATGCCGTATTGCAGAAGAAGATAAAAAGTTTTATGACATGCAAATTGAACATCACGCGAAATTTTAACCAGACTAAAATCGGTTAAAATGTCATTTTTAACATATTTAAGGCAAGAATTTTTTTTTAAACAAGAAAAAATGCTAATCGTTTAATTATTTCAAACAATTAAACTAGCTATGAATCCAAATTGTCTTCGTTTTTTGTTTGTAGCATCTTTTTACAAGTTAATTGCATATAGTTAAAAGCCGTTGAAGAAATTTTATTTGCTTATAATTAGAGTGTCACATTGCATTTACTAACATTTTAATTAAAATATTAACTATTTAATTTGTGTAAAAAGGATCGCATAAATTAATTAATCTAGATGTAATGTCACAAAAATAATTAAAACAAATCCATGTTAACAATTTTATAACAGTAAGCAACATATCAACATATACTCAACTATTTTAACTAATTCAACGATAATAGAATATATCTTTTATTTTAAATTCTCTGATTCATTTTTATTATTTATTACAATAAAATGCAAAAATAATAAATTTCATTCTAATATTTTAATTAAATTTAGTAATTTTGTAAATTATCATTTCGTTTTGAAACAACATATGCGGGTGAATTTTTTTTTTAATTATATTTTCTTCTCTTAGTTTTAATTTAAAAAATAAATTTAAATTTGTTTTTGACATTTTATAATGATAAAGTAAAAAAGCCAAACGAGGTGGCTGCACCACATTTATACCATTATATTTGATTGTACATTTATTAAATAAATTTAATTAAATTACATAAATATTGTACTAATTAGTCAAATTTAATTATTTTAAATATAATTTTTCCATTTCCATCTCTGTGGTTTTTAATTATAATATTTGTTGCAAACAACTGATGGTTTTTTATTTTTTTTGGTGCATTTAAATTTAATTAGTAATCGTTCATCTGCAGAATTTTAAAATGTATACATTTGCTGATGGAAAATCAATTGATTTTACATTAAAAAACTAATTTTTAGTTTCATGAAATAAATACAATGAAAAATAAAATATTATAATTAACCAACTGCAATGTAAACATCAAGTGTAACCGTTGTTCCTTTATAATCAATAAAATTTCCTTCTACATTTTCTTCCAATAAAATTAGTGTGTATTTAGAAATAAGATTCATTATCAATTTTCTTCATATAAATCTAATTTACTTAAATTTTAATCAGAAATAATCCTATTTCATATGGGCATGCACCGCGGATACCTTGTCACAGAAGATAAAGTCGTTTTTCATGGCGAAATTACGCAATATAAAAAAAACTATTGAACACCATTCCGAGCAACATGTTTCCCAGCATACATAATCTATGGATCGAAGAACAATCAACGCAATAATCAAATACATAATCAGGTCTACTGATGATTTATTTTTTATTAATACATAAAATTCTTAAACATGGAATTTATATTATTAAATTAATATAAACGAAAAATTCAAAATTTATAGAAAGTCTTTAAAAAATTTTATGGTTTAAGGTATTTCAGATAATAAAAATAAAACTTTTTATTTCTCTAATAAAATTAATTATTTGTGTTTTTAAATAATTTAATTTTATAATAATATTGTTTAAAAAAAGAACTGGGAACTTTTGGGAACATTTGGGAACATATTAGGGAACATTTGTTAACATTCAGGAAAATAATAGGGATCATCTAGGAACATTAGCTATTTGTTCGGATAATTAATATTCGGATAATGACACCAAAAATTATCCGAATACTCGAATATCTAATATAACCGGATTAGAAACCCTAATTTTTACTTAAACTTTTATCTCAACTTAAACATGTTTTGCATGTTAATTTTTTTGTATTTATTACGTTTTTGTCAATGCAATAATTATATTATTTAAAAAAATAAAACTATTTACATATTGATAAGTATGTTGGTTTGCTTAAAACACGTGTAACATGATTTTAACTATTAACGAGTAGTTCTTGTTAAATTGTAAGTTTATTATAATCATAACTTTGTACAATTTTATTATTTAAAATACTTATGGCTTAAAATCTCATTTGAAATCGATACAACTTAAGATTTTTATAGCACAATAATATCAATTGTTATCGTTTATAATTTGTCTGCTTTTTCCACAATTATGTGTTAATGCACATATATCATATACATTTAGATGACATTCTTCTTAACACAAAATCAATTTTTTTTAGTATGTAAATGAAAATTAATTAAAGACTACAAAGGATCGTACTTGTTGTAGTTTTTTTCGTTATTTAAAAATAAATTTGTTTAAGCGACAAACAAAGAGTGCTTTTTTTAGATGATAAGAGATGAATTTTGCTTTAATTTATAATTTTTATGAAAAGACTATATAATACATAGATAATACCATCTATACTAACTCAACTATTGTAGCTAGACACATTCTCGGTATACTCTTGGAACATTAGCAGCATAATTTCTTAACAGTTTTAGTATATTATACTAATACATATATTAATGAACAAAGAAGTATTCAAGCTTGATATTTTATTAAAACAGTTATCTGAAAAAATACTTGAATTAGAAGTAAAACTTCAAGTTTTAGCAATACTAAAATATATGCAGGATTGTATATATTGAAATAGGTTGTATTATTGTCATGCGAGCGAAAAATTTAATAATTTAAGAGTGTATGTTCTGCATGCATATCTAAAACTTTGAGTGCACTGCAGCACGTTTGCGAATTTTTAAATCAATAATAATATTTAGATATAGAAAATGGTTTTTTTAAAAGAATTTTTTGCTATCTAAATAAAATGGGTTTAAAATTCAATTCGAATTCATTGTTTGTCTTTAGTTATTGTCTAAATTGCGCTGAACGGTTATACGATTTATTCAACACTACGCTTTTATCGTTAGTTGAAAAAGGATTAATCTCATTTATTCACTGTGTTTTTAAGGTAAATTTTATTATTTTATAAAATGCGGTTTAAAAAAAAACACTACAATTAGGAAATATAGTCTATGCTATGCAAAAACAAATCAAAGTTTTACAAGAATTTTTTACTTATAACACTCAATTTAATTGTTTAAATTAAATTGCATATCTAAGGTCTGTAAATCTAGAAAATTATTGTTTGTTCATGTGTTATATTTTTAAATTTGAAAAAAGAATTTTGAATTATTTTCCATAATGAAAGTTGAATATAAGCTTCGGGATAAAAACAGCACGATCAAAGCTTTAAAAGTTATAAACATTAGTGTAAAGTATGCAAACAAGACTAAAAAAAAATGAACAATAAATTTTGTGCATTCACTTTGGAAACATATTTGTCAACAAATAATTTAAACATTCTAAAGTAAACTGTTTTCGGCACAATTTAGTAAAACTCATAAGATTTAGAACTTTTAAACAAGAAAGCAGTTTACTCATTACAATAGTTGTTTCCAATCCTTTTGTTGAATGGCTAAAAAAAATGTTTTTTGTAGAGACGATTAATAAATTAAAAATTATCTAAATTAAATCGGGAAAAGACATTTCGACGAGAAAACAGTAAATAATTAATTTTTTTACTATAAAACCTTCTGGTTCCATACAAAAAATATTCATATGTTAGTTACTTATTATTTTTAATGAAATTTATTGCAACTCATGGAAATATGAATGAAATTGTTTATCTTATTGATACAAGACTACACTACAGACATAAAAATATTTTCATTAGTTTGTTTTATTTAACAAAAAATTATCTGTTGATGTTTCAAAATATCATTCTTTTCCAAAAAATGAATTATAATTGCAGAATTAAAATTTCCACTTTAACAGAAGCACAACAAAGCAATTAGAATATTGCTTTACTGAAAAAAAATCAGAATAAATAAAAACTTTTTACGATATTAATTCAAGGCAGTGACAAAGCAAAAATAAGATTTTAAAACTTTTAAACTTTTGATTGAAAATATGAAAAATATCATTCAAAAATTTAAATTGTCAGTAATTCTCTCAATTGAGGAATTTATTAGATATTATAACTGTACTAAATAATAGTCATTATTGCAATTTTTGATAATAATTTTGAAGGTACCAAAGACCAGCAGTAATTTGTAACTGTTGCCATAGAAATAATAATAGTATTTACAAGAATTTAAAATTTTATTATTCGGGAATTTTGAGAAGCAAAACAAACGAAACATGATAAATACTAAATAGATTTTTCAATAGAAATCATTCAATTAAAATTAATAACCAAATAAAGATATCTCTGTCTTAATGGTGCTCAAATTCCATTCAATTTAATTTAATCATTTTCTGCTTCATAAATACAATGAATAAATTTTTATTTTTACTTAAAAAAATCAATAAAACATTTTTCATTTTGTCCCCCAGATCTAAATGATTTAGAGGAAAATAGAAAGTTTTAAATTAAATGTGAAAACATCAAATAGTATTTTCTAAACATGTTTCTAGTATTTAAATGATGCGAAATGATCTACTTAAACCCTTTGATGTTGTAACTAATTCGTTAGAACAATTTTTTCATACTTTAAATTTTATCTCAAATTGTTTTAATTTTTGCATGTTGTGTAAATGTTTATATATAATAGAGCTTAACTATTTATTGAAAATATAATTTTAACAAGTGCAAACATACGTGTTTTCATAGAATTATTTGTTAAAAAGTTTTATCGGCTCGTAGATGCTCCCTTAATTTGTCTTGATTAAATCCGTCATGCGCTTTATTATCTGATTAAAACTCACAAATATTCACAGATTATCTAAGACAAATGAGAAGAACAAAAGATTTAGATTTATCCTCTAGAAAAAATCCAATAAAAGCTTTTAAATTTGAAATAATTTTGTTGCAATCTTTAAAAATTTCAACAAGAAAAATTACCAAGGTTACGTAGAAAATAGAAAATTATGTGAAAGTGAAAACAAAATTTATTACAATCGTAAATGAGGACATATTGTGCCGATCTATAATGCGTCAATCCCACCAATTGCTTTATTTTACCTTTTTTCTCATCCTCATCATCATGTCCCTGCAATAAATAATAATATTGACGCGTTGAATTTAGTGATTTATCGATGCGAATTCGTACATTCATTCAATTCATTATATATTTGGCGACTTTGTCACTTTGTTTTCAAATTATCGTCATATCACCATCCTCATCATTTCAACAATAAAATTGATTGAAAGCTTGTTTCATTATGCCATAACTTTGACAATATTTTATTTTATTTACTTTATTTTCTTCGTGCAATTTGTCTTCATTTTCTTTTTCCTATACCTATTACTTATCGTAATTTGCCTTATTGTTCGTTATTATTATCATTATTAGTATTATATACTCACCTATATATTTGTGACATAGAAACGCCTCTATGTTTTCTATACTAAATGCTTTATTATCGAACTTTTGTCACGTTTCATGTATTTTTACCAAAAAATAATCAATTGATTTATTAGCAATCACGACAAAAAAGAACTTTTATTTTTAATAGTTGCTAATATTGTTTACTACAAATTGTAAACTTATTGCTTTCTTTTTTTTTAAATAATATTCAACAGAAATAAACCTGTTGAAAAATCTTTAATCTCTTTTTGCGATTATTTAATATAAATGCATAAATATGATTAAAAATTCTTCTTTCCTATTGTGGCTTAATATGAATAAATAAGAACAATTCTAACTATTTGTTATAAAGAGGAAAGAAACTTTTAAGTGCTTATAGTAATTATAGAGCTTTACGTAAAATATAAAAGTATTAAGTTATTATTTTTGTTGTTTTAGTTTCTCTTACAGATTATCTTTGTTAGTACTAATAAATATTCAGAGTCGAGAATATTATTAAGATTTAGATTATCTTTTAGTAAAGTATTGTTAAACTAAGTTACGATAAGAGTTATATTGAAAGCTTCGTGATGAATATTAAGAATGTGTTTCCGTTTCGATATGTATTTTTTATACTGAACAAAAAAATTTGTTTATTGATAATACTTTAAGCTTTAATTAATCTGAGAAATGTGACAAGAATTTTTTTTATAATGATGCTTCTAATTTTGAATTTATTTCAATTTTTAAAAATATTCTGAAAACCCAAATTTTTTGTCATTATTGATTTTTATATTATTTATTTATTATTATTTATTTATTAATGCTTAACATTTTGAAAAGATCTATATGGATTATCTTATGGAGTTTGTTTAAAGTGTCGAAATGACATCAAAGAAATAGTTTTTGTTTAACCATAAATAATTGACTTTTTTTACTAAAAAAGTTACTTAGAGCTTTTTAAAAATTAATCCTGAACAAAAATGTAAGAGTTTATATTAATCATAATTATTTTTAATCAACTAAACTATATCTGATCAATAACTTTATGTATTTTTATACAAAGAGAAATATTATTATTTTGAATTAGCGTCTAATTGCCTATTAAAAGAATTAAAACAATAATTTAATCATTACTTTATAGATTTGCTAATTATTTTCAATATTTATTTGAAGAACTTTGAAAAGTTTTTGCATTTGAACAAGGAAATATGATTCATTAAATTTTCTTTTGAATTTTTATTTTTTTTTTTTGCTCTTTTGCTTATCAAAAACAGAACAATATTTATTTCGTTTGATATTAAGGTGAAAATAGCATTAGTCTTGCTTATGTTTTTAAGGTTATTTGATCTTTATGTTATATGTTTCATTTCTAACATATTTTCGCCATTGCAGATCCTTTGCATTATTTGTTTTGTATATAAAACCCATTATCTTGAGACTTTATGCAATTTATTGTAATTAAGGTTGATTGAAAAAGGCACTGTTATACCTTTAAAATCTTTGTCTTATTTTAAATCATATTTTTCAGTGGAATTTAACTTGAGCATGTAATATCTACGATGAGAAATAAATAGGGTCTTTAATAAAAAACTATAATTTGCTACAAAATTAATTACATTTTGTTCACTAATTTAATTAATAAATTTTTCTCTATTTGTAATCTAACAATTAGACTTTTATTTCCTGATATTTAAATATTCATTTGTATAATTTAATTTGCTTAATGAAAAGTAAAAAAATAACGAAAGCAATAAACTTTGTTGAATTTGTATGTTTCTATGTTTCCTTATGAAAATGTGTTAAAAAAGATAAAAAAAACAATCTGCATTCTAAATATAAATTGAATATTCGCTGCATTTTTATCATTATTTTTTTTTTTAATTTTCATTTTAAAAGCAAATAGAAAATGAATTATGGTAATGGTAATAGCAATGTAACTGTTAAATGATCCATCGAACATTCATTGTTATTTACGTCCATTTAGCTTTATATTATTTGAACAAATGCAAGTTTACAATATTTCAGCTTCCTGTAGTCTTATTCTGTTTACCATTATCATGCCAATTTATATGCCATTTAATCTGTAGACCGTTAACATGCAATTGGAATTTGTAATAAATAATAAAGCATAGAAAATCAACAATTGAAATTTTGTTCAATTTGGTTTTCTATAAATTTTTATTATTTTATTTTTGTTCTATGAACGCGAAATTCGATATGCAATAACTTTTTACTTATATATTTTACAAAAATAATTCGCTTTCCATCATTAATTTTACCAATGCAATTATTTAAAATAGAGCCGTCATTTATATTAAATTTAATGGGATTCTTCTACTTGCTATTAACACATTGATAAAGTACGAAATACGAAATAAGATGCATGGGAAGACAACAAACAAGTTTCATTTAAATTATTTTATAAATAGTCTAAAAGTTTAATTTAATAAAAATGTTTTTAAATAAATAAAATTAAAAATCTTTGTGTGATTCTTCTCATATATTATGATTGCAGTAGTTTTAACTTTACGATGGTACAATTTAATAAAAGAAGCTTTTTATCTGTCTATTTTTATATAAATCTAGCTGGAAAAATAAAATTTCATATATAAAGTGGATAAAACCATTTATCTTTTCTGCTATTTTTCTACATGGTTTATAGCAACAATAACTTATTATGTTGAAGATGACCTTAATATGATATTCGTTTTATATATTTTTTAAAAATAAAATTTTTTATGGCATATATATATTTAATTTATAAAGCTTCCATTTATTTTAGTTAATTAATCCTTGTATTTTGAATTCAAGTTAAATATTTATAAATGAAATCAGAAAAAAACTTTAGTTTAACAAAAATATAATTTATTAATAAAATTTTCCAAAAAAAAAGTAATAAAATTAAAAATAAATCTGTTATTATAATATAATGAGAGTTATTTTCATCTTTTATTTATGTTTATTGCTCTATTAATAAAGATCCATGATTAAAATGATAGCAAAAACAATATTCTCGTAGCACATAGTAGTTTCATTATTTTTCAACATTGTGTGATTTTCTTTAATCTCATTACTGTTGTACTATTAACGAAAATTCGTTAAAGATGTTTTTTCTCACTAAGCACCAAACTTAGCTTTAAATAAAGAAATAAAAATAAATCTCGCAGGAAAACGTGAACAGAAAAAAAGACTTTTTGAGTTAGTTGATAAAGGATGAACATTTTAATGGAAAAAATATGAATATCAATTCGCAAAGTTAAGTATCTAATGCTAAAAGGGTGTAAATGTACAAAATGGGCATTTATTATAAGACAAGAATTCTGCACAAGGTCCCCAAGTGAATGAACTTTTTAAATTCTTAAAAAAACATTGAAATATTTTGTCTTAAAAGAGTTTCATTTGTTTAAGTACCTTAAAAACTTTTTTTTTATAAAGTAATTTTTTATGAGTTCTTTAAAAATACGTTAAAATTTTCCTTTTTCTTAAAATAATATAAGAAAAAGTTGTATGCAGTAGACACAACGTTAGAAGAAAAATATGTTTGTTTTGTAATTGTCATTGCATTTTGTAATTATGATACAATACAACAGAACATTGCATCTGTGCTTTGAAATTAAAACTAATTATTTAAAAAGCTTTTATCAGAAACGAAACATACACAAAAATTAATATTCTATCAGTATTTCATGGATGAACATACATTTTTCTGCATTATTTATGTTGTCTGTTTTTAAGTTAATTAATTTGCGAACTACCAAAAATTAATAGCGGCAATCTTTTACTGTGCTTAACAGAATGACTTTCACAGAACGTAATTGTTTTATGTGTTTGCAGTTTTTTATCACTTATTAATGCAATTTTTTATTATAGTTCTTATTGTTTTACTGGAGTGATTATGAATTTATTACTATGAAATGGCACTATTTTGTTAATTAATTAATAGTGCTTTTAATTCATTGGCTTTCCAAGTTAAACATACTCTAATACTGTTTATATTTGAGCTTTTTGCTATGTTATATATATGTGTATTATTTAGTTATATTGTTTACTGCGTATATTGCTTTATCTTGAAATATATTTTAATTCATTCTGTTTATTGAGAGAAAACAAACTTTTAATAAAAGACATGAGTATTCTTGTGAATATTTTTCATTTTCTATGCGGCATTTTACTAACTGAATTGCTGACTGCGTTATTCCGTAAGAATGGCGTAATAATATTAAACGGCAGAAACATTTGAGTATACGTTTGCTAATGCCAAACTTTGGTTTAAAATTTTTTTCTGTATTGGTATTGTTCGCTCAACAGCAGATTGAAATTAGTACATGTTTTGACGTTGCCATGGAATGATGAATAGTAATATGTCTGTATTGCAAATTTATCTGTTTTCACGAATTTGAATCGTGTTAATTGAAACATAGTGAATAAATTTAATAATTTATATTTATCTGAAATAATAATAATAATTAATATATTTTCCAGTATATATGATGCTAATTTGTTAGCTATTGTTGTGTTTGTTTTAATTTTTCTTTAAGTTTTTTTTTGCATTTTTATTTATAGTGAATATTTTACTTTCATTTTTATAATTAAAAATTAGCAGAAACTGAAAATATATAGAAAAATGTTCAGGAATACAGTGTTTCTCAATGCAATAATTTGGTTAAGTGTTGTTTAGTAATTATTTGATTCATTTACAAAAAAAAAACTCATCATTCACACTAAATATTTAAGTTTTATGTTTAAAACATAACTACCCAAAATGCTATTGTAATACTTTAAGATTCAACTAATTCAGCTTTAATAAAATAATTTTCAGGAAAAAAAAACACAAAGAAAATAAATTTTCAAGTGTGTATTTACAATTTAGGAAAATTCTATCGGCAAACATTAGCGTCAAATAGAAAATTTTCTTAAAAAAGAAATTACTCTTTAAGTTTAATTTAATTCAATATTAACATTATATTGTGTTGTGTAAAATATCGATTTAACCTGATATGTTTTTATGTGAATTTGATATTTGAAGAACTAAAAAGCGCAAACATAATGTATGTTTTTCTTAAAAGGTTAAGTGTACGTTGAGCATTCATAGCATACGTGGTATTATTACGTTTTTCAAGAATACATAACTATTGACATTTAAAAAAAGAAAAAAAATTTTTATTTACAAAGTCCTTAATATTAATCAATAAATAAAATTCGATGTATTAAGTCATTTAGAATCTTTAAACTGGTAAAAGCATTAATAATATTATCATTGAATATTTTCTTACTATTTTAGTTTAGTAACAGAGTTAACAAATAAGAAAAAACTATTGATAAGGAATACTGTGCTGTTTGCTTTATTAATTTGTGCAAAAAGTAAGACACCTTACTTATTCTCATTATTGTTTATAACATTACTTACAAAGATATCTTAAAATTTATACAGATAAAATTTTAGTTATTATTCGTCTTGAATTTTTAATTAACATTAGGTTACTTCAGTCAGATCTTATTTCCACTCCATATAAACTTCAAACATTTTTAAAAATTTATTAATGCTTCGTTGTTATAATTATGTTTAAATTATTTTATTTTATTTTCAGTAATTTGCTGTAATTTTTTGTTTTATTTAAAATTATTATTTTCCTTCTTAAAAAGCAAAGTGATTTTTTTTTAATTCGTTTGTTACACAATTGTAAGAACAGATACAGGTTATAGCTACGACTTTTATTATTAAAATCATAAACAAGTAGAAATATGATAATATTAATTAAGTGCGACGGTTACACTTATAAACAGGATATTCATGACCCTCCTTTGCTGTTTAAAACCTTCTTTTTTGTTTCGAAATATTACAATTATCCATTTGAAACTAAATATAGGGTGAATTTTTCAACGTTATATTATCCTTACACGATTTTTTGCGCTCGCGAAAATTCTTTATGCTAATTTCTATGCTAAATATAATTACAAAATTTACAGAAAAGTAAAAAACTAATAAAAAATGTTTTAAAATAAATAAAAAAAAATCTTAAAAAGTATTTTAACTAAGTAAATGGTCAGTGTTTGTTCCCTTTTTTGAAGTTTCTTTTACTTGTTTATAAAATAATTTCTTTATACTTTTTTCACAATTTTGTTTGCTATTTATACTGAGTTTAAAGGATGCTGTTAGGCAACATTTACTTGCTAATTGCAAATAAAAGTATAACAATAATATATTTTCATTTAATAAAAACATCATTTACCATTAAGGTTTTTAATTGTTTATAATTAAACATTTTTGTTATTTATTTTGAAAACGAATAAAAATATTTATTGCGAGAAAACTTTTATTAAAATAACGAATATATTTTTCATATTAATTTCAGTTGAATTGTCTGCTTATTCGAACATCAACAATTTGCATATTCCTTTTGTTAAATATTTTTTAATAATAATTATAAAAAAAAAACTTTTTTATACAATAAAAAATATTGTTTTTCTTTCAATAAATTTTCATCATGAACGATAGACAAAATTTTCTATTTATTAATAATTTTACCTGAGATAAAACTTGGACTTAAAGAGACTAAAAAATGGAAAAGCAAAATTTAGCAAATTTTATTGATAATAAAAAATTTATACAGAGATTATAGTTTTCTCTGTCCACCATAAAACATATGGGGAAAAAGAAGGAAAATGGACTAAATGGCTATTTTAAAGCTTTTAACAGTTTAAATAATTTAGTATAAATATTTTTTTAATATTTCCATTAAAAATTTACGAAACACCTGAGCATTTATATATTTTGCTATAAATAAAAAGGTTTATGATTACAATGAATAATAAATAAATTCGATATAAAAGAAAAAGAATATTCTTAACAGTGTTAATTTGAAAAAGATTGAATTATTTAGCACGGTATTTTTAAAGTAAATTGTTATCTGCTCTAATACTTAATAAAAACGGTTATACTTATTTAAATACCTATAGTAATTAAAATGAACAGAAATTTGCATCTATCTAACTAACTAAAGATGACACTAATGACGTCAAAAATGACAATTGTTAAACTAATTTATTGATTCCAATATTATCAGCGAACGCAAAATTCTTATATTTAGACTTTTTGTATGCTTGTTGTGTCTTTGCGATTGCGAAATCTGTTTATCGCTGCGTCATTTTCCTGTTTTTTGCTACTTTGCTGCTATAAAAACTTTAGTTTTTGTTCCGTTTTTATTATTTAAAAAGTTGACAAAAACACTTAAGGTCAGTTTTGTTTAATTACTCGTACTTAAAAGTTAAGAATTTTTTGTATTTCTTGATAATATTAATGTTTTCTTGATTCTTTTATACCGTTGCTGCCGTTTATTTATTTTTCAACATTATTTTTTTCTTTGCTTTACTGAATGAAGTTGTGTTGGTTGTTTATTCTCGGTTAGATAAAAATTTATTTATGAAAATAAATAAAAATGTGAAAAGGAAGAGAGAATCAAACTTTTGCAAACTTTTAACCTTATTGTTGTCCAGGGAACAAAGTGAGTTAACGATTTTTTTTTTTCAGTTTTTATACGTTTATTTTTCCATTTTATTATTCAGATCCTTTTGGTGTTTTATTTTCTTCTATAAATTGTATAAAATTAACTCGATAGAAAGTTGTGCAACTCAATTTAGTTCAATAATATGCTTATTTTTGTTTTACTTTTTATGTTTCGTTATTATCATGCTGAGATCTCATTACAAAACTGAAGCAAAAATTAAAATATTCTTCTAGAAAAAAATCAATATTTAGAAAAATATGAGCTAAAAATTGTTTGGAATATTCTTTATAGCCCAATTTTTCTATAAAACTGTCAAAAAATAAATCAAGCAAGGCAAAACAGACGAAATGTAAAAGAAAAAAAATCCACTTTCCGGTTAATTAGTACTACAAGCCATAATCTCTGTAAAGATGTTAACAAAAAGTACATCTACTCTCTAACCACCCATGTTTTGGTATTTATTATTTCTTTCTTCAGTTTTACTTAAAAAATATTTTTAAAAAAAGCGGAAATTAATTTCCGTGTCGAAAAGGTTTTTTTTTTAATATTATTTTTCACTGAAGTTCTGTTTTGTCTTATTTTCATTTTTATTATTATTATTATTATTATTATTATCTTTTTTCCATTTTGTATTGTTCTAGTCACAGTGAAAATTCTTATTTAGATAAGAAACAAAGTAAAGTTTAGATAAAAATGGTAGAAAGATGAAAAAATAAGAAAAAATAAATATTTTAATTATTAGACAACTTCACCATCGATGTGGGTGGTTTGGTTTTTAACTTGATTATTAAAAAATTATCTTTTTCGAAGGAAAACATTGGTAGATTTGCATGTAACGAAAACTAGCACAAACAAATAATTCAAGTAAAGATACATCAGCCTCAGGTAGCATGAAGTAAATTTATTTTTCAATCAATAAAAACCTTTTCTTGTAAGCAAATTACCTTTAAATGTCATCATTGCCATTATAGTGCCTCATCTTAAAATATATGTATCTTTTTCTTATTTCTAAATTAATCAAATATGGTATTTTGACCTTATTAGGAATTTTATTTATTGAATCTCTTGAAAATATTATTTATTTTTTTTTTATAAATAAAATTAACTTTAATTTATTAAATTGAATTAATATTGGAATTTCATTTATTATTTCCACAAACTTGATAGGTCTTGTCAAATATTTATAATTTGTTGTTTATTGTTTGCTCCTCAGGTCGTAATAATTTGTAAATTGTTTTAAAAATAAATAATTATTAAACCATTTTTCATTTAAGTTTGAGAAGTTCATATTGGACAAGCTACGTGAAGTTCAATAAAACTTTCTAGTAATTAGTAATAAGCAAACAATTTTAATATTTTCATCACGTAAGCAACTTTAATAATTTTGTTTTTTATTCATTAAAAGTAAGAGTATGTATTCTGGTTATTATTTGTTATTACAAAAATTTGTTAATTAATGTTAATAAATCATTCTCTATCAATTTGCCAAAATTTGCCAATGCAGTTGAAGTCTTTTCTCCAGAATTACATAAATTCTTCCACTCGTTTCATTCTAAATTTTAATAAAACATTTTACTTTTATATTTATATTTGTTCCATCCTTCCCTATCATTTCATTCATTCATTGAATTAACTTTCTTTATGATCCTCAAGTTAATAAAATTTTATGTAATTTCCGTCAATACGTTCGTAAAGTAAAACATCACGATCTTGAATGTAATAAAAATAGAAACAGTAGAAAAATTATATTAAATGAATTTACTGTGATTTGTTCGTATAGAAAAAAATATTTTTATTTGATTTTTTCTTCTTTAATTTTAATGATAAAAATAGAAATTGCAATATTATGATTTTCTCCCGAAAAGTGTAGAAAGACTTCATCTGTGTCTTTTATTTTATTATATTTATGTAAAACTCAGCATGTGGAGAGAGTATATTTCTTTCAATTAGAAAATAAATTCAACAATTCTATCTCAAAATAATATCCTTTCTGCAATTTTTATTACTTTATTCTGTATTAATTTAAACAATAACATTGCATAAAATATGTTCTGATGATAAAAAGCTTTCTGAAATTATTATTGTTTCACGGGTAGATGAAGATGAGAAGAATACCTTATGTAGACTCTGAGCTTTGAATGAAGGAAGGTAGACGTATTTTCGGCATTAACATGGTTTTGTATCTCCTCGGGTTTCGTAAAAATTATTATTTATTTATAAATTTTATAAGAAATGTCTAATGTAGTGCGATAATGGTTTGAGAACTGCACGAAAAATGTATAAAATAAGTAAATGGGAGGTTATTTTAGAACTTTTTCAGCTGAATGTTGTTAAATAATCAAAATAGATAGAAAGGAAAAAGTAAAGAAAATAAAGTGGCAAAAACAATAAAATGGGGGAGAATGTAACTTTTTTTTCCATTTTCCTAGAAAGACATTAAAAAACTATTTCAAAAAGGATTGATTTTCGTAAAGAATTTTCCTTTTTTTTTTTGTTTTATTTTATTTTTCTGAATTTTTTCTCTAAGAAAATAATAAAAAAATAAAAAAACCGACTGAATCTTAAGTCTTGCGTTAGATTTTGATGGTTTATTGTGTTTTTTACGAGAACAAGAAAGTAAAATTTAGCATTATAGTTGCTGTTGTTGTTCCTTCCTTAAAGAAAACTAAACATAAAATTATTTTTCTAACTTGAAAATTCCCATTGTGTTAAAAAGAAAGGATTTTGTAGTATTGTTGTGGCTACACACAATGGTGGGTATTCTGTTCATCAATAGAGTTGTTTTGTTTCTTCAATTCACCAACCTTTTCGTTGAATGGTGATTAAGGTGCTTATTGTTATTGTCTTTGAAGGTTGATTTTTGCTTTTTCAAATTTTTATTGCGAAAATAATATCACACTGAAATGGTAATGAAATACGATTAGAAATTTTAAGTTCATTTTAATTCTTTCATGCTGTTGGAACACTAATGCCTCGTTGCTTTACTTGATGCTTTCAAAGGTAACAATGAAATTTATATATATTCTTCTTAAAAATTTATTATAAACTCTACTTTCTTTTACTACTGCATTCGTTCTGAATAATATAACTAAATATGTTTGCCTCTTCAGCTTCGATGCCTATGTTTGTTGAACATAATATAAAGCTTTTTTCAGCAATGGGTTATAAAATAGAAATAATTTGAACTAAATTATGTATATGATGTTGTAACAAGATATTACAAAAATATATTATTACTGATCACTGGCACTGTAGTTCTCAAAGCACAGACAAGTGAATAATAGTTTTAAATTGCGTTTCTGCTACACTTTCACAATTTTGAGCTTATTGTTTGTGGTTTTTTTCGATAGTCGTTATCATTTGTGGTCCTTGTGGTGCAGTAACAAATAAATTGGATGAAAGGCACATCAAAATATCACACAAAATAAATGAAATAATAATAATAATTGCACGAATAGAATACTCCAAGCAAGACATCACAAAAAACCAACGCAATATAAAATGGTTTATCCATGTCGAATTTCAAAATACTATTTATGCTCATATGGAATTCGTGTATAGAATTCTTTTATCTGCTAGCAAAGTAAAATTTCTTATAAATTGTATTGGTAGATTGTGCTCCGTCGCTTTATGAATAATAAACTATGGAACCGTAAAGTGTAATGAAAAATAAACTCTCTGTAAGACGCTTGCATGGGTTGATTGCTGTAGATGAGGTTAAAGGTTAATCGAGTACGGTTTACACCAATTTTTGTATGTGCACTTGTTTCCTACTTTTTACGCGTCTTTCAATTATATCAAAACAAGTAGTTTTTGTTAAAAATGAAATTAAAATAAATCCAAAAAGCAAATCACATAAAAATTTATAACTTTTTCCGCTTATTGAGTAACTTTTATATCGCATAAATAGCATTATATGCAATTAAAATATATTTTTTTGTATTTTCAAGTTTAAGTTGGGTTGACACACTGTCTGTTTATTTGGATTGTTTGGCGCCAACATTACGAACGCATTGTTTTAATATAAGTTTTGGTTGTTTTCCATTTTGGCAAACGTAGTCCATAGTTGTTAGTCAAACTTTTATTGTTTCAAATATTTTTATTTCTTGTTATTTCATTCTTTTGAAGTGAAACATGCTTGTTTGACACAAAATTCCATTATATTTTATTTAATAGTTCTGATTTGAGACATTTTGTCTCATTTATGCACTTTAGGTTTAACATGATTGACACTAGCTATTAATTAACCAAGAAATTCCTGAAATGAATGTAATACATTGGAAAACCATATTAGCTAGTAAAATTTCAAAATGATTTAAAAAAGTTTGCCAATTTACTCTTTCTTAAATTATTTCATTTTTCTTTTTCCTTTTTCTCTGCCACTCTTTGATGTCATTATAATATATTTATTTTAGATTTATTCAGTGTTTGCTTATTTTTTCGTATTCTATTAGTGTATCTTCCGGTAAACAGACTATTTTTTCTATTTCATATTATTTCTTGGTTAATAAATAACACTGAATACACTGATATAATAATACTTCATATTGAGCTGCACGTCTTATTTTTTCTAACAAAAATATAATAAAATATAGATATGTCTTGAAAGGTGTTTATTAAGAAGAAAAGTTTTCTTTTTATAAAATAAAATAAATTTATAAAATCTTTTTACAGCTTTGAAATACAACATATTCACGTTGCAGCTTTGAAATGCGCCTTTTTTGTATTGGAGAATGTTATCTTATTTAAACTTTAAAATTCAATATGTTTCATCAAGAAAACTGGCTTATCGTCAATGCACCACATCACGAAAAATTGAATCAAAATATTATTTATTTCAATTACAACTTTTGTGTAACTTTTCCTTTTTTATTTTCGTTTTTAGTTTTTCTCACAAAATATGTTATTAAACAGCCAAAGTTTGTCATAATAATATATGAAAAGTTATTTATGTTGAGTAAAATATATTAAATTGTGAACTCAAATAAACAAAATTAAATAATTTAATAATTCAAAGATGAAAAGCAAAAACAAAATGAAAATATAATAATAAAAGATTTATGCCGAAATTTAATTATTCATAATGTTTTGTTTCAATTAAAATTTTCATAACTAACGATACTTGAGAGAATTATAATATTACTCACTCTGTCATATTTTTATGGATTTTGTGTCATTGTGTCTATGCTTTTATGTTAAACATAAAACCTTATTTACATAATTAAACTTATTATGCTTTATGATTGTTAAATGGCAAAGAAATTCTGTTATATAATAGGCAAGTAGTGTAAGCGTGGAAATAATTTAAATTTGATAAAAATATTTCTTTTTGTTTATTTGTTTAATTCTTATTGTTGTCACTAAAATTGTTGTTAATGTTTTACTAAAGAAAATATAGCAGAAAACTATACATTAAGCTATTGTTATAAGTTTTATTAAAGTTTTTTCGCCAAAAAATTGCAGCGTTAATCCAATTTTATTTATAAATTTTTTCTTAGAAAAACTTCCCTAATTATGCATAACAAATTGCTAAAATTAAACTTAAAAAAGAACTTTATCAGTATGCGTTTATGCACTAGAACTAGAAAGTTTTTATTGTCAAAACGAAAAGAAAAGTTTATTTGTTGACCAATTTCAAAGAAATTAAATAAAATAACTTAAATTTTTATTGGTTATTTGGAGTTAAAAAATATTATAATAGTTAAAGTTTCCCAAAAGATCACTCAGCATAATATATGATTTCCTTTTTTATAATATTTATAATACATAAAATGTTATGCTATGTAAAATAAAATTGTTACAGATACAGCCATTTATGTTAATTTCACCCTTATTTGTCAAGTTTTACGAAAAACGTGTTTTTATTTTATTTAATAATTAAATTCTGTGAAAATTAATCAACAACAAAAGCTAGCACCCTTTATTTTCGTTATTCATACAGTTTTAATTACAAATCGAAGATGTTACCAAAGGTTACAGTATAAAAACAACTCAAATGAATTTTCTAAAATATTTTCCCCTGTTAAATTGTTTCTTTAATAATTCTATCAAATATGTGTAGAAGACACTTTTAAAGGCATTTTTGTTTTTGCAAAATTGTCAACAATCTCTTAAGTTTATGTAAGTTTTCCACATACATAATCTCGTAAATATAGCATAACGTGTCTAATATGCATGGGGAATAATTAATAAAATAATATTGACGCGCTCAAGTGTGGGGTGTCAGTCTAATTGTGGGTTTTTTTGGCCCGTTTTGTATGATCCTGAATAATTTTATGAAAATGAAGACACAACATACATATTTTTTAAATATTTTTTATACATAAGTGCAGATACAGATTATTTAGATAAATTTAAATAATTTAATTGTGTTATAAAAATATTAATTATTCAACATATTTTTGTTATTTAATTAATTTTATTAAATTAAAATTATCGTTATTCTATAAATGACTTTCTGAAAAGTTCTACGCCTACAATATGAATAGAGTTAATAACTGAGTCGGAATATTAAATTTACATATTATATGGTACTCATTTAACCAAAAACACCTTTTATCATGTTCAAATGAATTTAGATTTTACACTAAAATATATTAGTTTTATTTACGTTTTAATTTTAATTATCTTCTTTTGCCATTAAAATGTGTGTTAATAATTCAAATATTAACATATATTACAATTATTTACTTATTTCATAGTTATGTAATGAATAAAATAAAATTATATTGTTTAATTTGTACTTAACTTATGATTTTGCATATATTTAAATAGTATCAGTGGATAAATTCTTTCATAGAATAATAATTTCAGTTTAAAATAAATTTTCCATTTTAAATAAATTTATTATATTCTTCTTTTCAGTGTGATACAAAAGAAACCATCATAATTTTAATGAAGCAAATGCTGTATGGGTTTAAATTTTTATTTATATTTGTTTTAATTTACATTTAAATATTTTTAAATACTTTAATTATTCTTAAATAGAAACAGCACTTGTCTATGTTTTAAATTTATAAGATTTGTAAACGAAAATATAATTAAATTTAAGTGTTTCATAACTAGTAAAACTTTTGACAAGAATTTAATAAATTTGTTGCACTTGAAACTTTTCAGTTTGTTCATTTTCTGTGCATATATGGTTTTTCTTTTATAAGAAAGTTTCTCATATAAGTTTTAATTAATTGATTTTGCTCTGCTCTCATTATAACGTTATAATCGTATTCTAAATTCATTGTTTATATGGTGAAAATTTACATTAATTAACATATTGGACGTTGATACGATAGACACCCGACAACGAGATCAAAGAAGACTGCAAATCCCATTAAAGTCTATGAGAAAACATATTTATGGCGTTTATACAAAATTTAATGAAAAGCAAAATCTTATTTACATTTTATTGGTTGGTTTAATGTTAATAAGATATTTGTAATGGTATGCACCCCTAAGGAAAAGTATTGACATGGTTGTCAAATTCGTTTAATGATTGATTGATGAAGCAGTTTTAAGCGAAATTATCCGAATTGCGAAATATAGAAAATTGTATATTTATTTGTTCAATCAATAAAAGTCAAATGATGTAATACAATCAAAAAAGCGTCAACAGAAACTGTTGTTCTATTTATTTATCGTATTATTTGTGTGTCGACGAAATGATGAAATAAGGAAATAAAAACATAATGCTGCTTGGCTGCTGTTATTGTTATTATTATTATTATAATTCATTTGTTTGTTTCCTTTTTATATTCCTTCCGAAAACCGAAAAGATTTTCGCTTTGCTTATTTATTATTTATTTATTTATTTTATCATCAGAAGCTTTAAGTTGTAGACAATACGTCGCCTGGCAAATCGAAGATTAACCATCCGCAGCTCGAAACACAGCTCTACAGTCTACTTGTCTGTGCACAGAAAACAGCATAAAATAGTGGCGTCATACTGTATATGCTGTTATTGTTGTTCTGTTATGATACCAATGATAATAAAAACGAAATATTCGATTGTCTGTAATATATGTATAAGTATGAAGTTTTTTCTGTGTTCCAAAAGCATTCATTCGCAATTTGAAGAATAAAAATTAATTTTTCTTAATGTCGACTTGGTTTTTTCTTTAATCCGGATTTATCTTCTAATGGTTTTCTTTATTGTTAAATGTTGTGAATTATAATTTTTATTTATTATTGATCAATATTTTGTTTTACTCAACACAAAAATAATAAATTAATAATTCTTAACAATTAAATTATTTTATTAAAAAAGGAAAATTGTATTCCTAAGCTGATAATTTATGTTTTTTTGGTATTAATTTAATAGAAATAAAGAAGAAAACATATTTAATTCTATAAAAACAATAAAAATTTTTAAAGATGTATGACTTTCAACAATTAGACAGACAATTACACAGCTAGTTGACAGACTAATGTTTGTTTATTTATGTTAAAATATGTTTATTTCTCTTAACAATCTTTTAAATTTTTATTTTATTTTAATTATACTGTTGCGAAATAAAAATCAAACATTAATTTTTTATTATCTATTATAATAATTAATTAATATTTTTTGTAATTACTCATAAAACTGATTCGCAGAAGCATAAAATAACATAAAAGAGCAATTATTCGTTATTTTTAAATCTGAAAAATATAAAAAATGTGCAAAAATTCATAAAAAACAATAGATTTAAATCATTAATATGTTTATTATTTAATAAATTATAATTTCAGAGTGAAAACGTTGCAACTGATGAATTAAATTGATTTTTAATCTATTTTTAATTCAATAATTTGAATAAAATAATCATCACGTACAATTATTACCAAGTTAAAACCAATAAGTAAAAGTTTATTTATTTTTTTGTTCCTTAAGTTTTCCTTCAACACTGACTCTCTTTATTAAATATTTTCCATTTACATAAACATTTTTTTTTTGCTTGCTATAATAATCTTAAAAGCAAACAGTCTGACGTATTTATTTCTGTTATAAAAAAGAGCAGAAAGTAAAATCTAAGTGAAAAGTTTTATCTTTTAAATAAAAATTTTCCGAATAATCTTCTTTTTTTTTTTTGTATATTTTTAAATCTTGTAATTTTTTATTTTAATACTTTTTTGTTGTTGTTGAAATTATTAAGCAGCAGGCAGAAGTTTATATAAAAGAATCGTACGAAAAGTTTAATAAATTTAATTAAGATATTATGTTGTGATAACGTTAAAGTACATGAGAATGCATCTGTGTAACATATGTGCTAATGATAAAGTCTATAATTCATTTTGAATGTTATCGTTGCCGCGTATACTATCTTACAGAAAATATAAATTCACTCTAAGTGTCTGCTTGTACTTGTTCTTTATATTATACACAAAAAAAAAAAAATTGGTGTAATAAATTAGTAGCAAGTCAGTTAATTTATGAATGTTTTTCTTTATATAATTTTTATATTTTGTGTGCTTCAGTTGCCTTATATTTCGTTGAGTTATGACAGTAGAGTTTTTTTTTAACATTAATTAAATAAAAAATAATAACAATACTGTTTCCTTATATGAATAATACTGTACTGTAGCGGCATTGCATATCTTATATAATTTACTGATTTAATATACTTAATAAATTATATATAAACTATATTAAAGGAATTATATAGGTGTTGATAGTGTACGTAATCTAATCAGCTGAAATATAATTTAATTAATTCTATTTTAACAAAAGTATAGAAAAGATAAAATAAATCCTGAAAAAGTCACATAAATTCATATTTAATCATTTATTTAATATATTATTAAATTATTTTTACATTTTTTAATGACGGCCTATATTGTATGAATCATTGGGTAATTTTTAATGTGATTTGGTAAGGAATTTCAATTGGGAAATAATTTCATTTTATAACAAATAAATAGCTAGCAAATTTTTTACGCTAATGATAAACTGTTGATGGTATGTATAATTTTGTGTCTTATCTTTATTATGAAAATATTAAAAAATTATTTTTTTATTAATAATGATAACAACGAAATCAGAAAAAAGAAGCATAAAAGATTTTATGTTTATATTTTTTATAATTAATATAAGAAGAGTTGTTAAAATTATGAAGGTGGTAAAAGTTATTGATAGTTATAAGTAAAGTAACGCAAGGTAAAGTAAAAAACAAAGTATACTGCATTTTTGTTCTTTCTTGCTATAAAAACTTTTCTTTTTATTAAAATTCGATTATAGAGAAAATAAAAACATAATTGCAGTTATAATTTTATTGAAATTTATTTTCCTGTTTATAACTGATGAAAACTTTTTCCACTATGCATAAATAAATCAAAATTGTAGAAGAAAATTTCAATATGTTTTGTGCCGTAACGTTTAGCTTCTTTTATATATAAAGATATATTACGTTTCATTATTTGATTTCAGCTTATTATAACTAAACGTTGCACTGAAATAATGCAGATAAAATAGAAATAATAAATTCCATTGAATTTGTTTATCGAGCTTAAATATTTAATGAAATAGTTTTAAAATAAAAAAAGTCTATTTTATGTGATGAATAAGAACTGATAATAAATAAAATGATCAATAACAGTTTATGAGCTGTTTTATTTCTCGTTTTTCTAACGACTTTCTTCTAGGAATTTTATATTCATGTAAGAGATTAAAATTAAAATAATAAAGCATTAACAGATATATTCCTTTGCAACATTAGATGAGTTTTAATATTTTATAAAGAAACCACATCAATTAATTTTGATAATTATTATACATCAAAGAACATAATGATAGTTTTTCTATTAATTTATTACCGTATTATGATCCTTATAGTATACGATTATTTCTATTATTATTATTTAGTTATGCATAAAGAAATTCGACTTGAATATTATTATTTTCGTTGAAGTTCAAAGTATATTTCCGAAATTAATAAATATCATAAATAAATTTCTATTTGTTATAAAATACTCACTTTGAGGATTAATTTATTCTTTTAGGCTTATTTTATAGATTTATTTTGCTAATGGTAAGATTATTTCGGTAAAAATTAGAAATTAACTTTTATGTTTTTCCACATAAAATAATGTAAATAAAAATTTAATCTTTAATATATAGTCAATATTGTAATAATAATGTTAACCACTTTATATATGTTTTGTATTAATAAATAGTTTGTTGATAAATTAAACCATGTTATATAAATAACTTAATAAAGGATAACATAATTTACATGTTTATAGGTGGAAATTAAATGTTTTCTATTATTATCCATGTTTCTATTCTTAAAAAGGATTTTTACATAATTTATTCATTAAACAAACTGTACTTGTACTACTTGTACATAATTAGGCAACAAATAATTAAAAATAAATGCTAAATAATTATTTTATTTAAATTTAAGGAAGAAAATTAATATAAAATTTTTCATTTTGGGTTGTCTTGGGAAAAATATTATTAATTAATTTAATGATACATGAAATTAGTTATAAAGTAGATATGTATGTTACGTAGGTTGTTTTGACTAATTATATTTAATAAATAAACGATAACCAAATTTTTGACAATTTAATTTTTAAAAGAATTATACACACAGAAATTGGATCCATAACTCTGCTGTATACTTATAATATCGTCATTTCTTTTATTTAAACGTAACGAATACCTTTCTAATGCTAAAATGATAACATTGCATCTTCTGGATTGAATTAATTAGTGGTATTTTTTCCTTAGTATTTAATTTGAAGAAAATATTTCAAAAAAAGAAATCGCGTAACTACGACAATTACGAGCCTAACTTTTTCATCAGAATAAGCGTAATTAATTACTGATTTGAAGAAAGCAAAATCAGAGTGATTAAAGACTCACAAAACGATATATTGCAACGATAAGTGTACAATTATAAGTAAAAAGTATGCTAGATATATGAAATAGTAACAAAATAACACTGGCAACAAGGGCAAAAAAACTTTAAATATTAAAGAAAAACATATCAAATGCATTAAAAAAAAATATAATAAATAAAATAGTGCAAAAAGGTTTATTTCATCTGTACGTGAAAACTACAAAATGTTTTCCTCTTCCTCTTCAAAAAAAAAAGGAGATTGTTTTATGAAATACAATATAGCTATATTTTGTCAATTTAAAAGTGTTTTTCTCATGCAGTAAGTGCTATTTACACAGCGGAATGCATAAACCACAGAGAATTTACTTGTTCAAAAACAACATAATACTCTATTATTGCATTAAGTTTGCTCTCTAGAGCCAACAACGTAGTTTTATTGAAATTTTAAACCATTTATTTGTTATAAAAGGGCAGCTTAAAATTAATTTTAAATTGTCTTGTGGTTATAATTGTTAACGAAGTATCAACGTGATATGAGTATCATTTATATATGATTTCTATATTTTATTTATAATAAATATAATACAGAAATATAATTATATTAGTTTGAATTTTACTGTAATGATAATTACTGTACTGACTATGTAGTTTTTTGATTCAAATTTTTGTTTAAAACAATAAAAATTGATAAATCATAAATTGTAAAATAATTTAAAAAAATATTTTTTTTTTTAGTTTTGTTATAGACTTAAAGCTTTGGCGATTAAGAAATTAGTAGACTTATCGGACGAATGGTGTATTTCTTTCGTACGTGCTTATAATTTTATGCAAATTTGATGTGGACTAGTTGATTTGAAATGGAATCAACACTATATCGTATGACTATAAAAAAGCTGCCTTAGAACCATAATAATACAGAACTTAAATATCATTCTCTTCTTGTGATTTTTCTTCAAAAAATGAAACTCATAAGCATGTGGTTCTTTTCAAAATTAAAGAAATTTATTAACTAATAATTCAAAAATATTTTTATTGACTTAATTATAATTTAGCAAAATATGTAAAAATTAAATTAATTTTACGGAGATAACTATGAATATGTTTTCATTGTAATACTGTGCAGAAATTACTTTAAACACTGGAAAAATTGATTAATCTATTAGAATTAATGTAGAAAAAAAATGAAAAAAGAAAAGGTTTTTAAGTAACAGCAAGCTTAAATTACTTTTACTGCTACTTAAATTACTACAAATATAATTTTTTTTACCACAAAATTTGTATTAATTAGACAAATCGTCGTTTCCGTTTAGTTCATTCAACAATTCGTTTACAACTTAAATCCGATTTTCTTAAGTACTATTAACATCTCTTAATTCTTATTTATATTAAATTAATGAACTATGAAATGTCATGTAGTTTCATTTATTCTCATTATGTTCACAAGTGACCAAATCTATGTTATTTACTTAATTATGTACTATTTGTTCAGTTTTATTTTATTATTAAATAAAATAAATAGTTCAAAACAAATGTCATTAACTATTTATTATTATTTTTTCAAATTTTTATAAACATTTTTTTTTGTTCACAACGTTTTCTTGAATTGTTGGGCCCTCAAGGGAGTATTTAATAAAAAAAATTGCAAATATTTAACTGAAGAAAAAAAAATGATCAAAATTGAAGAAGAATGTACAAACAGAAAACAAATACAAAAGTAAATATGCTATGATTAAGATGTTTAATATTAAATTTTGTATCAAAAAATGTACAAAAAAAAAACGTGAAAAGAAACATAACTTACGAAAGAAATTTTATCAGTAATGAGAAAATTCTTGTAAATAACTGCTGAGTTCTGATGATAAATAAAATGTAATTTTACAGGAAAAAAAGAAATAAAAGCAAACTACAGGAATTTTCTATGAAACTATTATAGTTTATCTGTACTGTTTTGTGTCATCAAAAAGGCAAAAATAAAAACATAAAAAAATTTCCTAGTAAAAGTATAAGATATATTTTTTATTTACAAAAGGATGTTCTCTGCTAAATCATACTTATTTTACTGTTCACTATTCCTTTATTACTTCCTTTACTCTGATATTAGAATTTATATTATTTCCTGAATATAATTAATTATTTATTATATCTTAAATATTAATTATCTTATTGTTTTATTATTAATAAAGTAAAATCAGTGATAAATTCATTAAATTTATTATATATATTTTACATTAAAAAAACTGTTTTCTGTTATCAAGTTTGCGCTCTAATTGTAAATGTAAAATTTTAAATGTAATAACAATAATGGTAGAGTAATAACAGTAGAAGATAATTCTTTATTAAATAAATTAATAAAAATTTACAAAAACATATTATTAATAAAACCAAAATGATTAAATAATCAATAATGTTATCGTAATTAAATGTAATTAATTTTATTTATTTTAACATTCTGCGGGCAATATAAACTTTAAATACCCGCACTGTTCTATGCTTAATGCGTATCAGATTTTAATCTTTTATTTATAACTTTTTTTATTTATCACAACCTTTATCAGTAATTACGATTGTTTGAAAACAAAAATAAAACACTAGATATTAATTTATAAATGAACAAAGGCAGATAAGCGTGCTTTAACATTTTTAATATTTAAATTATTATTAATTAAAAAAAAGGGGAAAAGACATTAAAAATTCGCTGTCAATCCTTTTATTTTCCGTGTAAATAAAAAGGTTTAAACAATAAATAATATCTATATAAATAAAGTTCTTAAACACAGAGAAGATTTATTTTTGCAAATTTATTCTATAATATTTATTTTTTAAGATAAAATTTGTGTCGATAAGGAAAATAAGCTTCATTACTTATACAGAAATGTGTAATTCTATAGGATAATCCGTAATTTATCTGCTTAAAAATATTCACAGATTATCAATGTAAATATTTAAAATTACGATAATATTCTCTATATGGTTAAGAGATGAATATTTTTCTATTTATAGTATTTATAACTTTGTAAGAAATTTATTAAAAATCTATTAATCTCTAAAATCAAAGAGATATTGTTTAAGGAATTTTGATTAATGTAAGAATTTGTTCTTTGTAAGAATGTAAGAATTTACTCTTGTTGTTCATTAGGCAACTAATGTAATTGTAAAAGCTGGTACCAGTTAAACAATCAGGAAACTAATCAATACCTTCAATAACTTCAAACGCGTTGCATGAAGAAAGGTTTTATATTTAGAACATGGACTTTGTGGTTTAATTTGCATATTTATGTAAATAAATGTAAGAATGAAACGTTTCACAAATTTATTATGTTTATTGTTGACATTTATGTTTTTGACGAAAAGAACAAAAAAATGATTTATATAAATAATTTTACATATTTTTTAATTTTAATAATTATCACAGAATGGTTTGTTGATCAAAAGCTCTTTATTGTTATACAAACAAATTTACTTTTTGATTACGTCTAAAATATGCAAGTCTTTTGATTATGTTTTTATATAATTTATTATTTATTATGCTTTAAGCAATAGATATTTTTTGAATCTTAAAGATATAAGCATTTACTTGATGTAAACTTAAGGGTCTTATTTTAAACTAATTTTATTCTATAACATTCTAACAACAAAGCAACTTAAGTAAATTCTATTGAACAAAAAATATCAAAATGAATTGAAAACTAAAACTAAAAGGAAAAATAAAATAGAGAAACAATATGTAAAAGTTTTAATAGAATAAAATAAGCTTTCAATCAATATTATTGTTCAATTGATGAATTTTCTGATGATAATTTGAAAATAATGTATCAAAGTAGAGAAACATAATGAATTGAGTAAATTCACATCAATAAATCACAAAAGACAACGCATCTATATTGTTAGGAGCTGAAACTGAATAAAAGGTATTAAGAAAAGCATCATAGATTAGCACCATATGTCCTAGTTAATGGAAGCAATACATTTCATGAATTTTTTATTATTTTGCTTTTATTTGAACGTCATGTTTTTCTACAATATTTTCACGTTAAAAAATAAAACGTCTTTTATAAATATTTAATATCAATTCTGTCTAATAAAGTGAGTTTCTTCAGTATGATAAAAGCTTTTCATTAAAATTTAATTGTTGTCGGTTTTGCTGTCTCTGTATTTTTGACATTTCTATTGTTAAAATATTTGAATACACAATATGCAAGTATATCAAATGTAGTTTCATCAAAAAATAATAATTATTTTAACTTTATGTCACAATTACAGTTGTTAAAGAAACATTATATAATAACTTTTTGATTGTTATGATTTTTATTTTATATTTATTTCGGTTTTAATAACAATAAAACAATATTTATAAGAATCTTTTCAAATGAAAAATAATAAGTTTTGTATACAAACATAATTAAAAATAAAAATAACTCAGGTATACTCATTAATTTTCCATCATTATAGTAATTTTTTTTCAACACAATTTTCTTGAAATAGCCCTTTAAAATTGTTCAATAATAAAAAATATAATTTTTTTTTTTAAATTCATTTAATTAGACAAACAATATTTATCAATTTATTATTATGCTTTGAGACTATTCTCTGTTTTTTTTATCCTTGTCAATAAATTATTAATTTTTCAACCAAAGAAAATATAATAAATTGTTTCGCTGATGTAGAAAACGTTAATTATATTTGTGAAATGAAGCGATTATTATTATTATTATTTTTTTATAAAAGCTCAGTGAAGAAGAAAATCTAAATCTTTTCTATAAAGCATAAGCAATTATAAACTTTTACAACATTTTATTCTAACGAAAAAATTAAAGAAAAAAAATTATGCCAAAATTATTCTTATTTATTATAAAAGAGTTTGTTTTATCTTTCTTAATTTTTCTTTTAATTATAAACTTTGTAACTTTATATGGATAAATATAATATATTTTAAGTTATTAATTTAATTATATTTTAATAAATATTTATTTAATTCATTAGAATCAATATTTGCATCAAATTGATTATTTTTAATTCATTTAAATAAAGTGTTTTGCTAGAAAAGTGTTGCAAAAGAGTGCTAATGTTATTTTTACAAAGCAGATTTAGCTAAAAAAGAGAAAATAAATGGTCAAAACTCGAATACAGGCAACAAAAATATTTATTTATAACAAGTAAAACAAAAACAAATTAAATTATTTCTAAACAAAAAAGTAATCTAATTATCATAAAGTAAATTAAACTTTCGTAAAAAATATATATAAACTGAGTTAAAGAAATTTGATGATTTTCGTTGCTTAAAAACTTCATTAAAAAGTTGAAAGGCCAAACTGAAATCATTTTTATTTAAATAACAGAATTTTCCAATATTTCGTTAATGTTCTTCTTTCGATTTTAGAATCAAATTTAAATTGGTCTTCCTACACATAATAATTTTAATTAAAAATTTGTTGTTTTTTAACGTACTAAGAAATTTGGTATATGGTAAAGGAATAAATACACAAAATTTATGTTATTACGTCAGTCAAATTTTTAATATAAATTTTATTTACAAAAAAATATATTAACAAAGTAAATAAAACTTTTTGAAATAATATAGAATTTTTATTTCGTTGTTATAAATAGGACCTCGTTCAGGAAATAATTAATAAATTGAATGCTTTATGCTTATTTAAATTGTAGAAAAAATGCTGAGTTGAAAAATATTTTTTTACGAAGATAATTTGATTGATTCTTTAATAAAAGCTGAAAGTCATATTAAATTTTAAATATATCTGATAAGAAATAAAAATATTTTAATAAATAGTTTGAGGAGCTTTTACGATTGTTACACATCAGTTTAATGTTTTGTAAAAACACAGAACAAACTATTTTAACTTTGATTATCAATTAATAACCAAAAGTTAAGAGAATAGTACTTTTACCGTATGTTTGTGAAGTACTAATAGCAAGTATTCACCTAAATATAATGTTTATATAAAGTAACAAGGAATATTTGCATTATACAGCAAAGTAAGCTTATAATTATTTTTATTTCTATATTAAATCCTATTAGTCCAATAAAAACATTTATTTCATAACAGCAATGCTTGTTTCTTAATTGAATTTGTCAATGTTGATTTATTCTTTATTATATTTTTATATTGTATACTTTATTATTGGCAACTTGTTAGTTTAAAATAAAATATTATTACTTAAAATTGCAATAAGAATTGTGTGATTGATAGATAGTACAAGTGAATTTTAAAAGTAAATTTAAAAATCAAATAATATCTTTTTTTATATTATTTTATTTAACAAAAGTTTATTAAATTTTACCAAACATTTCAATCTTTCCATTTCTATTATTATAAATTTATTCAAAGTTTTTTTTTTTCAAATAAACTCGGAAAAATAAATGCCTAGCAGCAATAATAAAATTTCCATTATTATAAACATAAATTTGTTGGTAAAACTTTTTAATCTTTCTCATATTTAAACATTTTTTTTTAATGTTTAATAATAGAAAAATTATAATTTATTTTTTATATAAAAGATGTACTGTATGTAGGTGGAAATGGTTTGAATTTTTACCTTTTGATTAAATATATTAAAAGAGAAATATATTTGTATTATAGAAAAAGTTAAAATAATGTAAAAAAGCTTATTTAGATACAAATAAATAATTTTTTCTGAAATTTAAACGAAATGAATGAAATTTTCTTCCTGGTAAGAAACTTACCATATAATTAAATCGTATATTTTATATTGCATCTAAAGCTTTAAAAATTTATTAATAATAATTTGTACCGTCTAAAACGGCGGTTTATCTAAGGTTTTGTTAAAACTTAAAAATAAAACTAATTAATTGTTTTCTCTTTAAAGAAATTACATAAAAGCATTTATTTTAGTTATCTTCTGAAAATTATATTTAATTAAGATCCGGAAAAACTAAAAAAATTTCGGTGTTTTCTTTGAATTAATATCTGTATGTGAATCAATGAAATTTAAGCTATTTAAATTAACTAAACTAAGCACAATCATTAAATTATTATATAGAAGCCAAATATATTTTTCATTTATATATTTATTTAAAAAATACATATGAAACTGCTAAAAAAATATAAAAAATGTTTGAAATATGTATGGTATCACAATTATCCAATTAAATTAATAAGTGAAATCCTACTATTTTGTTAAAGCAACCTTAAATATTCTAGAAGATTAATTACAAATAAAAAAGTTTATTTCTATTATTAATGATATTATATTTCTTATAATGAAATAGTTTAAGGGAAAAATTGTCTGTTTAATTAAAACACTTAAAAAATAAATGTTATGAAAATATAGAAAACACATAGCTAAATAAAGCATAGAAAACTTTTTAATTAATTTTCATTTTTCAATATAATTCTTTTATTAAATATTAAAATGGAAAATTAATTGAATAAAAAAATGTTTAATCAAAATATTTTTATATAATATTTCTATAAATTTGCATTGAGTATTATTATCAATATAGCTGTAGAGTTTTCTCTATTAACATTCTTTTATTGAAAATATTTGATTAATGAAAATACAACCATAAATCAATAATAAAAATACTTTAAATTCATTAATTTCATCAAAATATATAATTAAAGAATAATATTATTAGTATTTTTAATTAATTTTTTATTTAAACTGATGGAAATTAAATAAAAATATTGTTTTATTAAATTTTTATTGAAATTGTTTTGGATTTTGTTTAAAGAGTCGAATAATTTTAAAATATTTATTTAAAAAATGTAAAAAGGTTTTTGTAAAATAAACTATAATTGATAGAAGTTTTATGTGCAATAACACACAGTGTAAGGACCCTTTCATTAATCATTAAATAGTATTTTTAAATAATGTCAATACATATCAAAAAACAAGATAATAAATGTTCTCTAGAAAAGATATTTTATAATAAATTTACATATTTAAGCCAATATTAATAACAATAAATGTGTGTGTTTCAATAATAAGGATTCTGATATTCATTATCATTATCAAAAAGATAATTGAATGGATTATGAAAGTAATTTAATTTTTTTCATTTATTTTAAAGAAATTTGCAGATTAAAAATCAAATTAATTATATTTTTATTGCCAATATTTACAAAAATGTCTTTTAAAATCTAATCTTAAAACTTTCTTCATACTAATAAAACTCATAAACGTGTTTTTTTAATTTAGTTTTAAATTATAGCAATATTTGTAATGCTACATTCATTTGTCTTAATTAAAATATAATTTTCTTTAAATTTTCTTAGTTTGCAGCTTTTTTGGCATATAAAATACTTTTACTCTTAATATATATATGAAAATACTAGAAGTAAAAATGATTGCCGTCACGTAGTCAAGGCAAGGCGTTGAAATACACTTTTTAAAATAATTTTTCGGCCTTTTTCTATTGTTATAATCTCGTATAATACGTGCTCAATGTGGTTTTTCTGTGTACTTTTTTCTAACAACAATAATAATAATAAAAATAATGTTTGATTATGGTGATGATAATGATAATGATTATGATGTTGGCCATTTGGTTTCTTTTTTCTATTCGTATTTTGTTTGTTTAACAAACAAATTTTAATCGTTATAATAAATCGAAACATTAAAAAGAAACACAAAATAGGCAAAGAATAACAATAAAAATAACAGCCAAATCTATTTATAATTTGGTTAGACCTATTTTTAAGGATAATAATCATTAAAAAAGCAACTTAACAGATACACAAAAAGTTAACAAAAACTTTAAGAAAATGGCAAAAAAAGAAAATACTATGAAAGTGGGGGCGCCAGGTATTTGTTGTATTTTTTATACTATTGACTTAACGTCGTTAACAAAAACTATTTGCTACGCCATTATTATTTGCATCTTTCCTGCTGAGAGAATATTTACACTAGTTGTATGGCCAGACAGCATTTACTTGATTTAGTTACAAAAATAATTTTAGCAGACACTACATAAAACCGTAATTAAAGTAAAATAAATAGAGAAAAAGAGTTTAAATTACTTTGTGTAGATTCATTCACCTTAACATCTTAGAAGCATTAAACAATAACCCTTCTCTTATATGTAACGATATAAAAGCACTTAAATTCTACACGTGTTCGTATAAGCAATGTCATACATTTTATTCGTTATATAATTTGACCGCCGATTAACCTGTTTAACAACATTTTTTAATAATAAAAAATGTTATTTCATAGAAAATGGTAGAGCATAGATATTATTTTTAAAAAATAAGGGCAGTACTATCCAAAACATAAAAATTTTAAATTGATTAGTTAGATACTGGCTAGAACAATCATTAAAGAAAATAAATAAATATAAATTTTTTCCTCATATTTTGCGAATCATTTAACAAATTGTTTTATAAATAATTTTGCAATGAATAATAATTGCAAATAATCATAAACATAAAAAAAAAATATTTTCACATAATTAACTATACTGTGCGATTAATTTATTTTAAAAATTAGGATTGTTAATGTTTTCCATTTATGTTTTACATGTATAGTTTATTGGTTTCAGAGAATAAAATCCAATTAAAAAGTAATTTCTATGGGCATTTAACATCAAACGATTCTGGTAACTAAAGACTAATTTTCCACAGAAAAAAAAAACGATTAACACTGAGATTTCATTGTCTATCATAAACTGTTTCAAAACTGAGAAAACTTTAGCTAAATTTCAGTAAACCAAATGTAAATTCTCATTAAAGCTTAAATTTATTAAGCAGTTATACATTAAAAATAAAATTAATCAAAGTCAGATGCAGGGACTCCAAAAATATAATAATAGTAAAAAATATTAACAATAAACAATTAATTATTTTAAAAAAAATTGAGTTATTTAATTATTTATTTAGTTTAAAAATCCATTTTATATAAATGTAATTAATTGTTATGACTTGACAGAAATAAACATTTTATAAAATGCTATAATGGAAAAAATATTTCAACTATAGCCATCAAGTAGGTCAACTGTGGTAAATATTATTAATTTCTTGTTCAATAAACAAGAAAACACAGGAAGTGCACATTAACAATATATAAATTAAGTAAACACAGTAATTAATAAAGATTAATAGAAATCACAATTTGAATCAATAATATCAGGAGAATGCTAATCAATCAATGCAAATTATCAATAAGTAAACATAAATAAAAAAAAAATCATAATTAATGAAATATTATCTTTATTAAATAGGAAATTGAAAAATAAAATCGCAAATAATAAGGAATGGAACGTTAATGACTATAATGCCGACAGCAATTAATTAATTAAAAATGTTTTTTAATTTTTAATTATATCAACGAAATTGATTACAATGAAACATTTTACATAATAAAAACAAACATAATTAATCATACTTTGTGCATTGCAAACATTTTTAAGAGCAAAAATCTTTTCTATACAATAAACTAACGATGAATGATACCATTTTAATCACTTAAAATTAATTAAAAAGTATAAGAAAAAAAGAAGAAACATTGTTAAAGATTTTTATGCATATGATGCTTTTTAAGAGATATAAAATACTTTTAATGCCATGCATGACATAAAAGTACATTTTCATTATACTATATTAAAATAATGTTAAAATTTTAATTGTAATTAAAAGCATGCATTAAAAAGAAAAGAAAAATAAAGAGAAAATATTAATAAGTGGAATGAAAATGTTTATTCGTAGCAATTTTACTTTGCTTCATATTTTCGCATCAGTGGATTTACCTGTGCTGTATTAAAACCAAGTTTTATATTATTTTTACTCTGTCATTTATTTATAGAAAAAAATATTATTTTTAATAATAATTTTATTCATCATTTTTTAATTACATTTTACAGTTGTATGTATATAGTGTACTGTATTGTTATATTTCTTTCCACAACAATTTTAAAATTGAAAAAAAAAAATGTTTTAACAAAACTCATTAAAATTGTTTATATTTCTTTTGATAACTCTTTTCTAGGTAACAACTTATTATTATTTTTTAAAATGAAAATATATATTGTCAATTTAAGCACTTTATAATTATCCTCGTTATAGTAAAATTATGAGCATCTTCTACAGAAAGAAAAAAAAAGTGTTAATTACATAAACTAACATTTTAAAGCATTATTAGCAAGAGTATAATTTTCTTGTTGTTTTTCATGGTTCAATAAATTTTCTTGTTACTTTAATAATAATTATTTGAGTACTTTAATAAGTATTATGCACTAAAAATATAGTTATCTTAATGATGTTGTTTGATAACGTAAAATCATCATCATTACAATCAATTTTTGTATCGATTCAATTCACTATTTTATATTTTTTAGAATAAATTTGATGAACGTGATGATATCAAACATTTATTTAAAAATATTTTATATATATATAAATATATGAAATATGCTACAGATTAATAGACAAAATGTAACGAGTAATATAATTATATTAAAAAATGATATATTTACTACTTTATACCATACAGAAAAAAAGTATATAAATGATATTTGCCTTAATTTTCAACAACTTTATTTAGATTTTTAAATTTAATTTAAACTGACAAGCTAAAAAAAATATCCGTAATCCCTCATTCGTTATTCTTACATTTATTTCTTAAGATAACTATTTCCTCTATTAAATTGTATTTGGCAAATAAAAATGTAAAGCCGGCTTATTTAAATTTAAGAAAATAGCTAGAAAAAAAAACGAATTTCTTCTATTAAATTTAACAAAAAGCCGCAGCTTTATAGATAAACCTTTTATTTTATTTTTTTGTTCAAGAAAAAAAGAATCTCTAAACCTCATAGGTTTGCTGTTAGATGCTTAACCCACATGGTATGCGTTTTTTCTTTTCTTTTCATTTCTTTATTCTATTTTTTTTTTGTCAAATCATTTTAAGTTTTAACGCCCAGATAAAAGAATTTATATTTTCTGATTTTTGTTCTTTTTTTCTTCTCTGAAGAATGTGGGATTTCTTTTGAATAAATGATAAAGATCATTTTATAGTGCGAACCTTTCCATTTCTTTTTCAAAGGCATATCACTATTGGGTTGTCTAAAGATCTGACTTAAAGATTCGTAATGATTATAGCCGTTTTATGCTTAAATAAACAATATATCGGTATGAATAAAAATTTTAATCATTGTATATTTGTTAAAAATAATAAACTTCATTTGACTTATTATAGCAAAAAAAATAAAATATATCAAAACCACCATCGAACGTGATATAATGATTCTAAGCTTACAAAAGGTAAATCGAGAACAAAATAGTTTTGAAATGGGATAAAATCGTGTTGACATGCAGTTAAGTATAATAGAAATGATTACAAGATAAATATGTCCATTCTGCAACAGTGTGGTATGACTATAGCTCACGATTTAATAATTTATAAAATTTTCTAGTTAAAATGGATACTGGATACATACAGTGTTTCTTATAAACTGGTAATATATTTTATTTTAACAATAAAATTGTTATATGTTTTATTAACTTTTTACAATAAATAAGCATAATATTTACTTAAAATGCATGTCACTTATATAATATGTGTTTTTCTGAAGTATTTCCATTACTTTATTTGTTTAAAATTGAAACAAAGATAAAGTAAAATAGGACTTTGAAGTATATATAATACAAAAAACTAAATAAATGTAGATTGTTTATATCAAAACCATGCTCAATAAACTACCATTAATAGTTAATAAAAGTTAAAAAATATATCGTTTATTATTATTACTTTGTGCAAAATTACAGTGTTTGATAAGCTTTATTTTCTACAGTTAATTTTTTACATCAAAGTATTTTTGCAATAGAGGAAAAACAAGTCTGCAAAATAAAAAGATAATAGAAAAATATTATTAACCTTGAAAAAAGGTTTTGGATAAAAATATTATTCTCTATGTTAAACTGAGTTAATGTAATTAATTCCTTATGGATTATCATAAAAAATCACCAATATCACCTAAAGAATTTAATAAAAATAATATAATTAAACTTGCCAAAAAAAAAAATAATTAAAATTGCATTTATTTTTTTTTTCATTTATTCAATTTCGTTGTATATTTTTTTTTCCAAGAATTTCTATTCGTAAGTCTATAATGTTTTTACACCAGAATTGAAAATATTTTATTATTTATTTAGTATTCTTGGGTATGCCTTCGACATTTTACGTGCCACAAAATTCTTTACAAAATTAAAGCGATACGAAATCTTTTTTTAACTCATCTTTTTATTATTCAGCAAAAACCGTCATGTTTTACTTGGTGCATTTTTACTATGGTTGTTTTTTTTTTTTCAGAAGATCAATTCTTTATTTTGATCATAAAAATGTTTTATTATAAATAATATTTTATGATATCACGATTTATCCTTTTGCTACTATTATATATTTACTACTTTATATGTAATTTTAATACGATTTTTTTTATTTTGTATTATAGTGATTTAGTTTATTTTACCTATTTTGCAGAGAATTTTTAACAATAAATGGACTACCATCGAATTTCATTTTAATCAAAATTCAAAATACTAACATTTTTATTTAAAACAATAATCCAAGGATAGAATAAAACATATCGTTTATCATTATCTACATTAAAATCAGTGGTACAACTTGTTAAAATATTATCATTATAATAGGAATTGAAATTTTTGTGTGCTAAATACATCCCTGACTTGGCGGCTATAAATAAAAATAAAACATATTATATATTTCTATATAAAAAATAAATAAATCTATGCATGCTGACAGATAACAAACTGAAACGATATTTTAAGTGTTTCTGATTTGAATGCAATTGGCCCGATACACGATAAAAGTAAATGCTATATTATTTTAGAATAAGTTTTTCTGTATTCGGAAAATTGCTGCAAATAGAATAGTAAAAAAAATCGATAAAATTGAAGGAACACTGCCATGTGTATGATTTTTATCTTCTTTTTTTATTTATTCATTAAACGTATACTATTTTTTCCTGTTACTAAGGACAAAAGTATATATTTATCTACGTGTGTTCGTTTTTGATAATGCATTCTGAATTTATAAGTAAAAAGTTATACATTGTGTTTTTTTTCTATAAAAGAAAATGTATTTAGTCTTGATCAAATATAGTAAATAACCTAGATATCTGATAAATTTCATAAACACGATCATCACACATGGACAATAATAAAGATTTTCATATATCCAACTGAAAAAAAATACAAAGATAGACCTAGTAATTTGTTTTTGAGTTAACAAATATACTAAACAGCACACAGGATTATATTTGAATTTTTTTAACATATTTCTTAAAAATAAAATATAAAATTTATTATTATTGTAGATTGGAAATGAGGGTGACCTACATTTTTAAGAAAATAAAAATCAAATGTATTCTCTTCAATTTCATTAAAACGATAAATATTTACGTTAATTACCACAATGCACCCTCTTGTTCCATTAAGAAAATTAAAGTAATTTCTGAAAATAAAAATCAACAAAAACCCGGCGTCTCCACTATAACAATATAAAAAGCTATCAATAGAAAGAATAACAAAATGCTTCACCAATCTCTATACAAAATTAAATGATAAAGAAAACCTCCAATAATCATTACCATTATCATTATTAAAATATAAAGAAAAAACTACCACTCAATTTACACGTTTTATAAAAAAAAAAAACTAACACAGATAAGGATAACATCGTCTAGTGGCGTTATTATGGTTGAAACAGATAAAATTATTGCCCATTTAAAGTTATTGTTAGTGTTATAATTATTTAAAGAAGACCAATGATAGTACTCCCCCTTTTATTGCCTTTTTAACGATTATAAACCTACACAACGAAAGGCAATGCTTATTCTATCAACTTTCGTTTAGCATAAAATTAATTAGAAAATAAGTAAAACGATAAAACTTGAATAATAATTAGAGATTATTATTAAAAAATAAAATAAAAGTAATACTTTGTTATATTATTGAAGTTTAGTTTGTTATAATTCTTGTTATACCATATTCAAAAAAATCCCATTTTGTCTTTATTAATTGTCGACGACCTGTCGAAGCATTTTTTATTCATTAAGCTTTAGTTGCTTGAGTAAAATACGCAGAAAATTCTTAATTATTTGTTATTAATTAATAAATTTCCAAAAAAGCAATAAAAAAATAAAAGGTTTTATAAATTAATGAAACTGAACAAAAAATTATGAATTTTATCTGAATGATTATGTGTTCAGGAATTTCCCTAAAGAAGTTATTTAAAAAAATCTTTTAATAACTTTTTGACTATAATTGATATAATGACGACAAATCTTCGCAATTCATTTTGTTAAATAACATTATGTTAAATGAAATACATTTCTTCAAGGAGATTTCTTCAAATTATTAACTTAAAGCATAAATTATTAAATGTTTTCTACAATTCTTCAAACAAATAATACTATAATAAATATTTATTAATTAAATTTAATACATTTACGTGAATAAAAAATAATACAAATTATAATTAATACAATTTAGTTAATATTATTATTGGAAACAGTAAATTCTGTGGTTATATTTTTAATTTGAAATAATGTTAGACAATGTGCCTAGCATGTATAATGAAGAAACCCAAACGCATACAAAAAAAAACGATCAAAATAATCTTCTATAAGACTAGATTCACCACAAAGATAAATTAAATTAATCCATCATCATCAACATCATGAGGTTATTTATACTTTCATTTAGTTTCTATGTCGCTTTAATCTTTTATTCATGTCTATATTGGTGTAGAAAACAAAACAAAATATATAAAAAAGGCTTTTAGGTGTTATAATTAATATTTATTTCACTTTGTTCGTTTAACTAATTTATATAGAAATTCTCTATTAAGACGCTATTAAATATCATTTAAAAATAAAACACAAATGTTTGTTCTTTTTTTCTTCTTTATAAAAAAAATTTTTTATTCAGCATAAATATTACAAACAATTAAGCGTAGCTAAAAATATTTTATTAAGCATAAAGGTAAACTGAAAAAGGTCTGTAATTAATTATTTTATTAATTAAAAAAAAATACCGGATAATAAGCAAAATATACGCCAGACGGTAGGACGCAAAAACAAAAACGAAGCAAACTCTCTATAGAAAATATATTTAATTATTTTTCATATTAAATATTTATTTAACACAATTTTCTTTTCGTGGTTTTATCTATATATATATATATATAAACTTGCTGGTAATTTAAATTTTTGTTTTATATAAAATATAAAATTAAATGAAAATTAAAATAAAAAATCATCCAATTAAATTGTTCATCCATCAGCGAATTTAATTTTTTGTTTTTATTTTTAGTTATTCATTGTTAATGTTTTGATTTAACAAAATTTATAATATTAACGACAAAGAATAAAAAGAAGATGAAAAGACCTTGGTTTGGTCTATATTCCACTGAAATTGCTTGTTTAAATTTATGCTTACAGAACATAAATATGAAAACCTTTTATTAACAATAACAAAAAAGAAAAAGAAAATATATTTTATTAAATTATAATTATGTATCCACCAATATGCTTATTCGGTAGAATCTCTGTTATACACTTTGTTTACCTCTTTCTGCAGATTATGATTTATTTTGCCAACCAAACATTTTGTAGTCAATAAACAACGAAATTTATTTCATTTTAAATTAATTTAATTAATTTTTATTATAAATTTATAAAAGACTTACATTCTACTAATTGGCTCTATCAACCCTTTATTTAAAACAACAACAAAAAAGCATAATCGAATTAGTTTTTTGCCAACAGATTACACAAAATTCAATGAAATATTGATAAATGTTTTTTATTTATATAATAAGAATAAAGAGAGATTAGTTAAAGATTTTAGTTGATAAAAAATAGATTTAATTTAATAGAAAATAAAAACATAACTAATGCAGATTCTTTACTTCTAAGGTGCTAAGTGTGGCTGTTGTAGTTTCTAAATAAAATTTATTTACTTGTTAAATATTCTTCAATAATACCACTTTATTTATAAGAATAAATTCCAATTAGTATTAATACTAAGTAAATATATAGTAATTTACTGTGTTGACATGTTAATGTTAACATTTGATTAATTGTTTCTTTTGAATGATTTATAACTATATTGCAAATTGATAAATATTATAATTACAATGAATAATCAAGATTTATTATGATTTTAAGTGATGTAATTATAAGTAATTATTAAAAGTTACTTAACGATGAGGAATTTATTTGTGTTTTTTATATTATTACTTTATTTATGTATAAGAAAAATTCATTTGTGTTTTTTATACTTTCGTATTAAACTAAACAACAGTTATCTTCTAGTTGGACTCGGTTTCTCAGAAAGCCATATAATCCTGTGAAAAATAGTTTTTTTTTCATATGGCATTTTTTCTCGCTGTGATTTACTTTGATATTTGTTGACTTTTAGCCAGCGGCAAAACACGGCAATATTAAGATTTTTTTATTAAGTCAAATCACAAACAAAATCAAAAGTTGTTAATAAATAAGAAAGATTTTGTTGTTTGTTTGCTCCTTTATGCTTTTAAATTTATACAATAAGCTCTAATATTCAAATATTTGCATTTTATGTGTTTTTTATTTGCTATTTCTTGTTTTTTGTTTTTAGGAAAAATATCTTCAAACTCGTTTAGTTTTTTATATGTATTTTAAAGCTTTTTAAAACGAACTAGATTTATAACATCTTCGTAAGAAACGATATTATTTCATTTACTTTTCTTGTTTAAATGTTATTTAAAATAAAAAACAAATGCTTATGGCTATTAATAATGTAAAATTGTCCATTTGTTAGAATATTTAAATAAGATAAAATTAAAATAATAATTAAAATAGATAAAGCCACAACCAATAAGCAAATATTAAATAAATAAGGATAATATTTAAGACTATCTGATTAAAAATGATAAACTATTAGATATTTACCAAATGAACTAAATAAAAACAGATTATCTATCTAATTAATGTAGCATTTTGTGGTAAAATAAATAAATTTAATGAGTTTTACCTAATGAAAATTTGTTTACCATTTTTGTAAGTAATAAATATAGACATAAAGACTGGTCCCGTCTTGTTTACATTTTCATGTTCCCCCTTTTAATAAAGCTCAAACTGACCAAAATTACATTTACTTTACTAAATTTATATAGAAATATAAGTTATGATCACTACCCTGTTTATTTAATGCGTTTTGTATTACAAATATTTAATTAAAGTAATTTATTGTGATTCTTCGACAAACAAATTTACGTATTTGTTAAAAAGCAATTATGAATAAAAATCTCACAATTACAGTTAATATAATCAGACCGGTAATTCCGAAAGGACTTTTGGGATCTAATGCCCGTTATGATAATCCTATAGTTCCAAAATAAAAAAAGAATCTACGAGCATAAAAATGTAACAATAGAAATGAAAAATAAGGAAATGAAAGTCAAACGACAATAAAATACTAAAAAAAAGCACTCGCTTGCCACTAATTTGTAGATATTCTTTTGTGGTAGCTTATATCACAGTCTCGCGTTTGTATTATCATTATGAAAGATATAATGGGATCTATCTTTACTCATAACAGCAAACAAAATACTCAGAAAGACGGGCCTTTAAATTTTTTAGACCATTTTATTATTTTAAATTATAAAAAATTTCCTTAAAATAAAATAAATAAACTAAAATTGTGAAATTATAATTATTTATTGTAAATATAACAAAAATTAATTAAAATTATGTTGACGCGCCCTTGAATATTAAGACAGCCGGAACAAATTATACAATTATATTTCTCCAGTCAACTATTTTAAATACTTTGTAATAAATAATTTCAAGTAAAATAAAACTAAAAACAAAAATATATTCCCAGCAATCATAGCTTTGTTAACTCATACTTCGAACAATTTTAAAAAAAATATTATTTATTAACTCCATAAACATAAATTTCAGATAAAATAGAAAATATCCATAAACAAAATTGTCTATGATAACAGTAACATGTGTGAAGAGATGTTATCTATTATTTCATTAATATAAAGCATCATCATTATCATTATAATAATCATTACCAGCATTCATCTACATTTCGATGATTATTTTATTTCATCAAATTTACCACTTACCAGCCGTCTAACAAACTTTAATTAATTATTTATTTTCATATAAACATTGTTTTGTTTTATTTAATGTTGTAGAATGAGTAAAAGCAGGGAAAGAGAAAATTTATTAAACAAATTCAGTTCTTTATATTTTTATTACAATAATTTTTTATTATAACATTTACAATATTACACTATTGCTATTAGTTTATTAAAAATAAGATAGATTATGCCTGTTTTGAAATAAATGTGAAATAATATTCTAACATAACTAAGCTAAACAACCACTAATTTATTACACCGATTATTATTGGTATGAGAAGCTTTGCGAGAAAACATGTAAGAAATACAATTCTGTAGTTATTAAATTTAGTATTAAGTTAACTAAGAAAAACCTAAACATTCATAACTTCTTTAATTTGAATAATTTTCGTTAACATTTCTTTCAACTTGTGACACAAAAAATTTAATAATTTTAATTTTTTATTATTATTTTAATATAAACCTTTAAAACGTGATTTTTTAAAACGTTTATTTATTATTAAATGATTGCGTTTTAGTTATTAAATTGAAAAAAAAAAATGAAAACGTTTAAACAAGTGAAATGAAAATTAGTTTCATTAGACAATGAAACCGTGGTGAAGTCAAATGATGACAATTATAGGCGCTCTTTTGTGAAGAAAAATCATTATTTTAATAAATTTTAAAATATATATGCAATACGTTTTTACAGTTTGGTTTATATATTGATTTTTCATTGTTATGCTTCCGCTAAGCTTTAAACTTTCTTTAAACCTTTTAATTATATTCAACACATTTATTTGGTGGCTGCGTAAAACCGAAAAAAACAATCAATTTTAACTAAATTAAAATTAAATAAGAATATTGATGTTTTTCTACCCTAGTAATAAAGCATTTGTAAACATAGAAAATATAAATAAAATTAATTAACCAAACAAACATGGAAAAAATTTCATTAAAATATACAAAATATATTTTTTATTTAAATTAGTTTTTATTCCATCTCATTTTCTCTGCTTTTATGTTTATATTTTCTTTTAATTTTTACTTTTCCAACAGCACATAAATAAATAATTAAAGAAATGCCCATTTTATATTTTCAGCTCATGCCTTCATCTATGTAACGAAAACAAAAGTTTTATGGTTTTATTTTTGTTGTTGAGAGTTAAAACAATAACACGAGTATCTAAATCATAAATAAATAATTACAATGTTGTTGAATATTTAAATAATTTAAATTTAACAAACCTTATTTTTTAGGCTATTTGCATTTTTATTGACTTATTTTTATATGAAAAATGATATAGTGGAAAACTTCTCTATAAAAGCACGAGAAACACAGATTTTTTTAAATACAACTAACAAACTCAACACATTCTTGTTGAGTCATATTTATAATAATTACAAAATTATTAATTACTAGCAATAGTGTGTTTAACTAGAAAATGATCATAATAGTTAATGAAAGGCAGTGTTAGAAATTGAATAAAATAAAATAAAACATTTCTCAGTAAATGAAATAACACAAAATTTATACTAATAGAGAAAGTTTAGAATATTTATTGAATAAAACTTTATGAAATTGTTTATTTTAAAATGAAATTTATTAAAAAACTTTATTCAAAATAGTATAATTTATATATAAAAAAGTAAAAATAATTGTAGTGGTTTGCGAGCTATAAGCTTTACATGTTATATTTTTTTAAACTTTTTTATATTTTAAAGTTAAAACTAGATTAATTCGTAATAATTTTGAAAGTTTACGAAAAACTCCACTACAATAATAATAATGTTTTATGAAAAAAATATTAAAAGTAGCAAAATGTCAGTTCGGTTAAAGGCACACGGAGTTTGCTAAGTTATATGCACAAAGAACTGGCAGTTGTCGATTCTTGCACTGTATGCTATTACGTAAAAATGTGTACTTTTAACAACATTATTATATAATTTTATTTATTTAAATAATTATAAACAAATTGTATACTTCTCAAACAAAAAAAAAATATCAAATTTCCAAACATATAAAAATAATAAAAGATTGTCTTCAAAATCTACATTTTCTTTTAGCAACAAAAAATTTATAGCAAAATTTGTGCATTTTATAGTTTTGTAGTAAAAATCCCAACAATAATTATTTTTCTTAATTAATTGTATACGTTATGAAACAGAGCATTTTCATCCAATCTATTTCGTACAATGCCACAGGGTATTATCAAAGAAAGAAATCACAAAATTCTTAACTTAATTAACCCAAAATAAAAAAAAAAAATAATCATAATTAAGAAAAACTACAATCTCGATGAATTATACACTGGTCTGTGCTTTGATTAAATTGCAAAAAATATAATCAACTGTGCGCTAGTGAAAGATTTTCTTTTATGTAATCGCAGCGTACAATAAACATCTACGAAAATTGTAGTAAGAAAGTATTTTATTCTATAATTAAATAAATAAAGAAAATAAACAAAAATGCTTTATTTTATTATACTAAAGATGTGGCTTTTCTTAAGATTTGGATTTTCTTTTATGAAATTAACAAAATAAAAATATTTAATTGGTTAAAATGATTTAAGGACCGAGGAAAACGCTATTATTTTTGCGAGAACATCGTAACAAAAAGGTTAAAATAGTCTTAAAACTACTTTAGTTTAATAATAAATAATAATTAAACAAATATATGTTTATTTTAAACAATATTCATTTACAATAATATCAGTGACTGAAAAAGCTTTACAATAATATCAGTTACTGAAAAACAATTATGTTTCTGCAAGTATATTGAGCATTTTATACAATTTTACAAAAAACGTTCATTTGTATATGATATTTTTGCTATTATAATGCTACTAATTACATATTATTGAAAAACAATGAAAGTTATAAACTAATATAATTTATAATAATACAATTATTAGAATTTCTATTGCTTTTATTATTTTTATTATTATCATTGGTTTGCCTTTAACCATTAATACTTAATAGAAGACCTGCTAACAATAAACAATGCAAAACAAGTATAAAAAAAATTAATTATTTTATTTGTTTATATTTGGAAAAATTAATAAATTGTCATTTCTTGTAAAGTAAATTTAATTATTATTTCTAACTAATGAATGTCCATAATGTATTGTATATTAATTCTAAACTATACAAAACGAATGTAATAAATAAAATATATTATTGTATTATCGACCCTGCTTATTAATGCACGAATATATAAATAAATCGTTGAGCATAAATTTTAACGTTTTGTAATGGTTTAACTTTTATGTTTAAAAGAAAATAGAAGATAAATTTTATACCACATAATATATGTAACGGAAAACTTTTACAATAAGCACGGTATAGTAACTATTTCTACATCAAAGATGTTTAGATACTACGTAAGTACATGCATTTACATAATCGACAAGAACAAGACATTAGAATGGAATGTATACAAGATACAAAATACAATTGCAACCTTTATATAATATATATTTATTTATTCTTAACAATAATTCATTCAGTATTTAATCATTCTCTATTTACCATACTACTTGTTAATGTTTGCATTGTTGCTTACATGTATGTAAGTTATTCAAAATATTTTTATAATAGTCTAATAAAATAAGTAATAATATATGTAAATAAATAAACAAATATATAACTCATATATAAAAGAAAAACAACAACTGAATTTATGTTCTATAAGATGTTCATAAAAATTGCACAAAAAAAGAAATAAAACAGATAACAAAATGTATCTTATTATCATGATAAATATACAAACGTCTGTTGTTATAAACATTAGCATTTTCTGTTAAATAAATGGGGAAAATAAATGTTAAACAAAGAATAAGTCTCTACAGGTGTGGTAATAATAATAAAATTGTTACTGTTTATACGTTACAAAAAATTCAATAAACATTTTCTGTATTAATATGTAATTCTATTATTTTCTTAATATTCATCATTATTGTTGATTATTCTCTAACTTGTACTTATTATTTTATTATTATTAATTGCATTAAATAACATATTAAAATCAAACAAATTAAACATTTCTTTATAAACTAATAAAAAAAGGCATTTAAAAAGGATTTTTTTTTTAAAAAAAGTAAAATGTTTTACTGCCTAAAGTCATTGTCTAAAGTAGAACAAAAGATTTTACATTATTATTATTATTTTTAAATAAATAGCCCTTAAAATTTCTTTTAAAACAAATTACATAAATATTATTTTCATGAAAGCTTTTACGAAAATCTTAGTCAAATATTAATTGCATTGTGAACAGCTTTTAAATAATTACTTTTAACTTTGTATTTTTTGTTTAATGAGAATAAATGACGATACAAAAGCTAAGTACGTACACAAATATACAATGATTTTCTTAAACATCAGATACACATCATGTTTTATAATAAAATGAAAATCTTAAAAGAAAAAAGATAACCTTAAGGTAAATAGGTACAGAACAAAAAGTTATATAAAAGTTATATAATTCAACAACGAAAAAGAAAAGAAAAATTAAACTTTCAAGGTATTTAAACAAATAAAAGACTTTTCAAGAATTAAATCCTACTTATTTTCTTCTCAGAATAAACGTTCTGTATCTGTTCTATACTATCCCATTTTATGTTTACAATTAGGAAGACTCTTGTACTTTTGTATTATAGCATTTTTTTTTTATAATTAATGTGTTGCATACTTTTTACGTTATACGATACCTCGTTGATTTATTTCTTATCATTATTATCTCTTTGTTCAAATTTTCTTTTAACAATAAATTTCCTTGAATTCTGATTACTCTTGATATATCTTTAGTAGTTTGTACTCTCCTGCAGCTACATTAAATGTTTGTTAAAAAATGTAATATATCAATTCAAAAATAATGGATTAAAATAGTAAAAATTATCAAAAATTATATTTTTAGCATAAAAATAACAATTAAAAACGTTAAATAATGCGGTAATCGAGTTATAAATTTAATTTCATCGTGCAATACATGCACATAACATATGCTAGTTGTTACGTAAGTTTACTTAAAATACAAAGATAATACAAACATCTTATAATAATTGATAAAGATTTCTTATTTAATAAATAAATCATTATAACATTTAATTATAATTTTATATAAAAATAATTAATAAAGAAACCTTCTTATTAATTTTTAAAATGAAAATTATCAAAAGCTAATCAATCAAATGTTACACATTTCTATTTACTTCCATATCATAAATTTATGCTGTTGATGACTTTTACATTGTATACAGATATTATTTATGTTTAGACAAAAAAAATTATATTAATAAACATTAAATGAAAATTAAAGCAAAGTACATTAATTAAAATTAACAACTAAAAGCAACATGACATGCTTTCAGTTAATTCATGCAAAATTTAAATTAATAACAAATGTTGATTAATCCATTATTTAACAATGAATTTTCAATTAATAATAATTTAAATTTGATTTAATAACTAAAAAAAAAAATGAAAATAAATTATAAAAATATTTATATTATAATTAAAATGGATAGTACATAGTAGTTTGTTGATTTATAAGTCGTACATAATCATTATTAAAACAAAATATAATTTAGCCATTTCATAAAATTGCCAAAAAATAAGTGAAAAATAATTATTTATCATTTATTCAACGGTAAAGCCACATTAGTTATATTAATAATATAAAATAAAATAAATTATTATAAAAACTACTCGATGGCATATAGTAATATAAATTATTTGTGGAAACGGTTTAGAATTTTTGTTTTAAATGATAATAATTATTTGAAAAATTATTTACAAATTGTATAATTGTAACTAGTGCTTACAGCGATATATAAAATATATTTTAATGTGGTGACTATAATTATAATATATAATAATAAAAAAATTATTAAATTAAATTAAACAGTAATTCCAACAATAAAAGCTTTATCTATTTTCACCAGTTTTAAACCTGTTATAATATTTTCTAATTTTTATGACTAAAATTTATAAAATTGCATTAATTACGACCAAAAAAAAAAACAACTAAAATTTATGTTAAATTTTAATTACATTTTCTATTTATTTGTGAATCAGTTTCTGTTATCAAAACTATGTACATTATCAAATTTGATTGACCACACACACATTATTTATTGAAAATACCAATAAAGCAACAGCGACCAATGTTGCTGCAAAAAGGGTATAATTTAAAACTAACAAAGTCTGATGCATGCTTACAAATTAGTATTTAATTTTGTTTTGATAATAATTTTATACCAAATTATAAATAAAATATAAATGGAAAGTTGATTTTAATGTAAAGCAATTTCAAATTGACCGGTTTGGATAGAATTATCTCTGCATAATGCAATTAAATGTTGACAGTAGTTTAACCTTTATCGATCATCGTATAGCTTTGATATGTACCAACATCAGATTTTATTGATTTTTCGTGTATATTTTCGCGTATTTACATAATTTTATTTATTTTTGATTGAAAATTTATTGGATAATGTTACTTTTATGTTTCTAAATCCAATTTTATACTGAAATAATGAATTTTGATTTTATTATATAATTTCTGTTCAAAAGTATTTGAACAATTCTAAAAAACAAAGTATTTTTGTTTCAAAATTATAAATTATTTTATTAAAATAAAGTACTTAATATAGTTGTGATTTCCCAAAAGATTTTACATGCAGCCTATTTTAGGAAATAGGCTGTTAATTACAAGCAAAACAAACAAAACTATCTTAAAACAAAAACAATCTTTCGGAATTTCATTATCAAATATATATTACAGGAACGTCGAAGCAATAATTTTAAAAAATTAAAAAATTTCATATTTTTCAAAACGACAGGTAAAGAAAAATACCGGAAGGGTTTATTACCTTATTTCGTTTTATTAAATTAATTATATACTAATAAAAATAATATTTATAATAACAATAAATGTTGTGATTTTATTATTAGAAAAAGGATAAATTAAAAGTAAATAATATTTAAATAAAAGTAAAAACAAGGTTCAGGCAAAATGAGGATAGGTAACAAGAACAACAATATACTCTATTTTTATTAAATAATTCAATTCACTACCTTTTTAGACTGCCAAAATATAAATAATTAAAATTATTCACAAAAAAAAAAAAACGATTTAATTTATAATGAGAAAAGTTTCAAACCATAAAATTAATAAAAAGGAAAAGTAATATCCTTTAAAATAAAAAATATGTTAAACATAGTGTAACATAGGTTTTTGCTCTGAATTAATGAATTATGGTAAAGATTTTGGATTTTTCATCCAAAACAAGGTATTTATTTTGCTTCCTTCAACAACAACAACATAAATGTAATTTTTGCTGATTATAATAACAAAAATTGTAAAAAATTAAACAATTGACAACGTTAATAAATAAATAAAAATAAAATTTAGCTTTTGAGGATACTGTTAATAATTTCCAATGTGTACAATAAATTTTTTATCTCTGCAAAACAAGTGCTTTAACATTAAAAGATAATATTTCTCTTACTGTTCTATACATCCATTTCTAAAATAATAATCAAATAAATTGCTTTTACATCAAGCATTATATAAAAGAATTTTTATTTGTAAAAATTATCGAAAAATTCTACAAACAAAATATCACTCTTTAAATTCATTAAATTAAATATTTATATTTATTCTTTTCTTCACTTTATTATCTTCTTAACATTTCTTTGCTTTTATTTATTTATTTATTTATTCGGATAATGATGATCGTTTTATCTGCTTTCATTATTTAAAAATAATAAATAAATAATTTATTAATGACATAAAACAGTTGAATTTTAATTATCTAATGAAATTTTTGTGTCTTTTTGAATAATTTATGTAAAATGCGCAATTTAATGTTGTTATTTTTTTTTTATTTAAATTTCTAATTAAATATCCATTATAGAATATGTTAATGGAATTTAGTATCTGTAGAAATCGTTTAAAATAGTGGGGTATTTTGTTCGCTTTAAAAAAATATAATAATAAATAATGTTTTTGTCAAAATAAATTAAATATTCCTTCCTACATAATATTCTTAAAATTTTTAATAAAAAATACGATATAGTAATCATTATTTAAAGTTTATAATTATTATTATAATTATTTATTTTCTTTAAATTATGTGTTAATAAATTAAATGTAATTATTTCTTATTAATGGTTACTTATTTTCTTTATTTTGTGTTTTACCATTAAATTCTATTTTAACAGTTTAATGTTTTTATGGAAATTAAAGGGGTTTGCAAATAATACAAGGAATATATAGCATAACAAAAAATTTAAAGAATATTTATACAGATACTAAAAATCAATGACAAATAACGAGAAAGAACAACAACAAACCCCTAGTTAATTTTTTATTGCACAATTTAATGTTATTTCATTTAATTTAATTTAACTGATAACAAAATACTTTAAAATATATATAAAAGATAAGAAAATATAATTAAAAAAAGATTTTAAAAACAGAAAATAGAACAGCGCGATTAAAAAGCAATATTTATGTTCACATAAACGTTGTCAAGTGGCATTTTCCTTGTATTCATTTATTAATTGTTTAATTAAAATTCTGTTTAATATAAAAACATAAAATATAAACAAGCATAATAGTATTTGTACTATAATAAAAAAAAATTCATATTATTTATTGCAATTTATTAAAATCTATTAAAAACATATAAATCTAATTATATTACAATATTTATAAAAACCTTATAAATGTTAAACCGATTAAAGCTGTTTACTAAAGTAACACAAGTAGATTTAATCAATATCGCTGTTGGATACTGAGTTTAAAAGAAAAATAAATTTATTTAATTATTGATAAAAATCTAACCATGCACCAGTACTATCATCTTTCTGAAAAATGTTGCTCGAAAATTGTGAATATTTTATGTTAGTTAATAAAAAATTATTTTAAAAAAATACAAAGCTATATAAAAGATAAAAGAAGTAACTATCATAAGCATTAAAAATGTAATTAAAGTCAAAAAAAAAAATTAAAGATTTGTTTATTTATGCTTATCTCATAAATGCACTTATGCTAATATCTTAATTGTTGCCCTATTTATTGCTTCAATTATCTATATTTTTCAATTAAAAACTATTACGCTGACTGTTAATTCTATAACATTTTTGCATTCTTGTAATTTGAAAATTAAACTACAGCGAAAAATAGTATAAAATGAAAAATTCATGTCTTAAACTTTAATAAAACGTTCATAATTCCAAAAACAAATCCGTTCATTGCTTCTTAAATATTTTAAACTTTTAAAAAGTAATAATATAAGAACATTTATACTAGCAATACAGTTTTAATTTAAAGTTAACAGCATTATTTGGTCATCAATTGGCAGAGATCTATTGAATAAACGCCAAATTGTTTAAAATAATAATATTTTATGATAATAAAAATTCATTATTTCTATAGAAAAATATAATTGTTTAGTTTCTTTTTTTTTATGTTGAATTATAAAATATTTGCATTTTTAATTTTGTTTGCCAAGAACAAGATGAATAATATTACTTTTTGTATGTATAAAAATTGCAGCAAAAGTTATAAAATTTAACAAGAAATTTTTTTTTCACTACTTTCAAAGTAAATGATAAAAACTTTGTTAAAACAATTCGTATTTCTATCATTTAATCATTGAATTAAAATTGTAAACATCGTTAATTACAGTGCCATTCCATTTGAATTATGAACAGTGTTTTTATTTAAAGATTTATTGTTAATGTTAATTACAACAAAGAAAAACACTTTTGTATTTCCGTTGTAATAAAGCCAATAATGGCAATAAAACTAACAAAAAACTAGTATCTATAGTTACAACAACGAATCATATACAGGGTTTTCCAATAAGAGGTGTTATTTTGAATAGCCCGCTATTTCGGTAGATGTCACTTTTGAAGCTATCATTTGTTGACATTTGACAAGTAGAAACTACGCCATTAATAAAAATGGAACGATACACGCTTCAACAACGCATTGAAATTATTAAAATTCACTATAAAAATGGTGAAAATTTGGCAGAGACGGTTCGTAAAACTCGAAAATTTTTGGGTCGTCGTGAAGCACCTTGTCGGACCGCAATACAGAAATTGGTGGAAAAATTCGAGCTGTTGGGACAACTTAGTGATGTGAAGAATAAAATCCGTGCACGTCGTTCAAGAACAGCCGAGATTATTGCTGCTGTAGCCAAAAGTGTTGAAGAAAACCCAGGTTTGTCCATTCCTCGTCGTTCTTTGGAATTAGGCATTCCACAAACGTCATTACACCGTATTTTGCATAAAGATTTGGGTCTTAATGCTTATAAGGTTCAGTTAACACAAGAACTCAAGCCGGCCGATCATCAACAACGTCGTGTCTTTGCTGATTGGGTCCTTGAAATGCATGAAAATGATCCGGAATTTCATCGAAAAATCATCTTGAGTGATGAGGCCCATTTCCACCTCGGTGGCTTCGTCAACAAGCAAAATTGTCGCATCTGGGGCTCGGAAAACCCAAGAGTTATTGTTGAAAAGCCTCTCTATCCTCAACGTGTGACTGTTTGGTGCGGTTTATGGTCCGGCGGAGTCATTGGACCTTACTTTTTCGAAAATGAGGCTGGAGCAACAGTTACGGTGAATGGATTGCGCTATCGAGAGATGATTAATGATTTTTTATGGCCGGAATTGGATGGTATTGATCTGGACAACGTTTACTTTCAACAAGACGGCGCTACGTGCCACACAAGCAACGAAACCATTGATCTTTTACGGGAAAAGTTTTCGGACCGTGTTATCTCTGGAAGAGGTGATCACAATTGGCCACCGAGATCTTGTGATTTAACACCTTGCGACTTCTTCCTTTGGGGCCACGTGAAAGAGAAGGTCTACGCCAACAGCCCAGCGTCGATTCAAGACCTCAAAGATGGAATTCGTGAGGCTATCGAGGACATAGGGCAGCCACTTTGCGATTTGGTTATGGAAAATTTCATGAAAAGGATATGGTCCTGTAAGCGTGGTCGTGGTGGTCATTTGCCTGACGTTATTTTCCACTATTAATGGCATACCTTTCTCTTTATAATGAAATAAACATCCGATCATTTATATTAAAAAATGGCATTTTTTTTTGAATATCAAAATAACACCTCTTATTGGAAAACCCTGTACATATTAGCAACAGTAGAATAAACATCATTTTAGGATTTTGCATGTTAGAGAGACAAAAAGTCAACGTTAAAGTAAAATAATATAAAAAATGAGAAAATTTTCAATGCAATAATGTTCATTCAATTGGAGAACTTTCCATGTAGTTTTTTTAGACTATTTCAAACTTAAGTAGAAAATGTTTATAAAAATGTTTGAAAAATATATTCGATTCGTTGGAAAATGAAAAAATTTTAACATAAACTTTCTTATAGTTTATTTTCGTAGTCTATGCTTATCATCTAAGTTTAATGTAGTAAATAGTCTTTCAATTCCTGTAAAATTAAATATTTATTTAAAGTTTTCTTTATAGTCTTATGCTATGCAAAACGATTAATTTATATTTTACATAATATAGAAACTTGTTAGTTTTGCTTAACTATTTCTATGCTGAAAATAACATTACTGATTATTCTTTGATAAATAATTAATTAGATTTCAAAATTTAAGTATTTAATTTTTTAATTTTAATATACTTTTCTGCTATCATTTACAGAATTTCTTTTTATCTGTAGCCTACATAACTGTCATTAATAATAATTAAATAATTAATTTATGAAAAGCACAACAAATTTTTTCAAGAAAGCATTAATTAAATCTTTAAAAGTTCTGCGTAGATAATAATATTAATGATAGTTATAATTAGTAAAATATTGTTAATTTCGTATTAAATTAATTTTAACCTACAATTGTATTTACATTTGTGTATAGTTTAAACTTGGTGTCAATTTGTGATATATTTATTTTAGTGATTAGAATATTTAATTGCTTTGACAATACGTCCAAAAGGTTTGCATTTTATTACTTTATGTAAAGCCACTCAATACAGCTAGGAATTAACATAAAGCCAGATAATTCAATAATGAAATAAAAAATAATTTAAAGGTATAAGATACATGCGGTAATATGCTTTTAACATCAATCAAAATGTCTAACTTCTTTTTTTTTTGTACAATTTTATAACAATATAAGCAATTTAACACAATAATAATCAATCAAAATTTATAATAAAAAAAAAACAAAACCGCTGCAGGTGTTTCAAAAATTATAATTAAAATATTGACGTTTGATTTACTTACAAAACCACACAACGAAAGTTTAAACGTTTATGAGGTAATAAAGGCAATAAAACATCATAATATTTGTGAGAAACTCGTTGTAAAACTATTTTAAAGTGAAAAAATTAATTAAAAAACGAAAACACGTAATGGACATGCTTTCAGGAAAATAACCATTTTTTTATTTCATAAAATTTCAATTTAAAAAATAAATATGTAGTAAATAGCCATTATGCTATCGAAGGAAAGTAATTAATTTTTACACAAAAGCAACAGTTTGACATATTGTGAGAGAAAAATTTGTAATAAAAATAAAATATTGCAGAAGTAAAGAAAGAGGAACAAAATCTCACTAAAACTCATAAGAATGACAAGAATTGTTTTATGCTTTGATAGATGAAAAGTTCATTTTCCTTTTTTTAAGTCTATTTTTTAAATATTATAGGGAATTCATGATAATACAAAATGTTGTCGTTAAGTTTAAGAAAATTCTTATAAAAGAAAATAACCAAAATAATGTTTTGGCATGTTCAAAAGAGTCAGCATTTAGGACAAGGAGAACCTATAAAAACCTATTAAAATTTTGTATTTTAGGTCAATCTTTAATACGTATATTCAAATTAATTAGATTACTGAAAGAAATCGCACGATGGTTAAATTTACTTAACACAATCATTACATTTATTTTACTAATTTTACAAGCATTTTTATCATTTTATAATTTTATTATTACAATAAGATCACAATTTTCCATAAATATCTATTGTTCTTTTATTGCTGATTTTATTTTTTAAGTTGTTTTATAACGAACGACAAACTTTCTTTTAATATCATAAATTATTAACACTTTCAAAGGATATATACGTTAAATACGTTTAAAAAAATTATTTTATAATTTTTGCAACTTTCGGAGCGGAAACATAAAACAATAAACCTATTTCGTGGTAAACGTAGAACAAGAAAATGTTTGTAATTTCTATAAATTCACACCTATGAATAAATAAATAATTAAATATATATATTTATATATTGAAATTGAATAAAATAAACAAATAAACCAAAATGATTTTACAAGTGTTTGTCTATTGCAATCAATTGGTCTGATAAACGAGAAGCAAATGCGATATAGAAGATTCAATGTTATTTCTTTAAAATGGTAAACAAAAAAACGTATTTATTATTTATTTACTATATTTACTTAGTATTAAGTATATGCATTTATCAAGAATGTACAAGCTATGTTTGCTCATATGCAATACTTGTTTTTACCACTGCATTGCAAATTATACACATAAGAGGATTATTTAAAATGTAAATATACAAGTCTATTTGATTTTCTTATCTTGTACATTTTTTTTCTCTATTTTACATAGTTATAATCATAAATAATAATATAAATTCAACAATTTAGAATTCACTTTGTATTGGAATATATTTATAAAAAATACAACAAACAGCTAAAAATCTAAATATATATTGATTGATTATTCTACAATTTTTTTTGAATATAACCAAATTTGATTAAAAGTTTGAACAAGTACTGTAATGCTGTGAGTTGGATAGAAAAGAAAAAGCATGTAAATAACCCAAAACCAATTATGTGGCATTCAGAAATATCGTTACACTTTCAGTTAATTAAGTTACAGTTCCCTTTTAAAAGTAATTAATAATCTAATTAATTGTATTTAAATTAAAATTTGTTATTTTTTCCTTATTTATTCTATGAAAATTGTTTGAGTTTATCACAAACATTGTAAGGACAATTAATTATCGTAAAAATTCATAAGAACCAAAGAAAAGGATTTTTACATCATTTTAAGGTTGTATTTCCAAAAAAAAGGTAAATAAATATTTTATTTATTTGTATTATTGTTACTCAAAGGAATAAATTTGTTTACATTTTAAAGCAATTTCATTACAATTTTCAATGCCTGAATTTGTTGTCATAGATATGCAACAAAGATACTTGTAACAGAAAAAATAAATTTTTATTATTATTATGGAATTTTAACAAATAAAAATATTACCGTGATAACTTTTATAAAAAATAAAGTAAAAATATCTCAAAAGAATCTATTCAATTATAATACAAAGTATAGTGAGCTAACTGAATAATAATAATGAACAAATAACTTATATTCATTAAGGAAAAAAAAGTATCAACTTAGGTATTTAAGAGGAAACATTTATTTTCTTTTTAATGTTAAAGAAAAATGTAAACTTTTGAACTTTTTAAGTCACATGAAAATTCTTATTTATATTTAATTTTTTTCTTTATTTTTTATATGGCATATTTTTCTACTTTTGATGAAGTTTATATCAAAGAAAATTATAACAAAATATATATTTGATTATATATATTTTAAATGGAATTTCTTAAATGACTCTAAAAGAATTCAAAACGCACAAAAAATCATTTAAGTTTTATAAAAAAAATTGAAACTTAATGAAACAAAAAATAAGAAATATTTTTCAAAATTTATTTCAATTCTCTAATAAGACATCATTCTATCCTTTAAAGTAATTGTTTATAAAAATGCAAAGCTTCATCAGAACAATTGTCATGAAAGCTTAAAGTAATACATAGGCTAACTACAAAAATTTTGCGGTAGAAAATCAAAAAATATAATAATTTTTACTAAAAGTAAATATTGAATACCGAAAAAATGTATACAAATTGCTAAACTATTGTAATAAGATTACTATGTTTGTTGTAAGAAATAAAAGGACTTTCTGCATTAAACAAATAATAAATACTTTTCGGTTATAGCAGAGCATAGTTAAAAGTAATCGAAATTTAGTGTTTGTATAGATTAAGCTCTTTCTAAGACAATGTTTACACATTATTAACAATTTATTAACCACCCACAGTCAATTAGGTGCTGATTATAAAACATCCTTTTTTATATTCTGTTATAAAATAACATTGTAATTGCATTAAATTCTCTCTTTTTACTTATTTACCATAATGTTAATAGCATTAACGCCCATTTAAAAGAATCCTTTTGAATATAAATACTCTACAAAATTACAATTGCAAAATATACAAACATATATGCTTAACAAAACTAAAATTTAGATTAGGAAACTACATTTAGGTTAGTCATTATGGGACTATCATCACTGTTGGGCGTCAAAATACAAGACACATTTATTTTCAAGAATGCAATTTAAGTTAATAATAATGTTTAACATAAGAAAAACATTTCGATTATATATATATTTATTCATAATAGTAAACTTTAGAATATATATTATATTATAGAATCTTTAGCAATTGCTTAGCTTAGCTCTATTTAGTATATATAGTGTTATTAATTGTAATTATAAATATTCATCGAAAAAAAAAGTCTTTAAAAGTAACATCATGAAGTGTGCTACTACTTAAGTATAATTAATAACATAATATTAATACCAATGAAAAAGATACATTTAGGCATGGATAATATGGATACAAAGAAATAATAGAAATGCTTGAAACGAATTTATTTTCTCTTTAATAAAAATTTCGAATCTTTATTATTTTTACCAAATAACAATATTTTTGCGACTAAATTAATATTATTTGTGATAACAAAAAGATTAAAAGAAACAAAAAGAGATATTATCTATTTAAATTAGGATGCTGAGCCTAGGAAAAAATTAATAATATAAAAAATGTTTTTAAACTTTTGATGATTATTATTATTTATTTTGTCTTTTAAATTCTCTATCTTTGAATTTTGATTATCATAAATCAATTTTAAAGTCAATTTAAAAAATAAATCTTCAATTTTTGATGATTTTGGTACTGTCTAAAGATACGTTACTATGTAATATAATTCCCTTTTATTCTAAGATATATTGATCTTTTTAAATCATATTTCATAATAAATATCTTGTTTATAACATACAAGACAAATATGATCATTTTGAGGTTGTTTTTGTTGTTTCATTGTATTAAAATAATATTTAAAACTTATATTTCTATTTCATAGTAAATATAGCTTACTGTTTGATACAAGATAAAAAGGAAAAATATGTTTTCAATAAAAGAAAAAAGGTAATGTGTTGGTCTTTGGGATTATGATAATTTCTAGGATTTTTATAATAATAATATCACTATGTTGTTTGTTAATATTTGGATTTATTTATTGTGTGAGGTTTAAAAAAAGTTTATTCTAACAAAAAAAAAGGAATAATATTATGGAAATTTAGGTGAGTCGAATCAGTGACATGAAAAAGAATAAGTTAAATTATGTGTTTCTATCATGATAAAAACTAATAAAATAAACAATTTATACTAGAGTAACCCAGGTTAAGATCGTCTTACGATAAAACAATCTATAGATACCACTATTATGTATTATTAGGTCTTTCTAATGACAAGATGTTTAAATAATTTTAAATTCCTTAACCTAAATATGCCTTTAATAGAAAATATGGATTTCATTAAATACATTAAATAAATTCATTTGAAGCAATCATCAGTATTTCACTAAATTAATAAAACATTGTGTTTTTTTAATTAAAATTTAATTTTTAAAAATACAAAAATAAATAAAATTAAGAAAAGTTTTATAATTAATGGTAAATATAAATTTTTTGTTTGGTTTAACGTAGCACTATCAGTCCGTAGTCAGTAGACAATCCACATAAATCATCATGGAAAATAGAAATAAAATTTGATTTAAATTCAAGTAAATATAGAGCGCATATATTTCAATATAATTTTTAATCAACATAAATAAAACCTCTCTTACGTAATTTAATATTATTCTATTTTATTGATTAAATTTCTATTTTCAATATTTATAAATTTTTTCTATTATAAAAGTCGATTATAATTAAATTTATATGAAATTGAAAAAAGTTTTTCCTATGTTTATTTATTTACGTTTTTTCATAATTCATAATCAATTTAAATAATTTTATAACAATATACCATTTATACTATACCAGTATAAACTGCATTGGGTAGTAAAAAAATCTATTGAAAATAAACATAAATAATTTATATATGATGGAAAATTGAAATAATAATAGAGAAATATAAGTTTTTATATATAAATTACGTGCAATTTGTACATAATATGTTTTTATTTTAATAAATATAATAATATTTTAAATGTAAATTAAATTGTACAAAAATTTATCACATGGAATTTGTTTCTATTGTAATTAAACTAAAATTACATATTTAATATTGTGTTAGAAATGAAATAGACATGACGATGTATTAATACAATTAAAGTGTCAATAATGTTAAAAATGAAAATTTGTTTAGACTAGTATAATGTCTAGACTCATGAGATATCTCGATATTTTACTAATTATTATTATGTTATGTATAATTAAAATTTTCCAATTACTTTAAACCTTATTTTGATAAAATTTCTAGTAAAAGTTAGACAGTGTTTTTCTTAAGCAATCAAGATCATTTATATCGTATTTAGTAGATGCATTGGATGCATTATAATACTTTTTGTTTTCTTTTTAAAATAATTAAATCTGTTTTTTTGTATTAATATTTTCTAATAGCATAGATATTAGCGGATATGTTAGCCAATAAATCAATTGATTATTTTTTGGTAAAAATACATGAAACGTGACAAAAGTTCGATAATAAAGCATTTACTAAAGAAAAAACTTTTGCGTAGAGGCGTTTCTATGTCACAAATATAAAGGTGAGTATATAACACTAATAATGATAATAATAACGAACAATAAGGCAAATTACGATAAGTAATAGGTATAGAAAAAAGAAAATAAAGACAAATTGACGAAGAAAATAAAGTAAATAAAATAAAATATTGTTAAAGTTATGGCATAATGAAATAAGCTTTCAATCAATTTTATTATTGAAATGATGTGATGATAATTTGAAAACAAAGTGTCAAAGCCGCCAAATATATAATGAATTGAATGAATAAAACGAATTCGCATCAATAAATCACTAAATTCAACGCGTCACTATTATTATTTATTGCAGGAACATGATGATGAGGATGCGAAAAAAGGTAAAATACAGCAATTGATGGGATTGACGCATTATAGAGCGGCACCATATGTCCTCATTTACGATTGTAATAAATTTCGTTTTCACTTTCACATAATTTTCTATTTTCTACGTAACCTTGGTAATTTTTATTGTTGAATTTTTAAAGATTGCAACAAAATTATTTCAAATTCCAATGCTTTTATTCAATTTTTTAAAGGATAATTCTAAAATAGAATTTTGTTCTTCTCATTTATCTCAGATAATCTGTGAATATTTGAGAGTTTTAATCAGATAATAAAGCATCATGTACGTGCCGATAAAACTTTTTTACAAATGATTCTATGAAAACACGTATGTTTGCACTTGTTAAAATAATATTTTCAATATATAGTTAAGCTCAATTCTAGATAAACATTTACACAACATGCAAAAATTAAACCAACTTGAGATGAAATTTAAAGTATGAAAAAATTGTTGTAACGAATTAGTAACAACATCAAAGGGTTTAAGTGGATCATTTCGCATCATTTAAATACTAGAAACATGTTTAGAAAATACTATTTGATGTTTTCACATTTAATTTAAAACTTTCTATTTTCCTCTAAATCATTTAAATCTGGGGGACAAAATGAAAAATGTTTTATTGATTTTTTTAAGTAAAAATAAAAATTTATTCATTGTATTTATGAAGCAGAAAATGATTAAATTAAATTGAATGGAATTTGAGAACCATTAAGACAGAGATATCTTTATTTGGTTATTAATTTTAATTGAATGATTTCTATTGAAAAATCTATTTAGTATTTATCATGTTTCGTTTGTTTCGCTTCTCAAAATTCCCGAATAACAAAATTTTAAATTCTTGTAAATACCATTATTATATCTATGGCAACAGTTACAAGTTGCGAAATGAAATAAAAATGTTGCTGCTGGTCCTTGGTACCTCGAAAATCCTTCAAAAAATTATTAAGCAGTATCAGAATTATTATCAAAAATGGTACAGTACAGTAATAATATCTAATAAATTCCTCAATCTAGAAAATTTTTGATAATTTAAATTTTTGTTTGATATTTTTCACATTTTCAATCAAAAGTTTTAAAGTATTAAAATCTTTTTTTTGCTTTGTCACTGACTTGAATTAATGTGAAAAAAGTTTTTCTTTATTCTGATTTTTTCCAGTAAAATTACATTCTAATTTCTTTGTTGTTCTTCTGTTAAAGTGGAAACTTTTATTCTGCAATTATAATTTATTTTTTGGATATAAAGTAAGTTTTAAAATACCGACAGATAATTTTTTGGTTATTTTTGTTTAATTTAAACAAATTAATGAAGATATTCTTATGTCCGTAGTGTAATCTTGTCTCTATTAAAAAAAAACTTCATTTCATATTTCAATGAATTGCAATAAATTTAATTAAAAATAATAAATATAGCTGATCATTTTTTATTTTACGCAACATGAAGGTTTTACCCGTTTTTTTCCTGTTTGTTCTCTCCAAAATGCCTTTTCCTCATATAATTTAGTTAATATTAAATTTATTAATCGTCGCTTCAAAAACCATTTTTTAGACATTAAACAAAAGGATTGGAAACAACTATAATTATGAGTAAACTGCTTTCTTGTCCAAAAGTTCTAAAACTTATGAGTTTAACGAAATTGTGGCAAAAACAGTTTTCTTAGGTATGTTTAAATTATTTGTTGACAAATATGTTTCCAAACTGAATGCACAAAATGTATTGTTCACTGTTTTATCTTGTTTGCATACTTTACACTGCTATTATTTATAACTTTTAAAACTTCGATCGTGCTGTTTATACCTCTAAGCTTATATTAAACTTTCATTATGAAAAATAATTCAAAATTGTTTTTTAAAATTCTAAAATAAGAGACTTCACAGGCAAACAATAATCTACTATCAGTTAGTTGAAAGAATTTTAAATATTATTTAATACGAATTCTTACAAAATTTTAACGAAAAGATCTTCTTCATCTTTTGTGAAAATTTGAATTGTTTTTTGGAAATCATGGATTATATATTTTAATTGCAGTGTTTTTAAAGTTCAATTTAATTAATAAAATTTATTTTTAAAACACAACGAATAAATGAGATTAATCCTTTATCAACTAAGGATAATATCATAGTGTTGGTTGCATCGTAGGACCGTCGAGCATAATTCAGACATTAACTTAACACAACCAATGAATTCGAATTGAATTTTAAACCCATTTTATTTACATATGAAAAAATTCATTTAAAAAAACATTTTCTATATCTAAATATATTTATTGATTTAAAAAGTCGCAAACGTGCTGCAGTGCACTCGAAGTTTTATTTTACAGTTTAAGCTGAGCTTTTGGTTATACATATGCATTCGTATATATTTAATTTATTAGATTTGTAGCCAGTACCTCAGTTTCTCTACCTTTTTCTCTAGCTTATCCGCTTGTACTACGTTTTAGTATTGCTATAACTTGATTTCTGATTAAAGTATTATTTCAGATAAACGTTTTAATAAAATATCAAGCTTGAATTCTTCTTTGTTCATTAATATATGTATTTATATAGCAAAAACATTTTGCATTATTTGTTGTTGGCTTACTATTTTCATTAAAATATATTCCTTATTATTTATTTATGCATTTATAAAAACCTAATAAACACATCCAGATCAACAACCGAGAAAGTTCCCCTAAAAATCTTAATGGAAAAATAACCAAAACTTATTTAACTGCAGAATTTTAATTATAAGAACATAAAATATGAATAAAACTTTAATTTTTGCTACTTATAGTATGTTTTGTTCGTTGTTTTCTTGTTTTGATGTATCTTAAGGAATTGTCATTAAATATTTGATGTGTTCTTATTTAATTGTTTTCGTCTTTTGTGTAAAACTATATAAAGTAATAAAGGAATTAATTAATAATAAAGTTTTGCATTACGTACATAATAAAGTAAAAACGACAAACAATGAAATATATAATCGGTTTTACTTAGCATATAATGTTGTTCAGCTACAAGATCCAGCTATGCAGGAATTAAAAATATACAATCTTTGATAAAATCTACTGTAAGATTTTTATTTCAATTTTTTTTCCAGTATTATGGTTTCGAAGCTATCCAGTAAAATTTTGAAATAATATTATAAAAAATATAATCAATCGTTTCAATAGAAACAGCCATAATCATTTTATTCTACTAATATAGAAAATATTAATTTCTCTATAAACTCAACTGAATTTTAAAAAAATATAGAAACATTGTTGCATATTATCCATGCACAAAGAAAACATTCAAAAGCTTGGAATGGAAACTGAGAAAAAACTTTTATTTAATTTAAAGAATACACAAAATCTCTATTAATAATAATATTAACTGGGGAGACAAAAGGAAAAGACTGATAACGAGAATAAACTGTAGAAAAGTTTTTCTTTAAAATAATTTTGTTTTTTAAATTTAATCATAAAAATAAAGCACAACTTTACATCGGAATAAAATTTTATACAGAAAGTTTCTCCAACTGAGTGAAATTTTATTTTACTTTATTGTCGATGTTTATCTTCTCATTCCTGGTTATGGTACATAATTTGGCTTTATATTCACATGTGGAAAATTAACAAAAAATTATGAGAACTATATACTGTGATGTGTTACGAGTGGTGTAATTCCTCTGCACCAAACATAAAACGTCGCATCGGTTATAAATGGTGTCATAACAGAAAAGTCTACACAACTAACATTATTTTTATTGTTCTTATTGGCATTATTACAGTTGAAAGGAAAAACTATTTTATAACAAAATTAGAAAAGTTTTTTATTACTTGTTTTTCACTATTTTAATTATTATTTGTAATGTCTATGGAAGCACATGAATCTGATAAAAGACAACTCAAGTAAGTTATAAAATCATAAAAATATTTAAAAAATTCAAGAACAAATCCTTGTAAACAGTTTACAAATGGTAACAATTATATCAAGTCGATGATGGAATATTACTATTATTCTAAATTCTCTGATTTTTTCTAATCATCTAATCTAATAAAATGCAAAAATACCCAATAACATTCTTATGCTTTAATTAAAAATAAATTTAAACTTGTTTTTGACATTTTATAATGATAAACTAAAAAAGCCAAACAAGGTGGCTGCACCACATTTATACCATTATATTTGATTGTACATTTATTAAATAAATTTAATTAAATTACATAAATATTGTACTAATTAGTCAAATTTAATTATTTTAAATATAATTTTCCCATTTCCATCTCTGTGGTTTTTAATTATAATATTTGTTGCAAATAACTGATGGTTTTTTATTTTTTTGGTCCATTTAAATTTAATTAGTTATCGTTCATCTGCAGAATTTTAAAATGTATACATTTTCTGATAGAAAATCAATTGATTTTATTTTAAAAACCAATTTTTAGTTTCATTAAATAAATACTGATGAAAAATAAAATATTATAATTAAGCAACGGCAATGTAAACATCAAGTGCAACCGTTATTCCTTTATAATCAATAAAATTTCCTTCTACATTTTCTTCCAATAAAATTAGTATGTATTTAGATTCATTATCAATTTTCTTCATATAAATCTAATTTACTTAAATTTTAATCAGAAATACTCCTTTTTCATATGGGCATGCACTGCGGATACCTTGTCGCAGAAGATACAGTCGTTTTTCATTGCTAAATTACGCAAGACGAAAAAAAACTATTGAACCAGCATACATAATCCATTAATCGAGAAACAAACAAATCACTAATCATATCCATAATCAGTTCTATTCACTTTTTTTGGCAATGATTTATTTTTTATTAATACATAAAATTCTTAAACATGGAACTTATATTATTAAATTAATATAAACGAAAAATTCAATATTTAAAGAAAGTCTTTAAAAAATTTTATGGTTTATGGTATTTCAGATAATAAAAATAAAACTTTTTATTTCCCTAATAAAATTAATTATTTGTATTTTTATATAATTTATTTTATAATAATATTGTTTAAAAAAAATAAAGCAACGAAAGCAGATAAACCATCATTATTCCTTTATTTTCTACATAAATAAAGGAAGAAAACACAAATGAAATGGAATTGGGGTAAATAAAACGAAAATGTTCTAACAACGATTCGCTCAATTACGTTCCTAAACGAAACAAGATCGATAATTTGCATTGTCAGTAATGTTTATTCGTTGTTTTATTGTTATTTTATGTTATCAATTGCCAAAATTTTATTATCTTAAGAAAAGTTTTCAAGAGTTTGAAATAAATAAAATCAAATAAAATTAATCTTAAATACGTTTTCCGATAGCAAGAAAAGTTTATTAAATGTTTTTATCTAGATCTAGAATTCTAGGCGTTACAGTATTGTTGTTAAGTCAAAAATTAAATTTAAATAATTTAATGAGCAGGTTTGTCAATGTTTTACTTTTAGAATTATCTTCCTGTGATTTTATCGCTCTTTATTGCTGTTAAATTATTTTTTGGATTTATTTTCTTTCTGATCGAAAATTTAAAACCAGAAAAAGATAAAATTTTTAAGGAAATATTTTTGAATTAGTTTTTGTCAATTTTTGTTACCAAACGTTTAAATGATTCAATTTTCCTGGTGAAATAAATATTTTAACTGTATGCAATTCCAAGTGGTTACAGACCATAAAATTTTATTTGGTTCTGTAGGAAAAACAGATGAGATATTAAATTCCAAACATTCACGTTCGTTAACCATAGTTGTGGTTTTGTGAATGGATACATTTCAAATATTATACAGATATTACTAAATTGTAGTCAAATGAATTTATGCATATAATGTCACGTACATATTTCCCAACATAAATCTTTAAATATGAGATAAAAACATTTTTATTTTTTGCTTTTATTTTCGTAACAGATCTTTGATGATGTCGACAACGTCACGGAGATTTAGCACAATTCAACTACATTTTTATAAACAGACATTTAATTAAGTAATTAATGTTATCTTGACGTCAATTATTCTAGTCAGTTGATGGTAATTCGCAGTTTAAGGAGGTTTTACTAGTAAAAATTTCTCATCAAAACAATATATATGTGAGTTTAAATTAAATAACGAATATCTAGTAAAATCAAATAAATTTTTATGTCCTTTCAGCAATCCCACGTTAATCTTCTACGAAAAAATTAAATATATTATTTTAATAGCTCCTAAAATTATTTATTGTACACAAAGTATGATTTATACAGTGTGTTTGTGTGTACATTTACATTTAATGATCCTTCATAATTCATTACGACGATATGCGAAAACGAAATGTTGCTGATACGTTCAAGTCGATGCCTCATCCAATGCCGTCATTAATGTTTTATTACTCGTCATCATCGTCATTGTAACATCTCGCAGCGCAAATAAACAATGTATTTTATTCGATTATCAAAAGCTATTATTTTATCCCGTTCTCCTTGTATTATATAATAAATAAATTACTTTATTAATTAAATAATTAATTACTTATTAAAATTAAATTTAATTATTCGCTTATTTTTCATTTATTGATTTTATTACAAATATTTTTATTTCTTTCGATTTTTTTTTTGTTTACCATTAGTATTTGTGCTTGTTTGATGGCAAATTTTGAAACGTGATACGAATAACTTTGGTCTCGTTTGACCTATATTCGAATAAAATTTTATGGTTTTTTCGCTTACTTTTACCCGTTTTTAGGAGACGACTGTTACTGTAGTTTCATTTTTGCCTTTGTCCTATTTTTAATGATTATTCTGCTATTTTAACAATAGAAATAGATATTTTTCGTTTTTAGACCAATTTAATTTAATTTCCTGTTTTTACGTTTAAACAGAGTTTTTGTTTAGTTTTAAAGTAAACAATATCGAGAAATTTCTGTCATTAACTCTAGTGTTGTTTCCCTGCATATAAAATATAAAAATACTTATTTTGTATTGACAATATGGCATATTAAGACATAATATAAAATAAATGTCAAAGAAATTTAGATTAGAAATAAGAAATTTCTCACATTTTTGTCTAATGAATTTTTGTTTTGATTTTCAATTTCTATTCTTCTTTGAATCAATATATACAAATCAATAAAATATTAATTATATTATTAATTTAATTGTTACGCTTATTTCATATAAGAAAAATTTTCTTTAAAATACAATAAATATTAGCAATATTTCAAAAATAAATAAATTAGCAATATTTCAAAAATATTTATTTTTATATTTGCTTGGTTATAATTTTTAAATAACAAATTTTGATCACGTTTAAAAAACATAAATAGAATTGAAAAAACTGGTGGTTGTTACTACGCTTAAAGTAAAGAATTCTCTTATGGTGTTCACAGTGGTTAAAGCCGAAACAATAATATAAATATAATACAATAAAAATAGACTTGTTTAATGAGGCGACACTGAAGAGTACAGCAGAAGACAGAATTTTTATTAATAGCAGAAAATAAAAAAAAAAGTATATTTTGTACGCAATTTGTTAAATTATTTATATTTTTACTCGTGTTGTTTTCGTCTTGTTAAAACAATAAGAATAAATATATTGGTTTGTTTGTTTGTTCAAAGTTTCCACAACAAACAAAACAGCAGAGAATTTGTACCAAGAAAATGATTATATTTTTATTTTCCATTTTGTTAATGTCATGGGAGTATTTTTGATTGGTTTATCATCGGATAATAAACGGAAAAGTAGAAAAATAAAAGTTTATAAAAAATATCAAAAAGTTTGACATATATTGTAGCACGGTTCATCCTTGTGCCCACATGAATTGTATGTCATATTTACAGTGAAAAAGAATGGATTAGCAGCATTTACCCATTAAAGTCTAAAATAAAATTGTTATTTTTGTTATGTTTTATGGTAAAAAATTTTTATGCAAAAAGTATAAAAGTAATAAAAAAATTTAACTTATTATGGTTAAGTTTGAGTTTAGTTAATACCTTGCTTATAACAAAATTATCTGGAATCGATTTTTTTATATTAATGATTAAGCTGATTAATCTTTTTGAACATATTTTTAAAAATAATTAATCATTATTATTAAAAAAAGATTTGTTATAATAAACAGAAAGATACAAAAGAGCAAACAAACTATTAGCGGGATATCATTTGTAACCTCAAATCACACGTCATATGTCGATTTTATATATTGAATTTGTTGCTTTTATTGTTATTCTAGCATAAATTTTTCTATTTCCTCGAATAGTAACAATTAATTAACAACTATAAGTATTCCTATGGCATTACTTCGTTTCCAGTCTAATCATTTCATAGATAACTAAAGATTGACTATATGAAATATGATTTATTATCAAGAATATCCCAAAAATATAAAGAATAATTAATATCTGAATTTATTTCGTAATAATTTTTCTATATTTCATTGTTATTATTTTAATTCACATGAGATTATAGAATTCTGCCGAAATTTGTTATGAAAATAATTCCAAATGACTAAACAATAGTATTAACTGTACACTTTGCTTTTCCGAATTATAACAAAAAACCAAATTAATAAAATTGAGATTTACAAGCAGTAATAAGCTGTCCGATTATATCCACCTGAGAGACAAACTTTCATTAAAATATGAAATAAAATTTATAACATCGAAGCGAAACATTTACTATTTCCAGACATGAAACTTAATATTAAGTTATCTTTTCAGTTCAAACTTATTTGAAATGTTTATAACAAAATATATAAATAAAAAGGAAAATTTGATTAAGAAACAAAACATAGAATGACAACTGGTATTTCCCTATTGGAAAATTATAATTTATTATATTTTTTTTCGCTTTTTAATGAGAATTTATGTTTCACTTTGGACTTTTGTCTGTTCACAATATAATTAAAAATAATTGAATTGAATCGAAATAACACTAAAGAAGCACAAACATTATAAACAAGAAAACTAAGCGAAAGCGCAAACATGATTGTTTAAATCGTTAAAAAGTTTTTAATCAGCTTTTTATATTAATTATTATTTCTTTTCCTTTTAAATAAAGCTTTCTTATTTATTTTCTTTCTGCTTTTTTAATTGGCTTCTTACGTAATTATTTTGTTATTTCATTTCAACGATTTAATTATATTTTTGTACTTGTTAAGTAGATGATTTGCCAACTTTATTCAATTTACATAATTTGTTTACTTATTCTTATTGTAGATTTTAGTTAAAAGTGAAATTATCACAAGCTTTTACTTTAATGTAATATTTAGTGTATTAATATTATATTTAATTATGTCTACTTGTTAGAAGGATTATGTTTATTTACTTTGCGAATATATTCTGTTATTCAACGCGTAAAAATTCTAAGAAATACACTTTATATTTTCGGTTTGTTTATAATTTTATTCTGTGGTTTGTTCTTAGAATAGCTCCTCGACACCTTGAAGTTATTTTTATTGTTTGTTCGATGTTACGAAACCGTAAAAGAGAAAAAAATCGATCTTCATTTTATTTATTGATAATTTAAAAGGAAAATATTTCTCACGCATTCTCTTATCCAAATATATTTTATTTTATCTCTTGGAAATCTGTGCATGTATTTGTATGTTATTTTCAGCGACATATTTCATACTTTTATGTATAAAAGACATGTGTACTCATCCTTAACCTTCTCACTTTGGTATTCTTTTTTTTATGTTTTCTATAGAAATAAAAATATTGATACGTAGAATATTATGATTTATTGATAAATATTCGTCTTCGCCATTGTCACCATGTTTTCGACTCGTCAACTAAACAATCAAATTGATTGAAAGCTTCTTTTTTTTCTTATCTTTATTCACTGTGTTTTTCTTATTTGATTTAAGATGAGTTAAATTTTTATTTTCTTTTTTTAATAAAACTGCAGAAAAATGATCAATTTTTTTGCCTTTAATAAATTTGTTGTTCACTATATGCCTAACTTTCTGGGAATACTAAAAAGTTTTCTTGATTGATTTTTTTTGCGGGCTTTATATTTTTTTAAATTTCTAACTTTAATAACTAAATATAAAAAATTGTTGTAATCAATAGTATAATTTTTTTCCTAATGACAAGTACAGTGTTGTTTGAAATTTTCTAAATTTGTAATTATAGTTTATGTTTATTATATGAATTATAATTTGCATGTTGTCATTAATTTTTAAAGCTTTTAAAGATAAAATACCGAAACTTGATGATTTATTATTTGTTTTTGTTCTTCATTTATTCCTATATGTTTTTAACCAGAAAATCTTTTAAATTTTCTGCCGTCTACCTGTGATATAAATAAAAATACAGTATTGAAATAGTTTTTTAAATTTTTTAGGTTTTTATAAAAAAAAATATTATTAGCATTCATAAATAATGTTAAATATTAACCAAATAGATTTAATTATTTTAATAAGAACTATAAAAATATATTTTTTAGATTTCAATTTATTACAAAATAAACTCTAAAAAATATAAAAAATAATATTGAAGAAATGTATTGTCTATTTACTGGCGCCTCCACTGGTAAGCTTTATATAAATAAACAAATTAATATTGTACGTCGTTTATTTTTATTATTTCGAAATATTATTATTATTATTATTATTATGGTCGAATTCTTTTGTTTGTGCAGAAAACACTTGATTGGGAGACAAAATGATCATCATCATAACCATTATTATCACCATAATCAAATATTATTTTTATTATTATCGTTCAAAGGAAAAACACACAAAACCACATGAGCACGTAATATAGAATGCTGTAATGAAAAAGAAAAACATCAAATAAAATTGTATATAATAGAGTTGCCTTTACTACGTGATGGCAATAATATTTTATATCTTTTTTATTTATTTATTAATTTTTAATTATATATAGATTTAAGCAGACATATAATATTTAAAAATAGAATAAAGGCTTCAATATTCATTATATATAAATTTTCTATTTTATTATTGATTATTGATTATTGGCTATTTGTCTTTTTGAATTAAAAATATTTCAATAATTTATTCATGATGTATTCTAAACCATAAAATAAGTAGGTGGTGGGTGGTAATACTCTATTTTTTGTTTATCTTTTTGATAAAGAAAATATATATTGACTTAGAAATTATGTATGTTTTTTGATGTTATTTTTTTTTTTGAAAATTTAAATGGAATAACCAAGATAATATAAAATATTTTTCTTTTGATCAAGATTTTCTGCTCCCTTGTTTCTATTAAATTTTTACAATCATGAAATAATTTAAAAAATAAATAAATTTATTATTAAATACTGGGATAGTTTATTTTCCTTATAAAGAATTTTCTACGTTATTTTATGGTTTTTTTTTTATATGAATTTGCATGTGGAATTACAAGTGGAGGAGTTTTCTTTCCGAACTTCAGAAATTAGCTTAGCTATTTGTCAAAATGCAATCCAATCTTACTCATAATGTGGAGCGAAGGGCTTATTTCAAGCATTTTTAATACTTAATGACGGTTCTGTAATCATTTATAATTGTGTGTTGATTAGACTACAGTAATCTAGTCTGCTGGGTATTTTTTTGTAGACTTTTAGTGGTATCGGGATTCAAACCGACAAGCTGAAATTGTATATTTTGACAGATGCCATCGACTTAACCCATTTGGCCACCATCGCCCCAAGCAAATGAGATAGGATATAAATACTAATCTATCTAATAAGCTTTATTCTTATTGCTTAAATTTAACCAAACGATTTACTGTGTTATAACTCATCCTTAAACGAATAAAAAATATATTCATAATTTGGGATTATTGGTTGTTTCTAGGAATCTTTATCATCGCATAAAATGCAAGAGATGAAGATTGAAAACTAATCCATTTTATGTTGAGCGTACTTTTAACAATTTTTGAAAAATCAATAAGCTTTTGTATTTTCTTTCGAAAAGTATAGTAACTTTAGTTAATAATATAACATATGATATGAATAAACAAATTTATAAGTTTATGTTTTGATAAGAAAAATAATAATAATAATAAAATTTTCTTAAAAGTTACAACAGAAAAATAAATATATAAAAATAAATCTTACCAATAATCCGATAAACATGTATCACAATAGTAATACGAATTTTATCGACAAATATTTTATCCCTTCTCGCAATTTTCACAATTCTTATTTTTCTTTTTCAATTTATTTTTTTATTTTTATAAATATATAGATTTGTGATATTGAAGGCGAACAACTGTATACTTTATTATAGGAATTTATTTTATTATTTTTTCATATGATTGAATAAATGAAATTGATGAAAAACTATTTGTGTAAAACGTAATTTTAACAATTTTTTTGCTGCATATGAAGAAAATCAATTCAAATGACAAGACTGTATTCTCTCAGAAATTTTAAAGCTTTGATTGAACATTTTCGAAACACAAGAAATTTGAATACTTTAATTTCGTTTAACAGTTTTAAATCCTTGTTTGTTCTGCAAAATGTTAAAAAATTATTGAAATAAAAACTATAACATTATAAACACACATTTATTGTTATTAATGTCAGTTAAAATGTCACAAAATGCCTTTTCTATAGCAATATCTTTCCAATTTTTTTTATTTTTAACATATTTCGCAAGTAGTTATAACTACACAGTGTTTTTTATATTTTCTTCATATCAATTTTAATTTGCACTTAGTAACCTTCTTCAAGGCTTTTTTTATTAAAATTTTTCATTTTCTTTGCAAAAAACTCCGATAACAAAATAAAAATACTATTAAAGGTTGTCAACAGTTATTTATAATAAAATAAAACATCATAAATAATATTTTGCTATAAAATCAGGTCAATTATAGGGTGGTTTTGCATTGAATAAATTTTCTTTTTATAAAAAATTATTATTATTTATAAAGTAATTCTATTGTATTATTATCATGTATGAAACTTTGTCAGCTTATTGATTATATTTTTCCTGATGTTATTATTGCATATTGATTGATTTTTATGCAGTTAAATATGTTATGTGTAGTTAAAATTTATCAGTTTTGATTGATTGTTTTACCATGAAATCGATAGATATATAAAAATTTTAATTTTGTGAAAACAACATAATTTTATTATTTATAATAATATTATAAATGTTATTAATATATAAAATTATTTAATAGAACCACGAAGCATAAATTAAACGTTATTAATAATAATTGTTCATACAAATTTGGCTAATTTAAATATAATATTCTTTCTGTTATCATCTATATCCCAATAGGTTGAAATGTAACCATTGCAATTATTAATGTAATTATTACTATTTAAATTAATATATTTATATTTTTATTAAATTAAATCAAATTTATGGAATTTTACATTTTAATTTTTGTCGACAAATATATAAATTTTATATTTTTTTGTGTTACTAATGAGATACAAGTGTAACCAATATTATTTTTTATCATAAAATTATGAGCGTGATTACTATATAAATAAAAGTTATAGCAGGTAAATGTGGTTTTAATAATTTGATTGAAAAAATATTTTGGCACTTTTTTTAACTCGTAAATGATTGTTTTTTATGTTTAATTGTCGATTATTGTGTCAAAATTAGATTTTTTATATTGTTTTGACTTGTTTTATGTTTTTAAAACATCACAAAATATTTTAAATTTAATTGACTCATTTGTTGTAATTCAATACCAAATTTAAAAAAATTATTATTGCAAAATTTTGTGCTCTTTTTTAGAAAATAATATTATAAATTTACAAAGTGAAAGCCGTTTTTAGTGTGACTTAAATTTGTCCAATTATAAGAATAGTATAAAGTATAAAGTAAAAATTCTTAAGACTTTAATAATGCTAAAAATTCAAAATTTAACAAAAGAAGGCAAAAAAAATAAATTGCGACGAGTAACAAAAGAATTTATAAATAAACGGTCAGATGTGTTAATTTAATTATTTTTTAAGGTCAATTCTTTAACAGCTCAATTATAAGGGTTTATTTTGTGCAAAAACTTCTTTTTTTGTACTTCTTGTTGATTCCTTATTTAAAAATACCAAACTCGAGATAAGACTACAGGACAATGCAGGGAATTGGTAAAAAAGACAAAGAAACTCACAAACAAAAGAAAAAGTAAAAAGAAAACATGGGTCACTGGATTTTATTTAAATAACAAAGAAATAAATAATAATAAGGAAGTTTAGTAATTAAAAAGACATCTTTAAGGCATTAAAAGGTTCTCTATTCCAAGGAATTTACCGTTGAAAATGAGAAAACAACAAAAAAAGAGAGGAAAAAGTTTTTATAAAAATGTGGAAAACAGACAAACATTTAATTTTAAGTTTTTCGTGTTACATAAATTTTCTTTTCACACTGTTTTTCCTACTTATATTCTTCGTGGTTCATAAATTGTCAAAAGGCGATTTAACAAGAATATATAAATGGAAAATAAAAGTTATCGTTGTTATTTAATTTTAATTTTTAATATTTTTTTCTTTATTCAGGTAGAGATGGGCCGACAACAAGTATTTATTATTCTACATAACTAGATAAAAGATAAAAAAATATACATGGTTTGTTTATAATGAAGGTGCATGCTAATAATTCTTAAAGTAATTTTCGTTTTTAATTTTTTTTTTTTTTTTGAATTTTTAACGAATAAATCCCGAAAAAATCTTTATTCAGATTGCTTAGAAGCTTTGACAGTATTAAGTAGAATTATAATCTTTATATTTAACCACTATATAAATAATAATTAATTAAGTTAAATATTCAAATTATGGAAGTTTCTCACTCTGTTAAGGTTATACAACTAATTTTTTATCATTTTATAAATCGCAAATAATAAATAGTGAAAATATTAATCAATTTTTCACATAAGAAAAATTTATTCTTAAAATTCTGCACTTAGTCTACCAAAAAAGCATCTAACACTAAAACGTTTTTAAAACATAAATTAACTAACTTTCTACTTTATTTATTACAAAATTTATAACCATGAAAAATGGTAGAAGCAGGCACTTGATATTTTTCTTTGTCTTTATTTTTCTATGCTTTGTACTCCGAAAATAACAAAAATAATTCACCAGATATATGATATAGTTTTGCATTTTTAAATATATTGCACAGAAGAGATGCATCGCCATATAACCCTGTGTCCTGTATCATAATATAATATTTTAATTGAATTTATTACACTTTGAAAAGTTTAAAAATATGCTAAAGAAATTTTTTTATTATTTTGTTAATTATAAAATAATTTTTTCACTTAGTTGCTTTTATTTTCCTTTTTCCTTTAATTACATTAATTAATATTTACTTTTCATTATTTCACAAAAGGCGTCTTCAAACTGTTGAATTTTAATTAATTAAACAATAAAAACGTAATAAAAATAATTTTAAAAACGTGTTGAAAATTCAGCATATTGTTAATAACCCTACACAGTAATTATTTTTAATTTAATAAATTAATTTTTCTTTCATAATTTGTTATTTATTGTGTGTTGATTTTAAAATAACTAAATAGTGTTATTAGAACAAAGAATATTTTATCAAGGTTTGTACAGTATGTAAGATTCCTGATGTTTGTCATGAAATCATATATTAAATAAACGTCATAAACAATTTCCGTTACTGTTTCATTGATCTTATTTCTTATTATTTAGTAAAATAAATGCATTAACAATGTTATTCTTTTTTACATCAAAATAATATGTTTTAAATATTGACGAATAACAAAAATCAATGTAAAATACAAAAGGTAAATTGTCAAACACATCAGCATGTGTCCTTCATGTGTAAACTGTTGTTACTATATAATTTATATTTATTTGATAAACTTTGCTAAAAGTAACTGTGACTTTTACTTACTTTCATCTTGATGATGTTTTTGTCATTACAGACGTATTTTTGAAAAATATTTGCTTCTAATTGGTATATTGTAAATTGAAAAGTATGTTAATGATACAATAATAAGCAAAACAATACAATATCATAGAAATATTTTATAAAAAAGAACACAAGAATAAATTAAAGGAAACAGCAATAAGGAAAGAAAACATTTTTTAATAATGTAGCCGCTAGGTAAATTGTTTTATTTCTTAAAATAACAAACCATGTTTCTACATACAAGTGCTAGACCTAACACATATCATTAGTAAAGGTTAGTTATGTTTTGTTTCTTATAGAAATTGAATTCAACAATAGGTTTCACATGTACTATATGTATGACTTAATAAAAAAATTCAACACAACTTCCAAAATATACAAAACTTTCTCTGTTGTATCCAAAATAAATGTAAATAATTGAAATATGTTAACAATCAGCAGATGCTGCTTTATTTTAAAATAGCCTAACCCCAACATGTTAGTTTAAGTGAAATTATTTTATTTTAAAGAATCAAGTAAAAAAGAAAAATAAAAAGATTTAGAATAAATGAAATAAAATTTTCCTGTTTTATAAACTCTATCGGTTATTTTTTATTTTTTGCAAAATAGTGAATGAATCGTGCATGTCGTTAAAAGCATTATATATATATATATATATATATATAAATTCTGATACTGGAAGAGACACAAATATACAAATGCTAAAAATAAATACGACAAGAAAAAAGGACAATGTTGTTTGGGATACATCAATAATAAAATAAAAGAGAAAAATAAAGCAAATATGAATACAAATAGAGCATACACATCTGCTGCATGTTTTTTGTATTCTAAGGATTTTTTTTTTCATTTTTTGTTTTAATATTATAAAAAGGCTACACCACCATGTAACTTTACAGTAAACAAAAAAAAAACAATTCCGTTTTACATAAAATACTAAAAATAGCTTTGAAATATATTTTACCCAGAAAAGCGATAATCCTAAATAAAATCTGAAACAAAATAAAATACCTTAAAAATATAATAAAAAAATTAGGTCAGTTATATTTGCGCTGAACTAACTAAACAGACAGATCTAACTAACACTTGAAAAAAGAAAACATAAATACCACAAGTCTCTGAATTGTGTTTTATATGGCACATGTGCTCGAAAAATATAAGTAAAACACTGAGGATTAATTCATCATTATTTTCTCTGTTTTCTTTATTTAATTCTTAGGTCCCTATTTTTCATTTGGTTTTTTTGCCGTGCTTTTCATCATTTTAAATTATTTTTTAGCAAAATTAAAAAAATATATACTGGAATATATAATACAAAAATTGGAAGGAAAAATATAAGAAAGAAATATTTATTTATTTATTTATATTTAAATAAAGTAAAATTTAACCTTGAATACTGGCAGTAAATCAATTAATTTACCATCGCACTTTGGCAATATTTTTTATCGTAATTTTTATTTTTGAAGTACATTGATTCGTCAAGGTAAAAAAATGTTACTGAACAATTTAATATAGTTTAATCTAAATTCGATTCTTGAAATATATAACTGCTTTCTAAACATTAAATTCTTCTTTTTTTATTTAAACTTCAAACAAAAAATAAATCTTTTTTGTTTGATAACAATAACAATTAAGGCAATAAACTGTCACATAAAATAATGTTTATGCAAATGTTACTAAAACAATTCATTTAGTTCCACTTTGCTAAGTAGAAAAGCAGTAAATAATCACAAAAAAGGTGAAAAAAATTATAATTCAAAAGCTAAAACAAATTTGAATATGAATATATAAAAAAATAATTAATTATTCATTATACAACGTTGTGTAAATATCACTTTCTTGCATTGTGTGAAATATCAAATTTACATAAAATGTGATTTTAGTACTCTAAGTAAAATATAACCAGAAAATAAAGCACTAACCACAAAACACAGTAATAGCAAAACACCATAAAGAATATGTTTAACAAAGACTGATGGTTAAAAATAGATGATGGAAAAAAAATAAAATAACTCTATTGTAATATATAATAAAAGCTAAAAAGACGAAGATAACTTACTAACCACCTCTGTGTGGCCACACAACAATACAAGAAAATTCCTTTCATTACATACACAATGGACAGTTTTAAAATAAGAATAGGATTTTTTATACTTTAGAAGAGTAGAAATTGTAAAGAAACTAATAATAGATTGTTCAACACAAAAAAACGTAAAAAGAATTTGATATTTTACTTGCAAAAGCTGTGCTTTTAAGTTATTTTAAAAAGCGTTTTAAGTAATTATTATTATTTTTTAACATTTAACTCTAACTATTTACTCAAACTTTATATACGATTGTGAAAAGGAATCACATAAAAAACAATTTACTATGTTATTTTGACTGCTTTTACACAACCTAAGAACATTTTAATATTATTTTGAATGTATATAATGCTAATAAAGTACTTAGCACACGCAGTAAACAATAACAATTTATTATTACGGATTTTATTAACAAAATAAAACATATTTCAAAGTGAGATAAATAAAATAAAATAATAAAAATCTGTAAAAACAAAATCATTAAAAATTTAAATAAGAAAATCCAAGTAAAAATTCTAAAGAAATATATTCTTAATTCAAATAAATTTTATTTTATTCTACTTTGTGTTATTAATTCTTCGAATAAAGAAACAAAAAATCCAATAAAAAAAATTTATATTTTTCTCTATTTTTCAATAAAAATTCAAAAGAATAGAAAAAAAAGTTATCAAATCAAAGAAAACACAATTTATATCATTTTCATTCTTTTCATTCCCTATTTTATTATATTTAGGATGATGATTTCTCGTTTAACGAACATATTGCCATGAGATAAATAAAATTTTATTAACTTGAGACGAAGATAATGATAATAAAAAAAAAGAAATTTAGTCAATATAAAAATAATGTAAGAGGTGTTACCCAAAAAAGCATCGTACAAAAATATTAAATCATATAATTAAACTTTAAATTATATAAATAAAAGTGACTGAAGCACAGGTAAATGCTTTAAATAGTCAGTTCGTAATGGTTGAAATTTAAAACAATAAAAAATTACGTACGTGATGAAAATAACAAATTTGTAATATTAATTACATACAATAAAGTTTAATATCCAGAACTTTATTAATTAATTTAAAACAAAAAGAAACAATTAAATTTATTTATTTAGGTTTTATTTATTACATTTTATAATTAAATTATTTTTTAATAAAATAATAAACATTGAAAGTTTTAGTAAATTTGAATAAAGTTATAAAACTGAGTATATTTGTTATAAATATTTTGTTTATTATTCATAATTGAATTTACCATAATTTTTAACATATTTTTAGAATAAAATATTGTTATAAAGTTAAAAATATTTTTTTGTCTACTTCTGTCATGTTTATATATTTATGGATCTTTTTGACCTGTTAATTAGCATTTTTTAGTTAAACACTGACATGTTATCGACTAGAATTACTTAACACCAGACATTATTTGGTATTAAGGTAAGCTACTAAATGATGTTTAATTAGCAGTCCTCACCATTTAACTGACAAATATTTCTTCAGCTACTAATGTCTGTTTTTTTATAAAAGATAATCAATGGATTTATTTTTATAAAAATGATAGCATAATCTAGACAAATTTTATCAAAATAAATCCCCTATATAATCATTTAAATAAAGTTTTAACTTGAATCTAAATTGAAAAACCAAAAACAAAAGCGCATTAATCCTGATGGATTATTATTTTCATATGTGATTCTTTTATTTTATCAACTGTTCAGAAACGATTAAATTTTCAACAAAACTTTAATCCTACAAATAAAAATATATATATCATCCTAATTTTCAATTTATATGCATTTTATCATTTTTTTTTTATATATTTTAAACTATTTTAAACCCTTTTTACTAAACTAATAATTGGGGGTTTCATTAAAACTATTTATATAAATAAATAATTAATCTAATTATTTGCACATAATCTGTGCACATTAGTTACGTAAATAATATATTTATTTTATAGATGTTATTACTAATTAATTAATGAAAAAAAACATTTTAAGCTTATTAAAATATAAAATATTAAATCGTAAATAATAATAACAATAATAGTTAGTCTATATTTATTATGTGTCAAATATTCCACATAAATAATATGTATAAAGAATATTTTATTCAATAATTATAGTAATTTATACAAATAGATATTTATTCTTGTATTTATACTAATTAGTATTGTTTTTTTATATAATTTCATAATTAAATTTGTAATTCTAATTGTTTTTATTTAATTTTTTTGATAATTATAAACAACTATAGTTAATATTTATTGAACTATTAATAAAATAAATAAATATTCGGGTGAAATATATGGTAATTAAAATCTTTTTAACTGATTAATTTGTGTTTATTTATTTTTTATTTATTATGAATTTAAGTAGCTTTTTTTTTAAGTATGGTTAACATTATGTTTTATGTTTTTTCATATTAACTTTATGCAATTTTGCATTTAATTATTAGTCAATAATTCTATTAAAAAATGTATAAACTTTGATAATAATTTAAAGCGATATAAGCTTTATTTTACTGTAAGAACATATTTTATGATTAAATAAAAAATATTTTCAAAAAATCATTTTAAATGTATAATTTTATCATATAGTACATTTAAGGATATCATCATTGAATATAAGCTCGATAATACAATACCCAAAAATTATTAAATAAAATCTCTATAGTGCAAATTTCGTTAATACAAAATCTACAATCAACCCATTATCTACACTTTTCATCGATATTTACATAAAATATAAAAAGAAATCTTATTAAAAAATCACAATAATGTCATAAAGAGACCTTTTTTTTGATTTGAAAAATAAAATAAATTGTTGATCCTTCAAAAAATAATCAAATTACCATAAATCTAATTACATTTTTTTTTTTATATAAAATTGAAAAATATTTTTAAATTTAAATAACTTTCTTTTAACAGAAAAAAAGGTTATCTTTGACTACGTCAATCAAAATAACAGATTCCAAGCATATTTAATTAAATAAGAAAAAAAACAAATTATGGAAAACAATTTGCAAATAATAATTACTTAATAAAATATATTGAAAAATCGACAAAATGGAATAATATTTTCAATGTTGATAAAGGACAGAAAAATAAAGGAAATTATTTCTCTCACGTCCAAGGAAAAACATAAATAACTTTCATCTCTTGTATATTTTTTTTTTCTTTTATAAAACTTAAAAACAAACAAACCTTATAAAAAATTCCATAAAATCGATTTTTATAAAAACTTTTCCTACGTTTTATCCATAAAATTGCACTTCTTACTTCTTTCATTCAACTTTCCGTTCCTGCTGTTTTTTTTGTGCTATTTTTTTTTCTTCCTGGTTTCATTTTCTATCATAGATTTAAAATAAAAAAAAAACGGAATATATACCGAAAAGTAGAACAAATGTTTATCATGATGAGTTGAATTGAAAATTTTCTTTGTTAAACATTACACGCGAAATCTATAGCTATGTACATATATGGGATGTAGTATCAAAAATAAAAAACAACAAAATCATACGTGAAATAATTTTTTAAAATTTCTATTTTTATTTAAAGAAAACGTAAAAATATATAAATAAATTGATAAATATATATTGAATAAATTATTCTATTCACGTATTCAGCCTTTTTTGATTGTTATGTAAATTGCTGGTTTTCCAATATAAATATAGTATAAAAATGATAATAATAAGGGAGATCAAAAACTAAAATATTGATGATACATTTAAGTAATAATTGTACAGAAAATAATATTAAATTTTAATGAATAATATAAATATTATAAAAGAATAAAAAATAAATTAAAATAAGACTCTACAGTACACCGAACAATTGCATAAGCTTTAATGCTTGAATAAAAGACTGTTAAAGCTTTATTTATCCTAAATGTACATTAGATATCTTAGAATAATAGAAATTATTTAAATAACATAAAATACTTAAATTTATTGAGAAAATAAAATGATAAAACTACTAAATTATGGTTTCAATAATTTTTATTTTAGAAAAATATAGTGTTTTGCTTATCTTTAGCTGAATTTATTGAAAGCTGTTTCACCTTTCTCTATAAATAAATTTCTACTTAATATTGTATCTACAGTTAGAAGTTCTTATAACTTCTATAAGTAACTTCTATAACTATATATTCAAAATGCATAACTATCTAGCATTGTCACACCAAAGATTTAAAATATCTAAAATTAGTTTAATTATTTTAATTCGTTTATTTCTTAAAATTCTAAAATTATCATTAATTATATTATGAAATTATAACAACGAATATTTTTTTTAAGTTAAGAAAAGGTCGTTAAAGATTTCTTCATCTCTCAATGTGCAGGAATATATCAAATTAATCTCGATGCTACGATTATCATCATTAATGTAAATACAAAAGCAAAATCACTCAGAAGCGTCATTTAATTGAAACAATTTATTAAAAAGTATCTTAAATTAATTATTATATTTAATTTAATAAAACAATAAATTTTTCTTTATTAATAAATAATTTTTTTATTTATATTTTATGCTTTCAATTTATTGCAATTTATTATTGAATTTTAATTTTTATATTGTTTTATAGCCAAAATACGGTGGGTGTTTGGATTTATTATATAAATAAAAATGACAGATTATAAAAAATATTTTTTTAATCATTAATTTTTGGTATAAATTTAATTAATTTATTAATTTTTACCAGCAATAAAATCAATTACTGAGCTTATAATAAATTTAAAAATTAATTTAATTATTTATATAGTAGGTTATTTTTTTTTTGCTTTATCTATTTAAAATATTTATACAGAAATTTTATAATCACTCAACGATACTTATTTATATTATTTTTTTAAACATGCATTTAGTAAAATAACAAAATATAAAAATACCAGACAGTAGATACTTTAGCTGTTAACTAGAGCGGAAATTCAAAGTGTCTTTATAAATCAACAAAAAAAAAACATTTACCATACCTGGGTAGGAAATTATGCTTATTCCGTCTATTGAAAACCGGAAAATAGTTTATTTTTTCATATTTCATTAAAACTTAATGAAAAGTAAACATTATTAGAGTAAGAGTTTTACATCATTTAATACATGTACCACTTACACAGTGTTTTATTGCATTGGAAAAATTCTTTATAACGTTAAAAATAATTTAATTTATTTAAATTTAAAAACTGCAAATACTAAGAATATATAATAAATAATCAAGAAACAGATTTATAGATTTTATACTTTTCTAAATAACTATGTCTGCATTTTACATACATATTTTGTTTTCTGTTTTTTTTTTCAAATAAATAAATTAAATCATATCACAATTATTTCTCTCATTATAACAAATTTGATTGAGTCAACATATTTGTGGAAATGCAATATAAATGTATATCAAATAATTCAGAAAAATAGGAAAATTATAATAAATAAAAAAAATATCGTATAGTGATGACAATCATATTTAAATTATATACATTGAATACATTAATTTTAATGAAATGAAATTTTAAAGGAAAATAATTCGCAATAATAACATAACGCAATAATAATTTTTTATTTTTGGAAAATTTTCTACCAAAAAATTACGCCTATTTCATGCTGTGTGGTTTTATTAACATTTTGCTGTTGAAATTTTATATTTAAATTCATCTGTAATTATACGATCGAATTGATAGGTTTGTGCAGATAGGCAGAGGTTTATTTGAGCAAATTAGTAAACCAACAACAAAACAAAATATATTATTTTTAATAAAAAAAAAAATATTGGCATACTTTAAATAATTTGAAAAGCATATACATATATTAAAATGTTTTTGAAAGAACATTTTGATTAAATTTATATTCAAATAAATTTAATAACAGCAAATTCATTAATGCAAAATCATTCAAATTACATACATACTCCTTTAATATAATAAAATTATTAACGAATAAATTAATTTTGTTTCGATTAAATTTTGAATGAAAAATATTACAATTCCTTTACATTCAGAAAGAATCAGCATAACTGTGAAAAATACAAATAATTGTATAAAAAAATGAGACTGTAAGTGTTGCTATATTGTACAATCTTCATTCCATACAGAATAATAATAATTTGTCACTGACAAAACACATTGTGTTGATTTATGTATATTTGATCTGACATTAATAGTTATAAATTTATATTTTTAATATATTATTAATAATAATAATAATAAAACATCATGTGCATAAAAACACAATTTTAAATAGATAAGAGTTTTAGAAATAAATTTTGATTTGGTAAAAATCATATTAAAACTTTAAATGTTTAAAAAAACGGTACACAATCAAATTCTTGAGCATTTAATACTTTTTTCGTTTTATCATTTTTATAACAATAAAATTAATAAATTAATTAATAAAATTACTATGAAAAGGTATGAAAAACATTATAAAAAATAAAATTATACTCTTTTATAATAAATTTATCTTCACTCATTGCAGTATACAATATTTTTCTAAGAAATATTTTTGTGTACAATAAACGTTTTAATTAAATTATAATTTTCTTTAATATTGTGAAGATGAAAATCTCTTTGCATCAATGGCAATAAATTTTAATTATTTACCTATCTTGTTATTTTGTTTCACTGTAAACTGTTTTACTGTTCGCTTGAAAACAATTTTAATAAACTCATTAAAAAGTTTTTTTTTTTAAATATTTTATTTATGTTTGTTATTTTTCATCATTTTGTTAACATTTTTATTTTTAATTAATTTTATAAAATAGCAACAAAAAAGAAACACTTTGATCGGGAAAACTCTTAAACTTTTTATTTTTGCATTATTATTAAATTTAATTAATTTCCTTTTCCAATCAAATAAATACATTTATTTATTAAATTATTTATCGTATCTTTATCTTTACTTTATTGTTTTTTTTTTATATTTCAATGAAAATTAGCTGCTGGGTTTTCATTGGATTAAAATAATGAATAATAATTTTTATAAGTTAAAAAAGAAATAAATTTTTCACTCAAAGCTTTTGTACATATTAAATTTTAAAGTATGTAACTTTTTTATATGTTATATATTTCTCTTTAATAAATTGTTCCGTTTATGCCACTTCACTTTTCTATTATGTATTTTAATTGTTAATTAAATCATAATTGCTCTTTATTAAAGCTTTTATAACCATTGTGTAATTCAAACTACCAGACGCCTCCACTAGTCTCTGATTTATTATGATTAATTTTTATTTTTTCATTTTTTCACAGTTAATTTGATTTTAATTACTTAATTACATATCTAATTTTTTGCGAAATTCATTTTATTTGTGTTAAAATAGAACGTGACTCTCTGATGTATAGAAATAAAGACGGTTTTGTGCTGAGTAATAATACATCAGCTGTTCATCTGTAACACATAAACGAACAAATTTCATTTCTTTTTTCTATTTTTTTGACACTATTATTACGATTTATTATATTTTACTTATTTTTTACGTGACATTTATTTAACAATTAAATGAAATTATTAAAAATTAAATATTTATAAGTGTTACTTATTTACGGGTCACATCAAAGTATATTTAATGCTGCGTTCAGATTGCAACTTGATGAACCTTACTGAATAAAAAAACTTAAAATATATTAACAACAAATTATATCCGGTATTTTACACTTTAAAAATACTTAATACTTCGTATTGCTTTTTAAAGTTTACTTAATTTAATATAAGTTTAACCTAGCAAAGCTGTCTTTGTTAAAAAAAATCAAATTCGTGCTTTGTGAACTAAATAAACCACTCAGTTGTGTAACTTTCTATATATATATTTTTTTTTCTTATTTTTGTGTTGCTAAAAAGTTTTTATTTATTATTTTCATTAAAAATTAAAATAAATCAAGAATTTCTTTTATTATGAATTATTTAATGAAAAAAAAATGCAAAAATGTTACAAATTTAAATATTTAATTCAATTTTGTGTTTAATTTAATAAAAAATAAAGAAATTTAATTAAATAAATAAATGTAACAATCTTGCAAAGAAAGTAAGCATAAGAAATGGAAAGGAATGAAATGTTTTTTATAGTAATTGTAAAAAAAAAAACGAAAAGCATTGCGCTAAACTGTGAGTGGTGCTATCGTTTAGAACACCGAAAATTTTATTATACATTTATGTTTATACAGGAAACATCTAGAAATATTTAACAACGGAAATATTGAATTATATAATGTTTTGCTTATTATTTATTTAGTAATGTTAAACTTTTTATTTAAAAAATTAAAAAGGTAAAAATGCTTGGATTTAAATTAATTCTATATGATTTTGTTATTTGAATTCTTCAATATCAGTCTAAAATAGTTTAAGGATATAAACATTCTTTCGTATTATATTGCGGTAAATTTAATATTTCTAAATTATTTCATATAAATGTATAATTAACAATATTATTATATCAAAAGATTTATCTAAATTAAGATAGTTTGTATCTTATATAAAAATAGTAGAAAATTAACATATTTAATGGTTCTTATAGACAGACACTCTCATGTTATAATTGTACTTTGTAGGCTAATTTTATGTAATTTTAAAATCCCTAGGTTAATTTAACCCTTGTTTAATATTAATGATGTAGCTGCAGATAAAAAACATTCAAGTCACATATGTTAAGTATTATCTTTAACCAGAATATGTAAAATAGCTTTAATAATGATTTTTTTTTTAAATTTAATTTCTAATTTCTTTCTCTTTGGGTTATTAATTTTACTCTAAACAATATATAGTAAAAGTGTTTCAACTAATTTTGTTAAACTATTTTTGAATAGAGAATTTATAAAAGAACAAACTTTTTGTTAATGTTTATAAGCATTTGTAAATTGTTAGATAGGGACCGTCATCATTTTCACTTTCTTTACATTTTTGATAAATAAAATAGAAAACAAAAAATATTAAAAGTGTTTGTCCTTAAATAAAATTTGTAACATGGGTTCAATTATATCTAATGAAGAATGAAAACCATGTATTTATTTACAAAACTTGTCATCCCTTATCAACAATATTATTTTATGTCATAAAACGGTTGATTTAATTTCATTTTTTCCTTTTATTTTAGTTATTTTCTGTAATTATAAGCATTTATTGCCGTCCATCATATTTACATTAAATATTTAACATTGTAATTATAAATGTCTATTTTCTATTGTCATTTAAATATAATAAAATAAAATAATTTGATTTCTCTTTTAATCAAATATTATAATTTTTGTATTGTTTACCAATATAAGCAAAATAATTCTTTAGTTTCAAAAGTAAACTAATAAATAATAATTAAGTATGTTAATATTCTTGTTTTGATTGACAAAATTAATTAAATGACACAAGTGGAATGTATTTATGTACATGTATTTATGTTATAAGATAGTAAAATTCACACGAATCTAAAATATTTTTGTTTTGATTATTATTAGTTTACTGATTTATCATTATTTTTTTTGTTTAATAAATAATTTAATCAGTACCAGTAGGGTAATCTTTTTCGATTTGATTTAATAATTTAATTAATTTTATTGTCTCAATATTAAATTGTTTATAAATATAATGAAATTAATAAAAGATGATACAACTAGTATAATTAAGTAGTTATACAATGTGTATTAAATAATAGAATTTTTATTTTATTAATTCATTAAAGACAATCTTTTATTTAATTGCATTTATTATTATTACTGGAAGCATAAACAAATCAATTTGAAAAAGATAGCAGAAAACAATTAAATAAATACTAATATAAAAGAAAATGTCGATATATTATTGTTTCGCCCTATGGGCTATAATGAAACAATAAATTTATTGACGAAACCAAGAGCAAAGGAAACGTAAAATAAGTAAACAATCCTATAAACCAAATAATTAAATATTTATTAAAGAAACAAATTTCTGTTAAAATCATTAATAAGCATTTATATGTTGAAATAGTTGTTAATTTAAAAAATATTAATTATGTATGTTATTCTATTGAAAAGTAATTAAAAATATATTGAAATATTTTTCATAACAAAATAAATAAAGCACATACGGACAATAGTGGCAACAACGTCATAATTATGTTAATGAATAAAGTTTTATAAATATTTAATGCTCTCGACTTGCAATCTAGTATTTTAATCCTTCGAACATTTTAATTTATTAATTAATTAATTTTTGTTATTCTGTTTTTGCATTTAGATTAAATCGGCGCGCATATAAAAATTTCCTGATATTTATTTACTGTTATCGACTGTGGTGGGTACAGTGGGTAAAGCTATATCCTTTAATCTCTGTGCTGCATTTTTTCATTTGTGTACCAAAAGCTTTTATTTCCAAAATCCATTTAAATCATTCCTTGTAATCTTTTGTAAATATAAATAAAAAGCGGTAGCAAAATTTTATCGACCTTTATTAAATTTAATCAATTTAAACAGAAATTGGTATAATATTTACACAATTTCAGTTATTTGATCTCATGCAAAAATTATTCATTAATAAATTGTTATAAAAAAATTACAATAATTACAATATTGTATCAACCGGATGGATAATTTTAAGCTTCTAAATCTAAATTGCAGTAACTTTTCTAGTAAATTCAATTTCAATTTAAAAAAAACAAACCAAACAGCAATGACACTCTGCCTCAAATATGTGCTGCATTTTCCGGCTAGAAACTAAAGCTGCTCTTTTTGACCTGTTGCATATCGTTTTCTTTAACCACAATTCTATTGTTCGTCACTTTTAAAATGTTAATACCCAGTGATTAACTTTTGGCGTATTTCCCTTACGAAAAAACTTTGTTTATAAAACGGCATAACACAATACACATTAGCGTACATTTCGTTCACACACTTGACACATCAGTATGAATACAAATTCCAATAGTGTGGGATAGCATGATTAATGCCAAATGTTTAAAAATGCAATCTGAGTCATGTTTTGCAAATTGTTTTCATAAAGCAACAAGAATAATATTAATAATAATAAGGAGAGGAAGATGTAAAAAAAAACATGTAAATATGCCACAAGACGACAGAGAAAATATGCAAATAAGAACAAAGAAAAAAAAGCATTTTATATAAATGTTAAAAAAATATGAAATAAACGCAAGAAAACTTTATATTCATTTGTAGTCATAAATAAAGCAAAATAACACAAATATTAGGACTTGATAAAAATTTCTAAGCACAAATACCAAGCTACTATTCAAATAGATTTATTTTTTCGTAATATCTTTTCTTTACAAAGGCAAATTTCAAAATAGAATTCAATAGAAGATGTTTAATAATAAAAATGGAAAATAAAATTACCATTTAAAATGTTTGTTGACTCAGTAGACACAATGGTGGTAATATTTAAACACAATAATTGAATTTATAATAACTTCCTGAAAGCTTTAAATGAATTATTTCTTATTAAATGCAGAAAAATATCGAAATTCATTATAAAAATTTTGCTGCATAAAAAAAAAAACAGAAATTAAAATAGAAGAAAGAATTTAAAAAGAAATGGTTGTTTCATAAAAAATTAAGAACTTCTCCGAATTTGGCCTGTTATTTACCTCAGGTTATGTTGTTACTGCTTCTGCCATAAAGCAAATATAAAATAATAATTATTTATCCAATGATATACCTACCGGAATGACCTACTTAGAGCTTTTTTTAAATTAAAACGTTTCATGACATAAATTAGAAAGGCTTGATAAGATAATTTGAATAAACAACTGGGTAAAGTCTGTATATATTCAGATAACTGATTAAAGAATTTTTATATGAGGTTAAAAGGCTTTTATTTTAACAGGAATACATGGTTCTGGACTTCTAGTCAACAATTATGGAGTGATTTTGACAAGTAATAATGTAGTTTCGTTATGGTGTTATGTTTTATATATTTATATTTCAATTCTAAGTTAATGCGTTAATTGTATTACTTATCCTTGTTGATTCTTTAAGTTACAATAACTGCTTAAATTAACAGATAAAAATTTGTATTATGTTATCAGATTTATTTTAAATAAAAAACTTAAATTAAATTTTAAACATTATTTCTGGTGTAATATTTTATAAGATCAAATATTAAAATTAACTTAAACAAAATATTGGATACTCAATTCTATCGATTGATGAAAAACTATGTTTTATTTTGATGCTTTAATACTTGTCTTAAATTATTTAAATAAGCAATAAAAACACATAAAGCATTTTATATATAAAATTTTACTGTTGAAATTATATTTTACGCTATCATTAACTTCAAAGCACCATAATAAAACAATAATAAAGAAACAAAAATTCTTAAATAGTTGAATAATGTTTTGTTTTAAATATTTTATTGCAAAATTTTATTAAATTATCTTGATATTCTATTGTTTCTTTTAGATATATCATAAAAAAATAATTAAAAAGTTTATTCATTTCATTATAAAAGCGTATTTAAATTTAATTAAAATTCAAAAATTTCACATATGAAACTTATAAAACGGAAAAACTTAAAGCAAACATAAACGGAATATACAATAAGAAAGCATTTTGCTTAATTTTAATGTCATAATATAAAAAGGAAATTAAGAACATAATAATCTTAATGATGGTTGGTGCATACTTGTTTTAATTATTTAATTGCATTAAAAGAATTTCTGTTTTAAAGTGCTGAAAAAATAAAATAAACTAAAACAATTTACTAAGAAAATACTGTTCAAATATTTAACTAAAGAACATTTTTCCATTTTATATAAAAACGATTGCAAGCCAGACTAAAAAATTAAAATTGGAAAATATTTTATACACGAGGACTCGTATTCAACTTATCTGCGAAATTCTAATCTCTTTTAAATTGTATCAAGAATTCGAAAGATATAGAATTATTTCTATTTCTCAGATTTTTTAAATAATTTTTTAAAACAGTAAGAATATAAAATTCTTTTATTTATTATTTTCATTGCTAAATACCATGCACTGTACTTATGGAAATAAATATAAATAAAATTAAACTTTTTAATTTATCTATAAATAAAGGATATAATCAGACCAGTTTCACACTAAATATAGTTTCTTTTCTTCCTTTATTTTTAAAAAAAAAAATTAAAAAATTAGTCTATCTTCTTTAAAACTCAAATAAATTCTTGTAATTTCAGTTCATCAAAACAGATAAACAATTCGAAAAAAGGAAAACACATCAACGAATATATGCTTTATTAGTCGTTATGTTGTAAATATCCACCAGAAAGTGTTAAAATAAACAGGATGTAATGACAAATGTATATTTCATCATTATTATCAAAACAAACTAGCAAAATAGTAAACAAAAAACATGTTTACGATGCATATTCTCAAATAAAGTTTTACTTTTTTGTCCTTTCAATACATATGTAAAAGATTTTCACTCGCACAACATATACCTAGGTAAATTCATAGATAATAAGAATCATCTAATTGTTGACACTTTATATGAAATAAAATTTAATCTAGTTCGAATAACAATAAATCTATTTTATTATTTAAAAAATTAAAAACTCTTTCATTCACAATTTTTAAAAAATAATTTTATGTTTTAATAACATAAATATATCTGTTTACAAATTTTAATTATTATACAATACACAAGTTACGTCATAAGTTATATTAAATCTATTTTATTCGACAGCCAATGCACAAATACTTGTCATGTCTCAATTTAGGAATAGCTTATGCTCTCACATCTAATATTCACAATGGTGTTTATAACGCAAATGCATACCGTTACGGTAATTTTACAGTGCGTCACCGTATCAATTTTGTTATCAGTTTGTTATCATTACCGATATCGTTACCGTCGTCAGATCATACGAAGGACGCATGTCACAATACATTCACATTTTCTCAAATGAATGAATGAATAATAAAAAATTCAAAACAAATCATTTTCTGTAAAGCTTTCGCTATTAACACAGCATTAAAAATGCAATTTAAATGTTACTTATTTATTGATGAACATTATTTATAATAAACTAGCTCTGCTATTTAGCGCATAATACAATGAATAATATTTTATTGTGAAAAGCTTAATAAATGTTTCCATTTAGGAACTACTCCAAGAAAAAAATAATTCCTTGCAATATAACTTTTATGAATAAAATAATATCACCTTTGAATAGGCGCAATATCAAATCAGACAGACAGACCAAATAAATACTGTTTCTTCTTTATATTTAAAGATAATTGACATAAAAAACAACTATAACTTTAATCAACTTATACCATATCACAGAATAAGTAAACGAAGGAAAATATGCAAAAAAACACAAAGAAACGTGCACTTGTAATGCTGAAATTTATTTTATTTAAACTTTTCATCAGCGTTTTTATGCTAATAATTTTTGCTAAGTATAATTAACATTTAACTTGTTAATGCTAGTTAAGTTAGCTTTAATAAATTATAATTATTTTCATTAAAAATTCCATTATAAATAAATGCTTGAACCAAATACCTATTTTAATTTTAAATATTTAATATATATAGTTGATAAACAATTTAAAATGACTAATAATGCATATTGACAAAAATAATAACAATAGTTCAGACAATTTTAATCATTTCATCAATTTTAATAATTAATTGATACATAAATAAAAAATATAAAATAATTAAAATGGTATTTTAGTCAAAATAGATACAATCATTGATATTCATTGATTAAATCAAAATTATGATATAATATTGATACAAATAATACATATCAAATCAAAATGATTATGCACAAATGGAATTTACAGTATTCAGTAATTTTTACTAAATTATAAATGTATTGAAATGAAAAAACTTCAAATAAATATTTTATTTTTATTCGGTAAATAATAAAAAATTCATTTAAATTTAGTATTTGTATTATTTCGCTACAGAAAATTATTAAAAAAAAATAATTAAATTTCAATAACAAACGCACGCTATTGTCTATTTACTTTAAATTATGCTTGACCTTAGAATAATTAATTTTCGCAGCACAAATCATTAAGACGTTATTTTATTAAGCATGTATTCTTTTGCTAAAACACCCTTTACCTATTGTTTAAAACAATAGGTCTCGAACTTCTTAAGGACAATCAAATAATTTACGAAAAAACCTGTTCATTTATGATGTCTACCACAATCATGTCAATATAAAGCTACAACGAAATCAATAATTATCTACTAACAAACGATTGATTAAAAAATATATTAACAAAATCAAATATAATACTTTTCATAATATAATGTAATATAAATGTATAATTTTATTATGCAAAATCATTAATAATGTATATAAAATAAGAATAAATTAAATAAAATAATAATAAATTATGATAGGATATGAAAATAATGTCAGTGATAAATTTATTTATTTATTTAAATTGACATTAATAACAATAAATGTTTATTTATGCAGAAATAATGATAACAAACAATGTGCCATGTGGAGATAAAGTAATTATTTTAAAATAAAAAGTTATTGATGCAAACGGGAAAAAAACAAAATGTATTCGTCTCCCCCATATACGTCCTACATTTAAATTCAAAACTTGATAAAATTCTTCTCTTTAAACTATATTTATGAATATCCTTCAGCAATTTTAATTTATTTTGTCATATATAAGAGAACAATTCAAGAAATCGATTATTGATAGTAAATTTCTAGATGTGCGAAGGCATAGGCGAAATGATAACGAAAGAATCGATTTTGCAAATTCAGCGTTTATTGTCAGTAAAAACTATAAAAGATTTGAGATTCATTCGACTGAAATAAATTACACACGTTTACCCAAAAATTGACTTTCAGCATTTTACAACTTAAAACAGAGTACTTTTAGATAAACTGATTCAAAAAATCATAAAAGCAAGGATCTTTTAACATACATACATATTGGCATTTAGGCAATGTCTTTGCTTTATATCGCAATAAAAAACTAACGTAGTTTACGGTTTTAAATCATTTACACTTCAGATAAATATCTGGAGATAGTTGCTTTTAGCGATTCTTTTATCTCACAATAAAAACTACTATTATAATGGTAAAACTTCAATTACTTTATTAATTCTCATTAGCAGAAAAGTACTTTACAGAGTAAACAATGATAAATGAATTAAAAATCCATGACCAAAAAATAAATCGGATCATCCTCTGATAAGTGCATTAAACTGGAAAAGACAATAAAACGCACATGTGATACAATGGTCACACCATTAACTGTCCATTTTTATTATCCGTTGGTTAAATTTGCACAAAGTATCAGCGAACCACAAAATAAAATCCATCGCTCTGTGAAAGTAGTAAATCTTTGTGCATTTTTAGTTTAGTTATTTTTGATCATCAATTGTATATTTAACGTTTTAACCGGTTTGGCCCATTAAACCATAATCGTAAATTATTTTAACGACAGTAATGGCCATGAGGCACACACCTCACCTCCATTCAAACTATCATAAAGTTATAAATTGTTAATTTTTTAACAGAAATAAAAGTACAAACAGTTTTCTTATTTTTCAAAATTCGAGTCGATTAAATTTTTCAAACTTTCTGTAATTTGAACTTCATAAATAATTTTTTTATGAGCATTTTTAATATTCATTGTGCTTTTTTGCGAATATATCACTTCTTGTATTCGTGGCACAAAAGTACCATATTTTTCATTCAATAAAAACACAAGAATTTAGCGTTTCTTTTTCAAAAACAAGGACAAAATAAATTATTACGACGTACTTTTACTTACAAGACAAATAGTCGTTCTATTTTTATAACATTCTTTGTCCACACAATTTTTTAATAGTGCTTTGCTATAATACTAAATAAAAATTATAAGAAATTTAATCCAATTGTAGTACAAGCTAAATAAAAAAACAATAATACAGGTTGATGGTGGCTCAAAGCACATACAGCAAGCGTTTTTATATCAAATTAATAGATTTTATAGGCATCTGAAATTGCCTGTAAATCGCTAACGAAACAAACAATTTCATAAAAGAGACAAAACGTTTTTATATAATAAGCATAAATTTCAATTATATTTCAAAGCTCTGACATATATATTTACAAGAATAAGTATAATGGAAGGAAGAAATTAAAGTAATAGCTTTCAATCATTTTGATAATTTAAATGTAACGAGTGCGATTCACGAAGAAATGTTGAAGATGAAAATTAAAGTATTATAGTATGAATTATATATTATTTTGTATTGGATTTCAAAAATAACATTCAAATTTTCAGCAAAAATAACTTATAGTAAAATTATGGTTTTTATAAAATAAATTATAGAGTTACAAAGGAAGAAAACATTAATAATTTAATTGAAAAGCTTTGAAATGTAATAAATTTTATTGCATTAATTAATTTTCTATATGTTTCTTTAAAACAAACAAGTGTCAACTGTTGGAAAGTAATCTGGTAAAACAAAACACCTTTCAAGTAACTACGTTTGCTTTTGAATATGAAAAAAGAAAAGTCAATTATTTGGAACCACAAACTCAAACCACAAAAAGAGCTTTCCACATCGCTACATAAAACATTTTATAACTTTACAATAAATTAAGAAATAATTATATAAAATAAATAAGAACATCAGTCGTTTCCACTTTTCCCATTAAAATCATTTCAAAGGAACAAATGGTTGTAGAAAATAAAAATAATAACCGAACGTGACATAACGATTTAATGTCACGAAATAAATAAGAAAAACTGAAACTAAATTAAATGTCAGATCGTCGTTAGAAAGGATAAAAACGTGTTGGCATGCAGCTCACCATTACAGTATTGATAACAAGAATCTTTAAGCTTATCACGGTTTAAAGATTTATGCGATTTTAAAGGCAGAAGAAGATAATGTCCTTTTTATATTTTAAACGTTTTGATTATTTAAACGATTTAAATATGAATGAAAATAGCAAAAGTATATAATTTCAACTGGAAGATGCTTTTCGCTAATAATTAGTGATTTTGCTGCAATCAATTTGTCTATTGCACTAGAAGTGCATACACTTTTATAGCTTATTATAATTTCTGTTATTCAATTACATAAACGTCATCAATGGTATACATAATGTATATTAATGGTTCATTGCTCAATACTCAGTTTGCAAATAAATTTAAACTAAACAATATTAGAAAACATTTATCAATGTTATAACTCGACGTTTTTTTCACATTAAATAAATTCTTATATTTTTACACTCAATTTACTTAAGTGGTTCTCATATTGATTTCGCAATACCAACCAAAGAATCATGCGGAAACAGCACAACAAAAGGCTAGAATAAAGCCTTATATTAAACACTATAAAGATTCCTTAAAAAAACTAATACTGATGGTAAAATGTGACTGCAGAACATTTAAGTTTTAGAATGTTATTGTCGTTTTATCAATTATTTTTCTTTTATATAAAAATAATTCTTTGGCTATTTCATTGCCATTAGTACTAATAACAGTTTAAACACTATATTTTCTGTTGTTTTTGAAGCAATAAATATCATTTATCCAGTTTAAACATAAAATAATTAAAAAGCAATTACAAAAAATGCGAATTTATATATGAATAACAAAATTTATTGTTTAATAAAAATATTTAAATCATTTCTACCGAGTCACAGTCAATGTAAATAATTTTAAAATAATGAAAAATATATAAATCTTTTGAACAAATAATACGAGAAAAAAGTTTGAACGTGAAAAACCTACATTAAAAGAGCTTAAAGTATTACCACAGTCAGCAAAATGAATCTTGGTGTTTAAATGTTGGTCAAAGATTAAGTCTATTATACATAAAAATAAATAATTTCAGAAGTTATTTTGATGTTTAATAGGCTTACAGGGGCAATTCTGTTTTCTACAGTAATAATTACCCAGAGTTAACGTTTCCCAAATTTTTATTTTAACTAGAATAGTCTAAATGTAACAACATAATGTTCTTTTACATATGATTTTTCCGTCAACGTGTCTTTCAAATGTACTGATTATTATAATCAAATTTTTATTTAAAATAAAAATAATCCCTTCAGCAATTAATAATAAATCGATTACATAAAAAAAACTAGAAAACTTTTTCTACAACTACAAAGTAATTATATAAAAAAAAGCACAATTATACATCACAATAACATATGTTTGATATTGTTAAAGCAATTATAACATGTAATTCACTCGCTAATATTGTTAACATGACAAATATATTTAAAAGTCTGTAGGCAACAACTATTAAATCACATTATACATGCTAAAAAAAATTAATGATATATTTAGTTTTTGTATATTTTTGTTCATTAAAATGTTTATAAAGTTTAAGGTTTTTAACACTTGTTATTCGCTGATTAACTAACAATTCTTTATTTAATTATTTGCAGACTTTTACATATTTGTTTCATTTAAAAATTTTCTATGACGTTTAATGTGTTTTATGGTAAATCATTCTAAATTTTACTTACCATTAAGCATAAGATATATGTATATATTTTACACAGCATACATTGCATTTCAATTTAACTATACTAGTTTGCGTTGCAACTTTGGTTCAGGCATTCTTTTTAATCATTGAAAAGCTTATTAGTAAATCATTTATATATCTTTTGGTATAGCAGCAAATGAGCTATAAATATTATTTTTAATAAAATTTATTCTCATAATAAACAATTCCACTTATAATCCTGTTTTTGTCGCTTTTTATTTAAAATAACCAAAAATAAATAATAATTTTTAATTATTATTATTGGCATAATTTTTAACAAAATTATATTATCAATTGATGTCATTTCAAAAAAAAAAACACAGAAAACCACATAAATTAAAAAGCGACAAATCATTGTATCATTAAATTTATTTACTGATTATTGCTTTATGTTAATTAGTTTTTATTGTATGTTATTATTATTATGCTTATCGATAAAAAAAATAAACCAATAAAAATTATTGCAACATAATAAAAATAATGATTGTTTTCAATTATCAGTATTATTTATGTCTCCGCTTTAATAAATTGAAACGGATAGTAATCTAGTGTAATTTAAAAATAATTTAATAAAGTAATAATAAAATGCTTTTAAGTAAACATAAAATTTTAAAAGAAAGATTTCATTTTATTTAGAAATTTGTTTTGTTATTTTTTTACCGTATTTCTGTGTAACATAAAATTTATTTTATCCTTTTAACAATTATAATAAAAATAAACAAGAAAATATTAACAAGTCAAAACGACATTTTTAGAAGCATAGACTAATAACACTACTAGCAGCACTACTTGCATCAAAGTATATATATATTCCACTCATATCATATACTGCTGTTGTTGCTAGTTATTCCCTATATAGTTATTTACTCGATTACATAACAAATAATATGTATGTAAGAAGACAACTAGACAGATATAAAGTGAAATATACAAACAAAAAAAAGATATTTTTATGGAAATGTTCATTCAGTTAGAGAGATTTCCTATTTTCTATATTGTAATTTGTTAGCATTTCGATTTTTTGTTATAAATTTTCTAATATTTTTTGTTTGATAAATTTAAGAATTTTAAAAAAGATTTTATTTTATTTTTTTTGCAAAACATACATAAAAGCACGTTCGAGATGTTTTGTTCTTTATGCATTTTTTGTGTTTAAAAGCATATATTTTCTAAGTTTAAAAGATAACTTTGTGAAGATTATATTTAAAAAAAAAATAATAATAATAAAATTTGTCTGTTTCTTATCATGCAAAAAGAAATTATGCTATTTTTTTTAAAGCACTTAAAGCTTTTTCAATTGAATAAAAGGATTTTCAAGGAAAAAATATTTATATAATATGAAAAAAGAATTAATTTACTTGTTTTAAAATTTTGTCTAACATTTTACTAACTAGTAATAAATAATTTTTTAATAAAATAGAATGTTATTAATTTGGATGAGAATTAATAAAGAAAATTAAATAAATATAAGCATTTTTTTAAATACCAATGACGATAGCCACAAATTTTCGAATATAAAATTCAAATTAATGAATTTTCCTTAATTATAATTTCATTTTATTTTCCAAAGACAAATGGGTTTGTTATTTTTTATTTTATGTTCTTTAAATTTTGTTATTTTATAACTGACCAAACCACTTTTATTCCATTTATACAAAAATAAAACCGAAAGATAAATTTTCCATAATTTATCAAAGCAGTTCAGGTGCGTTTATTAACATTTACCATTACGAAACTTTTCAAAAATACTTCATAAGCGGTTTTATGGTTAAACGTAAGATATAGTGTTAAAAAATTGAATTCAAAATACTGATTTTATTGTGTTCAATTAATTAAATAAAATGTATTTACTCGAAGAACATTAAATATAAACTATTGTACTAGAAATGTAGTTTGATAATATATAGTTTAAGAAAACAAAACGATATAATTAATAAAAAAGTAACAATGAATTATTGTTATATGAATAAATTTTTATTCAATTCAATATAAGGAATATTTTATCAGCTCATTCTAGAAACTCTCATCTAAACATAACATTTGAACATTTGACAGTATATCATTAGTTTTTCTTATCTAAAAAATTAAATAACAAAATACAAAATAAAATGAATATAATACTAATAAAGAAAACAATACAACAGTAAAAAATGCAAATAAATTATACAATAATCAATAATAATAATTCATTAGTTAGGCTTATTGTTATTCAGTGTATCATTAAAAAACATTTCTTTTGAATTAAAATTTTTAATTTATTTATTGATATTGATATTGCGACACCTTAGTTATTCCCCATTTGATAGTTCAAAGCGTGTCTATTGTTTAAACCTCATTTAATATTGAATGAAAGACATTGATATCATATCATTCAATGATTTATAATTTATTCTGTGATTAGAACTCATTAATTATCCATTTGTGTCTTTGGTATTTAATATTCAATACATATAAATAAAGGCTTTTATCAAATAGCAGATAAATAATCTATTGTTTTGCAATATCTAAAATTATTTTTTTTATATAAATATTATAAATAGTAAAAACTCCAGTAAATCAGATGAAAATCTGCTGGTAATATGATAAAATAATATTTTTTAATTGAATTTGATAGTGAATTATTGAGATAAATATATAAAAATAACTAAATCAAAGCGAAAATAAATGAACAATAAATAAAAGAGCAAAAAAAAGCTTGTGATGAAAGATGATTAAAAGTGTCAAAATAACTTATGTTTTATTCTTTGTATGTAAATTTTTATTAAACGATGCTTAGAGAACTTATTTATGCTACGTACAATCCTGAACAAAAACATTTAACTAAACAAGGCGAATTATTGACCAGAGAACAATAAAAGTAAAATAAGGGACAATCGAGAATTTTATAAAATAATTTTTGTTGCTTAATTATAATAATAATATTTGCTTAGCATAAACTAGTTTTTTCAGTTGCATTTTATACATTTGTCAGTAATTTACTTTGGTTAGCCAAAGTTTTAAGGGATAAAATGCATGCTTATTTCAAATAAAATACAAAAAACACTCTGTTTTAATGCTTAAATTACCCATAATCAGAGCTAGTGAACTGTTATTGAATTCACTGGATAATAAAATTATAAAACCATATCGGCTCGCCCATCAGAGAGTTTGTACATCGTTTTTAAAAACAAAATATGTTAAAACTAATGGTGATGACGGTACTAATCTAACCGTATAAGCCGTGTACATATTTTTGTTATTGTTGTGCAATTAAATTAATTAGCCAAAATTAAATTTTAAATATGGTTTGAGTATTTTAACCATACAGGAAGGTCAATATAAATATGTAACACATTTGCCATTATATACTGTACACAAGGATTTTGCTGAAGGTAAGTAAGCTTATAATTTGAAATTTTGTGAATAAAATTAAAAATGATACAAAAAAAGTAAATCCTGTAGTAAATAAATTCCATAAAAGAAAATTCAGAGTACAAAGAAAAGAAACGTATCATTGAATTTAACCAAAAACATAAATAAATATATCGAAAATAACTTTGTTATTAAATAAACCTCATCAAGAAAACCGAATAATGCTTAGAAATGACAAAAAAAATACTAATGGCAAAAAGTAAGAAAGTTTAAGGAAAAATAAAATGGAAAGTTTTAAAAAATGAAAATTAAAAAGCAACAAACTCTCCATACTTTCAATTTTAAAGGTCTACATGTCGGTTGACGTATTATTATTATTATTATTCTTTTTGTGTCGTCTTTCTTTTATGTCTTCTTTCTGTTTTCTTCCAATTCTAAACACCCACAAGGCGATTTGGAAAATAAATTTATAAATGTAAGACAGCATCTGTTGTTGTTTTATTTCATTTAAAGTTTTTTTATTTTTTTTTCTTGAATTGCGTGGATGGTGGATGCTTAGATAAATTTCGGATATTTTTTATCTAAATTATAACGAAAGAACATGTCTTTTAACAGAAACAATACATACCTATGATAGCATAGACGATACAAAAAATGATGGAAAACCTGAAAATAGATAAAAAATGATGAAGATGCTGTTTGTTCTCGATGACATATTGGTATAAGCGATCTATTTACTATGAAGCTTTTTCTCTTATATTTATATAAAATGTCTCAAAATGTATAGTAAACACGTGTAGGATAAATTTATTGTGAGTTAAGGGAAAATAGATGATAAAAAATGAGCTATATTTAGGAAAAAATCGCATTATATTTTTATTTTGATTCTTTTCACCATTGCTATAGTTTAATAGTTTGTCACACTCGCTATTTAGCTTACTTTAAATAAATTAACTATTTTCTTTGCATTTTAAATTTTATATGTTTTTCAAAAGCAATTTAATTTTATATTAAAATTGTCCACAAAAGTGGATTGAAAACAATGAAACCTTAATCAGCAACCACAACAGCATTGCTCAATTGATTAAAGAAACAAGTTAGTTACCATCACTGTGTGGCCACAATATTTCAACGAAATCCTTTCCTTCAAACAGAATTAAAATTGTTCAATTGAGTTAGAAAATATTTATATTAAGAAACAAACAACAAACAATAGCAATGTCGTATTCTTTTTCTATTTTTCCTTTAGTAACGAAGACTCAAAACTATTGAAATCTAATTTAAGCTTCTGTTCTTTTTTTTATTGTATGTATTTCTATTCTTGTAAATGTCTCTGCATTGTAGAATTGTTTTTTAGTTTTCAGATTTGTTTTATCTTATTTTTATTATATATATATTGATGTATCTGCATTTTTAAAACTTTTCTTATTATCTCGCACATTTAATCAAACAACGAGGCGTCTGACACTCAAGTTTAAAATAGAAATAAAGAAAATATATCTTCGTGATATTTATTAAATCTTTTGTCTGTTATATTAGGTCTATATTAGGTATATTACATAACTGTTAACATTAACAATTTATTCAGTAAAATCTTTAATGGTGAAAGCATTTATGCCTATCATACAGACTAAACGTACAGTGTGTCAGATGTAAAAGCCTATTTCCTAACCCGTTAACGTTACATGTTTTTTTTGTCAAAATTTAATGAAATAAATATTAAAACCTCAACAAAATAATTTTTTATTGATTGATTTTATTTGCTATAAACAAATATTTATCGCCTTCCAAAGTTTTAAACTTTATTTAGTTAAATCTACACTTGTTTTGATTTTACTTTACCCTATTTAAGGCCATTTGAAATGAAAGTGAAGTTAAATAAATTATAAAACAATAGTATAGCTTCTATTATTAAAAGCAAAATAATAAAAATAAAAGAAAGAAAAGAATAAACTCTCAAAATTAAAAAAAAAAAAACGTAAAACTCACTAGTACTAAAGGTCGAAAGTTTTCCAAAGTTTACATCTCTCTCATTTTATTTTATTTTTGCAAATAAATTTTCATCCAACTAAATATAAGTCTGAAAGAGTATCAAATGATAAAAAATATAACAAGAAGCAGTAAGAATAACAAATAATTCAAGAAAACTTTTGTATTATGAAGAATTACAAGAAAAGAAAAGTATTCTTAACTCTTAAGTATGAGTAATTAAACAAAACTGGTCTTAAATGTCTTTGTCAACTAATTAAGAAATGAAGACGTTTAGGAGAGGAAAATTTCTTCTTTTTCGAAAATAACAACGAGAACTAGTGAAAAGATCTATACGATGGTAAGGGAACAACAAGAAATAAAATATTAAATCAATAGTTATTAAACCCCGTAAGTGCACCAATTTTTTTTTTTTAGTATGATGACAATATCAAAATTATCATCAAAATTGAGTATTTATTACAAATAAAGTGTTGTGTGTGTTTATACTAAACTTGTGTTGTCGAGTTGTCGCAATAATAAAGTTATCAGCAGAAAATGAAAATACATTATCCGTTTAATAAAATTTGAACATTGGTTATTAGTTTTCGACTATCGAGTTCTTTAAATTAGTTGAACATTAAAACAATTACTCTTTAAAATAATAATTTAAAATACAATTTTGGTATCCTGAGTCCATGTATAAATACCAGAAAACAAGTGTAGCAATTAACGTAAAGATCATTATGTTATGTAGAGCATTCTGTCGTAAAACCTGAATACATGTAATGACAGTAAAATTATTTTTTCATTTATGCTTTAGTTTTAGCATTTAAAGAAAACGAAGGGTAGAATCACAAACGATGTATAATTAAAGGACTATCATAAAATCATCAAACTTTTGCTTATTTTAAGGATGAAAAGAACGGCAACGAGAGTTTTTTCTGATTTTTATTTAAAATTTACTTATTACTAAGATTGAATTCTTTTTTTTTAAGACATTTTTAAGGCATATTTACAGGCACGACAGAGGTAAAAACAATATATGCCTATTGAATAAGTTAAAAAATGTAATTATTCAAACCACCTAGTACTCATTTTTTAAGTTTTTTTTCGTTCTTGAATAATTTATTAAAACATTAATCAAAAGGTTTCGTCATTATAATAAAATTAAACCATGTAATTACAATGCTCTTGTAATAACACCATGAAAAAGAATACAAAATTGTGGTTAGAATATTACAATAGAATTGTGTCAGTCTAATCTAATTTTTATTAGCACTTTTATATTATTTTATTTTCTTTAGATATATTTTTTCAATATTTTTCATGAACAACATGTTGCATAATAGTATTTTCATCTATTGATCAATAGAATTTTATCACGGTAAAGGAAATGTCTTTGGTTGTTGTTCATAATTTTTAACTAATAATTATATTGACTCCTGGCAAGTCAACTGCAATTTATTTATTATTTTTTTTTTAATTTTCAAACATTTTACAGATAGTAAATGATTTTTTAAAATTTTCTGTTAATAACAAACTACTACTAATTCTTCATACATATCTTCCCAATATATATATCGCAAAAAAAAAAACAAATTAATTTGATCAAAATTAAAAATGTTTATTTACTTTGTTTTTTAGCTTTACAACTATAATCATTGGAAAAAAGTAATTCTTCTATTTTATAAAAAATAAACAAATTAAAGTTAAATGTCAGTTTTTTTATTATTAATGAATTTCTTATATTTTAGGTGTAACATTACGCATATTTGTATTTATCATGACTATTTACTTGCTTCTTAGCACATGCTAAATCAATTAAATATTCTAAATATCAGGGTTCATTTAAGTTTGAAAATTTCAATTTTTAACAAGTTTTTCCAACAATGTATTTATTTATTTAATAATTACCTATATTTCTTCTTCTTTTTCTTTTTTTATAAATATTTACAAAATATATAATCATTTATGTATTATATAATAAAGTAAAATAAATAAATAAAATATATTTTAATTCAATTAATAATTTTTAATTAGACGAGTTAACTGAATAATAATTAAATTAATTTATTATTAATTTATTCTATTTATTAATGTATTTCTATTTTTGTGCATTATTAAGCCAAATAATAAATTTAATTAAGCCAAATAATAAATTTATGTTGTTTTTTTTTCCTCTTTAGTTTATTTTTATATATTTAAATAAATAATTATTAAATTGTTAATTTGTTTTTTTAAAGTTCACTTGGTTAGTAGAAAATCAATAATTTTGATAAATATTTTTTTTGATTTGTATAAGCGGTACGAGCGGTAAATATCATTGATTAATTATTAGTAAATAAATAAAATAAATATATTATAATTTTTAATTAAATATTTAAAAGATTAACATAAGGTTGTTAATTCAAAAGAATAATATTTATTCATATTTTTTTTTTTAATTTATTTATTCAACTTTGTAATATTTAATTATTTATTTAACTTATTAATTGTAATTTTAATTTGTTCGAGTAATTTTTTTGTAATAACCTATATCGAAATTCTTTTCACTTTCTCATTTTATTTTTAATTTCATAGAAAAATAAAAGTGATAAATAATTTAAAAAATTTTACTTTTTAAGAATTACACACTCACACATTACACACTTTGCACACTTATAAATAATAATATAATAATCAAGGCATACAATTGTATTTTCTTATCTAATTATGCAATAATTAATAGATACTTAATTGCTAAAAGCACTATTAAAAGTTTTAATTTATTTAAGATTAAACTCTTAAAATCTCTGAAATTGATGATAATTCAAAAGAAATATACAAAATCGGTAAATTTTCAGAAAATTAAATATTTTTTCAAAACAACATGTAATCATTTGAAATAAACAGTTTTTTTTGCAATTAGGGGTTCCATAAATTCAGCACTAAAACGGTTAACAAATAAAAATAAGTACTGAGTTTCAATTAGCAGTTTTACATTTAATTTGGATTTTCTTTTATTCATAATAATTAATATAATATTTAAATTTTCAACAAAAATAATCTAGACAGGATATACATAAATTCTTTTACACGTATTATTTGCTTAACTATTTATTGTAGAATAATTATTTTTATAAAAAAATAATGATAAAGACTTTAATATTAATTCATTCAACTAAGTTAATAATACTGGCGACAACCTAGATTTTAGTTAATCAAATGAATTGTTTTATTATTATTTAAATATTTCTATTAATTATTTTATAAACGAAGTTTGAGTTTTGTTGCAAAAATATTATTTTGTCGAAAGTAATTTTTGTAGAACCATAATCGTTTTAATCTGTTTTAGTTTTAAACAAATTATTGAATTATTTATTGTAAATAAAGCACTTGCTAATTGAGTTTCACGGTGTATTTGTATTTAATTTCGCTTTCATTTCATTTAACATGAAAGATTCAATTTTTTTTTGTATTTCTTTCTAAACCAAATTTCTCTTTAAACTGATAAAAATGAATAACAACTTGTTTGAATTTTTAACAATTATTATTTATTGACAAAGTATATTTTTTTTTCATTATTTATTTATTTTTAAATTGGATAAAATCTGAAAACTAATAAAATAGAATTAATTATAGATACGGTAAAAGGCAGTAAAACGCTTTTATATTATTGACCGATTATTTAATTTTAGTATCCATTAACATCGCTGATACTTGTACCATCACTGATTCCACTGCTATATGCACTCGCATCAGCGCTACTATATGCACTAGCATCAGCACTACTATATGCATTGCCATATGCACCACCATATGAGCTACCATATGCACTGCCAATAGCACCACTATATGAGCTATCATATGAATTATCATTTAGATTATTATAAGAACTACTAACAGTGTTAACATTGTCGGTGTTATATGAAGTACCATATCCAGCGGCATATCCACCACCATACCCAATACTATTTACATTACCTAATGAAGTACCAACCACATTACCAACTGTATTACCTAATCCATTACCATACTCAATACCATTGCTATAGCCGTTGACAGAGCTATATCCGTTATCAGCTACTGTGCTATAAACGTGTGAATGTGTATCACAATCAGAAGTTATTTGTGGTGGAGCGACATATGTTGTTTGTTGTGGTCTATCAACATAAACCGGAACTGGTCTATCAACAACAACGCGTTTAATGACTGGAACTTGAACTTTCTTAATGACTTGTACTGTATATGGCTGGGGAACTTTCACTTCAACACGTTGCACAACTGGTACTTTAACTTCTTTGGTTACTTGAACTGTGTATGGTCTTGGAACTTCTACACGCTGAACGACTGGAACTTTAACTGGTACTTTAACTTCATATGGAACTGGGACTTTTTTAGTAACATAAACTGGAACTTTTCTTTCAACTGGGTATGGTACCCGTTTTTCTACTGAATATGGTACTGGTCTATCAACAGTTACCGGGTATGGTACGCGAACATTGACTGGATAGCGTTTTTCTACTGTCACTGGATAAGGTTGTGGTACTGGTACTGGTACTTGATTTGTCAGTGTAACAACCTTGACTGGTTGTACTAGCCGGAGATGCTTCACGTTCCGTGATACTACAGTTTGATAACCTTGAACACCTTGATAACCTTGATAACCTTGCACACCTTGATAACCTTGCACACCTTGATAACCTTGTACACCTAGATATCCTGGCGCATAACCATCCGCGCCTAGATAGCCTTCAGCACCTGCATAACCTTGTGAACCAAGATAACCTTGCGAACCTAGATAACCTTGCGAACCTAGATAACCTTGCGAACCTAGGTAACCTTGCGAACCTAAATAACCTTGTGAACCAAGCACTCCATAACTGTTTCCATAATTCAATTGCGCATTATCCACTGCTCCAAAGCCTCCACTGCTTGATGAGAACGATCCCGCAAGTTGTTGTATGTTTGGAATAAAACGTTTGCTTCTATTGGCATCCTCAGCAGATACAAAAACTGCTGTGGCTAATAAACAGCACAGCTGAAATATATAAATTATATAGGGATTAATTGATTTTTTTTTCTATTTTTTTAAATCATAATTTCCAATAATATTAAATTGCCTTTACTCACCATAAACTTCATGATGATACAAGTATAGTAGATAATTACTTTGCGATTGCTACTAAACGACTCAATATAAGATAATTTTTTTTTTCATATTTATATTATTTTCATATATTTACATAAAAAATTAATATAATTACAAAAAGAAGAAACTATTTTAAACTTAATAATGAAATAATTTGTATAATAGAAAAATTAGCAACTTTATAACAATTAATTCAATATATAAAAAATAAATTCAATCAAATAATTCTATTGTATTGGCAATATCATATTGATTATTTTACATCGGCCGTTGCAAAAGACTGATTTATCGAACCCCTAAAAAGTATAAATTATTAAAAAAATTATTTATTGAGCCGGCCCTGTCGCTTAGCAAGTTTTTTAATTTGCAATAAATTAATTATCAATTTTGGCTTACTACAGTAGCAACAACAGCAGCAGCACGTATTACAAAAAAATGTATATTTTCTAACCAATAATATAAATATTTGAAATTAAAGTGATATTTAAAATGTGTTAAATTATTATATAATTAAAGTTGTTGTATTTTTATTTTCGATTTTTTATAATAAACATGTATTTTAATTTAAGAGTAGATTTTAACAAAATTTGTTAGTAAAACCACTTTACATGCAATATCATGTTATCAGGCTGTTATTAGTTTGTGTGAAGTACCCATCAAAAAATTATTCATTCAATATTTTTCTCTTTATCTTCGTTTTTTTTCTTTTTTCAAATTTTATATTCTGTCCATCAAATTTAGCATGTGATCAGTAAATTTTTGAAATATCTTTACCACTTTATTTCATTGAAAATTCTTATTTAATGCTAGCATTCTATTTGACTTAACTATTATCGCATATAGATATTTATGCCAAAATTTAATAAAGAATTAAAATAAACATTAAAAATTATTAATTAAATTCTTAAAATGGTGATAATATAAGTTTATTAAATAATATTTGAATAAAAATGATTGTTTTTAATAAATAAATTTACATTGTAGCATCTCTAGCAATAGTCAGGAGCTTTCAAAATTTGCTTATGAGTTGAATCGTTATTATTTTACATTAAAAAGGGAAAATTGTGAGTTTCTTCTTTTTGCACATCAAATCATTATAATTGCTGAAAAAACCTTTTTTAGAGGCTCCTGTAGTTTTTGTCTTTAAGAAATAAGACAATTAATTTATAAAATATATTTCTCACAACCTTGATTAGCAAATAAAATACTAATGACTTTAACATTATTCCCTTTTAAGCCAATATAAGATACTAAGCAAAAAACATATGAAGAATAATTTATTAATATAATTGTAGATGATTTTTCATAACAAATAAATACATAGACACGTGTATAAATAAGTATTTCCGCTTTATAAATGATACGGAATAATATCGTTACGGTTCAGGGACGCTGATTATAAGCAATATTATAGCCGATCTTGCCGCAGTCACAAAACATAACACAACATCCCAGTAGCATAACAGATTCTCTCTATTTTTCAAAGAATAACATCAGACCACAATCTATCATAATTGTGTTAAGTTAAAATAAAGACATAAACATTAACAGAGTAGTGAAATTCACAATTAAAAAACGAAAACACACCGAAATAAAAAAATATTAAAATTGCAAATTTAATTATGTATTTATAGAACAGACTATTCTATTCATACATCTTATGTTCATTATTTAACTAAATAAACTTTCTTTTATAATGAATAATTTATAGTTATAAACCGATAATAAAATTCATATTTTACATCCAGAAAATCTGCAAATGATTTAAAAGCCAATAAATAACTTTTTGGCTGTTAAGTTTTTACTTAAAATTTAAATGGAAATCAAAAGCAGCTAAAGAAAAAACAAATTTTTTATCAAACTTGTAAATTTAATGTTCTTGTTCTAGGAATACTTAATTAATTTATTTGATTTTTCATTAAAATACTAACAAAAGTTCTTATTCTTTGCGCTAATTATTATTATATATTTTAATTTATTTTCAGTTTATTCTTGATTGCATTTTCTGCTTTTTGTTTTTAACTTTTTATAATAATATATTGTTCATTGAATAATTATTTATTAAATTTTAAATAAACAGATTTCAGAGTCTATTATAAATAATAGTATAGACATGAAGTATTATAAATTTAATCAATTGAATATAATCGAAAGAAGAAGCTAAATAATAACATAAATATTGGCAGCATTCAAAATCATATAAATACAAATTTTATCTATGATTTAAAATGTTTTAATATATAATTCTGTAATTAATATTGTGCTGTCTAGTACTAGTTGTGCTGACTTTAAACGTAGATAATAATCATCAAAAGAACAGCGTGATCCTCTCATATTCCTTTACAATTGTATTACAATCTGGCATTGATTACTATTTTTTTAGCCTTTTTAGCATTAATTTTTCAAATTCTATAATTTTTACTTTAAAGTTAAAATTCTCTAATGAAATAATTTTTAATAATGTATTTGTGGCACCAACAATATTGTTATATTATATTATTATTAATAATTGAAAGATTTTTATAGCATTGTTATAAAATTTAATTATTTATTAAAAATAATTTTAATGACATTTTTTTAAACTATTTTCAATGAAATTTCATTATATTATTATGGTTTTTATTTGAATAAATTAAATGAAGAATTTTCCTATCAATATATATTTTATATCAAAAATATTTCAATTCATATAAATTTATTTAATTATTGATCAAATATTATTTGTTCTTCAATAATCCACAAATACCAATAATATGCTCTTTGATATTGCAATAAATCATCAACTATATTATAGGAAGGAATTTATTAAATTTATTTTTTATATTAATTTAACATATATAAAATAGTTTCATTAGGATTACTAGCACTAACCAAATATGATTGAAAAAATCAATAAAAAGTAAAGTTTACATTTAATATAAAATATTATTTTACAGAAAATAATCAATTTCTGAAAATTATGTTAAAAAAGAATAAATCAAATTGAAAAACATCTACTAACGATACTTACAAAAAATCAATACAATAAAATCATCATTGATTTACATTAAAAAAGCAGAAAGCTTTCGATTATTTCTCCTCGTTGCTGCAAGTTATGTCAAAATTTTATTTTCTATCAATCATGCTAATTAATAGGATTATTTTTCAATTTATTACAGTAATAGGAAAAATAAACAGCGATTTTCGTTTAAAAAGTAATTCTCTTCTTCATTTAATTCTTTCTTTATGAGAATATTTTTTTATTCTTAATTATAGGTTGTAGGTTGAATTAATTGTTTTTTTTTTATAATGGTATTATGCTGTTTCAACTGGAGATTTTTTTTTTCAATTCAGTTCTTAAATTTTATCATTAAAATGATAAAAATTATTTAATTTAGTTAAATTTAGTTTAGTTTTAATTTTTGTTAGAATATATTTTTTTAGTAGAGAACCTTTAAGCTATAGGTTAACGCCTGAGGTTTACTGGTGGTCAGATGCATAATTTATGCTGAATGTTTTTAAAGGATGTAGAGTTATGCTTAATCGCAACATAGATTATTTTAATATACGTTGTTGGTTTATTATTTTGATATTGTTATTCTATATTAATAAATTTAAAAACATATTTTATTGTGATTTGCTTTAGACATTTTATTATTAAAATCAACGACAAGTAGCTATATTTTTTACTATTTTTATACTTTTTATCTAGTTAATATGTTCTAACTAACAAAAAAAAAATAATCGAAATGATTTGAGGTTTGTTTGAGCCAAGTTTTCAAACAAACAAACACTTTAGTAATAAAATCAACGGCAAGTAGCATTTTTTTTTTTTCTAAATTATATTATAAAGAAATTCTGTTATTGTTTGTATAGAAAACTTTATGCAATAACAAGTATTGTGCACTGTTCAGACAGGACAGGATAAATCTCTGTGGTTTATGCATAGATGCATTCTGTACAAGCATAGGAAAAACACTTTAAACTTTAGTAAAGAGACTATGATACTGTGTTTGGTCGAGAAAACAAATATTTTTACAATTTTCATGTATTAAATACAAAAAAAGAAAAACATTTCCAACAGTTTATTTGTTTTAGATTTTTTTTTACTGTAGTTTATCCAAACATTTTCTTATTTGAAATAGCAGCAAAATAAAAGAGTTGAATTGTTTGTTCTGTTGTTGAACACAAATTTAAGGAGTTTTTATAGCTGACATTGGAATTGTTTGTCGTATCTTTCCTGTTTAACCAGCAACCCATCTCCGCTCAATGTATCCATAATACATTTTTAATCTTCACACTGCCTTTCTACATAGATGTTTTATTATTGTCTCAAATCGATTTATTTTCTTTTCTACATTATTATGCTTATCACATTTATTTTATTTATCTCTGTATAATTTTTTATTTAATTTATTATTCCTAAGCTTTAAGATTTAATCTAGAATTATTCATGCTTTATCTAATTAAAAAGATACTCAAGCACACATTTTATTGATAATTAATAGGCATAAATTAATTATTAATGAAATAAAAATAGAAATAATAAAATATTTTTAATTGAATTTAGTTAAATAAATTGAAAATTTTAAATATCAATGTTTTCAAAATTAATTTATTTAAATTAAACGAGAGATTCTATTAAGATGATTAAATTGATATAAAATTTAATTAATTTTTTCTCACAGAATAAATAATGTTATTTGGTGAAAGTAAAATGATGAACAATTAAGTAAGTAAACGGTTATATACTAGCGGAACTTTGTTACCTTTATTATAAGAAAGTGTCTAAACTATAAGAAAAACATTTTTTTCAGCAATTTTTTTCCTATATAATATGACACTATTTTTATTATTCGCGTTTTTCTATCAACAACATACATTTTAAATGTTAAAAAATAAAAAAAAATTAATTATAAAAATCAAATAAATAATAAAAATGACCTCACGATAAAGATTTTGTTCACTTAATTTTGTTTTTCAGTAGTAAACGGAAAGGTTTTTCTAATTTATATTTTATGTTACAATTTTACAATAATTTGTATTATTTTTTTTAATTTATTATCTGGATTATCGATTTATTTAGGTTATTACGCAATAAAAAATGCCATCACAAAGTAAATGTTAAAATAAAATAATAATGGATAAATGTTGTATGGAAATTAAAGTATAAACATCACTGCGTGTGAAATGTTTTTATTAGCGCCTTTAGTATTATTAATATTATTAAAGTTCATGCAAACAAATCATGGATTTATATTTAATTATTTAACAAATAATCCATTCATATAACATAAATAACAATAGTAAATGTTGAAATATACTTAAGATGCCCAACAATTATGCTCATCGTAAACCATTGATTTATGCATCAATATATTTAAAATATCTTATTTTGAAGATTTAGAGCAAATTTATTTTAAATAAAAAGTTTTTAATGATTTGTATAAGAAAATAAAACAATAATTGACTTTAAATTAAACTAAACATATGTAAAACATTGATAAAATAAAAAAAAAATGAATAAATTAATAAAATAAACAAATATTTATGTAAATATAATATGAAAAAAGTAAAAGAACAATTTAAATTGTTTCGTTGAAAGACTAAACAACAAAAGTTTTTTTTATGTAAATGTATGTATAAAACAAATTCGTTTTAAATTAACAACAAACAGTTTGCCAAAGAAAAATATGTTTATGGTAAATGTTTATCAAACGGAATGCACATGTTGGTACTGATACCGAGATATGCATTATCAAACTTGTTTAAGATTATTTTCTTTTTTTATAAGGATCTTTTATAGAAGTTTCTTTAACGAAATTTAGTCTTTTGTTTACAAGAATTTATTTCATTTTTAAACTTAAAATAACGTCTAAAATATTTTAATTTAAAAACACATTCAAACTTTTGTTAAAATAAATAAATAAATAAAACTCATCTCAGAATCTTTAAAGAATAGAGTATTTTAATATATATGCTGTGTAGTGCTTATACAAAGTAATTATTTGATTAATTACTTGTTAATAGAGTTTTTTCATTAAGCAAAGCATAGTAATAATTTTTTACCGTCTACATCATCAGCTTTTGACCATGACAAAAATTTTATTTAGTATTGTTAAAATTTAACTTGATAAATAGTTTTCGTTTATTTTTTTTTTTGAATAACTTTAGTAACTAAAATTATAAAAATAAATAAACACATTACTATTTTTGACATTTAACTATTGATAAAAGTTTAGTGTTATTTTTAAATGTAAATAAATAATATATTTTTTATTTTTTATTTATATACAGTAGATGCTGCTAAATCGGGACACATTTATATTAGTTCAATTTATCCCTATTAAGCGGGTGGCCCAATTATCCGAAGTTTCACAAACCTTGCAAAACTATTGTTTTTAACAAAATTAATATGATAAATAATGTTTAAACTTTGTTGTACAAATTCGTTCAAAGTGCTCTGCTTTTTGTTTTTGCCGGATTATAGCTGAACAAAATCATTTTCATCACCCAAACTGTTCCAATTAAACGAAAAATTATCACGATAAAGCGAAGTAAAATTGTGTTAGTTACTTATTTTTATTTTTATTCCTTACAATTTGTCCCAACTAAGCGGCTGTTCCGATTAAGCGGAATCTACTGTATTACTTAATTTTTATTCTGTTATTGTTAAACTAAAATAAAATAGAAAATTTGAGTGTAATATTACCGGGGAGTTACCGGGCAAAGAAAAGTGAAATCAATTAATAATTATTAAGTATTTTAAAGAAATAAATAATTAAAAAGCATTTAAATGCATGAAGCCAAACGATGATATAACGTAAATAATTGCATTATTATCTATGTGCTTTTGAATTTTTATGTTTATTTACTTATTTATATGACATCATTTATATTAGAATAAATTTAATTAGAAGAAACTTACATATAGGGTTTTTATAAAATTAATAAATAATTCGACATGAATTCAATTAAACAAATTATAATGTTAGAAATTATTAACTGAAAAAGTCACTTTCACATTAGCATTGGTTTTTTTTTTGTTATTATTTATAATAGAATAAATGCTCAATTTTTCACACTTTAATCTGCTTTAATTCAATAAAAATTATTTCAAGTAATTCATTATATTTTGAATACATAAAATTACTACTTTTAAATATTATATATAAAGCAATGTGTTGAACAGCCAACGCTTTTAAATGAGTTACTATATTATTAGTAAATATTTATACTCATAAATAAAATAAAAGAATATTTAATTAGTATTCAAGGAAAATAACATTAATTCTTTATTTTTTTCATTTTATTTTAAAAGAAAATATTATTTGTCAGCTATGTTACGCTAATTTTTCTATAAAAATGTTAATGAATTTTATATTTTTTTTTAATAAAATTTGTTTTATCTTTTATACTCACGATTTTAACTAAATACAAACTTGACTTTTATTTTTGCTCAATAATTTTTAATGTGTTTCAAAAAGAAATTGTCATTCACTTTAAACGTAAATATAATAGATGAAATAGTAAAAAACTTTAAAAATGAATAAACATAATTAATAATTATTTTAAATACTATTTACTTGCTTGAATAACATTATTTATTCAACAAATTATTATTATGCTTTTATAAAATAAAAAATGGTAATGTATTTGGCATGAAATAAACATTTTTTATGTAACAAAAAAAAATGCTACAATATTTTGCCGTCATTTATGTTATGTTTTTGTTATTACTCTACCTATACACTACCTGTGTATGTATTTTTTTTTTAACATTTGACAAATGATAAAATGACAACAGCAACAAAGTTTTTTTTTTATATTTATGCCAGTTTATATATATTTATTATGGTGTTAAAATATATAAATTTTTTCATTACACTCTGTTTATTTTTTTTTTTTACTGTTGACGTATTACGTGGAGGACACATATTAAGCTCTTATTTTTTAGAGGTTTATATTTTTTTATATTTGTTGTATCTTATGATGATTTATCTTTATCTGTGAAACAACAATTAAATATTTTAATTAATATTTAAAATGCATTTTTATTCAAGCAAAGTTTATATGATTTGTAATTCTTGATAAAGTGCATATAATTTAAGATTAGATTGTTTCTGAGTACTTAAAAAAAAGAAACTACTTTAACAGTTGTTTTATTATTTTTTACTTAGTTTTGTTACTATATGGGTTAATGGTTAAGGTTGATAAGCTTATCAAATAGTCATTTAAAACTTTCTTAAAACTTACTTTAACTTTAATTTGGTTTAAAATAAAATAAAAGCAAGAGCTTTAGTTTAAAGAACTTTAAAAAATGTTTGCCGCAAGTGGAAATTGTAATATAGACAGGTGTTTATAGAGTACAAGATATAATCAGTTATTATATTAAATAACTTTAAACCTTTTATTAAACCAATAATATACCATTAAGAAATAGAAATTATTAAATTACAGCAAATACATTTTTTGTAAAACTTTCTTTTTAAATTTCATTAAAAAAAATGAAGCAGTAATATTTTATTTTCTTACTTAATGTGAAAGATAAAAAGAATAAATTTTTCAATTTATTACAACTAAACATATGCTGACATTACTGCTACACAAATTGCAATTTTTTTTTTTAAATGAATAGACGAAGTAAGAACAATATATATATTTTCTTTGAATACAATAATATCTACAGTTGCTATTTGTCAAACTATATAAATAACAATATAAAATTAACAAATAAACATATGAGCATTTTGAATTAACTTTTATACTGTTCATTTTATCTATGAAGTAATTGCAACAAAAATTTATTTTCAGTAAATTATATTTACTTCTTTAAAAAACAAAATACACTGTACACATGTCTAAGCATTTTAAATTGTTTTTTAGTCTGTTTATTAATAAATGAATTTGATGACATTTCCTGGCAACTGTTTGAAAATAATATTTACTGTTCTCATATATCAGAACGATTCAATACACATGACAAACCGTTAAGGTATTGTTTAGGTCTTTAATCTTACATATTTACTTATTGTGATACCTTTCTACATCGCTAAATATTTTCAAGTTTAAAAGGCACCAAATTTTTTTGAGACTTTTATTTTTTTGGCAGTGATGTCATGTTTGAGATTTGATTTATATATAAAATATAATATCAAAGTTACTAAATTAAACATTATATGTTTTACATTTTAAATCATTATTTAGTCCTTTTTATCTATGTTTGTTTGCATAAAAATAAAACATAGACAGTGAAATAAATCAAAAATAAATAACTCATATGGTAAATAAATAGATAACATTTTTTGTAACTTTATTTTGTTTGCAAAAATCTCGGTCTTATTTATTTAATTTTTTTGTTTTTGAAATAAAGAAATCTTGTATTCGTTTTACAATATGAAAAAAGTGGTTTTGTATATTTTTTTAACATTTTAAATAAATTTTTTTTATATTTTATGCATTTTACCTTGAAGTTCTGCAGATTCATAATACTTTTACTTTATGTTTGAATAAAGAAATTTGCTTAAAAATATAATCTCGAATATAAAAGTGGAGTCGCCTGGTAAACAGTTTTTCTTCTAGAATTTCAAAATTTATTCGCTAATAAATTAATAAAGAAATTTTTTTATTAAAATGTTAATTTATTATAATTATTAAATTGTTTTATTTTAATATAAAATTATAAAAATATTTATTTACTTATTTACTAAAGACGATATAAAAAAATTATAACAAAACGTAGTAAAGCCTTATCGAACCTGAAAAAACAAACAATTTTAATTTAATTAATCGTGAAAATATAAAAAACTAATTGAAATATTCAGATAAAGCTTTTATTTTTTCAATGAATATATTAAACATATAATTTATTATGTCTCGATTACATAGATAAACAATTATTGTATGTCTTAAAAGTTTAAAAATTCTGATTTTACTATGGATTCAATGGACCAAGTATACTGAATACAGAAAAACAAATTAATTACAATAAATTAAAGTTTATTATTAAAAAATATTATCGATTTTGTTTGTTTTCATATTAAATTAACAAAACAAAAAGAAAATGCATTATAATATAGGAAAATGCAAATGACATAAAATTGATATAAATAATTTGATTAAAAAAAATTCAGTATCTGTTTACTAATTAAATAAGTATAATTTTTATTTTACATTCAAATTGTTCAATTTTATTATTTTCAATTTTAATAATTTAATTAAATCATATACGAGTGCTTTTTTTACAAAAATATTGAAATGTTTTAAAAATGAATATTTTTTAAAGTCACAAAAATATACAATTTATTTATGTGTTTTTTTAAATTATTTATTTATTTCTGTTTTTAATACTTTAATAGAAAATACAGTAATTACTAGTTTTTAAACTTCTTTTACCAATTAAATAACTCAATTATAAAATTTTAATAAATAAAACTTAACAACATATAAGTTAACGAAAAAGTAATTATCTATGTTAATGTATTTGTCTAAAAGAGGAAAAATAGTTGATTAAAAAATGATTTAAAAGTCATTAATTTATCTTTTTAATAAATTTTTAAGCTAGTTTATTAATTTATCTCTAAATAGTAATTTTAAGCGAAACAATGTTTAAATGTTTATTTAGGATTATTAAGGAGAATTTATATTCAAACATAAATATTCTTAGATAAAAATAAGTTGTTTCGTAGAAAATAAAATTATTAAAATGCATGAAACCTATTTTAATACTAGAATAGTTATTGTTATTATACCTTTAGAATTATACTTTAGTTGATTATATGTTTAGTTTACTAAATAAATAAAATATGATTGAAAACCATTAATAATCGGTTAACAAAATAAAATTGTGGTTATTATTGATAACTGTGATATTATATGACATTCTGATAATGATAATAATATAATCACATGCAATAAAATCAAATTAATAATAATAAAACACTGTATGTAAATTTGTTTAATTTATATTCATTTTGTGACAAAATAGTGTTTTAAAAATGCCATAAAAATATACAAAACAATATTAAAACAACAAAAAACTGGACAGAAAGTAAACAATAATAATAATATTCATAATAATAATAATAATAATAATAATAATAATAATAATAATAATAATAATAATAATAATAATAATAATAATAAAAATGATAAGATTTATATTTTTCTACAATACAGTTTTGTTTTTCAATTTATATTAAAAGTTAAAGAAAAAAAATTATTGCTCTGCTATAAAGTTTTTCATTATACACAATGAGTGACAGACTTTTTATCACATGAAAATAGTAAAACGAAAGAAGCAGAAGTGGAAACAATTTTTGTATATTTTATTAATTTTCTTTTGATTAGCTAGAAAGCAACGATAAATGTTAAAACTTTTATTTTAATTTCTGGTTAAATTTATTACATTTTTTTATTATATCACTTAAGGGGTTGTCTGGGAATTTATATTTCTAAAAATTTAAATTTTTTTATAATGTTCTTCAAAATTAAATTTTATTTATTAATTGTGAAACGTTTTCTGTTTTAGACAGAATGATTAAATACGTGATTTTATGAACTTTGTTAAGAGCTGTCAACGTTCTTATAAGTGTAAACGGTTATAAATGCTGATTTATAGTTTTTTTTTATATAAAATTTTGAATGATTAAAGCTTTCTAAAGTCAAGTACAACGATACAAATATTAAATAATACCCATAGACACGTTGAAAAATATAGTTGTCTGGATGTTGATGATTTTCTCGATTATAATATAGTTTTTAATTTTTTTTGTTCATCTATCTTATTTTGGTTTTATATAATTTTATTTATAATTAATGATAAATAATGATACTTTAGATATTATATTTCATATTTTTAAAGCATTATTAAAGCAGAAAAATTAAGAAAAATAAAATTCATCAAGTCACGTATGAATTTTTTTTTGTCAAATAAACTTCTTAATTAATTTAAGTAGAATAAAAACTTTTAACCTGATTAAAGAATAAAAATAAAAATGAGAATTCATAAATATTCATTATATCCTTTTAAGTAAAAGTGGTAAATTTCATTGCTTCATTTTAACACGAATATTTTTAAATAGATTTTAGATCCTTTTTACTTAGTTTATTTTTTATTGTTGTATATATAAACCAATTTATTTTCTTACCAATCACAAGAATATACAGAATACATGAACAGAATTATTTATAAATATTCAATTTATTAAACAATTTTCGTATATTTTTCTGTTTGCTTTTTAATCAACATATTCTGTACATTTCAAAGTTCTTTTAATAAAACGAAAATCTTCAAACTCCTTATGATAAAATTTTACCTTCTTTTGAAATGATTTTTTTTTTAAATTAATGTAAGAAAATTCAAGAAAAAAATATTAAATTAAAGTTTGCTTTAAGAAATAAAAAAATAAATTTAACTGCAGAAATATTAATAAAATATTTTGAAAATTATATAATTTTATTTTTCGCTTGTCGCAAAAAAGAAAACATGATTTCACAGTACTTTTATTTATTTATTTATTTATGTTGTATCCTGTTTATTTCAAAAAATATATATATTGAATAACGAATAAAATAAAATGAAATGAAATTAAGTATTTATATTTTAACATGAACGTGACAAAAATACATTACATTTTTACGAAGAAACAAATTTTATACCAATTTGTTTCTTGGCATTTATTATATTTCTTTTCAGAATATAAATTTTTTATATTTAATTAAAAAAGCAAAAATATTATGTGTCATTATGGCTGACATAGTCGTATTCCTTCTTTTTTAATTTTCTTTTTTGTTATGAATATTAGCAAATACTTAGTTTAAATTATTTTGTTCTATTTCCGTTTTCTTAAAAAACTGTTTCAGAAGATTATAGTAGAAAAACGTATTAGCTATTAGTTTTATTAAAATTTTCATTATTTTTGTTATTTGTTTTCATTTCATTATAAAATTTTAAGTTTAAAAGTGTTTACGTTTTATAGTAAACTACAAAAATAAAGTTATTCTTCTCATTTATTTGTATTAAATTTAGTTTGATAAATATTTTCATTTAACGATGATTATGATTTCCTCAAAATTATTTTTAATTTTACTAAATAAACTTAATTTAAAATATACTGCAATCTTCAGTTTTAGTTGTAATCATGTAAATATTATGTTAACAAAATTATTATTATTTCAACCGAAAATCTTGAATTGTACACTTAATAAGAAATTACACTTTTATGCAAAAAAAAAAAAACAGACGTATTTTACTATATTCTAAACACTTTAATGTAATTAATATTAAAAGCTCTGCAATATAAAAGCAATAATCGTTATCATAACGATATAAGTAAATTAGGAAAACAGTTACACAATTAACCGGTATAATGTTGACAAAACTACAATCCATTAAGCACGTTTTTCCGAAAAAGAAAAAAGAAAAACTATCTTACCATTCAAAAACGACTGTTTCTGTTCTTAAGATGATTTTTAATTTTTATTAGTGTAATAAGTATTTTTTGCAATATTCCTAAAGCAATTATATAAATAAAATATTATTAGAAATTGTTAAACAAATAATTAAATAAAAAATTAAAGATTTGTTTTATTATGCACGAATTATGTTGAATTTCTGGTAAAAATTAAGTGAGAAGTTTTATCAACTTCACAATTCTATTATTAATAAAAATACTATTGATGCATATAAATAAACAAGAAAAAACTCTACTAATAAAAATGAATAATTTATTTATCAGAATATTTGTTTTAATCAAAAATGTTAATAAATTTTCAAAGCATATCTATTGCATTTAACTAACATAAATAGAAAAATAATGCTTATATGTTAATAAAACCATAATGAAAATATTAAAAAAAAGTTCAAAATCAAGCATATATGTAGAAAATTTTTATCGATTTTTATAATTAAAAAGAATTTTTAAAATAGATGCGCACACAGTAGTAAAAGCACATATTTTAATGAATTTGTTTATGATAATAAACAATATTCTTTAATAATGATTAATAAATATAGAAGTGAATTCATCAAAGCATAATTTAATTATAAATAAAATTTCTCTTTGCATTAATATTCATTAAGAAATCATATTTAGTTGAATAAGCAACTTGTTTGATTAATATCATTGTGTTAAATTCAAATGACAGTAGTTGATTATTGGAATTAATTTTCTTATATTATTATTATGAAAAACTTATTTACGTGCTTCAAAATATAACTATAATTCTGATTTACTGACTAATATTAAATATATATTTTATAATTTGTTAACTAAACCAAAACACTACCATATGCAGTCTTTAATAAATATGAATTAGCAAATATTTTACTATTTCTAATAATAGTAAATTTTGTGCTTTGTTTGGTAAATTTTTTTTTTTTTTTTTTTTTTAACAAAGCATTTATTTAACACTTTATGAAAATACAATCTAGTCTCCTGGACTAATAAGTAATTTAATTCTAACTTAAATTGCTAATATATAAATGTATATAAGTATTAAATGAAATCTTCTTATTGAGATTTCATATCTTCTTCCGGGTTAGTTGCTCATACAACATTGCTCATAGATGATTATATTTACATCAACTCAAATGGTTTAGTCCTTTGAAGTCTTCGTGTTATATCAGTTTCCTCTAGGAGTCTAGCTGCTTCTAGATTAACGTGATTTTCGAGCCTGTCTCTATGTCTCCTTGCATTTTTTCTAATTTCATGAGTTACCAACTCAACGTTTAAGTCCTTATGGAGGTCAGTATTTCTAATGTACCATGGTGCATTAGTAATGCTCCTTAAGACTTTATTCTGAAAACGTTGAATAATGCTAATGTTGCTCTGTTTGGTACAACCCCAAAGTTGTATACCATATGTCCATATAGGTTTCAAAATTTGCTTGTATAATAAAAGCTTGTTGTTTATTGAAAGTGAAGAATTTCTTCCTACCAACCAATATAACTTTCTAAATTTTATTTCTGCTTCTTCTCGTTTCTTTTTGACATGCACTTTCCATCTTAGTTTAGCGTCTAGCGTCATGCCTAGGTATTTAGCAGTGTTTGCGTAAGGTACTATTTTCTGTTTGATTGTAATCGGAATATATTCAAGCCGCTTATTTGTAAAGTCAACGTGAGCTGATTTGGATTCGTTTAATTGTATTCGCCAATTATTTGTCCAATTTTCTATTTGGGTTAAGTATATTTGCAATTTACGAGTTGACTCTGCATTATTTTCCCCAACTGCTAGGATAGCTGTGTCATCCGCAAATGTTGCAATGGTGTTATTTTCTGGTACAGGAAGGTCACTGGTATATAGTAGATATAAAACTGGACCTAGCACGCTACCTTGGGGTACTCCAGCTTTAATATCTTTCATTTCTGAAAAAGTGTCTTCTACTTTAATCCTAAATAATCGATTTTTTAGGTACGATTCTAGGATTTTGGCTAATTGTGGCGGTAATAAAGTTTTAAGCTTGTGGCATAACCCTTCGTGCCATACTTTGTCAAAAGCCTGAGCTACATCTAAAAATAGTGCAGAACAAACCTTTTTCTCTTCTAGCGCTTTCTCAATAACGTTAGTAATTCTGTGAATTTGATCTATTGTTGAGTGTTTATTACGAAAACCAAATTTGGTAAATGAAAACTAAAATTACTTATCATCTTTTAAAATAAGAATTAAGAATGCGTATAATCTGTCAACAGCATTCCGTGTAGTTATTATTATTAGACTAAAGTTATTTCACACATTGCAACTAAATTACTTTCTACAGACAGACCGATAATTTGCAAAAGAGTTTACTCTATGAATTATGTCGTTTTGCATTAGGAAACAAACGTAAGTAATTACTTATACCAGAATATGTCTTATGAATGCAGTACATAATTATATTTTTTATTTGCAGGAGAAAATATTAAAACAGATTTTTAGGGATATACAAATGTATGTAACAAATAACCATTTTAGTTGCTAAATGTATATAAAGTAAAATTGAAGAATAAAAACACAATTTAATGATGTTGATAAGAATAAACCCATATATTTTGTCAACGTTTCCTTTATATACACATTATCTGTAGTATTGTTAAACTTTTGTTCCATTTAGTATAATTAAAGATCATTTATTGCTTCAGTGAAAAGTGGTTTAATTTCTCCACTAATAATGGGTAAAATAACAAAAAACATTGGAAAAAGAAATATAAAATATTTAATTTCCTGTTTTAACAATTTACCATTTAATCTAATGTTTATTTTTAATTTGTTTTTCATTTTTTTTTTTATTCTGATCATTAGGAATTTTAAGGATTAAATATTCATATACAAATATTATATAAAATAAAAAGTGTTATTTTATTCGCATGATAAAATTACCTATAATTAAAACTACTGAGCCGTTCTTCAATTAAAATTATTTAACCATAACGAATCTACCTGTATGAGGTTTTTATTTTATTTTGATAAATAAAAATGTGCAAAAACTATAGCGCCAGCACATAGCCATTTGTGTTTGCCAAAAATTGTTTGCCAACAATTTTATTTGAAACATATATCTGTGAAAAAAAATTCCAAAAAAAAAAACAAGAAAATTTTAAAATAAAATATAACAAGTAAGAGATAATTTACAGATAATGGTACATGTGTAATGCCATTAGTAGATTATATAAACATTGTTGGTAAATGTTGTAAAACAATTAATATAAAACACTAACATAATAAAAGAAAAATGAATAAAATAATATAAAAATGTATTAAAATTAAATAATAATAAAAGCACTTCAACGTTATTGAAAAATTAATAAAAACATCTGGTTAAATATTTTATTTTTTTATTTAAAATACATTTGCGAAACTGTTTTTCCGTAACTCTTAGATCAAATATTATATTAATATTATATTTATTTTAAATTATTTAAATACAACCTTTTTAAATTTTTAAACAAATTGTGTTGATATAATTTTGAAAAACAATATTGACCTAAATTTAAGTTTAATATACATACTCCTAACTAATGCATAATTTAAAATGCCAATATTATTTATTATTAAAACAAAAATTTATATTCAAACTCATATGTAGATAGTGAAAAACACCTTTAAAATTAATTACCATATTTAATTATAATTAAAATCGAAATTGTATAATTTAATATCTTATTTGTATTAATTTGTTAATTTATGTTATATAATAATATTATTAACATAAAATTTAAAGTAAATATAATGGTTTTATTATTTATATTCGCTTTGCACATATTTCTATTTTGCATAATTAATTAAAACCTTTTAATATAAGAAAAAATAGAAATCATATATTTTGTACCTTTTCTCAACGGAAACATGATGTTTATTGATTGCTTTATATACCTTTAAAATTATGTTCGACAAATTGAAAATGTTTGACCCATTAAATTTAAGGTAAAATTATTGTGTAATTTGCAATTTTTAATTAACATTTTAAATAGAATTCTGAAATCACAAATTTGTTATTTATTATTCAAAAGTGATTTCAAAATAATATATAATAATTATTATTATACAATAATTAATAATAGTTAAAGTTTTTGTTCTAAGTCTTGTAATACCAGCATTAAAATAAGAATATGATATTCTGATAGAGACTTATTTAACAAGAGCGTGGAAATTTTTGGTTTAGTTAATAAAAACATATTTTTTCCTACATAGTTTTTAATTATTACATTTCTAATACTTATAATATTACTGTTACAAATAAACAATAAATTTGTAACAAATTATGCATTCACTTTATAGCCGATAAGAAAAAAATAATAAAGAAATAAAAAGCATGACAGTTTTAAGGAATATCTAACTCTTACGATTGTAAACTTTTAATTTATAAAAGTTTTATAAAATTTTTACTTAAAGGAAAAGTTTAAAGTGTAGAAGCGACTATTTTTGTTCCTTTAATAATAATTTTTTTTTTGCAAATATTTGCTTCAAGCATTATGTGGGTGCAACAAAATATATAAATATTTTTTTCTTGAATTTGAATACATCTTATTTTACCTTTATAAAAGTCTTCAATATATTCCGTTAGTTAAAGAAAGTATTTTCAACAATCTGGATTTTATAAAAAAAAAAATGATGAAAAGCCTGACATTTCTTTACAAACATAGAAAAGATAAAATATGATGGAAATACTGCTTGTCTTCGATGACATGTTGATATAATGTATGTGCGCGATAAAACTTTCTTTTTATTTTTTTTTCTGTAATAACGTGTATTATGGTTAGCAACGAAAAAACGGCTGAAAATGGTATGTTATGTAAAGGAATAACTAAAGTAGGGTAAAGTAATATTAAGTTTGCAGAAAGAAAAAAAAGCGAAGAAGACACGAAAAGGAAACTTTAGTAAATTTGTGTACAAGAGAAGGAAATTATTGTGATAGGTGGCAACGGAATGTTGGAAATGCGAATATATGTATATATATGTATATATGCATGTGTGATTATGATAATATATATAAATATTTATATTTTAATACTTTTGCATAGTCAAGGGGGTGGTTGGTTAGTTGTTTTAAATCATTTTTATCTTGTTTATATATTATGTAAAACCAAAACCACGAGTTTAATGTGTATACTTTTACAGAAGATTGATTCGAAATATCTGGATTATCATCACCATTTGATGGAAAATTTCACTTTAACTTTATTTAGGATAACTTTTTTACATCAGAGCTTTAATATTTACTTATTTTTTTATTAAAATGAATGCAGAAAATATTATTTTTTTATAGAATTTCTTGTGTTAAAACAGTAATTTATGGTGCGACAAAATCAAGAACATCAATATGTTTGTTATTAACTGTGTTGGATAACTGTAAGGATAAAAATTGCATTTAATATTCAATTTTTATTTTCATTAAATCAATCTGATTAATGAAATGTGATTAATAGGTATTGTCACTGTGAAACATATAAGCTCTATATTTTTAACCAAGAATATATATTTAAATTTTTTCAATTTTTTAATTATTATTGCTATTTAATTAAAATTTCATTACGTTTTTTTAAAGTCATTTTGTAATACCAATAAAAAATCAATTACAAATTGTGATTAAACTTATTTATTAATAATATTAAAATTAAAATTATAACATTCTGTACATTTTTAACTGTTTAATTTTAATATTTTGTAAACAGTGATTAATGAGATATCCTTGTTGTTGATTACTTTGTTACGTATAATATTACGTTTTTTATTTATTTCTGCTTCTTTGTTTCGAAATTTTTAAATTTTCGAAATAAAAGTTTAATTAAAGCTTGCCTTACCTATTAGTTAATTATTAGTTAGCTAAAGTATAACATATTATACAAAATTCATAAAATATCTTTATTCTTTATTGATCCTTATTTTGTCACTTTTACACCAATTTATTTATTTATAATATATTTTTTATGCAGCTAATAAATAATAAAAATAAATTATCAATAGCAAATACATCATCGACAACAAAATGGTATATATACATAAAATAATATCGGGGGTCAAACATTACAAAAGTACTAATTCTTTAATGTTGCCCAGAACATCGAGAGATCTAATTTCTATGGCCTAGAGGTTAATCTTTTGGACACCCATGTGTTCATATTTTTTATTACTATTATTAAAGTTTTTACTGCGACAAAAATATTGACGATAAATTAAGAAATAAAAAGAATATGCTTTATGGTTTCCATCAATACAGACATAGATTTTAGTCTTAAAAACTGTTATGAGGTTCCAAACGTTTTTTACTTTTTTTCATAAAACTAAAAATGATTTATAGAATATCTCTTGTGATTTATTAAAGACATTTTCTCTTTTCGTTTTCATTATACATTCATCAATTTTGCGAATTTTTGTTTTATTTTAAAAAAAAAAGAAAATATTTTTCATCGTTTAGGAAAAAAATTGAAAGGAAATATAATATTTTTAATTCTGCCACAAATTTTTTTGTAAATTTTTGCAATTGACAATCGTTTTATGAGTTTTGAGAAACAAGGCTTTAATAAGCTAAAATTGCTAATTATTCCTTGAAACATAAATTAACTTACTTCCTTTAAATTTTTTTATATTAAATGTTGCTACTAAAAAGAAACGTTGTTGAAAAGATATCTTTATAAAGGTTGGGAAGATAGTACAAAGTGTATTTTCCACATTAACATGTACAATTTTGTTCATTCTAAACGCGACCTTTAACAACTTTAAGAAAATCGATTCTCTACATTTTAAGCGAACTGTAAAGTAGTAAAACTGGATATCAGCGGTAATATTTATTCTCAACAATTCATTCTTAATTTCTTTAAAACAAATGTCTTGTATAGGACAATCACGTAAGTCAATGGCAAATATTTGTACGTACTTTATCACTGACCCAATTTTTTTTAAATATATATTCTCTAAAAAAACATTTAATTTCCATTTCTTTTTAACTATATGCTTTCTGTCTCTGTATTACATTTATTTATGTTTAATTATACTTCCTGTTATTTACTTTTTAAAAACAAAATTAAGAAAAGATTTTAATTCTGTTATATTTTTATTTTTTTATGAAACGGTATATCATGCATTTTTTACATCGTATACCTTAATTAGACATTAAAGAAGCAGACACAAAAATAAGATAAGATGTAAATCTTAATAATTGTTAGCGTATTTTTTTAATTGCATACATAATTAATTTATTATTTAAATTTGTGTAACTTTTTATGACTTTCTTCATTGCTGACCTTTTTTTTTGTTTTAAAATTATTCCTTACGCTATTCTTGACACTTTATGTAATTTATTTTAATTAAGGTTGATTAAATCAGGCAATGTTACACCTTTAAAATCTTTGTCTTATTTTTTAGTGAGGATTTCTTGGGCATGAAATCTCTACGATGAGAATTAAATAGTTTCTTCAATAAAAAATTTAATTTGCTACAAAATTAATTACATTTTGTTCACTAATTTATTTAATAAATTTAATTTTATCTGTAATCAAACAATTAGGCTTTCATTCCCTGATATTTAAATTCATTTAGATATTTTTCGTTTTAATTTGCTTTATTAAAAATAAAAATATAACGAAAGCAGAAAGCTTGGTAGAATTTGTCTGTTTTTGTGTTCTTTTCCTTAATAAAAAATGTATAGGAAAATGTTAAAAATTGTAAAAGAATCTGCATTCTAAATATAAATTGAATATTCGCAGCCTTTTTATTATTATTTTTAAATTTACTTTAAATTTTCATTTTAAAAGCAAATAGAAAATGAATTATGGTAATGGTTATAGCAATGTTACTGTTAAATGATCCATCGAACATTCATTGTTATTTACGTACATTTAGCTTTATATTATTTGAACAAATGCAAGTTTACAATATTTCAGCTTCCTGTATTCTTATTCTGTATACCATTATCATCCCAATTTATATGCCATTTAATCTGTAGACCGTTAACGGTTACGTTAGCATGCAATTGGAATTTGTAATAATCAATAAAGCATAGAAAATCAACAATTGAAAATTTGTTCAATTTGGTTTTCTATAATTTTTTATTATTTTATTTTTGTTCTATGAACGCGAAAATCGATATGCAATAACTTTTTACTCAAATATTTTACAAAATAAATCATTCATTTTATCAATGCAATTATTTAGAATAGAACCGTCATTTATATTAAATTAAATTGGATTCTTCTGGTTGCTATTCATAGATTGATAATCTACGAATTAGGAACCAAGTTAAATGAGAAGATAACGAATGTTCCATTTTTATTATTTTCTAAATAGTTTGAATGCGCAATTAAGAGACAATATTTTTAAATAAATAAAATAAATCTATCTAGTGTGATTCATCTTATATAATATCTTTACTTTAGTGTCTTAAGCTCTACTATAGTAGAATTGCAAAAAAAATGAAGCTTTTATATGTTTATTTTTATATAAATTACATATTAAGAGAATGCTTTATCTTTTCTCTTTTTCTACATGTTTTATAGCTACAATAATTTATAATGATGATGTTGACCTTAATATCTGCAATGCATTATCAGTGCAACAAAAGTGCAACGAAAAATAATTTTTTATACTATTTTTTTAATAAGATTCTTTATGGATCTTCCATTTGTTATTGTTACACTAATGCATGATTTTGTATGTTGTTTTGCATTAAGGTTTTTACCATTTGTAATAAAATTACGTAGCTAGTTCTCTTTTATTAAATTTTATCTAAATATTAGTAAATTAATAAAACCCTTTAAAAATAATTACGAAAAATATAATTTATTAATAAGAATATCTAAGTAAAAGTAATAAAATTATATAAAAAATCTATTATTAATACACAACGAGAAATATTTTATATGTTACTAGCTGGTATTACCCGGCTTTGCACGGCAATAAAATAAAGTTGTGAATATAATGAAACCCCGTTTATGCTAATTTTTAAAGTCCCGACAATATTTAGTTTTTATATTTAATTAAAACCTCCGATTTGCCTTTTCCCATTAAAAATAAACATAAGTAATAAATTCCATAACCTTTTGACGTATTGTTAATGCAATTCAAAATTCTATTTCAGGGATGAAAATAAAGTTTTTATCAGAGAGCCTATATTTTGTTTTACGTATATGTTCACTTTCTAAAAGCCTGTTTTTAAAAAATCAAAGCATTTATAACACTTAATAGAAGAAAATAATAATTCTTTTTCGTTTATATGCGATTTTGAAGTTATGCCGATTTTTCTATACGACTTTTTAATATGATATTTTGTGTGGGAATTCCCGTTGAATATTGCTTGTATTCATTTTTTGTTGGGAATCTCTCTTTTATATGATTAGTATTGAAATAAAAACTAATTTTAAGGTATTGGTTGGATTCTTTTTAACTTCGATTCTATTTCACTTTACATATCTATTCTTTTGTTCTCACTATTAAAAGGGTTTTCAATATTTTTCACTAACACATACGCCGATCGCAATCGGATTTGGCATATTTTACGTATATTTTCTTTTAACCGAAAAAATTGTTACCTACCGATTTTTTACATATATAAATTTTTATGACCGTTTGTTATAAAAAATAAAATTTTTTTGTTTACCCATTTAAGGGGAAATATTTTTTTTAATTACGTGCTGAACTGCAGAATATAAGTGTGAGAGAAAAATTGAGAATTATTTTACTTTGAGTTTTTCTATTTTATAATATAGTTTAGTTTCTTCCCCCTCTACCTAAATAGTGTCAATTTTTTCCACCTCTACAAAATGTTACAGAAACACACGAAAAAATCGGACTTTACTTTATATATTAGATTTACGTTTATTGCTCTATTAATAAGGATCCATGATTAAAATGATAGCAAAAACAATATTCCCGTAGCACATAGTAGTTTCATTATTTTTCAACTTTTATGTGTTTTTCTTTAAGCTTATTGCTGTTTTATTGTTAACGTAATTTCGTCTAAGATGCTTATTTTCACTAAGCACCAAACTTAGCTCTCAATAAAGAAATAAAAACAAATCTCGTAGGAAAACGTGAACAGAAGAAAAAACTTTTTAAGTTAGTTGATAAAGGATGAACATTTTAATGGAAAAAATATGAATATCAATTCGCAAAGTTAAGTATCTAATGCTAAAAGGGTGTAAATATACAAAATGGGCATTTATTATAAGACAAGAATTCTGCACAAGGTCCCCAAGTGAAGGAACTTTTTAAATTCTTGGAAAAAACAGTGAAATATTTTGTTTTAAAAGAGTTTCATTTGTTTAAGTACCTTTAAAACTTTTTCTTTATAAAGTAATGCTAATTTTTTATGAGTTCTTTAAAAACACGTTAAAATTATCCTTTTTCTTAAAATAATATAAGAAAAAGTTATATGCAATAGACACAACCTAAGAAAAAATTATGTTAGTTTTGTATTTATGCATTTTGTAATTATGATGCAATACAACAGAACATTGCATCTGTGCTTTGAAAATATAACTAATTATTTAAAAGGCTATTATCTGAAACGAAACATACACAAAAATTAATATACAATCAGTATTTCATGAATGAACATACATTTTTCTGCATTATTTATGTTTCCTGTTTTTAAGTTAATTAATTTGCGAACTACCATAAATTAATAGCAGCAGTCTTTTACTGTGCTTAACAGAATGGCTTTCACAGAACGTAATTGTTTTATGTGTTTGCAGCTTTTTATCACTTATTAATGCAATTTTTTATTATAGTTGTTATTGTTTTACTGGAGTGATTATGAATTTATTACTATGAAATGGCACTATTCTGTTAATTAATTAATATGCTTTTTTATTGGCTTTCCAAGTTAAGCATACTTTAATACTCTGTTTATATTTAAGCTTTTTGAAATGTTTTATATATAATTATATTATTTACTGTATATATTGTTTTATCTTTGGAATATATTTTTTTTTTCATTCTGCTTCTTAAGAGAAAACAAACTTTAAATAAAAGAGATGAATGTTGGTAAATATTTTTCATTCTCTATTCGACATTTTACTAACCGAATTGCTGACTGCGGTATTCCGTAAAAATGGCGTAAAAATATTAAACGGCAATAACTTGTGAGTAAGCGTTTGCTAATGACATAGTAAACAATCATCGTACCAATCTCATGTTTAACCATTTTTTGTATTGGTATTGTTCGCTCAGTAACAATTTGAAATTAGTACATGTTCTGACGTTGCCAGTGAATGGTGGATACAAATATTCTGACATAAAATTTATTTGTTAACAATACGAAGTTGCTTTATAACCAACAAAAAGAAATTACATCAAAAATAATAAATAATATTATTGTAATATTTTTATTTTTATTGTCGATTAGGAATACAGTGCGACTTAATCTACTTGTGATGTGTTTATTTTATTCTTATTTCTGTAGTAAAAGTCATCATTTTAGTTATTTTAGTTAAGATTTTTTAAATTTATTAAATGGTAGTTTTATTAAATGCTGCGTTTGTCTCGTTATTATGTTATTGTGAAATTAAGCTTCGTAATGACTCACTTAATATGTTCTTTTATATATAATTAATTTTTCAATGAAATAATTTTAACAAAGTATATACATACACAATATAATTTTTATATAATAATTTATGGATGTACCCTTTAGGCATTCAGCAAATGGCAAACATTTATGTTGAAAGACAAGTTGATATTTTTAATAAAATAAATTTGATATATTGAATTTAATTTATTATATTAAAAGCATGTTGTTGAAAATTTCTAATATTATGTATTTCTTTTGAATATAAAAAAATCTAAAATACATAAATATTAGAAATATGCCAAGCGTACAATTTGACTTAAATTGAATAACCATAATTGTGTACTACAAAAAATTGAAGAATAAAGTAATAATAACTTTAGTATTAGCCATTAAAATTATTTATTTTTTCTGAATAAAATTTGCTTAAAGGACTTATTACAATTAAAGCTTTTTAAATTATTAATATTATTTTGTTTAATAAAAAAAACTTATGAGTTAATATCGATACCATCTATATAGTGTTGATATATATAGATCTTTTATATATAGATGTTAGTGGGGATGTTGTGCTTTAATTATAAATAAACATTTATTTTTTCAAAATGTTTATGCAAAACCATATAAAAAGTGATTATAACTCTAAAACTATTGCAAGATTTTACCTTAAATAATACACCTGTTAAACATTTTTATTAATAAAGCTATAAAGAAATACGATTCCTTTGAATAATAAATTTTCTAAAAATAAAGCTATAAATATTGGATGAGATTATTTAACAAACATTAAAATAAAAATTAAGTACACATCTTACCTTTATCTTTTCTGATATGTTTATTTTGCGTTTTAGATAACAATAAAAATATCGAATATAACTAAAAGATTTTATTTGTTGATTTTTTTACAGATTTTTTAATCAGTGTATTGATTTTTTATATTAATATTTAAATTTATAAAAAACACTTAAGATCAGTTTTGTTTAGTTATTTGTACTTTAAAGTGAAGAATTGTTTTAATTTCATGTAAATTGTGATGGTTTTCTTGATTCTTCTTTATATCTTTCTTGTTTTATTTTTATTATTCTATTTTACTTTAACTTACTATGCGATGTTATGTCAGATCAGATATTAATTCGCAGTTAGATGAACTTTTATTTTCCATATATACGAAAATAAAATAAAATAAAATAAAGAGAACGAAACAATTGGCAAACTTTTAATCTTATTGCTGATGAAGTAACAAAGTGGGTCAACAATTTTATCAGTTTTAATACCTTTATTTTTAACTTTTTTTATTAAGATCCTTTTGGTGTTTTTTTTTAGTTTTATGTTTTAAAATAAACTCAATAGAAAATTGTGCAACTCAATTACATAAGTTCAATGTTTATCTTTGTTTATCGCTGTTTAATTTTATATTTATTTGTTTTCATTTAAATTTAATTAAAAACACAGATGTATACAACTTTTTAAAGTGTAAAATAACAAAAAGCCTTTAAGTAAAATTTAATAATTACAACCTATAGAAGTAATATTTATGTTTTTGTTTATCTTTTGAACAAAAACCAAATATACAAAAGAGACGAACAACAATTTTAAAAACACTTCCACTTTTCGGTTAATTACTTTGACAAGCTATTATCCCTGTTAAAATTGTAACGAAAAATACATTCTTTTTTATTCTTTCCCATTTTGTTTGGCCTAGAAAATATTCTTAAAAAGCGGAAATTAATTTCCGTGTCGCAAAATGTTTTATTTTTTTTATTATTTTACTGAAATTTGCTTTGTATTGTTTGTAGTTTGAATATAACCTTTTTTTTTTATTCTGTTAGACAGAAATAAATTTATTATTGAGATAAATTAAAATGAAGTTTAGAAATTATATAATTATTATTAATTATTTAATATCTTCATCGTTTGGAATTTGCTTTATTAAAGTATCTTTTATGTAACGAAACATTTTCTAAAAAATAACTTCAGAAAATATGAAATATAAACCTTTTCTGATAAACAAATTACCATTGATTATACTTAATCAAATCCATTCTATAAATATTTATGAATATTATTTTATTTGCTTTTATACATTTTTTTTATACATTATTTACTAAAATTTAATTTATAATAATTTGTAAACTTTATTTTTAATTCATTAAAAATGTTCTACCGAAAATTAAACGATTTAATCGATAAAAAGGGTTTTATTCTATACAATACGTCGTTTGGCATATTAACCATCTGCCTTTCAGTTGCTGAATATGTAAACAGAAAACAATTTAACGTTATAATGTTGTTGATATGTCATGCAAACAAATAAATTAACATATATATCTAGCTCTCTGCAAAATTTGGTGTCAATTTGAAGTTTTATTTTTGCTATTATAATGATAAACTATTGAAAAAAATTATTTTTATTTCTAGAAATTCATGAATGCGAATGATGGTAAGACACTGAAAGTGAAAACACGTTCATGTATTGTTTAATTATAAATCGTTATTGGGTAACATTTTAAAAATAAAATTAATATCATACAACTAAAGTTAAACTTAAAGACAAAATTACTTCATTACAATATTATAATTATTTAAAATATTATTTTCTTTTTTAATCAAGCTAATTTTATTTAAAGTGCTCTTAACCTAAAGTATTTTTGTGCTTTATTCGTTCTATTGAAATTTCTAGTGTACATTGTAAAAGGTTAATATTTCAGTATTGGAGAAAATGTTTATAATAAAAAATGCTTTTATAATTCTATTATATTCTAATAATTATTTTACATTTATAATGGTATATGCATATATAATATTTTTTAGATTATTGAATATTGTTAATAAGTATTTATGTCAATAAATAATTTGTCTAACATAATTATGATAATTACCATTTATTAAGTCTGTTTAAAGAATATTGTAAGAAATTTCTTATTTTCTGATAAAAACTTTAATTTAATGTTTTATGCTCAAAAAAAAAAAAATAAAATTAAATGTTGCTAAATTAATTTTATTAATTAATATTTTAATACAAAAAACTGAGTGTCTACACATAACAGGTATGAAAATTAATCAAAATATTTATTTAAATATGAAAAATGAAGGAACATCAAGTATTACAGGTTACATGCCAAGGAATTTCAAATTATAATTAAAATTTAAGTAATGCCTAATTTTTTATCGTTTCTTGATATTCGAAACCTGTTAAAGAAAGCATATCAAATTCAAAACTTTTTTAATTATAACCTTTATTTTTTAATTTGATTGTTTTGAAACAAAAACCAACAAAAAATTGAAGCCTTATATTTTCAACAATTTTGAATATTAAATAATAGTACAAAAGTCTGACTAAATAATATAAAATTGAACGTGCTTTAACTTTTCTAAAAAATTATTATTAATAAAAAATGTAATACAAATAATTCGCTGTAAATCCGCGTAAATAAAAGGGTTAAAATAATAATTAATTCTTTTGTAAATCTTTTTTTGCTTTAATTGCGAAAGATTACTGTTGAAAATATTTTCTTTTTGTCATTCGAAATGTTATGTCAAATAGCGTTATTACTTATTCTGAAATGTTTATGTAATTTTAAATGATAATCTGGAATTTATTTACTTAATAATATATGTTAAAATAATGAATGTAAGTGCTTTAATTTTTTATTTTTTAATATAACCGAAACATATTTATAACTTATTTTATTATTTTTGTCTAACATTAGGATAAATTCATGGGTTTGTATCAAAGTTTATTTAAAGACTAATGATTTTTATTACGTTAGTGGTGAACCTGAGAAAATATACTAAACTTCAATAATTTATTTGACGAAAATAATAAAAATTTATTATTACTTTATATTTCGCTAGCGCAAAATATGTTTTAAAACCTACTTGGGCACTAAGTGCTTAACGTTATTTTAAAATAAAATATGTACAACTTTTTGACAAGATTCAATTTTTTAAGTTATATTTGTGATTTTCTTATTTTATGCACAGTCTTAGTAGAAAATTCTCAAAATGCATAATTGTAGCTCCACGTAAAATTACAATTACAATTTTAAAATGAACTGTTGAGCTTTTAATAATTTCAAATGCGAGAAATCAACTATAATAATTATTATTATCTTCTTTGCTGTACTTATGACAGTTTTATTAAATTATCAATTACATGTTTAATGACAAATATATTCTTATTATATGTAAAAAAAAAAAACAAATTAAAATCATTATGTTTTTTGCATTATTTAAAAAAAATATTTATTTTAATCTCATTAGTTTTTTTTTTTTTTTTTTATTTCATTTCAACATTATTTGCTCGTTAGCTGGATTAATTTTAATAGCATAAAAGCAACACATTTTTTATTATTTTTTCAAAAAATGAGATTATAGAAAATAATGTGCTTTTTTAATCATATTAGTTATTAATTATAAAGCTTTATCTTTTAATACGATTATTTTGTTGAATATTATTATTAATATTTTTATTATTATTAAATAAACGGGTTAAAAATTAATTTTTTTTTTTAATTTATTATTGGTAAATCATTTAAATTTAAAAAAAATGTCTTATGAATGATTATAAGTTTTTTTGCATGCTCGGCGAAACTGAATTCCTTGTGATAGAGGCAATGATGACGTTTTTGACTATCTTTAGCTAGTTAATTACGTCTGATATTTCCTCGTTTTCATAAAAATACTTTCTTTAATCGCTGAATCACCTCTGTATGATTGACACATAATGACGATTGCTGATGCCAAATATCGGGGTATAGTAATACAATTGGCTTAGTGAATATAAATAAAGGTCCAATATTCACCAATCATAAGTTTCTGTTAGACTCTTTCACTTCTTCTATGTTTAACTGGGATTTAATATGTTGACAACTAATAAACACTTAAATATTCAGTACAACATTTATTTAATAGCAATGACAAGATGGTTAATTCATTAACTATTAGGGTAAATTATTTAATAACATAAATTCCTAATTATGCTGAGTGTCCATTTCTTACACGTTGGAATCTTTAATTTGATTGAATGAAATAACAAATAGTTTCCAGACAAAACAATGACAATTATGATAACAATTAATAAACATATTTTAAATAAAAATGTAAAAATAGTTGTGTTCAAATTTGAATCACAAAAGTGCATTTCAGATGCCTCCTACAAAACATACTCTAAAAGGACATAAAAATGTCTCTCTTAAAATATAAATAAATTTATTTTAATAATTAAGTAAACTTTACTATTTTAATAATATAAATAATGTTATTTTATTTAATTAATTTTTTTTTTTGCTGCAAAATATTGAAAATAAAATTTCTATTTTCATGAAGTAAAAATCAGTGGCTTTTACTTAAAAGTTTTTAATCAATTTCAGATTAATTTTTAATCTTTTTTCATTGAATATTACATTTTTTTATTTCAAATATATATGGATTATATAAAAAAATATTTAATTTACCTGTAGTCTAGAAACGGTACCTATTGTATTGTTCACATTTATTATTGCCAAATATCTCATATAAATTTTTATTAAATTAAATCAGAAAAATAAAATTTATAAAATGTGCATTTAAATGTGCTTGAATAGATAAACAAAAATTGTTTGAAAAAGGATCTTCACATTTGAAAAAAGCCGAAATTCCCTGAAAATAATTAAAAGTATTTTGTGATATAAGCGGAAAAAATATATTAAATCAAATACTTGTTAAACCATTATATCAAATGATACGATTAATAATGAAATGAAAAAAAAATAATTTTGTGATTTTATCAGTGAAGTACAATATAAATAAATTTTTATGATCAATTAAACTAATTAATTTAATTATTCGCTGTGTATCATGTATATATTGATTAATTTATTGTTTTATAATTTAATTAGCTTTTAGGCAATTTTTTACTTTTGCAGGATGAAGCTTGATTTACATTTGAATAAAGTTTTTTAAATCGTCAATAATAAATTTAAAAAATTAATTAAAATGATTTGTACTTTATTTCAATTAAATAATAATAATAATTATTATTATTATGTTAATATAATATATATGTTTGGTACAACAATTATTTTACATTTTCTTTTTAGCAGCCATTATTTTAAGCCGTTTTATGTAACATTCTTTAGTTGAAATTTTCTATAAAATTACCTTGCACACGTTATATAGTTTGAGCATTATTTTTTTATTAAAGATAAATTTCTTAATAATCCTGTATATTTTTTCACAGATTATTTAATAATGTTTTATTGCAAGTAAACATTAACTGTTAACTATGAAAAGAATATGTATCATAAAACGTATTAAAAATAATATTACAATAATGCTAATAATTTATTGCAGTAATTCTACTAACTATAAACAACACATACAGGAATAATTAAAAAAAAACTTATTTAATTACTATAAGTGCTATTAAAATATATAAACCTGTTATGAAGTTATATATTGTTGTTAAATTAAATAAAATGTATGTTTATATTTTATTATTTTGCATTTATTTTATAGCAGCTTAAAAAAAAATAATTTTCTACTTTTATATTTTAATTAAAAAGTTCTAAATTGTTTCTATTTTAATACATTTAATAATTTGATGGTTTTATTTAATACATTACATGTATGCAAAGGTAATATACAAATATTATTTTTCATAACTTTTTTTGATAAATAAAAATATTAATACTTTGCAATTATTTATGATAATTGATTTGGTATTTTTTATTTTCTAAATTGACCGTACAAAGTTAGAACGTAATAATGTATAAAACTTATTACAAAGAGTACAGAATGCTAAACTAATAGGAATAACCAGTAAAGTAATAACAAAATCTAATTATAATTTGGTAATAATACTAAAATTATAAATGAACAAAGAAAGTGGAGGCGCCTGGTAGTTAAAAATTTACTTTATTATAATTTTTAGTTATTAATGTTTACAGACAAAAATAATTAAAGAATAAATGAATAGTTATCGCTTTAAAATGTAGACAGCGATTTGATTTACGTTAAGAATGACAATAGAAAAAAAATAATACAAGTGTTTTGTAAAAATATTATAACACGCTATGAAAACTTCCACAAAATCTTAGACAACATTTTAAAGACATCAAATAAAAAGATAGGAAAATTTAAACTTTAATCTTATGAAAAGAATAAATCATCTTAGAAAAGCAATAAAAGCGCGTTGACACAAAGATAAATTTAACAAGACAAGTATTTTCTTATTGCATTTATAGGTCAGAATTATAACTCAAAATTTAACAATTTATTAAATTTATTTGTTAAATTTTATATGATATTAATATCAGATTTACTTCTTTTTCTCAAATAAATTTAATATAATTAGATTAATTTAATCTAGATAAAAGAATTCTTTAGAATATTTATGTACAGACATTTATGAATAAGAAAATTATACTCATTAGATATGTGAATATTTATTATTTTTTATCTATACGTTTAACAGTAATAACAATATAAACTTTTTCTTTAACCAAAACAAAATATTACTTTGAAGTGTATACAAAAAAAATACATGTTTATTCAAGATTTTATTAGCATTATTAGGAAAAAAAGTAGAAAAACATCGACTACATCAATTATATTACATTCTAAAAAAATTAAGTCATTCACTGTGTACACGTCTTAAGTTTCCTTTCATCTATTTTATCTTTCTTCAATTTTCTTTTCTTTTATTTATAACAAGAAACAACAAAGAAGTAAAATAAACATATAAAAAAGAAAAGGGAAAATATGATAAGAGAAAAAAATAAACTATAAAAGAAATTTAAATGAAAAACAACAAACAGAAAATAAATAAACTTTGTAATACAAGAATCTGTTGGAAAAAAATGAATTATTTATTGAATAATAAAGCTAAATTTAGCAATGATGGAATAAATAATGAAAAAATAAAGGAATAACAATTTTTGAGAGTTTTTTTTAGCATTTTTAACGAAATTTATCAATTATTAAGAATTCAGTCTAATTCTTGGAAATATTGCATCTTGTATTATTTGGTTGGCATTTCCAATTTTATAACCAAATAAAATTGCTTTATATAAAATTTGAATAAAATTAAAATGATACGTGATATTTCTTCGATTTGTATTATGCTACTCAACAAACTGACAAGATTACCCAATGCATTTCCTCTATATTTTAGCTTTGCTAATGATCAATTTTTTTAAATTTATTAATTAATACTTTTCTGGTAATAATATTTAGTTGTAGTTATAAATTATATATGCTTTTATCTACTACTCTTCACTATTCTTTTATTTGTCATTCAAAATGTATGTTAATTTTCTTAAATGAACTTTAAATATTTTGATTATGAATTTTTGGGGTTTATTTTGTCTTATTTTATATTTAAATATGTTTCAAAAAAAAAGTTGCATAGTATTAATATTCAGTTTTGATTGATATTTTTGTTTTTGAATGATTTATGACTGTATAAAAATTAAAAAACAAAGAAAAGGATTTCTTTGACTACATATTTTTTTAATATTTATAAAAATACAAAACCAATTGTGCTTCCTTTACTATTTATATGTTTACATGTTTTTTGCATAAACTGTTATAGCTCTAGACTTTGTAGAAGACTGGAGAAGTTAAGACACAATGCCTTTAGAAAAAGAGTAATCGCACCGAAGACGCACCGTCTTCTTAGTTTAAATGTCTCATCAAATCTGTTGTGACATGACCATGTTGTGAACATCGCGAAACAAGCGTCAAAAAAATAGCGTTCTTGTATCATTGCCAGACATTTTTTAACGCTCAGCAACTCTGCCTCATATATAATTCTTTCATACAGCCGTGTATGGAATATTGTTATCATGTATCGGGCGCTGCGTCGAAGACCACCTGGTTCAAAACCGGGCCATATGATTAATAAACAATCCCGAAATCACTGATAAATTAGACTCGCTTAATCATCGTCGGAACGTAGCGGACCTCGCGATTTTTTACAAATATAGTTATGGAGATTGTTCCAAAGAAATCTCCGAAATAATGCCTTGACGCGAAAAACGTGTACGAGAAACAAGGGCTGGAACTACCAACCACAGTCGAGCAGTAACTTTAAGTACGGTGCGAACATCGAAGTTCCAAAACGCTTTCTTTACTCGTACAGCAAAAAATGGAATGCTTTACCAGCGTTCGCGTTCCCCAACCAATTTAATATCCAATCCTTTAAAACTAATGTCCACAAACATCTTATATCCTATCCCATAAATTGACTTGGTAGCTCAAAGCTATTCACAGGTCGATTTCACATAGTAATTAATAAACATGTCATTAAAAAAAAAAAAGATTTTTTTGAAAAAGCCAAATAACCTTGTGCAAATAATTTTTGTTTAATTCAATATTAGTTATATGTCGTTATTTTTATCTGTATATTACATAACGCTCATTCAAAAACACAACATGGATTTAATCAGAATTTATATTAATTAACTGTAATTATTTTAATAATAATAAACATGTTAAAATAAATAATTAAAATAATATAGAGATATTTACAAAATATCATCTATTTATTATTATTATTATTATTTATTTCGAAATAAATATTTATTTAAAAAGCATATTTTTATAATATTGCTATTTTTAACATGAAAACTGAGTATTTACTTTGCATTTGCGATAAACAAAAAAAAACATATTATTATTTACTTATTTTTTTAAATTTTTCGATAATATTTTGTAGAAAATTTATTCAAAATGCTCTTTTATTACTTTTAGTAAACAAATTATTTATTTTCAGTATTATTTTCTAATTTAAAATTTCTTATTTACTAAATTTTATATATTTGTTTGTTAAAAGTTAACATTTTGCATTTTAAATTTATTCTGTGGCTTTTGATGTACTTAAAATTACCTTTTTTATTTTCAACATTATTTGCATAATTAATTTAAAACCAATTAAACAAAATATTTACTATAGTCAGTTTGAATTGAAAACAAAAAATAGCAATAAATAAATGAATAATTAAATGTAAATTTTGATTAAACAGAATAAACTGGTTAAAATTGACAAGTGAAAATAAATACAGGAATGTTTTTAAATTGCTTTGCTTTCCAGTGAATTGATAGATGAGTTGCAAGTCCATTGCCAAAATATTTTTTTTTTGCTATAAAATCATTTTAAAGAACGTAAAAGCATATTTGCTCACATGCATTAGTTGATGTTACCATTGCACTGGCAATATACACATGAAAGGATAATTTAAAAAGCTTATACAAGTCTATTTGGTTTTCTTATCTTATTACTTGATGTTTTTATTTAACTTAAAGCATATGCATCTCACTTTATAAAAGGTTTCTTTTTTCAGTTTATAATATTGAAACTATTTATTTTGTGTATTAAGTCGCAATCAAACAAAATAATATAAATTGAGCAATTTAGAAATCACTTTGCAGATATCGTTTTTGTTAAAATAAATTGAAAACTTAAGGAAACAGAATAATACTGTACATAAGCTTTTTGTTTTGGTTGTTATATCAACAAATTTAATATAAAATTATAAAAATACTATTTATTTGCTCTCAGCTATGTTATTATTAACTAAAATATATTGCATTCGAGAAGAGATTACTTTTATTTAATATAATCTTTTTATTCAAAGTAGTTGACTTACTGTTTTAATAAAATATTATTTCAATATAAAGATTAAATTTTAATCATATTGTTTGTAAAATTATCAATTAAATCAACTTGAAATAAATTCGTAGAGTAAAATAATAGCAATTAATCCTATTCCCTATATTCCACTTACCTTAATTTTAAGTGGATTATGGTTTTATTTTATTTTATTTTTTTGTGATAATCTCGTCCACATCAAATACCATAGTAACACTTTTCGTTAAAATATAACGATGGTAAAAATTATTATTATAGAAAATTAAAAAAATATAATACATTAAAAAATTGCAAAAAACACAAAAAGTTTTAAAAATTTTAACAAATATTTAAACTATTTATGTTGCATACCGCAAGGAATTTTAATCAAAAAAAAAAAGTTCTTTTTTCCCGTAATGGAGTTTAGTTTATTCTAGTATGATCAGATGAGAAGCGAATGTGTTTTTATTTTTTTAAATTAAAGCAGAAAATTTGTTTTTAGTAAAAATGCAGAAACAATCTGAATATGTTCTTTTATTATGTAAAAGTTTAATTAATTTATTATAAGAACAAAGAGAACTTCATTTTTGTGTTTTTAACGTAAAATTAATAACATATATTAATTAAATAAGAAAAATTTTCTCTCTTTTTTCATTGTAAAAAGTTATATGGCAAAGTAAAAACTGTTCTAGTTATCACAATAAAAATAGTTGTTTTGTTCCTGAGTTAATTTTAAATATTACTTTTTAATTTTTTAATATAAAACATCATTATTTTTCTTTACTATGAAACTATTAATTTTATCTGTTGATTTTCTTATTTCAAATAGCAGAAAATAATAGAGTTGAATTGCTTTTTCTGTTGTTAAACATAAATTTAAGGAGTTTTATGCTGACATTGGAATTGTTTGTCGTATCTTTCTTGTTTAACCAGCAATTCATTTCCGCCCAATGTATCCTTAATACATTTTTAACCTTCACACCGTCTTTTTACAATTTTGTTATAGATGTTTTGTTTTTGTCTCAAATCGATTTATTTTCTTTTCTACATCACTATGCTTATTATTGTTATAGAAAATAAAATTAACAAACATAATTCGTTATATTTTTGCATTAATTTTACTATAAATCAGTATGGAGCAAGTATTTCTTTTGTCGAGTGGTAAAAAAATGTAAATCATAAAAATTGATCCAATAATTAAGTAGTAGAAAAAGATATAATTAAATTACCGAAAATTACTGTTAGTAAAAATGTGTTTTTATTTATTTTATCAACAAATAAAACAAAAGTAATATTACCAAACCTTTTTAAATAAAAATATTAATATGTAAGTAAAACTTTTCAACAGAACGCAATCATTCTAAATCAAGTGGCAAAAAAGATATCTATTTGAATAATATTTGTAACAAAGTAATTTTAAATTATTTCAAAATAAAATTTTAAATTATTTAAAAGATAAACTGACAGAATAGAAAAACTTACCTTTGTGTAAAAGAAAATACTTGAAATGTCATAACGAAAATTAAATATTTATTTTGATTTTGTTGGAAGAAAAAAATTCTTTAAGTTTTGCCACACACAAGAGAATTAATTCATTTTCTTTTAGTATTTATAGATTGACATAATTTTCTTCTTTTGATACAGAAAAGATCAAACAAAATGACAAAAAGGACAATCAATGTAGCGAAACATTTTTCAAATAATTATTTGTGATAAAAATGAAATAAAAAATTTTTCCACTTTTATTTCAGAATGAACGTTTTTTAACAAATTTGTTTTATTTTTTATTCATTCCTGAAATTTGATTTTTGCTTAAATGAAAATAATTAAAGTATTTGGACAATTACACTAAATTACATCATTACTCTAAGAAATAATAAATTTTGAGCATACGTAATATTAAATTAAGGAAAATATATGGCTATAATATATGTAAATATATATCAAGAGCATATTTAAACAATCTCACATATTTTCGGAATTATCTACCTGCACGTCTATCATTTAGTACAGTAGAAGTGTCTTGATGTGACAACATTTAATCAATTGCTTTTAATTATTGATTTAAACATTATTGTAACGATTTATCAACACAATCAAGAATGATAATGATTAAATGCTTGATTTATTCTTTAATAATTACATGCCATAATCAACTTAACTTATGTTTTCTACTTAACAAAATTCATACTTGAAACATATCCTTAAAATTATTCTTTCTAAATATATTGGATTCCATAGAATATGTTTTTTTTATTATTAACCGAATGTAATAGATTTGTATGTTATTTAAATTTAATTTCTCTAATTACTGTAGCTAATAAAATGCTTCTCTATTTGTTAAACATGGAAATTATAATGTTTTATTCATTTAAGTATTAAAAGTAAGTCATTATGAAAGTATATTATTGAATTTTCTTATATATTTTTTATGTGTTTCATCTAAAATAAAATAAATTGTATTTATAATCTATAATCAATATAAATTTTCACAACATTAATAAAAGTTTATAAAGCTTCTCTATTCGTATTCGTTTTGTTTCTATTTTTCACTCAATGCGCAAATAATATGTGTCGTTACCTTGGTGTTTTTTATTTTTATTTTTACACAAATTTTAGCGTTTTTATATGATTTCGTTAGGTTTTATTTACATTTTATTTCTCAGTTTTTCGACGAAGGTATTTTTATTGAGTAATAATCTAAATAAACCTTTAAGCCATATAATAAATAAATAATAAAAAACAAATTGGTAAATTGTACCAAAAATACAAATTATCGAGGCTTGTACCGATAAAGAACGCAATTGAGTGAACAAACTTTTTATCGTTAAATTTTTTTTGTTTTATTATTTAGTCGATTTCGATACATTTTTATTAGATGAATTTAAAATGTTTACATTTTTATTTAAAATTATACTTATGGATAATTTTTGTTTTTAAAAATTATACAAATATTGATGTAATAAAAAATATTAAAATAAGCATATTATTGGATAATTATTTTTATCTTATTTTGATCTCTTTTTTTAAAGAGAATTTTAATATTTATTTTGTAAAAGACAAACTAATAAAAATAAAAATTTTAATTAATGTATACTGTAATGTTTATTATTATTTTTATTAAAAATAAAAAACCGATTAAAATTCATTAAAAAATAATCTTTAATAAAATTATATCATTTTAATTGATGCAATGTAATGCAAAATCAAAAAAAGAGCATAAAAATTATATTAATTTATGCATTTTTCAGTCATAAAGTTTATATTATTAAATTTTTAAATTAATTATTTTCATAAATATAATCATAAAGTTTATTATTGCATTAAATGCATTTTATAATATTAAATTGAAGGGAATAAGAGGTGTTTATGGTTAAAGTTGGATGTCTTCATCAAATATTGATTTCAATATAATTAAAGTTAATCTAGTAATATCAAAAGCAACGTACACGAAACATAAGCAGAATAAAGATACTTGTAGAATATGTGTTTTAAAAATATCAAGTAATCATTTTATTTAACACAAATATTAGATATTAATCACTATCAACTAACATCTCGCTATTTTTAATACAATTTGCTATTTAATATTGTTTTACATTATTATACTTAACAATAAGCACGTTTACTTTATTTTTGTAATATAAAGATAAGAACGTATTATAAAATTATGTTATTGATATCGAGAACATACAATATTTTAATCAAGTTTAAAAATAATTAATAATTAAAACAATGTTATAAATTTCTTTTAAATTTTTAATTTTTCAGCAATTGTATGTGTTTTACTTTTAATAAAAATAAATAACAATTTATGATTATTTTATCTTAAATCAAAACTTTAATCAAATATAGACTCAATACTGTAGACAAAAGAATCTAATTTCTTTTATTAACTGAGTTATTTATTATAATTATCATTAATATGTTCATTATCTTAAGGACAAACGATTTGATATATAAAAAGGTTTCTCATTATGATATTTTAATAAACTCAGCCAACAAAATCGAATCAAAATCATTATATTTTACTTTTTTTCTCAATCAATCTTAATTTTCTTTAAGGCTTCATAATTTTGCATTTACAAGCTTAAAATCGGTCTATGAAAAGAAAATAGTCTTTTAATATTCGTTTAAAATGCAATTTTGTAAAATTTTATTCTCTTTCTGGATTGATTTGAATGATTTTTTGTAAATATGTTAATACTAAATAAAGTAAAAAATATATTTAGTATTTTAATAATATATTCGTTTTAAGCATTTATGCACATAAATCATGAAAGTTCATACTATATTTAATGATTTTATTTTATTTATATATATTTAATTATATAAGAAAAATATTAATAATGCTATAAACACTTTATGAATTATAGTATTTAGGAAACATCAAATATTGTTGTTTAAAATGTAACTTTTTTATATGATTTTTTATTAATATCATTTTAATCATACAAAATGTAATGTAAAGACTTAATATTAATGAAAAAATAATAAATAATTTGGGTACTTTTAAGCCAAAGTACAAAGAACATTTGTTGAAATATGAATGCCTCTGGTAAATATAATAATAAAATGTAAATTTAATTTTATTTTACGTTAATTGCTTATCATTTTACTTTTACCAAATAATTATAATAAAAATTATTTATTCTGTAAGAAAAAATTAATTACATTTTATATAAATTTAATTATCTTAATAGCATTAATTTAAATAAATTAATTTTGAAAACATTGATATCTAAAATTTTCAATTTATTTAACTATATTCAATTAAAAATATTTTATTATTTCTATTTTTATTTCATTAATAATTAATTTATGTCTATTAATTATTAATAAAATATGTGCTTGTGTATCTTTTTAATTAGTTAAAGCATAAATAATTCTAGATTAAATCTTAAAGCTTACGAATAATAAATTAAACAAAAAAATATACAGAGATAAATAAAATAAATGTGATAAGCATAATAATGTATAAAAGAAAATTAATCGATTTGAGACAATAACAAAACATCTATAATAAAATTGTAGAAAGGCAGTGTGAAGATTAAAAATGTATTAAGGATACATTGGGCGGAGATGGGTTGCTGGTTAAACAAGAAAGATACGACAAACAATTCCAGTGTCAGCTATAAAAACTCCTTAAATTTGTGTTCAACAACAAAACAAACAATTCAACTCTTTTATTTTTCTGCTATTTCAAATAAGAAAATGTTTGGATAAACTACAGTAAAAAAAATCTAGAACAAATAAACATTTTATCTATTCTTTGTATTTAATACATTGAAATTGTAATAATATTTGTTTTCCCGACCAAACACAGTATCATAGTCCATTTACTAAAGTTTAAAGTGTTTTTCCTATGCTTGTACAGAATGCATCTATGCATAAACCACAGAGATTTATCCTGTCCTGTCTGAACAATACACAATGCATAAAGTTTTCTATACAAACAACAACGGAATTTCAATAAAATATAATTTTGAAAAAATATAACTACTTGTCGTTGATTTTATTATTAAAGTGTTTGTTTGCTCGAAAAATTGGCTCAAACAAACCTAAACTCTTAATATTTCGATTATTTTAAAAACATTTTTAAAAAAGGAAAAAGGTTTTTGTGATTTAATTAAAAATTTCTATTAAAATAATAATTCGTGTTCTTTGCCTTTTTTCTCTATGCCAATAATAGAGATAAATAATTAAATTGAAACCATTTTGCATCATAGTTAAATCTTCGATTGATTTTTTTATTTTTTAAATTATGTTATTTTGATTTCATCATTTATTTTCGGAAAACAAATATAAAATATCAAAATGAAAACTTTAAATTCTATTGATTAGAAAGTTCAATAGAATTTAGCTATTGCATAAAAAAAAATACTCTAACAAAACTATTCTCTAATTGAGTAACTTTTTTCTAGCAACAGAGAAATTAAATTCTGAAAATCAATATAAATAAATTCGATGCTTGATGGTTAATGTTTTTTTGAGTGATGAATTATTATGATATAAACGAGTATGTCATTGTAACATATGGTTTATTAAAATATGATAACAATAACACCGTACAGCAATAATCAATCAAATATATTTGGAAGGAAATATTTTTGATATGAAATTTATTGATAACAAAGTTTTTTTTTAAATCAATCATATTGCAATTATTATGGATTCATTTCATAATAAATTATTTATTGAAAGTCTAAAGTCGGTTATATATTTATTAATTTAATTAAATAATAAAATTTTCATTGATTTCATCACTTATTATTGACATTGTGGCATTGTTGGTTCCAGTAATTAAAAGTTTTTACTTGTTCAGTATTGAAAATTTAATTGTAAAAATATATTTCTACAAGAGATCAAAATGTTATGCAAATTTTATGCAATTTTTTTTTCTCTACTCTTAGTTGATTGAATTCCAAGTAGAAAATATAATTTTTATTAAATAATTATAAGTTCTACTGTAGTATACAGATGTAATCAATTTTTGTGGCAATATTTAATAAATTAATACAAATAATTATACTCAAGAGCATTTATTATTTATTTTCATATGATTACATTAAAAGAAGATTAAATATGATTTAAAATGATTTAAAAAAATTGATTTATGAAAATAATGAATTTACTTAAAATAAATTTATTTTGATTTCTGTTGCTTTAATTATTTAAATATTTTGATTTTATATGTACCATTTACTATCAGTATTTATACTGTCTGATTTAAATTGATACTATTTTAAATATATTTAGACTCTCAGATTTATTAAATATTAATTTAACGTTTTATTGTTAAATCATTCAAAATTTATACACTAATTGAAGTCGCTATACAGGACTTTAACTATTCGTTAGATATTAGTGTTTTGAAATATGTATAAAAAAATATTTTATAATTGAAATTTAGAATTTGCAACAATACTTTTCTTTATAAAATATAAAAGAAAAAAATAATTACAGATATCACGTACTAGACAAAAATAAAGAATTTATTTCAATCCATAATATTATGTATTATTTTCTTTAGTACACAAAAAAGCTTTCAAAATAACTTTCAGCAATTAATGCATTTATGAACGATATAAAAGCATACTTGCATCGCAGTATTAATACGAATAGAGTGTAATTATACTCAGAATATAGATATCCTTTTTGAAACACACTTGTTTTCACACGTTTGGTTCACTTTTCTAAAATTTTCTACTTGCCTCCAATATTTATTGTGGATTTATAACGTTTAAAATTTTAACGAATAACCATATTAGCTAAATAAACATTAATATTTCAAATAAATAAAATAAAATAAAAAATAAATCTCTATAGTATTCTATAAAATCATAAAAAAAAAGATTAACCACCATGGGGGTTATCACACAGATAAATAAACAAACTAAGAAATTATACCCAGTACAGAAATTACAGAGAATTTAATACATTTTTATGACATTAATAAAAAATGATCTAAAAAACATTAAATATATAAATCAATGCACTAAATATAAAGAGAAAAGATCACGTAGCGTCATAATTTTCTATATATAAAGTTTGTGGCGTATAAAATGTCAATGGAATACCGAATAAGATAAATAATAAATAAATAAAATAAAAGTACAATATAATAAAAGCTCACTATTTAATGTATCTCCGGGATGAATAATAAATCATAAAATTCTGTATACAGATTTAAAAGAAATCTCTGGATAAAAAGGGGGGAAAAGGATGCAAATGATGAAATAAAAATTAAAGAAAATAATTCAAAAATAAATGAGAATAATTGTGGATTTTACAAATGATTTCTATTAGAATCTTTAATTATATTATTTTAATATTAAAGGAATAAAAAATATTTGAGATACTTTTCCCTGCATAATTACTTAATATATTTTTGTACAGATGAAGTTTTCAAACCGATAACAGGTTTGTACTTTTTGAATTAATTGTTGTATGCTTCTGAACTTTAAGGTTCTTTTTATTAAAGAATTTTAATAAAAAAATATAGATATTAGGAACATAATTAATGTAGGATTAGTAAAATAGTTTCGTTAATAAATAAATAAGATAATACATTATTAATTCTTTTATTTTTATTTATAATAATCCAGTTGTGCTCTACAGCAATAGTAAAATTAATTAAAATAATAAATAAATTATAAAATATGTTAAATACAATAAAATTATATTATTTTTTCTTTATTAAGCTTATATAACTTTAAGTTTAATAATTTGAGACTTAACATTACTCAACACAACAATATGTTAAAGTTAAAATTATGTAACTAAGTAATAAGAATAAATTATAAATAAATAAAACACCTTATAAATGTTGTGTAACAAATTATTAATTGAAATAAATAAAACTTTAAATTTATATAAGCAAAATACAAATTACATCTGCAATTAACAAGTGTTTACAATTAAGCCTTATTTATTTACATATTTAGTTATTAATTCTCAAAGGAGTGTCTTCAACAAAAATTTTGAAATATTTCATTTTAGTTTTTTATTTAAAGTACTGGCATTAAAAACTATCCAGTCTATATTGCATAAATATTTCTAAAAGAGGACAGTAAGATATTTGTAGGAGGTATCTGCTAAGGTTTTTGCAAGCAATTAAACATTAAAAATAAAACAAAAATACCATACATGAATTATTTATTATAAATTGAAAATTATTAAATAACAGAGAAACAAATCAATAAGCAATGTTTTACATGTTTGACATTTTTAAGTATTTTTATTTTTAATGCTTATGCTGTGTATGTGACATTTATTGCTTTTAAAAATAAAGCATAATAAATTTATACTTTTTTATTACAAATTAATCTAGTTAAATGATTTAGTTTTACTTAATTTTTGTTTCTGCAAAATTTAGTGGATGATTTATATTGATTTTTAGTACTTTTTGCGGATCAGGAATACATTTAAAAAATTATATTAATTAAAAGATTGTCTTTAATCGATATACAAAGTTATACATTTTTGTTAGATATACATACATACCTCTATGTAGCAATTGTCACGATTTAGTTTACCATTTTTCTGTATCATTAAAAATTAAATTAATCGATTTATTTTTATCTTAATAGTAATGAATGGTTTTTTATTGTTTTCAATTGAATTTATTTGTTTAAACTAACAAATTTAGTATATAAAATAGAAAATAACGTAACATAGTCTTGCAACTATGTTAAGCTACTTTAATATAAACAACAGTAAAAAAGAATCTAAAATCAATAAATCATTAAACTTGTATACTGTGCTTACAATGCGGTAAAAATATTTTCACCTAAATTATAAGGAAAATCAATACATTTGTGCCAATATTAAAATCTAAAAAAAAAAAAAAAGAAATAAATAAATATTCCAAAAAAAAAGCCAACAAAGCATCACAAAATTGCATATTTTTAAAAATAAAATTTATATAGCTTTATTAAAATAAATAATAATAAAAATTTTGTGACATAAATATGCGGTAAATTAAGTTAATAAATAAACTCATAAATATTTTTTATTTTTTTTTTATATAATATTTATGTTTTTAATGTTGCTTGCCGTCACAACGATGATTTATAACAATTTAATACTTTTTTATATTTGTTTGTTCTTTTTCTCCTCTCTCTCTGCTGTTTTTTCTGTTATTATTTTAGACTTATAAAACAGCAGAAAATAAATAAAATGATAATAATCGAAATAAGTATATATATATATTTATTTTAAAAAATAAACTTTTTTGTGTAATATTTTCTTAAATAAAGTTATAAAATAATAATAAAAAAACACAAAAATATTTATATGTGTAAAATTATTATAGCAGAAAAACTTTTATTGAGTTTTTTTCAGTTATTTCTTTTATATTTAAAGATTTTTTCTTTTTTTTGAAAATTAATTAAAATTTGTACAATAAAGTTAATAAAAACAAGCAGAAAAAAACAAATCCTTACAAGCATTCCAAAGAAACATATAATTTCCATTATGTTTTTTTATTATTAAAGCGTAAAAAGTTCTTTAAGAATCAGCATTTACAGCGTGGAGTGTTAAATGAAATTAATGAATATGCTGTGGAACAAAAATAATTTTAAAAACAGTTTATTATTAATTAAAGTCAGATAAAAAAAGCTTTAAAACGTGTAAAAGTTTAGTTCGTTTTTTGTTGCTTTCTAGAACTTATTTTCTATACATATTTTTTGCTATAGAAGATTTTTTTTTTTTGGTTTGTTTTGTTTGCATTTTGACATATTAACACTAAATATTAAAAGTTATATTTGCTAAAAGCTGTAACAATGAAAGTAAATTTAAAAATAAATGATAAAGTTTGGTTAAGTTTTTGAATAATTTAATTAAATCTATTGAGGCTTATCACAGTACTGTGCTTTCGCGACGCTATTTCTTGCTGTTAGGTATTGTTAATAATATAATCTTATAAAATAAAGAAATTATTATTTTTTCTATAGAATTTTCTTATAAATAGCTAACGTATTAAATTTATAATCTATAAAAAAACATATTAATTTCATTATTTAAAGTTTTTCATACAATTTAATAACAGATGATAGATTTTTCTATTCGCATATAACAAGTTTTCATTATTATAAATAATATTAAAATTCCATTCTTTAAATATTTAACAAGAGTCACTTCTATGTTAAATTAAATTCTTATCAAATAATATTACTTAGTTTTTATAGAGGAAAAAAATTATTTTATATTGGTTAGAAAGTACTATTATGCTACTTTAATGTCTTCTTTTTTTAAATATTAATCAATTTTAATAGAAATATTCAATATATATTACTCTGCATAATAGGAATTTGCAGTTTTTTTATTGTAAAAACAATTTTTATTTTTATAGTTATAAAAGATCTTGCAAATATTTTATTAATTGTGCAATTATTTGTCACAAAAATTCGTTAAAATGATTCAGAAAAATTATAAAAAAATATATTTGGTGAAAATAGTAGATAATATAATGCATAAGAGTGATAAATGTTGAGTTTTAAGCGTTTAAGCAGCACTTGTTATATTAATATTTTTATTTTGTAAATAAATTTGATATTTATAATTAGTAAAAATTAGTTTAAAATTAGATTAGTTAAAATAGTTAACATTTTATCTCAATTTTCATGCATAATAATTATATATTAATGCAAACTGAACAAAAACCTTATCAATTCAAGGATCTATTTACTATTTAACGTTTTTATGATTAAATTCTGTTTAGTTATATATCATAAGCATTGATTGATAGATAAAAAATTCACTTCGAAATTGTTCAAATATGATTGTAGTCGGTTTTGATTATTAACGTGATAGATTAAAAAAAAAATGAAAAATGAATACAAAAATTAAAATACAGTGTTAGTCAGTAAATTAATAAATTGATTTTAATTAATATCATCTAGGCTTTTTTTTTTGTTTCACAGAAAAATATTAATTTACACTTTGTGTTTTTTGGTTTATATATATTTTTGGCTACATACAAAGCTTGTGAGAATGGCAATCTTTTTATCATCCCTTTATTTTCTATGAACACTTTAACATCTTTATATATTTCACGTTTCTTTACCTTAGTCAAGCGGTACTTAATCTCTTTGACTTTTATGTAATATTTTTCTTTTCTTTTTTTTAAATTCCTTGTGTAGACAACAACTAAGTTTATGTTTTTATGTAACATAATACAGCAATAATTGGTTAATAATGTATGTATTTGTGTTTTTCTAAACTATATAATCATGTTCTTTGCGAAAACTCACTGTTATTCACAAGTTTAAAAGTTCAACTTAAATCATATAGCTAGAAGTTTTTTTTTTAGCTAAAAAGCAAAAGTATTGATTTCGTTTATATAAAAATAACCCGATTTTGCTGTTTGAGTCAAACTCAGTTTAACTCAATCAAGTTGAATGAATTATAACAACGATACATATAGTGCAATAGAATATGTTCAATTATTAAATTTTATTAGAGAATTTATTCAATTTCAAAAGCAATATACCTATGCTATTAATATTTTAATTCAATTAATTTTTTTTAAATATGTTTTTTAATCAATTATTTTGTGCACATATTTCGCTTAATTGCTTATTCAGCCAATTCAAAAAAACAAATTCTTTTTTTATTAATTAATTTTTTATTATCTCTATTTTAGTTTTTATTTTACGAATTTATTTTTTATAATTTTCATTATTTGATCAAGTATTTATTAGATTCATTGAAACAATATTAGTATATATTTTTTTGCAAATAAACTGATAAAAAATTAATGCTTTTGCAGACTTTTCAAAAGTTTAATAATTTATTTAATTAATAATTTTTTATTTAACAAAAAGTAGGTAGTTAAATTATTTTATATAGAAATAATTTTTTATGGTTTCCTGGCTGGTTTATAAGGGGTTGTTTTTTTTAGATGTAAAGCTTTTTTTAACGACATAAAATCGACAGCTAATGTAAAAGCAAATATTAAAATTCTTTATTATTAAAATTATTACAAATTAATTAATTACTTAATTATTACTTAATTTATGGTAACAAATAAAGAGTTTTTGTTTTTAAACTAACTTGAAAAATGTGTACATTAATAGTGTTGTATTTCGCTAAAGCAACTTTTAGGAATATAAACCAAAGATATAATAAATATTTTTGTATAAAAAAGCACTCTGTCAATGCTGCTGTTTTTTAAAAATACGAGACAATAATCATTAATTAAAATTAATTAATTAAAGCATTATAATATTGATTAAAAGTGTATGTTATGTTCAATAACTTTTCACCTAAATATACAATGCAGCTGATAATGCATGTTTAACGAAAACATCTAATAATTACTAATTAATGTATTTAATCTAATGTTATAAAGCTTGTGAATTAAAACAAATTATAAACATGCCAAAATTTATTTATTTAGGTCATCTACAAATATTTAATGACTAGATTTAACACTACATTTGTAACTAGTGCTTATTAAGTAGTTAAAAGTCACTGTTAATATTGCAATTAAGCACAAAGTTAAACAACAAGTATCTACTTGTTATTTAAAAAAAAAAAACTTTTTACTTTATTAATATATAATTGACAGCTTTTCAACAATAAAATATATTTTTTTTGAAACTAAAGGAAATAGCACTTGTGGAGAAAAACTAACTTTTAAAATCATCAAGGAATTAAAATTGTTTATAAATATAAAATATACAAAGTTTTTCTTTATTATCATATTTTTTTTTTTCAAATGAATTAACAAATAAACATAGAGAAAAGTCGTGTTTTTCATTTTCTATTCCATAGAAAAGTGTCATCATGTTGTTAAATTTTTACAATAAAAAGTTATTTATTTTTGCACACGTAAGAAATATAGTTTTCTGAGCTTTTTACTTGTTTCAATATTTTTTTTTTATCAGTAAACATTATATATTTTTGACATATTTTGTTTCTTTTTTTTTTATATAATTATTTATGATATATTTTCATTACTTTTCCTATAACTACTTCCCTTGTTGTTTTTTCCATAACATTTCTAGATTTACAAATGAAAATAAAAAAAACGAAAAAAATAATTCTGACATTTGTGATAAGAAGTTTTTTCAAATGAAATAAATTTATAACAAAAAACTTAGAATCTCATAAACTCAACATAAAAGTTATTATAACTATTCAGTTTTTATTTATTTATTTATAAATGCTGATTGTTTGCGATAAAGAAAAAATAAATATTTATTGAAAACTTTATTATTAAAATTATGATAAAGAAAATATTTATTTATATAAAAACAGAAACAACAAATAAGCATTGTATTTCATAAGACAGATATAACAACAGTACTGAAAGAAATTTTAATTTACTTTATATAAGTTTTTACTGTCAATCTACCTATATTGCAAAAATTTTCCACTGTCAATGCTCACAAGAGGTTTCAGAAGTTATGTCTCCTCCTTAAAAAGTATACGAGGCACTATGGCGAAAAACATCCAACAATTTTGTATGTATTGCAAGCTAATGGAACGCGTTACCTATCCTTTGTCCGCAAATACCTTCAACATTTTCTCCAAATTGACCAAAATACCGTATACTACGATTGCATTACCATTCTAAGCACTTGTTCATGCATTTAATAATAATTATCCATGACTCTATTGTTATAATGTTTTATGTTATTGTTTAATTATAAATTCAAATTTAAAATCAATAATAAAGCTTATATGTCTCACAAATGTTTGTCACAGTTTGTTATAACTGATGCTATTATAATCCATGGAATAACATTTAATCCTTTATATTTGTTAAAACACTGGTTTTCTTGTTTAAATTTAACAAGGATAACAAGCTTACATTTCCTATTATATGTCAATAAATTAATATTTTAATGATAAACAGCTGAGTTATTGGCCTACAATGAAAATCTCTTTATATTTATATAAAATCTTCTAAATTTCACTTGTTAGAATGGTTTAAGATTATTTTTTTTAATTAAAAAATTATATTAAATATTTGTATTATATATTATCAACAATCTCTTATGTATTGTATTGTAATATATATAGAAAACAGCATCAGGTTATAAAATGAATTTAATATTTAATATAAATTGTAGTTTTTATGAGATTATAATATAATATATTACTCTGTTGTTTCTGACTCTAAAACTATAAATTATTAATAAAAAGAATATTAAATTAATTAAATAATGCACACAATATGAATAAATAGAATAACATAGGCGGATATGTAAGGTTTTTGTTGCTTTAACAAAATGTGCAGTGCTATAAATACATAATGCAATTTTGTATATTAATATTTTATTAACATACTTCGGTGTGCTTTCATTTCTAATTGCGAATTTTACCGCTCTGTTAATATTTATATATTTATTTTGATTTAACACTATTATGGTAGATTGTGGTCTCATTTTATTCTTCAAAAAATAGAGAGAATTTGTGATGCTTCTGGGCATGCTTGCTTAGTTTCTGTTGTATTTTATGAATACGGCAACGTCGGCTCTAATATTGCTACGTTACTGACCCGCAACGTTATTATTTCGTAACATTTATCTAGCGGAAAATCGTATGCTTTAAAAATAGAAAATAAATGTTTAATTTAAACGTATTTTACAGATTTTGTTACGATGTTATGTTTGTTGGCAAATAAAATTAGTTCAGTTCTTAATGTTCCCATTGAATGATAAATAATAATATTATGTAGCATATTATGTATTTATTTTTGTTTCGATTTGGTAATCTAGGTTATAGCTTTCATTTTTATAAAATATTGTGTAAGATCAGTGCTTTATAATAATTTCATTTTTTCATAAATAAAAAACTTGAAGATAATGTTATAATAATTACTACAGAACTTGAATTGTTATAAAAGTGCTTATAAAAATTATCACAAAACACAATATACTGACACAATTCTATTATAACATTCTAACCACAATTTTTTCTTCTTTTTTCCTAGTGTTATAAGACCATTCTAATTACAGGGTTTTATTTTATCATAATGAAGAAACCTTTTGATTAATGTTTTAATAAATTATTCAAGAACGAAAAAAAACTTAAAAAATGAGTACTAGGTGGTTTGAATAATTACATTTTTTAACTTATTCAATAGGCATATATTGTTTGCCTCTGTCGTACCTTTAAATATGCTTTAAAATGCCTTTAAAAAAGAGAATTTAATCTTAGTAACAAGTAAATTTTAAATAAAAATCAGAAAAGAAACATTCGTTGCCATTCTTTTCACCCTAAAAATAAACAAAATTTATGATAGTCCTTTAATTATACATCTTCTGTGATTCTACTAAACTAAAGCATAGATGATAATATAATTTTACTGTTATTACATGTATTCTTTATGACCTTTACGTTAACAGCTACACTTGTTTTCTGGTATTTATATATGAAATCAGGATACCAAAATTGTATTTTAAATTATTATTTTAAAGAGTATTTGTTTTAATTTTCAACTAATTTAAAGAACTCGACAGTCGAAAACTGATAACCAATGTTCGAATTATAATAAACGGATAATTTATTTTTATTTTCTGCTGGTAATTTCATTATTGCGACAACTCGACAACACAAGTTTAGTATAAACACACACAACACTGTATTTGTAATAAATACTCAATTTTGATGATAATTTTGCTATTGTCATCATACCAAAAAAGCCATTGGTGCACTTTAGGGTTTAATAACTATTGATTTAATATTTTATTTCTTGTTGTTCCCTTACCATCGTATAGATCTCTTCACTAGTTCTCGTTGTTATTTTCGAAAAAGAAGAAATTTTCCTTTCCTAAACGTCTTCATTTCTTAATTAGTTGACAAAGCCATTTAAGAGCAGTTTTGTTTAATTACTCATACTTAAGAGTTAAGAATACTTTTCTTTTCTTGTAATTCTTCATAATACAAAAGTTTTCTTGAATTATTTGTTATTCTTACTTCTTCTTGTTATATTTTTTATCATTTGATACTCTTTCAGACTTATACTTAGTTAGTTGAAAATTTATTTGCAAAAATAAAATAAAATAAGAGAGATGTAAACTTTGGAAAACTTTCGACCCAATTATTGTAAAAAAAACTTAAGTGAAGATTTTTTATTCATTTTGAGTGTTTTTTCATTTCGTTTTTAAGTTCATTGTTATAATTTTTTTAACTGCTTTATGCTTGTCTATATTTCTATAATTGTTTGAAGTTAATAAGTTTTTGTTCGCCAAAGCAATATAGGGATTCTATACGATGAATAATAATATTAAATAAACGCATAAAGTAATTGTATTAATCAAAATACATAAGTGCTGCAACCTTTTTAAAAACATTTACGTTCTAATATTCAAATTTACTTTAATAAATTAAACAGAAAATAGAAAATCAGAAAACAGTAGAGTTCAATTAAATAAAGTTATCATAGGCGATGCGTGCTAACAAATTAATTTGTTTTTTCGTTATTCAAGATTTCATTATTTATATGAAAAAAAATTAACTAAAAATTTTAATAAAAAAAATATTTCTTTGGCACTTGGAACAGTTTTTATTCTCAATACTTCTCTGACACTTCTCTGTATCAGATTTTCTGTCTTCGACATTAAATATTTTACGAAATAAGTTATTAATGTTTACAATTCATGAAATGAAATAGACCTAATTTAGCATGAAAATATCTAGAAAATAGATAGAATCAAGAAGATATATTTTCTTTATTTCTATTTTAAACTTGAGTGTCAGACGCCTCGTTGTTTGATTAAATGTGCGAGATAATAAGAAAAGTTTTAAAAATGCAGATACATCAATATATATAAAATAAAAATAAGATATAACAAATCTGAAAACTCAAAAACAATTCTACAATGCAGAGACATTTACAAGAATAGAAATACAATAAAAAAAAGAACAAAAGCTTAAATTAGATTTCAATAGTTTTGAGTCTTCGTTACTGAAGGAAAAATAGAAAAAGAATACGACATTGCTATTGTTTGTTGTTTGTTGTTTGTTTCTTAATACATTAATAATATTTTCTAACTCAATTGAACAATTTTAATTCTGTTTGAAGGAAAGGATTTCGTTGAAATATTGTGGCCACACAGTGATGGTAACTAACTTGTTTCTTTAATCAATTGAGCAATGCTGTTGTGGTTGCTGATTAAGGTTTCATTGTTTTCAATCCACTTTTGTGGACAATTTTAATATAAAATTAAATTGCTTTTGAAAAATATATAAAATTTAAAATACAAAGAAAATAGTTAATTTATTTAAAGTAAGCTGAATAGCGAGTGTGACAAACTATTAAACTATAGCAATGGTGAAAAGAATCAAAATAAAAATATAATGCGTTTTTTACTAAATACTGCTCATTTTTATCATCTGTTTTCCCTTAACTCAAAATAAATTTATCCTACACGTGTTTACTATACATTTTGAAACATTTTATATAAATAAAAGAGAAAAAGCTTCATAGTAAATAGATCGCTTATACCAATATGTCATCGCGAACAAACAGCATCTTCATCATTTTTTATCTATTTTCAGGTTTTCCATCATTTTTTGTATCGTCTATGCTATCATAGGTATGTATTGTTTCTGTTAAAAGACATGTTCTTTCTTTATAACCTAGATAAAAAATATCCGAAATTTATCTAAACATCCACGCAATTCAAGAAAAAATAAAATAAAAAAACTTTAAATGAAATAAAACAACAACAGATGCTGTCTTACATTTATAAATTTATTTTCCAAATCGCCTTGTGGGTGTTTAGAAATGGAAGAAAACAGAAAGAAGACATAAAAGAAAGACGACACAAAAAGAATAATAATAATAATAATACGTCAACCGACATGTAGACCTTTAAAATTGAAAGTATGGAGAGTTTGTTGCTTTTTAATTTTCATTTTTTAAAACTTTCCATTTTATTTTTCCTTAAACTTTCTTACTTTTTGCCATTAGTATTTTTTTTTTTGTCATTTCTAAGCATTATTCGGTTTTCTTGATGATGTTTATTTAATAACAAAGTTATTTTCGATATATTTATTTATGTTTTTGGTTAAATTCAATGATACGTTTCTTTTCTTTGTACTCTGAATTTTCTTTTATGGAATTTATATACTACAGGATTTACTTTTTTTGTATCATTTTTAATTTTATTCACAAAATTTCAAATTATAAGCTTCCTTACCTTCAGCAAAATCCTTGTGTACAGTATATAATGGCAAATGTGTTACATATTTATATTGACCTTCCTGTATGGTTAAAATACTCAAACCATATTTAAAATTTAATTTTGGCTAATTAATTTAATTGCACAACAATAACAAAAATATGTACACGGCTTATACGGTTAGATTAGTACCGTCATCACCATTAGTTTTAACATATTTTGTTTGAAAACGATGTACAAATTCTCTGATGGGCGAGCCGATATGGTTTTATAATTTTATTATCCAGTGAATTCAATAACAGTTCACTAGCTCTGATTATGGGTAATTTAAGCATTAAAACAGAGTGTTTTTTGTATTTTATTTTAAATAAATAAATATTTTAACCCTTGAAAGTTTGGCTATCCACTATAAAGTACGTTATAAGAGGTAAATTACTGACGAAGGTACAAAAAATATAACTGAAAAAACTATTTTATGCTAAGCAAAAACACTTATTTTATAAAATTCTTGTTTGTCCCTTATTTTCCTTTTATTGTTCTCTGGTCAATAATTATCCTTGGTTCGTTTAACGTTTCTGTTAAGGATTGTCCGTAGCATAAATAAGTTCTCTAAACGACGTTAAATAAAACTTAAAAGTCATGAATATAATAATAAAACATAAAAGAGTATGGCACTTTAAATTCTTTACAACATCCTTTATTACAAGCTTTTTATTGTACTATAATATGGGTCATTTACTTAATTTTTGTTATTTAAATTATTTTGCCTTCATTGTTACGATTATTTATGAATAAAAATGTTATACATAATTGGGTTTTTTATTAATTATATTAAAGTGTACAACGTTCACATAGAGACTCATTTAAATGAAATATTAAATAATATTGTTCTCTGCTAGTACAGCAAATAGCATGCCAAATAATTTTTAATTACCTTTTTTTCATTAGAATTTCATTGAATGAAATTTTGTTTCTATTTATTTTCATGACTTTTATACTCACGTTCATCTTAGGCTTACTCCGCAACACTAAAATATACTTTGGTTGTATTTTAATACTTTAAGCTCTTTTAATGTTGGATTTTCACTTTCAAACTTTTTATTTTGTATCATTTGTTCAAAAGTTTTATATATTTTACTTTATTCAAAAATTATTTACATTGACTGTGACTCCGTAGAAATGATTTAAATATTTTTATTGAATAATAAATTTGACTATTCACTCGATTTTTACAATTGCTTTTAATTATTTTATGTTTAAACTGGATAAATGATATTTATTGCTGCAAAAACAACAGAGAATATAAATATTCAAACTGTTATTAGTACTAATGGCAATGTAAAATAATTGATAATCAACAATAAAATGCTAAAACTACTTGCCATCTGTATTTTTTTTTTTTACGTGAATCTTTATAGTGTTAAATATAACGCTTTATTCTTGTGTTTTGTTGTGCTGTTTCCGCATGATTCTTTGGTTGCTTTTGCAAAATCAATATGAGAACCACTTAAGTAAATTGAGTGTAAAAAAATAAAAATTTATTTAATGTGAAAAAAACATCGATTTATAACATTGATAAATGTTTTCTAACATTATTTAATTTGAATTTATTTCTAAACTGTGTATTGAGCAATGCAGCATTAATATACGTTATATATACCATTGATGACGTTTTTGTAATTGAATAGCAGAAATTATAATAAGCTATTAAAGTGCATGCACTTCTAGTGCAATAGACAAATTGATTGCAGCAAAATCAATAATTATTAGCTTAAAGCATCTTCCAGCTGAAATAATAAATTTTATTTTGAAATTTTTCTGTTATTTTCATTCATATTTAAATCGTTTAAATAATCAAAACGTTTAAAAAGGACATTATCTTCTTTTGCCTTTAAAATCGCATAAATCTTTAAACCGTGATAAGCTTAAAGATTCTTGTTATCAATACTGTAATGGTGAGCTACATGCCAACACTATTTTATCCTTTCTAACGACGATCTGACATTTAATTTAGTTTCATTTTTTCTTATTTATTTCGTGACATTAAATCGTTATGTCACGTTCGGTTATTATTTTTATTTTCTACAACCATTTGTTCCTTTGAAATTATTTTAATGGGAAAAGTGGAAACGACTGATGTTCTTATTTATTTTATATAATTATTTTTTAATTTATTGTAAAGTTATAAAATGTTTTATGTAGCGATGTGGAAAGCTCTTTTTGTGGTTTGAGTTTGTGGTTCCAAATAATTGACTTTTCTTTTTTCATTTTCAAAAGCAAACGTAATTACTTGAAAGGTGTTTTGTTTTACCAGATTACTCTCCAACAGTCGACACTTGTTTGTTTAAAAGAAACATATAGAAAATTAATTAATTAAAAAGCTTTTCAATTTAATTATAAATGTTTTCTACCTTTATAACTCTATAATTTATTTCATACATCTTACTAAACCTTATTTTTACTGAAAATTTGAAGATTATTTATGAAATGAAATACAAAGAAAAATATATAATTCAAATTTTTAATTCTCATCTTCAACATTTATTTTGTAAAGAAAAACTAAACGAATTGAATATTTGAATATTGAACAGCTTTTATGGCTTCTAAAGCTTTGTATTTGTTTATTTTTTGATAAAATTTTTATTTCTTTACAAAAACTAATGCTACAATGAATAGAATGATTTATTAACGAAAAATTTGATCGTTGTCACTTTGCTTCCAACTCATCATCTAAATTATCAAAATGTTTGAAAGCTATTTCTTCAATTCCTTCGCTCCATTTTACTTATTCTTGTAAATATATAAGTCAGAGCTTTAAAATATAATTGAATATTATGTTTATTATATAAAGAAAACGTTTTTGTTGTGTCTTTTTATGAAATTGTTTGTTTAGTTGGCGATTTAGAGGCAATTTAAGATGCCTATAAAATTTATTAATTTGATATAAAGACGCTTGCTGTATGTGCTTTGAGCCACCATCAACCTGTATTATTGTTTTTTTATTAAGCTTGTATTACAATTGGAATAAATTTCTTATAATTTTTATTTAGTATTATAGCAAAGCACTATTAAAAAGTTGTGTGGACAAAGAATGTTATAAAAATAGAACGACTATTTGTCTTGTAAGTAAAAGTACGTCGAAATAATTTATTTTGTCCTTGTTTTTGAAAAAGAAACGCTAAATTCTTGTGTTTTTATTGAATGAAAAATATGGTACTTTTGTGCCACGAATACTCAGAAGTGATATATTCGCAAAAAAGCACAATGAATATTAAAAATGCTCATAAAAAAATTATTTATGAAGTTCAAATTACAGAAAGTTTGAAAAATTTAATCGACTCGAATTTTGAAAAATAAGAAAAATGTTTGTACTTTTATTTCTGTTAAAAAATTAACAATTTATAACTTTATGTTAGTTTGAATGGAGGTAAGGTGAGTGCCTCATGGCCATTACTGTCGTTAAAATAATTTACGATTATGGTTTAATGGGCCAAACCGGTTAAAATGTTAAATATACAATTGATGATCAAAAATAACTAAACTAAAAATGCACAAAGATTTACTACTTTCACAGAGCGATGGATTTTATTTTGTGGTTCGCTGATACTTTGTGCAAATTTAGCCAACGGATAATAAAAATGGACAGTTAATGGTGTGACCATTGTATCACATGTGTGTTTTATTATCTTTTCCTGTTTAATACAATTATCAGAGGATGATTTTGATTAATTTTTTAATCATGGATTTTTAATTCATTTATCATTATTTACTCTGTAAGGTACTTTTCTGCTAATGAGAATTAATAAAGTAATTGAAGTTTTACCTAAATAATATAAGTTTTCATTGTTAGAGAAAAAAAATTAGTGAAAGCAACTATCTCCAGATATTTATCTGAAGTGTAAATGATTTAAAACCGTAAACTAAGTTAGTTTTTTATTGCAAAATAAAGCAAAGACATTGCCTAAATGCCAATATGTATGTATGTTAAAAGATCCTTGCTTTTATGATTTTTTGAATCAGTTTATCTAAAAGTACTCTGTTTTAAGTTGTAAAATGCTGAAAGTCAATTTTTGGGTAAACGTGTGTAATTTATTTCAGTCGAATGAATCTCAAATCTTTTATAGTTTTTACTGACAATAAACGCTGAATTTGCAAAATCGATTCTTTCGTTATCATTTCGCCTATGCCTTCGCACATCTAGAAATTTATTATCAATAATCGATTTTTTGAATTGTTCTCTTATTAATGACAAAATAAATTAAAATTGCTGAAGGATCTTCATAAATATAGTTTAAAGCGAAGAATTTTACCAAGTTTTGAATTTAAATGTAGGACCTATGTAGGGGAGACGAATACATTTTGTTTTTTCCCGTTTGCATCAATAACTTTTTATTTTAAAATAATTACTTTATCTTCACATGGCACATTGTTTGTTATCATTATTTCTGCATAAATAAACATTTATTGTTATTAATGTCAATTTAAATAAATAAATAAATTTATCACTGACATTATTTTCATATCCTATCATAATTTATTATTATTTTATTTAATTTATTCTTATTTTATATACATTATTAATGATTTTAAATAATAAAACTATGTAACATATTTTTTATAGTAATATTTATTAAACATGTAAATCTTTTAATATTTATTTTCGTCAATAATAATTAATTAAGAATTTGTTTTAATAAATTGTGTTTTTACTGATTAAATAAAATAATTAGTAAAATTGAATTGATTTTTATTTATATTTTAATAATAATTTATAAAAAAATATTGATATCTGTTTGATTAAATAATTTATTTTGTATATATATTTTAATTTAGATTAATTATTATTACTTTAATGCTTAAAACATTTTTATTACTAGAGTATTTTCTTATTTGATTTAATCTTAATACAAATTTGCAAATTTATTCATAATAATAATAATAAAAAAAAACAATTTTCTATACTTTTCGAATTTAATTTAATCATTTAATATAAAGAAAAAAATATTTTTAATTTCCATTTACTATTTTCCGATACAAAATTTACTATTTTTATTTTATTTGTTATTTAATTTAATTTTCTACCCATGGAATATGGTTTCGCTCATCAATGTAATTCGATAATCTATTGAAAATTATATTTTCTGTAACTTATAGATTCTATAGAAAATCTCCAGTTAAAACATATTTACATAAATAAGAATTTTTTATTTAACACAATTTTACTACTTTATTTATATATTTCTAGTTTTAAAATAAGTATTGAAAGAAAAAACTGTATTTTATCAACAACAATAATAATAATATTCTATAAATAATTGTGTAAAATGAAACTATATTTAAATTACTTGTAGGTTTATAATGATTTTCATTTTATTTTCCATTTATATTTATTTTATGTAAATACGTAGCTACGTGTAAATAAATTCGCAATACATTTTCTATTGCTTTTATTAAATTGCATTTTTACATTTTATATAAATTCTTTTTATTTTCAATGCGATTCGATTAAATGCAGTAAATTGATTCCTTATCTCAAAGTTAGTTATTATAATTTCTTGGTAAAATCATTCTATAATTAAGTTAAAAATAACAAATTAATATTTTTTTTAATACTTTAATAAAAATAAATTAAAAAGATTATATAAATCTGTAACTGAACTGTACGTACTAAGAAAATAAATAAATTATCTGCAATTGTACGAAATAAATTAAATCAAATAATAAAGGATAATGAATACATTGTTATATATTTGTATGGTAATTGAATAAAAGTAGAATTTATTCTTGTCTATATTAAAAAAATTAATAATTATTTAAATAATAATTTTTTTATAAAAAAAAGCATTTCCTGGAATACAATTTGTGCAAGAAAATGAACAAAAAATAACTATGCATAGGATAGGATTATATTTTGTATGTTTAAAAGTACTTCATTCACGTAAAAAGCTTTCAACTTTGTTGTTTAACCTATTTCTATAATATTTGCGACGTTTTACGTGAAAATAAAAAAAAACGGTTTTTGTAATACAATTAAATAAGCACTAAAGTCAGACAAGCAAAATTTTTAAACAAAAAAACATCAACTTGAGACAGTAAATAAATTGCAAACGGAAAAATATAATAAATATTAATAAAATGTTGTTGATGAAAGATAAAAAAAAAAATTATGTAAAAGAGAAAAGTGTAAATGGTTTAAATGTGCAACACATTAATTAAGAATATAAGAATAAAACACCGCAAAAGGTTTACAAACGTTACACCTTTTTGCTGCTTTTTTTAGTGCTTTTAGCATTTTTCATTTTTACTTTAAACATTAAAAAATTCTAAAGAAAAATGATTTATTAATGTAAAATTTTTATTTTTAAACTAAATTATTTTCATTCTCAGTAAAATTCATAATTTCTGGAAACTGTTTAACTTCTCTTTAATACATTTTACACACTTTCCAATGTTTAATTTTGTTCTTATTTACTTTAAATGGAACACATGACAAAACTTGACACTTGTCTTAATCGATTAAACAAAATTATTGATTTTTATTTTGCTGCTCCTGTTAATTGCTCGCGTTTTCCTTTAAAATTTTACTTATAACACATATTTTTTATTTAATATTACACATCACATAATTTTCTATATATTTGTAAATAAATTTATTTATTTTTATTTATATTATTTGAGAGAAATCATTTATTTGCCATGCGTATCTTTTATTCAATTCGTCTGCCGCAACGGTACTGTTGCGGTGAACGTACGGCACAGCAATGTTTAGTAAAAGTTCCGTAAAATATTAGTGAGTATTATATGCGTCGAGAGTGATTATTTTTAAATTTTTCTTTTTCATTATACATTCTGTGTATTTCCTTAGATAAAAATTGATAAATTGAAATTAACAAAGTGTTTATGTATTTTTTATAACGTTGCGCTAAATAAGTTATAATTTTATAATTTAAATTACTGACCAGTTCTTGTTTTAAACTTAAATAGCGACGTAACTTAAACACATATAAATATATATTACAAGAAAAGAAATAGATATAACAAATAATATTCCGTAATTCCGTTTTGTACACACTTTTACTGAATGGCTTTCAAAGGAAATAAATATTTTCAATAAAAGAACCAATTACTGATGGCAATATAAACACTGTGGATAACGAACATGAACTTGTAAGGATAGAAAAACGTTCCTTTTTTCATCTAATTTAATTTAAAATTATTAGCAACAAATGTATTATTTTTAATATTTAGTATTTAAATAAATTATTTATAATTTTTTTTTTACTTTACTTTTGCATTAATATTTATATTTGTAACAATGTAACAATATGTACATATTATATGATTATTATTATTATTATGTATGAATTTACATTACTCTTATTATAAAATATAAAAAGATATAAAAGACATGTTATTTGAGAATATGCATCGTAAACATGTTTTTATTTATTTATTTTGTCAGTTTATTTATAATAATAATAATAATAATGATAGAATATACATTTTTCATTACGCTCGGTTTATTGTAACATTTTTCTGGTGTAAATTTACAACTTAACGACTAATAAAACATATATTCGTTGGTGTGGTTTATGTTTATTCATCTTGTTTTATTTATTTATTTTGTTGAACTAAAATTATAGGGATTTGTAAGTGTTTACAAGCATTTTTAAGATACGCCTAACAATAAATCTAAATATATAAACAAAATGAATGCATGAATGAATGCTTTCGTAAATTATTATTTTTAATAAATAAATTAATATTTAAGTTTTTCTTTATTTTGTTTACTTTATAAATATTTCATGTTCTATTCTACTCTCACATCGTACACTTGATAATCAGCTGTGTATTTGGGCATTATAATTCTACTCTGCCACATACATACTTTAAGAGATTTCGAAATAATATGTTGAGAGAGTTAAACTTTTATTAAAACTTAAAAATTTATAAAACATTATTGAAAACTTCTAATGTTTTTTGCATTGCTAGATTACAAACAGAATACATTTTTAGTACATAGATATAAGTTTCGGATTAATTTGAATAGTTTAGTTATATTATAAGGAAATCCTCTAAAGTTAGATTATACAAAACTAAGTAAAACTTTACCTTAATCCTGATAACATACAATTGGTTAGCAATTATCAACAATTTGTTAAGAATAGATGAGAGTAATCTGCGTGTATAAATTAGTTTAAAAAATATTGATTAATTCCTCGAATTTATATTAATGCCATTAAATCGTTTTTCAACAAGAAAATATATATATATTAAAGTTTTAACTAAAATTCTTTCCCTTTAAATGCTTTAAATGAACTGTTTAAACCTTATCTAAATTGTTTGCCAAAAACCCTCAATATCTTTCAATTTCATAAAAACATATTTTCATAACAACAACAAAAAAAAAGGACTAATAAAGTGTGAAAATGGTCTAAGATCGGTTATAGCATTTATTCTGAAAGTTGTTTTCATTCTTAAGTTCTTACTATTTAAGACATAAAAAAAATGTAACAAATAGAATTTATTTCTTAAAAGAAATTTCAATTGCTTTTTTTTTTCTTATCTTGGATGTAAAACGAAAGTAATTGGAAATAGAAAATCATTTAATATTTAAACGTGTGGGTTTTTTATTTTTTTTTAAAGAAAATTGCATTGAAAACAATAAGATAGATAGTTTTAAAAGCTTGCATATATTAAATAATTCTTATGATAAATAAATAAATATTTGTTTATCATTGGATAACAATTTATCACGAATTTAGAATTTTAAATTCATAAAAACAATATAGCGAAACGAAGCCACATATTAACTAGTGAAAACCACTTCAATACCAATGACCAGAATCATGGTATTTATGCTTTTAAAAAAATCGCATTCATGATGCAAAAGCTAAAATAAAAGCCATTTAAGCTTTAACCGCATTTAAAAATACTCTAATCTGTTATTTGTATTCATAAAGAGTTTACATAAAGTTCACTCTATGAATCTTATCAAACTTTGTTTTAATTTTTATATCGTTTTAGTTTTTATTTTGTGTCACGAAAACATGTTTTCAACATTCCGGAAGGTATATCATTGGATAATATTTATTTTCTATTTCCTGCATGGAAGAAACCATAACAACAATACTCGAGGTAAATAAACGGACCATGTTTGCAGATTTTCAATTTGCCAACTTTTTTATGAAATAAACATTTTATGTTAATTATTTTTTTTATATAAACACAACTTTGGTTTTTTTGAAATCATGTACGCCCATTTCATGCAGCAAAATTTTTATAATGAATTTCGATATTTTTCTACGTTTAATAAGAAATAATTCATTTAAAGCTTTCAGGAAGTCATTATAAATTCAATTATTGTGTTTAAATATTACCACCATTGTGTCTACTGAGTCAACAAACATTTTAAATGGTAATTTTACTTTCCATTTTTATTATTAAACATCTTCTATTGAATTCTATTTCACAATTTACCTTTGTAAAGAAAAGCTATTGCGATTGCTTTATATAAGAGAAAAAATGAAATCTATTCAAATGCTCGTTATTTGTGCTTAGAAATTTTTATCAAGTCCTAATATTTGTGTTATTTTGCTTTATTTATGACTTACAAATAAATATAAAGTCTTCTTGCGTTTATTTCATATTTTTTTCCATTTATATAAAATGCTTTTTTTTCTTTGTTCTTATTTGCATATTTTCTCTGTCGTCTTGTGGCATATTTACATGTTTTTTTTTACATCTTCCTCTCCTTATTATTATTAATATTATTCTTGTTGCTTTATGAAAACAATTTGCAAAACATGACTCAGATTGCATTTTTAAACATTTGGCATTAATCATGCTATCCCACACTATTGGAATTTGTATTCATACTGATGTGTCAAGCGTGTGAACGAAATGTACGCTAATGTGTATTGTGTTATGCCGTTTTATAAGCAAAGTTTTTTCATAAGGGAAACACTCCAAAAGTTAATCACTGAGTATTAACATTTTAAAAGTGACGAACAATAGAATTGTGGTTAAAGAAAACGATATGCAACAGGTCAAAAAGAGCAGCTTTAGTTTCTAGCCGGAAAATACAGCACATATTTGAGGCAGAGTGTTATTGCTGTTTGGTTTGTTTTTTTTAATTGAAATTGAATTTACTAGAAAAGTTACTGCAATTTAGATTTAGAAGCTTAAAATTATCCTTCCGGTTGATACAATATTGTAGTTTTTTTATAACAATTTATTAATGAATAATTTTTGCATGAGATCAAATAACTGAAATTTTGTAAATATTATACGAATTTCTGTTTGCATTGATTAAATTTAATAAAGGTCGATAAAATTTTGCTACCGCTTTTTATTTATATTTACAAAAGATTACAAGGAATGATTTAAATGGATTTTGGAAATAAAAGCTTTTGGTACACAAACAAAAAATGCAGCACAGAGATTAAAGGATATAGCTTTACCCACTGTACCCACCACAGTCGATAACAGTAAATAAATATCAGGAAATTTTTATATGCGCGCCGATTTAATCTAAATGCAAAAACAGAATAACAAAAATTAATTAATTAATCAATTAAAATGTTCGAAGGATTAAAATACTAGATTGCAAGTCGAGAGCATTAAATATTTATAAAATTTTATTCATTAACATAATTATGTCGTTGTTGCCACTATTGTCCGTATGTGCTTTATTTATTTTGTTATAAAAAATATTTAAATATATTTTTAATTACATTTCTATAGAATAACATACATAATTAATATTTTTTAAATAACAACTGTTTCAACATATAAATGCTTATGAATGATTTTAACAGAAATTTGTTTCTTTAATAAATATTTATTTATATGGTTTATAGGATTGTTTACTTATTTTACGTTTGCTTTGCTCTTGGTTTCGTCAATAAATTTATTGTTTCATTATAGCCCATAGGGCGAAACAATAATATATCGACATTTTCTTTTATATTAGTATTTATTTAATTGTGTTCTGCTATCTTTTTCAAATTGATTTGTTTATGCTTCCAGTAATAATAATAAATGCAATTAAATGAAAGATTGTCTTTAATGAATTAATAAAATAAAAATTCTATTATTTAATACACATTGTATAACTACTTAATTATACTAGTTGTATCATCTTTTATTAATTTCATTATATTAATAAACAATTTAATATTGAGACAATAAAATTAATTAAGCTGATCTATCAAACAGTAAAAATTTACCCTATTGATTCTGATTATACAATAGAATTGAAATTAAATCATTAACTTTCATTATAATTGCTTTAATATATATTTAATTTTCCATACAAAATAGCATGCCTAATAATACCTAAAAAAAAGAATAATAATAATAATAATAACACAGTTATTAAAAATATGAATTTAATAATTAATTTATTTTTAGATATAGAAATTTGAATATAATAAAATTTAATTAAATAATTATTACTTTTTTTTCCTAAATATATATTCATAAATATTACCTAATAAATAAATATAATTAAATGTAAATATAATGCTTAAAATAAAATTATAAACAAAAAGAAGAGAATAAAAATAAAACACAAAAATTCTAATTAAAAATTGTTTAAACATTATAATTACTTTACTGTTGATGTGGCGTTATTTTTAGTATTCGCATTAAAATTTTAAAGGTAAATGGGATGATGATTTTTCAAGTTATTAAAGATAAATACTGTTTAAATAGAAAACCAGAGCTGTATTTACAACAATCATTGTTTTTATCTGTTTTTAGACATTTATTCAATTGATTACCTTTACAAAATCGGGGTTTTCAAGTCATCTCTGGATTAAATAACGAAAAAATAATACTGAAAAACCAAAAAATATCAACAGGCAGGGCCTATCAGAGGTCGCGGTGGCAGTGAGGGCATTTGCCCTGAGCCTCTTCGTTAAGGGCATTAATTTTATGTGTCAGATAATAATATTGATGAAAATTTTCAAATATGCTAATTGCCCTGAGCCTCGAAATTTCTCTGATAGGCCCTGTCAACAGGCAACTGTTAAAGCCAAATTATTTATAATATTTATTTAAAACATTAAACTTTTAACTACACTTCTTTTGAAAATCAAATTAAATAAAGGCAAGCATAAAGGTAATTTTATTTTTGCCTATTCAAAAATGATAATAATATTTAACAATAATTATTAAAGTTATAATATTTGTTCGAAATTCTATGCAAAATTCGCAAAAAGATCTGATAGAATTTCTTATTAAAAATATAATATCCAAATGTGCAATAAAATAGAAATTAAATATAGACACTTTAAACTTTATACGAAATTTAAATGAAACTTCACAATTAATTAACAAATTACTAATTATTTAAATAATTAATAATCTATATGTAATTACCACATACTATATTAATTATTTAATTAAAATGTAAACAATAAATCAGAATGTTTAAATATTTTAATTGTTTTTTTTTTATAAATAATAGAATTTATTATTTTAAATATTATTAATTTATTAAAATTTATTACAAAATTGTAAATACTTTAAGTATTACAAAGTCAAATAACAAATTACTTATGTATAACGAAAGCATACATATAAAAGTATAAAATATTTACGATTATTTATTTTCATATTCAATACTTTTCTATCAATTATTTATAAACATTCAAAACGATTTATTTTATAAATAAAATACCACTTATTATGCTTACATAATAAATTGACAAGAGATTATATTTATAAAAGAAAAAAAAAACAAACATCATTCTAATAATGCATATAATTAGGGATTTTTATTGATTTTTATTTAATGACATTAAGGTAGTTTTTTTTCTACAGTGTTTTTAAGATGTTTTATTTTCTAACAACTAACAGCATTCACTTACAAATCAATATTAATATTTTTACATAAAGATTTATTATTATAAATTAGTAATAAATTTATCATAAAATCTATTAAATCACTAATAATCATCGATTATAAAGTATGTAATAAAATTTGTGAAAGTAATTTTGAATAAAATTTTATTTAAATTTAATATTTCAGCAGTATTTTCTACAGAATAATTTTAGTAACCCGGGCATATTATAAGTTTATAATGTATTAAAATTAAATAAATAATTATTACATTTTATGTTTTTAACCCTTTCAACCCAGTCGGGACACTATTGTCCTAGAGCATGTTCATAAGTCCCTATCTTTTGTAATTTTAATTATATATGAGGCAAATTAGTCCCATTTCGTTAATTTATGTTTATTCTATAAAATTCCGTTATTCCCATGTTTGACATTTCAGTATAAATGTTATTTTTACATAGTTTTCCAAGTGGTGTGTCCGTATTTTGTGCAACATTTAGATAAAATAGTGGTTAATTTATATAAAATAGTACTAAAAGTGAATTTTCCTTAAAGCCAAATAACCTAGGTTCAGGAATACATATATTTTTTAATTAATTTTTAAACCCCAAATATCATTAAAATTGTTTTATAAACATATCTTGCATTAGTCGGATCGACAAGGGTTTAAACTAAACTTTTACAACCTGTTCGTAAGACGACACTTGCTGTTAAAATCAAAACTTTCAAAGTGTTATTACTTATAAATAATTAGCAAATCTATGTGAAAATAAAGGAATATGTTTCGCGTTTTTTCTTCAGAAATTCAATTTAAATGGATCAGTTATGTTTATTATTTATTTTAAATAAGTCCTTTTAAATTTATTCAGAAAATTATACAAAATCACTTGCTTTACAGATGATATTTCACATACTTTTTGAATTAAAAATAAAATTTTCAACCTTTTCCTGATATTTTATTTATGCCAAACTTTATTATAAAAAGTTGATTATTTTTAAAAATATTTACAAATAGCCCCGTAGTATATTTATAAAAAATTTATATAATTTTCATTTTAAATTCTAATTTTATTTAAAATTTATTTAAAATTAAATACTATTATTATAATTATTAAATTAAAAGATAAATAAAATTAATAATAATAAACTAGAGAAATTAATTTAATTAAAAACTAATTCTGTTTTTACATTAAGCATAGTTTATACAAGTAAAATTATTATTATTATTTATTTTTTAATATAAATAAACAGTAATATTAAGTTAGTTAATGTTTATTTCATTGAATAAACAAATTTTATAATTAAAATAAGCATTATATGTATATATAAAAATGTATCTTCTTTAAAATTCTATATAGTGCTTTTATAACATAATAACATAACAAAAAAATAATAATAATGGCAATGTTGATGTGCAATTTTTCTTCTAAATGTTATACATAATTTGTGTGTATTTTATAAATGCTCTTATATCATCAAATAATTATTTAATTATTGCATAAAAATATGTATTCTAAGAAAAAAAATACGAATCACTATTAGCATTATTTTTAATTTAAAATCATCAATTTTCATTACGTAGATTAAATTTTAATAAATGGATTAAAGCAAAGTTATTTCTGTAATAAAAAGAAATTAAAATAATTCTATAAATCTACAATCTATAGAATGCTATATCACTGTATTATTTATTCTATTGAAAACTATTCACATATTTTCATATTTACAATTATAATCAATTGAATTTCTTATTTAATTATTTACTTACATGAAGATTATATTAATATTTTCGTTTTTTTTATATTTATTATTACAATAGACACAATTATTACAATATAAAGAAAAATAATATATTAATTAACTGAATCTAACAATAATAATAATTACAATAGTTATTACTTTGTTCTAAATACTATTTCCTTTATTATTATAATTTTATACAATACAACAGACAATAATCACATATAACTATTGATTTTAATTAAAACATATATACATAAATAATAACAAATAGTCAAATGAATAATATAGATAGTTATAATGTCCCTTCCAGTGATGTATTAAGGATAGTTAAAAAGAAATTTATTAAAATCTTTTTTCTTTCTTTTGTAATTCTATTAAGATTGTGGATTTATTTAAATGGGATTTTATTAAATAATAATGATTAATATTTATATTTATAAATACATAAAAAGTGATAAACATTTAATTCTACAACATAATTAATTTCATGTAAAAAACATTATTTATTTTCATTTAATAATTAACACATTATTATTATTATAGTAATAACAATATCTATACTAATTTTATACATAATAATTTGCATATTTCTTGTACCTAACCACATTATATGTGGTTAAAGGGTGACAACTGATTTATTTTTCAGTATTTACCCTTTAAAAAAAATACCAAACTGGACAATGTTTATAACAAAAATTTATGGCACTTACTTTACTGTCACCTAAGAAAAGTTTTCCATTTAATTTAGAGAAGAAAACTTATTTTAAGATTTATAAAAACATTACTAATTAACCAATTAATTTATTTTATTTTCTTTAAAATCTGTCACAATGAAATAACTAAGCTTTAAGTGTTTATAAGGGTTTTAGAAAATGTTTAAAGTTGAACCCATGTACATGAAATAAATAAAGTTTTACTTTTAAATTAGCAGTAAAATCTTATATAAGGATATTTGATTGTCTCAAATTCTTGTATTCTATCAACTTTAAAAGTTTCATTAATTGTTTATTATGGTTAGTTATAATATCACTAATTAAGCTATTAAACTTCAATGTGTATTTTTCTTGTAGATTAAATACTTTATCATTTTTATTTAATAATTCTAGCATAACAAAGCATAAAAGTAATCACAAATTGCAATATAAATAAAAGTCATTTTTGTGAGCACAAACATATACGTTTGCTCAAAAGGATTAGTAAATTGATGGCTTTTAGAGAATAAGCATAATTAGGTAAGCAGGTGAAATAAACACCACATAAATAAGTAAGTAAAACGTATTTTTTAAATAAATTAATAAAAAGCATCATTTTTTATTAATTAAACAGAAATTGGTTAGCATAAAACCATTATTGATGATTTTTAATGAAGTGATTAGTGTTTTAAGATTTATTTATAAAATTACTTATTTATTTTTTAATTACATTTCACGATAGTGTTAGGTTATGCGTTGATTTGTTAATGCTTTGAATTCGCACATATTCTATTACTTTACTTAACTCACCTTAAACCAAACTGTTTATAACTTTCGGAAGGATAACGTTAAGAATAAAAATAGATTAATATTTTTTTACATTAAAAAATTAAATTTAAAAGAAATAATAAAAAATGAATTAAAGATTTAATTAATTAGGCTGAAAGCTTAGCCTTTTTAATTTTCGAATAGTTTTAATAAGATTCGAATTTATCCAAAGGAGTTTTTACCGAATGGTGTTAAAACTTTCTTACTGCATTGATAATCAATTTACTCTCGTGTATATAAATAAAATTCTATTTTTTAAAATATACATACTTCTTTAACTATGCACAAATGTGATGTATTTTCCTTGGCTTAGTTTTAATTCATTTACTTTTCTTATTTTTATTACTATTACGAAAGTTTAGCTGGTAGCTTCAAAGTTCTTTTATTTTATTTTTTCCATTTTTTTTTTTTACTTTATTATACATTGTTTGAGATTTTTATTTAAATTTTTATAATAAATTTAAAAATATAAAGAATTTTATTTCTTATTCAATTTCAATACTGGATAAAACTTAAATTTCATGCTTAAATGGGTTTTTTGTTCTTTTAAATAAAATAAAATAAAATGAAGAGAAAATCTAACTTATACAGATAATAATGTTCATAAGAAATCTATAATAAAGCACATTTTTTTTTTTTATTTTTAGCATGCACTTGGAAATAATCTTTTCAGATTTTCTGTTTAATTTCATTTTCTTTTTTTATTTGGTTAAAATTTAAAGTTCATTCAAAGCTCTTTTTATTTTAAATTCTGATAGAAAGTTAATATAATTTACGTACATATATGATTTAAGCTTTTTTTTACAAAAAATAAATACCAAAGAACAAAAATAAATAAACTAAATAAACTAATTTAAAAAAATAGAAATAGTATTCTTATTTAATTAAAATATACAATTAAAATAGAAATATTTTTACAGGGAAAGCGTGTTTTTTATATTATATTATGTAAAAAATAGCCATAAATAACTAATTCGATAGAGAATTATAAAAAGGAATTTCATGTTTATTTTCATTAAAAAAAGAATTTTAATAAAATTCCTTTAAATAAATAGTAACTAAATTTTTATAAGAATTCTATTGACTACCATTAAATTATTATAGCTTTTATGCAAACTTTTTCATATTATATTATATATTTTTGTACAACAACATAATTAGTAGAAATAATTTACAACTGAAATTATTTCCCTTTTTTTAACTTTATGTCATTAACACTAACTTTTTCTTATTTGCATAACATATTATAAAAATATATATTCTTGGAGTTAATCCTTTGGTAAACAGTTAAAGTCTTAAGAAACGTGTAAAATAATAATAATACTTTCAAAGGAAAATTCTACAATTAGCAAAGAATTTATATTAATTCCGAATTAAGTCAGAATGATAAAAACTTTTGGAAGCAATGTGGCAAATACTGCTCTGCTGTACTGTATTTATAGCTAAAACGTTATTAAATTATTATTAATATTACAATAATAATAGCAAAAATAATTCTATGTGGTGCATTTATTATAAATTATTCCTTTTATTTAATTTAATAATTCGAAATTATATTGATAATTCAGTAATAATCCTTTTCTTTTTTTTTTTGTTTTAATATCAATAGTAAAACCATATAAATGTTTTTTGTATAAATTATTCTAAGAAAAAATATTTTTCTCATTATTATTTTATTATATTTATCGATAAATAAATAATAAATTCTTAGTATTAAAATATAAAGGATAATTCTTTAAGTAAAAGATTTATTTTTTATTATTTAAATGCAAATTTAATTGAGCAGATTTATTTAAATGTTTTATTATGTTTTGATAAAAATTCATTCAAATAAATAAGCTTAATTAATCTTCTTATCAATACTTAAAAAAATAACTCTGCAAAATTTATTAAAATTCTTATATTATACAATTAATAAATGTTTCGATAAATTTAAATATAAATTATGTAGCCTAAAAATTATTTCAATAGAAATTCAATTAAAATTATTAATGTGTATAGAGCAGTGGAGGCGCCTGACAGTGTCTACTATATCCATTGTGGTAAAAAAAGTTTTTAAAATGCAATAAAAACATTTCAGTTGCAATAAATAAAAAATAATTTAAAGGTTTTTATAATATTTATGTAGGCAATAAAAAGAAAATAATAAAGGGTGTCTTATCACATATCCATATTCCTACATTTATAATCGGCAACTATCAAGAATCCTCATCTTTTAAACTTTTTTATAATAAATTTATTGTTTCAAAGCGACAGTAGAATTGTAGAAATGGTTATAAGTAATAAAAAACTAATAAAACAGAATATATACTACTGACCAATGTAATTTCTAGATACTGATTGTTCAAAAAACAATAGTTAAAATTTTATCTTATTTTTATAATCCTTAGAATGGAATAGAATTGTCAGGAACAGAATACCCAAATAATAATAAAAAATCAGTTTCTATAAACTTGATTTTCTCAAATAAGCTAAGTAATAAATGATTAAGAATTTTTTTAATTTTACTACGAAATTAGAATTTAAATATTGAGTTTTCTAAACATCAGAATTTTACTATGGTTTATATGATTTCAACCAAATCAAAATACATTTCAAAAACTCTTTATCTTATTTAAATTGTGTTTTTATTCACATGACGTTTTATTATTATTATTATTAATGCATTATAAATATACATATATTACTATTAATGTCAGATCAAATATAACTTCTCAGTAACAAATTATTATTATTCTTTATGCAATGTAGATTATACAGTTATATATATAAGTAATATTTCTAATTTAAATATTTAAGTTATGTATCTCTTACAGTAACGTTGATTTGTTTGATTTATTTAGGGGAATTTAAATATTTTTCGCTCAAAATTTAATCGAAATGATATTAATTTTTTCGTTAATAATTTTATTCTTTTAAAGGAAGTATGCAATTTAAATGATTTTACAATAATGAATTTGCTGTTTGTTAAATTTATATGAATATAAATTTAATTAAAATGTACCTTCAAAAACATTTTAATTTATATTTTTCAAATTATTTAAAGTATGCCAATATTTTTTTTATAGAAAATTTAATATTGTTTTGTTGGTTTATTTATCTGCACAAATAAACGCCTGTCTGTCTGCACAAACCTATCAATTCGATCGTATAATTAAATTCAAATTTAAAATTAAATAGCAAAATGTTTTTGAAAAAAGTAAAACCCATTCAGCACAAAATAGGCGTTATTTTTGGTAGAAAATTTTCCATAAATACACATTTATTATTTGTTGTTATCCTTAACACTGAAAATGAAAAATTAATTTTAGTTTATAATGCAAGCTCCAATCTACTATTAAATATGTATATATTATGAGTGAAATAATTGTAATTTGATATAATTTGATTGATACAATGCATTATCTACGTGTAGTGAATTTATAAAGGTGTATAGTTAATTAAATATATTTGTTTATTGATTGTATATTCATTAATTTAATTTCAATTTCTTTTGTATCGCGAATTTGAATCGTATTACAGTTTTTAATTAATTAATGAATATCGATTCATATGTTCTATAGAAGAAACGGAAATAATATTCTTTTTAAAATTACAAAATAATGTAATAAAATAATATCAAAATACTAAATAGACGAATGATGATATTTCGCTAGATGAGTTTTAAAACAATTCGTTTATAATTAAAACTATTTAATTACCATTTAAATTGTAAGCAAATATATCCATATTAATTATATTCATTTAAAATTTAACAAAATAATAATTATAATCAATTTTTAATTCAAATAAAAAATGGTAATACAGTTTTGCATATATGCTGACATCTGCATTCAAATAAAAATATTAAATGTTTTTACAGTATACCAACGTAATTAAAAAATGTTTTATTTTTGACATTTACTGTTTGACATACATGTTCTTATAAACAAATAACGCAAGCATTTAAACATTTATGAATAATTTTATAATTTATATAAATATAAATAAAAAATATTAATAATGTCTTTTCATCTAACGACAAAAGAAAAGTTATTATCAATTGTTGATGATATTGAGATAATTTCAAAGTAAGTATATTTTGTATTAACAAATGATCACTGAAGGGTTAAAAAAATGTTATTGCTTTTAAGAGAATTGATAGAAAATACAATTGTGCCGAAACATCAAAAAATTTCCAGTTCCGAACATACAGCTCTTGTTGAATTATTAGTTGCGAAAGATAATGAATTAAAATCAGTATTACAGTTAGCATCAGAACAAGCAAAAATTGAACAAAAAATGAATGCACTAAGGGCACAAGTTGATCTGCATGTAAGTTGTATCAATATATCGTTTATATAAAATATGACTATATTTTCTTAACGTAAATAAGTAGATAATATTTTAATTTCGTTTGATGACTAGGACCAAGAAATAAATCAATTACAGAAACAACTAAAAGAAGCCGAGCAAATACTTTCCACAGCATTGTTTCAAGCAAGGCAAAAATTAGCTAGTATTGCTAGAGCAAATAAGCGACCCGTACCTTCTGAGGAATTAATTAAGTTTGCTCATAGAATCAGCGCTTCACATGCTATTTGTGCACCACTTACATGGCAACAAGGTGATCTGCGACGTCCATATCCAACAGATATCGAAATGCGACTAGGATTCTTAGGAAAATCAGATTTAAATATAAACGGACACAATTTACAGCATCAAAACAGTTTAAATGATATGCATAGAAATACAACTGGAGAAATTCCATCATCTGCACAAAATCAATTTGCGTGGCATCCGTCAGGAGAAATACATATGACTATGGGTGCACCTGGGGGTTCTGTTTCTTTAGACACAAGGTAAATTTTTTAAGAATTTTTCTTTTTAATTTATTTAATAAAATACAAATTATTTTTTCTTTAGGGCACACAAAGATACATCACAAGACGATGTCGAAGTTATGTCAACGGATAGTTCCAGTTCAAGTTCTAGTGATTCTCAATAGCACAATATGTACTTTATTTTATTATTAAAGCACCCTTATATGATATTATAAATGTGTTATTTGTGTATTATTTCTTATATTCTATGTTAAATTCCGTAAAATATTTACTAAGTCGTTCTTTTTTGGAAGTTTTGCGTTTGTTATGCACTCTTTCCAAATGAGTATTTAATACTTTACTATGTCTGGAAAAAAAAATATATTATATTATACACACTAAAGAAAAAAGTAATTAAACCATACTTAAAGGATTCATCACAAAAACGACATTCAAATGAATTTATACCATGATGGATTCCCAGATGAACTTTCAATTCACCTGGTTTAAAGAATTTTTTTGAACAAAATTCACACATATGTCGCCTAAAATTAAATAATTTTTTTAATAAAAAAGAAAGTTATTAAATTATTTTATCAAAATACAATGCGCTTTCGTTGTGTTTGTGCCTTTGGTGGCGACCTAATGTTATTTTACCCTGAAAGTACAAGTCGCAGTTAGGACATTTCAGATTCTTTTCATTATGACTTTCCAAATGCTCATGTAATGCTGTCTAAATAGTTAATTAATAAATTATTTACTATTTTAAATAAAAAATTATCGAATAAAATTTACCCTTTTATAAAATTTTTTTTCACAAATTTCACAGTCAAATTTTTTATCAGCAGAATGATAGACCATATGACGTTCTAGGTATAAAACCTTTGCATTACATATTGGACACGTTTTAAAACCATCGTTTCCTAGATGGCCTTCATCATTGGACTAAAAAATACAATTTATCTATAATCGAATTTATTCCAGATACACAAAAAAAAGCAAAATATTTACTCTACAAATTCTAGAATGATATGCTTGTATGCCGCGCGTTGGAAATCTCTGTAAAACATAAAATAAGAAGTAAATTTCTTTTTTTTATCTTCCAAAATCATTTAAAATTTTCTGCCAACCTTTTTACACTTTGAACACTTATGCTTCATATCTAGAGTTTTATCTTCTAATTTGACAGATGTATGGTTATCAATCTCCATTTCTGCATTTTCTTCAAATTGACTATTTTCATAATCATCCAACTTAATAGACATTTGAAAATAATCATTCACTCTTCTGCATAAATTGCGGAAAGCGATAATATCAGTTATTTTTGAAAAGCAATCAATACAAACGGTTTTTGGAAATATATCTTTTTTATCAATTTCTAATGACAAAAATGATAACATAAAATGAATAAATTCTTTTGAGAACTGTTCGTGAAAATTCTTATTGAATATATGAATCAGTGATTCATCCTGTGGTAAAGAACCACATAGTCGACAAAAGTTATCTATATTTGGATTTGGATTTATAAACAAATCATTTGGCAAGTCTTCTAAGCATTTCACTTTCTTATAATGTTCCTTTTAAATAAAAATTAAAGAAATTAATATTTTAATTCTCAAAAATATGTACATGTATCGAACCTCACATATAAATTTTTTACCATTTATGTTGAACGGACGCAATTTTAGATGTGTTGACCACTTTTGTACTTCCGTTTCATCATTTGGTAAAAATTTGGAACTTTTTAAATTACTAAAACAATTAAAGCAACCAAGAACTGCACAATATTTCTTCATTTTAACATATATTTAATAGTTTTTTTTATGTAAATAAAGACACAAAATATGATTAAAAATGCCAAATAAAAACTGTCAAAAATACTAAACTACTCTAGTGTTGGATAGTCAAACTACGAACATAAGCTACAGTGGAAACTAAAATTTTTGTAGAGTTAGTCATTTTTAAGATCTACATTTATTTACAGTGTAGATAGCGATATGTTAGTTGCAAAAAATATATTAAGGGAAGAGCATTTGGAAAACATAACAAACGTTTAGAAGCCGACTAAAAAAATTCTTATTTTATTCCGAAAATACTTTCTGACTTTGTAATAAATATAGATAAATGTGAATAAAATGCAAGAAACAAAAATTATCAGTTAATATTAGTCATGAACGAGCTAAAATCTTTTGGAAAAAAGTGATGAAATATTTTGAACAAAAGGCCAGAAGTAACGCTTCATTTATTGCGCGAAATTATTCTATAAGGTAATTACAACATTTGATTTTCCATAAATAAAAGACATATTTTCCAACAACGTATAATTATTTAAAAGCTTTTTTTAATAAAAATATGAAATCTATTGGACATTTTTCCAACTCTTTTAATGTTTTTATTTTAATAAAATATTTTCTATATAAAGAAACATATATAACATTAGCAACACGGTTTTTCATTTATCATTCAAAAAGTTGTATAAAAATATTTTTAACGTAAGCGCAAAGTTGCCAGTTGTTATACAGAGAAAAATTTTTATTTTTTAAATATTTTTATATATAAAATTTATTCAGGGCCATATATTACAGCCATATTTTACAACACAACCACATTTTAGAGATTTTATTATTTTAAAAAGTCTGAAAGTAATTTTTTTTTTTTAAATTAATTTATTTATCGGATTTATTATAATAAAATAATATAAAATTAAAAAAATATATATGTTTTGTATGCTATAATAGATTTTTTAGTAATTTTATCTATTCGTTTTTTAATTATTTAGTAAAATAAAAAAAATATTGCAAACATTTTCATAATTTTGCTATAATATAAAGCGAAACAAAGATTTCATTCTCTTTGAAATATAATATAAAAATCATAGACAAGAACCAGAACTGGAGCACACAAAATGAAAAATCAATTATTAATTTCGATACAGTAGATTGTCAAAGTAACAGTAAATTATTGATTTTAGAAAATGATCATGAAACTAGCGGAATCTGTAATCCATACTGTAATCCAGGGTTTTCATTCATATTAACACTTTTCAGGTATTTATTATTATAATTACCTGTAAGTTTCAATTTTTAGCAACCTATACTATTCCTTTCGTCAAGTAAAACCTAATTTTTTTTTCTCTTTTTTTTTGTGTTCTCAAACCGACAGCGCCTATTATTTTGAAATAATTATTAATTAAATTATTTGTTTCTGTATGTTTCTAATTAATTTTAATTAAATTGTTTTAGATCTTCACTTATGTGAAAATAAGCCGATCTCAGCGTTGCACTTGTAACCATAGTGACTCCAGCACAAGAAAACCGCCATCTAAAACATCACCACCTAAAATGCAACATCCCAAAGTAAGTATATGCAAAACTTTTTAAAATAATTGAATTAAATTTTCTCATCACTGTGACACAAACACACGTATATGCAATCAAACTAATATTATTCTACTTTATAAAAAAAAAAGTAGAAAACAACTGCTTACACAAAGTGTATATTAAATTTATTAAAATAAATTTGCCTCTTTTATATGATTGTATAATTGAGTATTCATTGTTTTACTTTTAGAAAACGAACAAAACAAAGAATACATTGTTCGTGTCGGACTTAAATTATCATTTTATGTGAACATTGATGTGTCAAATTTAAAACGCCAGAGTTCTCTGCACTTTACTATAAAAAAAAAAACAATTGAAAATTTTAATATTTTTATAACGTAATCGATCACATGTGTTGTTTTGGGTTTTATTTTTGGCATTTTAGTTTACTTTGCTACGTTAAAAAAATAAAAAGTTTTCACAATTTTTGGTTTGGTTTTTGAAACAAAATTTTGCATCAAATGCCAACTGAATAAAAAAAAATGTTTATTTCTTTGATATTATCAAACAAATCAGTACAGTAACGCTTCGATTATGTAAAATGTATGACTGGAATAAAGCAGACAAATTTTCAACTTTAAAAACTGAAAAACAGTGTCATTATATACATAAAAACACAAGTACAGTAATATGTTCATTATATTTATATGTATTTATTATTTTTTACTCTAACGTGTTGTATCAGAAATATTCATTTTGATATTATATTTCAAAAAGAAATAAATTTGGTGCATTTTTACTTCGTTAGCGAAACTACAAATTTCGATGTTTTTCTTATTGAATTTACTTATTGAAATATTAACTCAATTGCAACAAATTCCAACAATTCAAAGATTTCCTTGTTTTGACGAATTCTGCCACTAGTCAATCTAATCAAGTAATTTTTAAATGGTTTCTAATTTGTTATTTTCCACAAGATAATTTATTTGATTTATCCAGAGTATTCTATTTATTTGTGTCTGGTATTTTTCGATATTACCTGCTATAAACAATATAAGGTTAATTTATTACTGCAACTTTACATTTGTAATGAATTTCATAATTGTAATAATTGATTTATAATAATTGTTTCTATAGCAAAAAATGCTTAATAATGATCATTTTAGGCATTCAAGATAGCTAACACTTTTTGTATACGACTATGAAGCTTAACTCTTTTATTTCGTAAATTAACGCATTTTTAACTTCTGTAAATGTTTTATTATTTTAATTTGTCGATATTTATTAAAAATAAAAATTGAACAATGGCAAAACCCCTCTTAGATTCAAGTTAAAACATTTCACAACAACGATCTTATCGGCTATTCATTATAAATTATCAGCGATCGACAAATATCAGATTCTAAGATAACAATCAGTTGCATATTGCATTTTTTATAAAGGGAAGAATAATGTTTGGTAGCCTATCAGAAGGTTATATAGTTATTGTCCTTATTATAATTCTAACTTACATACTTGTTAATTATTTAAACGTTTATTCTAATTATTAATATTTTGTATTAATTCAAACAAAATTGATTCAAATAAACTAACTTATTTATAAATTAAATAAAAATTGTATATAAGAAAAATTTATAATACTTTTATAGCGAGCACACAAAATACAACGTCAGCAAAGTCACACACTCAATTTTTTTAATTATATTTTTTATTGGAAGAAGAAAATAAACAATAAGAAAAAATAATAATAATTTTTGTCGGTGTAAATGGTTGTTGGCTGCTTATTACTGTTGGTTGGTTGAAAAAAAAAACTATGCCATGATGTGTTTTGTGCCCTTACTTTGTTTTTCCCTGCTCAAAATACTTCTGTATACACATATATTGTAAGTTGAATTAACCCAACAGTAACACCAAACGTTCGTTACAAAAAATATCAAGTAATTTTCTTTTTTATTTCATTTAGAAAATATGTATGAATGTTTGTATTAAATATGCGTCTGTTAGTTTTATAAAATATATAGCATTGTCATTAAATGAAAATAAAACAGAGAAAACAAAATATTAATAATATAGTATAAAGTTTTATATTCCTTAATTATAAAACTTAGTGTTTCGTTTAAATCTAATTGGTTTGAATATATACTATTGATTTAATGAAATGAAAACCTAAATTTCTTTAGTTTTAACCGTTTCTGTTAACGATCGCCGTTTCCTAACAAGTTTTATTCTTTTTTAAAAGCATAACGAAGCAAAACACCAATGAATATAGAATATCCATTACGGATCCGGTTAGATAATCGATGATTTTATACATTTTTTATTTAAATAAATTCAGGACTATTTTTCTTTGTTTTACCTAATTAATGGTAACGAAAAATAATAATTGTATAAATAATAATATCAACAATAAAAAAAATACCTTTTCTTTATATTTTAAACAAAAAATAAATTTTTTCTACGTTGGGGAGTGTACAAGTTTATATAGAAATTATAATGTACAATGTACTAAACTAAGCTAAACTATAGAATAGAGTATATGTATATAAATATAATAATTTTTGTCTGTATACTACTATATGTAGTATGATTCCATATACATATTTATTTATATATGAAATATTATTCATTTTGACTATACTGCGTTTGCGTTCATTCGTTTTATTCGTTTGTATAAAATACAAGAACCAAAAAACATAACAACAGCAATTGTTGTGAAAAGCATCAGCACCACCAACAACAGCAACAACAATAAAAACCATCATCAACAATAACAACAGCAAGAATATTAAAAGAGGAAAATAAAATATGTAATAACAAAACAGAAAATATATATTCAAAGATACGAGTTGAATAATACATATTTATTGTAGAAACTATATTTATTTATTTTTTTCTTCAGTTTGTTAGATTTAACTTTGTTTTTCTGCTGACTATAATGACGATTCTACAACAATTTTCACTTAGATATGTTTTACAGCAGTGTACAGTACATTTTAGTAAAAGGAGAGAATTCAATATGAAATTAAAGTAAAGAAAATTCAGTATTATACATAGAGTAAAGATATAAATAAATTGAAAACATTTATTGGTGCATGTATGGCAGATATCTCTATAGAAAGAAGGGATAAAATGATGCTTTAAATAAAAAATCAAGAAAAAATAATATACAGGGTGACAACCAAAATATTTAAATAAAACGGTCGATACAAGTGGTTCGAATACGTTTTTAGGTTACATAAACAATGAATGTTCTTGTGGCTATTTTCATAAGAAATTGTTTTAATTTTCTCAACACGGATTTAGATATAAAGAATAAATATATGTAGGTACTTATTTAAAATTGAAATCTACTCTTAGTAGATTATTCTTATATCGTTATTCTAGTTTTATTAATGATAAGTATAAAAAATTCAAACGCACAAAGTTGTCTAAACGCCAAAAAAAAATACAAAGAATAACGATTTTTACCCCTAGTTTAGTTTAAAACAAAATTTTACCTTACCCTGTATAAAATTTGCTACACAAAATAAAATACGCAACAACGACCGACAGTCTAAATATACGTATATCTATATTTTCTTTATTATTTTTATTTTTGTTCTGTGAACGTATCGTTTCAATTCGGATTTAACGTTTCGATTCATTTCGTTTTAGCAATATAACTCGCTAGCTGGTATACTAATGCTATTGAAGTCTTGTAAAAATATATAATGTTTATATATATAAAAAAAAAACAATAAATGTAGAAATCTAGAGATACGAAATATATACGTGAACGTTTAATAACAAAAAAAAAAAATAAAATTCATAATGCTGGTTTGACTGCTGCCTTCATCAAAATTAGAGAAAGAAAAAAATGTAACGAAGCAAAGTGTGGTAATCATATTGTATATATATCTATATGTATGCTGCAGCAACCAAAGTTACTGTTCATGGTAGTGTTGTGGTTGCGACCAAGATTGTGACTGCTTGTTCTTTGAAAACAATTTTACTTGTTTTTAATTTTAATTCTTTGTTCAATTTTAACTCTCTGAAGTAAATATTCTATATGAATTCATAGTTCTACGTAAGGTCTTATGCTCATGGTTAACGTCATATCATTATTTTGTTATAGAAAAACCAAAAAAAAAAAAAAAAAATAAAATTATTCAATATAAATAAAATGTATAAAATTCTATACTCAGTTGAAAACAGTATCAGCATACTCAGTAAAATAATATTATAATTATAATAATAATAATAATAATAATAATAGCAACAAAAAATCTAAGCTTAAAGCATAATATTCAACATTGCAGCAACAAAACGTTGCTGTACGTAACAATACGTACTGTAGAGAGAGGAATAAAATTTATATGTATAATATATATATATATGCTTATATAAAATAACATTTTATTATTTTATATTATATTTTTTATATATATAAACCGAACCAACCGTAGATGTATATATATATATAAAATATATATATAAATTTATACAAAACGATATGACAAACGAACGTGATGCGGTATATGGCGGGTCTGAAAGCATAACCAAAGCAAATGGTATATCAGTAAGACCTGTGCATTGAATGCTATAGGTTACACAAAATAAAGCAAGAAATAAATTTAACAGAAAAGCAAAAAACCAAAACAAAACAAGAATTTTAAAAATAAAACGAAAAAATTATTAATATTTTGAAAATAATACAAAAAAAAAAGACGAAATTTATTTATATTATTATTTATTTATTTGTACAGCGTACGAAATTCTTAATAATTAAAGAAAAATCCACAAATTTATCTAAAATTATTTGTTTTTTATTATTATAAATAATAATAATAACAATAATATATTTATTTCTTTTAATTAATTTATATTTTGTGGATACATTAATGATAAATCAAAGATACAAAAATATTATGTATGATAATTGTTCTTATTTTATTTTATTTGTTTAATTTAATAAAAAAAAAAAGAATAGTAGTTAAAAATGAAACAAATAAAAAGAAAATAATTTTATTAATTAATTTAGAGAACAGAAAGTAATTTTGATTTAAAAACAAAAACAAACCCCAAAAAAAAACACCCAATAAAATATTTATTTTTTATTTTGATAAATATAACTGAAACAGCAGAAATAGCACTCAGTTACAATAATAACAAAATTTATATAAAATCAAAAAAAACACTTCTAAACACATTCTAGTGTCAGTTAAAGACAGTTCATTTTGACAGTTCAAGAAAAAAAAAATGTGTGCACGTTAAATGAAACAACAACAAAAGAACATTAACAAAAATAATAATTAATTAGAATTTTAAATAAAAAATATCAGAAAAATTAATTTAATAAAATTATTTAATAAATTTTTAAATTAAAAAACATTTAATTAGTGTGGGTGTTAGTGACACAGTAAATAAATATTTTTGTTTTTAGTGTAAAGAAATTAATTTTTTAATAAAAATTAAACTGAATGGACAGTTAAGTTAATAATTAAAAAAAAAACTTGTTAAATAAAATCACAGGTGAGTCCATTATATATCAATAAATTAATATTAATATTAAAAATTTAGAAATAAAATCTGTTTAATTATATTGTGCTATTGTTAAATCTATTAAAATACTGTAAAAAAAAAATTTCATTAATTAATTGTCACACAAAATATAAGATGAATTAACTGTCAATAAAATTATTCGCGCGGTTTAATATTTGAATTTCTTTTCAACTACTTGTTATTGTTTCGTTCGTTTTTTGTTTTTTATTTTATTGTTTTGTTTTGTCTCTAGCAAGTGTTTATATAGATTGTCAAAAGTTTATATTTTGTTTATAATTTGTATTTTTTGTATTAAAAGAGTTTTTAAATTAAATAACGTTACTGTATGTAACAAACAATGAGAACAGCAAGATATAACTACTCTATAATTTATTTAGTTTAATAATTTTAATAAATGTTGAACTATTTGATAGAGGAGTTAATTTTCTCAATTTTTCATAAAACTAAAACAAATTTATATCAAAATGTTTACAAAACAAATCATAATTTATATTTATGCTTACCGTGGAATATTTTTTTTATTACTTTTATTATAAAAGAGCGAATTTAAGAGAAATAATATTAGGCAGACAGTTTTTTAAGTATTTTTTTTTTTTAGTATTATAAATTTTCTGCTTTTAATTTCTACACAGAAAATGACGAGAAAAAAAAATACACAAGCAAAAGCTTTAAATAAATAAATTTAAAGAAAAGAAAAAAAAAACCTTTATGAGTATATTAGAGTAAAAATAGCGTAACAGCATCAAAATCTCAGCAATAAATTTATTAAAAAACATAAAAAGTATTATTGTTGACATTTCGGTATATAGAATTTTTTTTTGTAAATATATAAATTTTGCACTGAAAAGAATATTATGATAATATTATTTTGCATATTCTCTAAAAATGTCTCGCTCAAATATACAATAAATAATCATAAAAATCACGTGTGTCATTCAGTTAAATGAAAAATAAATAATAATAATAATAAAAAATATCAATGATTGCAATCAACTCATTAGAAATAAATATGCTGAAATATTTATAAAAGAGAAGATTGTTCTTTATTATTTATTTATATTAATTGCATTCTCATTAACATTTAATTGTATTAGTTCTTATTGACATTTTTTATTTATTTCTTGTGTATTTTATTTTTTGGTAGCAGCTAGAGATAACGACAATTATTTCGTTTCAATTTAGTTTCGATTTTTATTTATATTAATTAAGTACTGTCACATTTATTTTGCTTACTGCTGATATTTTTTTTTTTAATTATTTATATTTTCCTTGATTTTACCACTACTTTGTGCTATATATATATTTATATTTAATAAAACTATATGTGCTGTGTTATGAAATTCAAATCTTAATAAAGGAAAAATTCAATAAATTTAATTATAAATAAATATTGTTAATTAAAAATGACAGAATCGTATCACTAATTACTTTGAAAACTTTGTATTTTAAATAAATAAAGATTTTTGTGATATTTTGTTTTTTTTTTTCATAAATAAATAAAAGAAAAAGTTATTTAAGATTAAGTCACATAATGTCATGACATTTTCATGTATTTTCTTTAAATAAATTTTATTTTTTTAACAAAAAAAAGAAAAAGCTCAACAGTTGTTCCTCCTGCAATATCCGTTCTGTTTTTGGTTTTTCTTAAAACAATAAAAATAAATAATATAATAATTTTCTAAAAACACAAATATTGATATTTATCATTTCATAAAACATGTATAAAAAACAAATTTTCTTTAATAAATTCTCATTCCTTCAATATGCAATTAAATAATAATAATAATAAATCCCCTACACATAAACTGTATTTCGAATCTAACTAGAAAATTATAAGAAATCAGCAAATGAGAGAAGAGCAAAAAAATGAATTAATGCATGAATCTAATAAGAAACAAATAAGTCAAAGTAGCGTTAAGTTTTTCTTAAGCTAACATAAGTTTCGTTACGTTAAATAATTTTTATAAGAAAAGATTAGTTACAAAAATAAATAAAAAACAATAATTATAATGTGATTCGTATTATTGTTTTCTTAAAAAAAAAAAAAAATAAATAATTAATGTAAGGTTCTCTTGGTTTTTATATGAATTATTTGATTTTCTTATCCAGAAAATATAATATCGCTAAAAGTCTCTCCCTCCTTATATATATTTTTTTTAATTCTTTCTTTCTTTGGTATTTGCTGTTTTCGTTGAGCTTTCAGTTTGACGTTTGTGTGTTTTTATTTATTTTATTTTTACTTCTTTTCATTATTAAAGTAATAAATGTTCACTCGATATACATGTATACTCAACACAGTCGACGTATAAAATAATAATAATAAAGTAACGTGGAATAACCTCACCAATCAAATAAAAAATAATAATAAAAGAATTAACTTGAATTTTATCCCCACTATTCTGTTCTTTAACAGTTGAGTCGATCGCGAGCAATGTTAGCGTTTTTTTTTTCATTTTCTTCTTTTTATTTAATTTAATATCTGTAGCTTTTGTTGGCTTTATTATGCTTATTTATTTTTTCTTTTTTTATATATATATTTCTCTAATTATTTTATTTATTTATTTAAAAAAAACAATCCCACCACTTTTGAATGTTTTTCTACTTTATTTTTTTCAATTTTCTAGTTTTTATGTCAAGTCAGTCAGTGATGACAACAGCATATAGTGTGTTGCAAAGTTAAATACAAGTAAAGTTATATTATCATCATATGTATGGTTTAGCTTTTAGAAATAAAAACACATATACTATATACAGTCTTGCAAATATATAGATATATTTCAACAGCAAAAATAATAATAAAAAGAAAAAAAAAATTACAACATGTACTCATGCGTCATCTCCTGATAATTTTGTTTTTTAGCTTAGTTGTTTGTTTTTTTTTTATTATTATTAACATTTTATAACTTGAATCGAGCTTATAACATAACAAGAGATAAGTACGAACAATATAGCGGTCATGGAAAGTCCAGTAAGTTTTGTATTACTAAATTATTTCCATTGAAAAAATTTAAAAATATGAAATCACCGTAAATATTAAATTATTTTATTCTATTGCATACGTTTTCCGGATAAACATCTGAAATACTGTTTTTTCTTTTATATTTCTCATTAATTTTTTCAAATGTTATTAAATTTTAACTAAAATTAAAATTATTATTTTCTAATAAATAATTTTTATTTAAGGTCCGCTGTAATTTTGAGGATTCAAAACATAGCAAGTTGGAATAGCATATCTTCTGAAAACAAAAAACATTAAAAAATCTTTATAAACGTTTAAAAAATTGATTTTAATTTATTTTTATTGGATGATTCGAAATCTATTGTTGTAATAACACTTGCTTAAATCAATGTAAATCTTGACAGTTCTCATGAAATATCTTCCAAAAAACTACTTGCCTTAAGTGTTATCAAAAATCAGGTATGAATTCGTTTGTAGTTCGAAACAATATAATATCCTCATCACGATTGTAGTTAGAACAAACGAAATTTTTCTAAATTACAAAGAAAAATAGAAAATCAAAAATACACTTTGCTACGTTCCGTTCCAATGTAACTATGGCACAGTTTGTTGGAACGTTGACTTCACTTCAATAACAATAAAAAAATAAAATGTTATTTGTACTCAATAAAAAGCACAAAGTTTCTTCTCGCTATCTCCGATGAACACAGTAATTTTAAAATGTTTTTTTATATTTTCTCTTCAGTTTTTATTTCTTCTTGTTTTTTTTTTTTTGTATTATTATTCTTCTGCACCATCTTCTTCGTTTCTTCGCTGCTTTTTCTGTCTTTTTTAATTTTTAATTTCAATTAAATTAAAACAGAAATAGGAAAAACAAGAAAATGAAACAGAAATGATGTAAAATGTTTGTTTAAAAAGAAAAATAAAAAGGAATTTTTTAAGTAGGGGAAGGCGCCAATTTCTATTCATGTTACGTCTGTATTTTATTCCATTACTCGATTGTCTTTTGAAGAAGATTCAAATAGGCCGCAACATAATCAAAGAAAATAAAAAATAATATGCTATGCGCTTCTTTTTCAGTGGGTTTTTTTTTTTGTTTTGAGATTATTCGGCTTTATCTAGTTTTTTTTATTATTTTATTTTTTAATTATTTAATTAATTTTTATTTTTAGTTTTACTATTTGCTTCTGAGCATTTGAGAATACGAAAAACAGCAGCATAATTAAAAAGTTTGTTTTTCTCTATGACATATTAAAGCTCAAAACTTTAAAAGTTTTTTTTTTGATTAATTATGTTACTTAACTTTGCTACCCTTTAAAAAGCAAACATTTAACAACAAAAAAACGACATAAATTCAAAACTACCAATGTACCCAAAAAAGGGGGAGATTTGTGGCGCTGTGAAACGGTACGTAGCAAAAGTTTAACTAGTTTAAAAACACAAAAAATAATATTACTGCTATTGCGGACTACACACAGCACAGTTAAGCACATTAATGAATAAACATAGTATAATTAAAGAAGGGAAAAAAAGAACTCCTATAAACAATTATACCACATTTTATAACAATATAAAAAAAAGTTTTGTTGCTAAGCTTTTATGGTGTATGTGTTGTTGTTGTTATTATTATTATTATTATTATTATGTTGCTATAGTTACAGGGTGGATATTATTTTTGAAGGCGGTACCAAAATCTATATAGATTTTTTTTTATTATCGTACCGTACTGTACTGTGCTTTTCTGTAGTATAGTGCAGTAATATTTGCTACAGAAAAGTATATAATAATAAAAAGAGATCGGTATACACGTTAATATAGAAAATTGTATATAACCATATATATATATATAAAGCCCTGCTATAACTACCCAAAGTATTAACAATTTTCTATCTACAGGATGAAAAACAATGTGGAGGGAAAAATAAATTCACATATTAAAGCGAACAGATACATAGATATGTATACAGAATGAACCATCCATTTGGAGCATATAACAAAAGAACATATATTTAATTCAGAAAAAATAACAGAATAAAATAGCACCACCAACAGCATTAAAAACAACACCACCGCCTCCACCAACAAAAAAGAAAACATTACATTACATTTATTATTATTTTTAATTCGTTGATTGAGCTTTTTTAATAATATATATATATATATATATATATATATATATATATATATATATTTAGAGAAAATTATACGGTTTGATATCAATAAATAATATTCATACATTTGATTTCGTTTCGTAAATTTAATTACATTAAATGTTTAAAACAAAAAACACTTTTTTGACATTTAGATTATTTATATTTCTTTGAAAATGATGCATTTTGTTTTCTTTAAGGATATTAATATGGATTTTTTAATTAAAAACAAGGTGATTTTTATTTAATTGCATTGATGAAAAATATATCATACATAGAACAATGAAATGGATAAACTGGCCAAAAGTTAAATGAACAAATAGTTGCATAATAAGCAGGCAGTTTTCAAAAATGTATATATGCTTTACTACTTTTACCAGATTGTATTCTTCTTGCTTTATAACAGGTATCAACAACACATAGCAATAAAGATAAATCAAATTCCGTAAAACAATGCATCGCAATGTAAGGTAATTGAATGCAACAATGGTAAAAAGAAATAATATTTCGTCTTTTATAAAACATTTACATATATATCGGTTGCACTTCTCATTATTTTTATTTTTTTTAGTAACGCGACATGCTTTATTGTCGATCAAATGTCATATGTGTAGAAACCGGCATAAAGCCAACAACAAACCTAAGTAAAAACTAACAATGAACGTACATAAAACATATATCCAATATTTTATATAGGATGCACATGAAAATGTTTTATTTTTTATTTACTCCTTAAAAAATATTCTAGTGCGCGGTCGGGTCGTTGAGCAACGAGTGGTTTTGATTTTTTTTTTTTTTTTGTGATATTATAATTTTTCTATAATATTGCTGCTTATGCTGTTGTTGCTATTCTTATTTCGATAAGCGAATAAAAATCTTTTATAGAAAATATGCGTGTCATACACGAATATTATTAAGAATAAAATTTGTGATAAACAAAATAAGAAAAAGAAGACAATTCAGACTGATCAGCTGAAGAATATTTTTATTTTTGGGAGAACACAAATACAGCATAAAATGTAAGCCAAATATAAATATACAAAAATAAAATTAAAAAAATAAAAAAACGACAACAAATTGATACGACACGACTAGTCACATTTCACATAAATTTCTCTATAGAAAGAATGTAAAAAAAAAGCTTAAAATACTCAACTTTTTAGCATATAGAAGGAAAAAAAATCATTTGATCGAGTATAGGAAAAGTCTACACACATTGTGTATGGATTTTGTGTTCTCATTTTTTTTTTTTTTTTGCCATTCATTTCATTTTATTGGAAGTAAAATGAAAAATAGAACAGAGTAGAGACGAATAAATAAATATGTATAAAAAAAAAACAACCGTAACGTCATGGTAAGAGTACATTGTTATGTGTTAAATTATATACAATGTCTTTGAAGCACGTGGTTTCCGCAAGATATTTTAGTATATAACAGTTTTGTTTTGTATGCTTCGCTTCTCTACAATTTGCCTCTTTTTTATTTTCATTAATATTATGATAAGAGCCGACCAATTTATATAGCGAAAAAGTGTGCGTTTTTTTAATTTTTAAAACGGAAGAATAATCCGCAGTGTTGATTTTTTTATTTAAAACAAATGCGCAAAGCTAAGCCACTACTGTCAAAGAACAATTAAAAAAATCTCCAAAAACGTTGCCTATAATTATATTTATTATTTATTTTATCGTAAAAGTTTAAATATTATTTATGTTATTCAATTCAAAAAGGAAATATCATTAAAAGCTTTACTGTTTTCTAGTTACATAGCTTTCTATGGTTTTTATTCTTAATAATTAAAGATAAAATCATAAAATTCTTTTTGCATTTCTAAAATATTTTGTTAAAATTTTACCTCTAATTACGTAACATAATGTTTTTGTAGAAAGAAAAATATTATTAAATAAATTTAAAATGATGAAAAAAAAACTGAATTATTTCCCGTAACACGCATATTGTTATTGTTATTTTTTTATTTAATGAATTTAATAGTTTTTACTTAAAAAATAAAAAAATATAAATAAAAACATCAACAGTAATCAGCTGTTTTTTTATTTATTTATTAATTCATTCTTGTTTGTTATTATTATTATTATTTTTTTTTTATACTTAAACTTAATTATATTTAAATTATATACACAAATTATATTACGTCATTTTATTTTATTTTATTTTTTTTGACACATGTTTTTATTATATTTTATCAATTAAAATAACGTAAAGTAAAAAAGAAAACATTTACGCTCTTTAATTGATTCATTTTACGTTTTCTCCACATTAACTCTCTTTTTTTTTCACGTTTGCCTTATTTACATTATGTTACTTAATTGTATTTAATTATTAAATAGGAAGAATATATATATATATATATATAAATACACTCAGCTTTCCCTAAAGTTCTTATTAAATACTTCAATTAAATAATTGGAGAATATATAAGAAATGAGAAATGGGTTTTTACGCTTTTTTATTATATATATATTGTATGTAGCTATAGTATAGAAACGTCATAATGTTAAACGTAAACACAGACATTACGTTAATGTTAATAACCACGAATTATTAATATTATTATTACTGGTTTTCTCAATAAAATTTATATATTATTGATTTATTATTTAAAAAAATTATTATAAATGTAAACAAACTTGACGCTGTTATTGTATTATTCATTGATCAATAAAATAAAATAAAAATAAAATTTAATTGACTTAAATTGAATAATATTATCATTATGTTGATTTTTTATTTTTTTAATTCTCTTTCAATATAAAAATACATAAAAATTATATACGAAAATCACATGTTTATTCGTATATCAGCTGTTTTTCAGTTCATTTATTTATTTATTTTTTTATTTTTTTCACTCTCTTTAGGTTTTTTTTTTATTATTATTATTATCATTATTATTAAATGATTATAATAATATGTGTTTCTTACAATCTCTTTATTGTGTTTTTCTTTTTTATTATTGTTATTATTACTATTTTCAATCAAAACAATATACATAGTGGATTATTATTGTTTTTTTTTTTTTTATTATTATTATTAATTTATTCAACCGGCAAAATAATATGATAATAAAAATAAAATAAATGATGACTAGTCGACGCGATTGTTGTTGTCTGATGTTATTATTTTTATATTCGTTTTAATATTATATATATATTTATGTATATCGATTATATTTTATGTCCGACTAGTTGAATCAATTTTTATTTATGTGTTTTTATTTATTTTGATTAAAAAAATTTTTTTCTTATTTTATTCAATGACAATTTCTCGCTTAGTTAAAATTTACTGTTCATGTTATGTATTTTATATGCATTCATTAATTAGCACATGCATATATATTTCTATGAAACAATTTATTTAAATAAACTTTAAATTCCAGAGTTTTTTGTTGTTTTAGATTGTTAAAAGAAATGTACTTGTTGCCGTTAGAACAATTTTTTAGCGCGTTTTTTTATCAATTAAAATATTTTTTCTAGTTTATAAATTTTAATTATTTTTTTTTATTCATTTGTTAATTTATTTATTGTTTAGCTAAGTTGTCAACCAGGCAATACTTTTAAGTAAAAAAGCACTATGCTTTAATTGTTATTTTCTAATGCTTACAATTTAACTACAAATATATTTTTAACCCTTTCGTCCTGCATACCACACACATTTATTTCACAAAAATTAAAACGTTGCAAAATTTAAAATTTTATTCAAGTATGAAAGGGTTATAAATTGTCAACAAATACCAATAAAAAAGCAATATTTAATCATTAAATATGTTTTTTTATAAAATTAATTAAATAAATATGTAGACACATTTTTTCATTAATTATTTAAAAAAAAAAAAATAATAATAATACAAATAATTGTTAATAAATTATTTTAAAATAAAATTAATTCTTATGGCCTACACATAAGTGTTCTGAAAAGCATAATTTATTATTTTTATAGCAAAGTGAGCAAGGTTACAAACCACAATTATTTTTTTTTTATAACAAATATAATTTATAATTGCAATAAAAAATAAAACGAAAAGAAGTCTTTTGTGTTGTGGAATCTTGCAATTAAAATAAAATGTTTTTTTTTTTATTATTATTATTTTATTTCTTTTTATTTTTTAAAGTCGATTGAGTACAAAACTTCACAGTTTTTCCATTGCTTACTGTAAATAAATGCATTTATATCATTTAATTATTTTTTAAATGTGTTGTGGTTGCGGAAATTCGCTTATCTAGCTTTGCATTACCTTTATTTATATATGTATGTTTATATATGCATGACTGAATTGTGCAGCAACAAATAAAGTAATGAGAAATAATATTTATAAAAAAAAATAATAAGAATAAAGTAATGAAGAAAACAAATGAATGTATGACAACATACGTTAAATATGTAATGTGATTCAACTTAAGTTAAGTTCAGTTCAATTATAAGTTAAGTTAAATAAATAGTTTTTTTTTTCTTTCTCTGATATTACAAACACGCTGACGACGACGACTTAAAATAACGACGTCAGCGCTGTATAATGGATTTTTTTTTTTTTATTTTTTTATTAATGCTTTTTGTATTTTATTTTTTCCATCAAACCATCACGCAAGTATTTACTGGGATCGAATCGTCTTCGTTATATATATATATATATATATATATATAGTTGTTTTTAATATTATTATTATTATTGTGCGACTTGCGACTCACAAAAACATCAGACATATTTTTCTTAGTTTTTTTTTTTTATATATATATATTTTCTTTTCTTACAAATAAGTGTTCGTTCATGGTTATATTCGTTTATATAAAAAAAAATATAATTTTCTTCGTTGTCAGAGCTATATAAATGTATATTTTCTTTAATTTTATTTTATGAAATAATAATAATAATAATAATAATTTTTGCTTTTCTCTTTTAAACTTTTATTCACAATAATAATAATAATAATAATGTATTAAAATAATATCCAACAACGAAATGAACTTTCCGTGAGAATGAAAATAGTTGTTCGCGCGCGCGGTATTTTCTATATATATGTATACTTAATATTATATATTCCTATGCCATTGTCTTGCTGTTGCTGCTGTTGTTGGTATTTTTTTTTCGTATTGCTCAGCTTGTTGTTGAATTTTTATATTATTTATTTATTTTTTACGTCTTCCTCTCTAGCTATATAATGGTTATTACATTTTTCTGTAAATTATTTTTTATAAAACAGAAATATTTTTAACATTTTCCTTTCTCATTTGGTTTTTTTTATAAAATTAAATTAAATATAAGAAAACTGAGTTTCTTATATGTTTTTTTTATTTTTCTATGTTGATTATGTATTTATTTATTTTGTTTTACTGTAAACGCGTAACATTTTTTGTTTGGTATTTTTTTTTTCTTTTGATTTAGCAAAAATTATTCCATTTTACACCTGTTCGCCAAGGTATAACGCTAGCAGCTTACTAATAAAAAATAATGAAAAAAAAAAACAATTCAAAAACACCATTATAATTATGTCTGTTTTTATTTTATTTCTTTATTTCACTGTTGAAATTTTCCCCTCATTTAATGTAAATAAATGAAAAAAAAAAAATATTAAAACGTCCAAATACCAATTATTTGTTATTTGCTTTATACACGTGCGTTTTTGTATATACGGTATATATACTTATCAGATGGAAAATGTTTTTCATTCGTGTACTTGTTATTATTATTATTATTATTACTATTGCTGAAAATTGCTGCATTTTCATAATAAAATCATCTTTTAAAAACTTTTAATTCAGGGTTGATCAATCAATTTTCTTTATAAATATATTTCTTAATACAATACAAATAATATTTAAAATAAATATTTTTAATAAAAAGAGTTTTATAGAAGTACAAAAGAAGAAAAAAAGCGTACATTCTAAATGAAATTAGAAAACGAAGAAAATATTAAAGAGACAGACTAAATATTGGAAAAAAAATGAATGTAAAGAGGGTAAAGTTTCATGCACAAAAACAATTCATGCTATAAAGGGTATATTTAAGGGATTTCCCCTCAGCATTAGTTATCCTTGCATATATTTTTTTCATCTTTTTTTTTTTTTATTATATTCATTCCCTTTTTTGTATTTCATTCAATTATTTTATCCCTGTTCTGTGTCTACTTTCCATTCAATCATTTTATTTTTTATTTTAATAAAACGAAAAAATTTATTTTCTTTTACTTTTTTTATTGAACAAATATCAGTTAGTTTAAAACAGCAAAAAACATTCAAATAAAAAAAAAAACATTTCTTAAGATAAAAATTAATTACTTTAACACTTTTTCATTAATTAATTAATGTTAATTTTGTGTTTTTTTTTAGTGTTAACATCGTTTGACACTTTTAATTAACAAAAAAATATTTATAATCTTGAAAATATTTTCAAAAGTTTACTTCATATTTAAGCAATTTTAAAAACTATTCTATATAATATAAAGAGAAAAAATACTGCGCGCGCAATTTAAATATTTAAAACAATGGAAACTTTTGAAAAAATTCGCGCACAGTTTAAATTTACATAACAATAGCGATAGAAATTTTTTTTTTTTTATTTTACTAGAAAGTTAAACATTTTCTTGAATATTTCAAAAGCTCAATGAATTATATTTAAAGGAAATTAATTTTAAAATATATTTACAAATCTTAAGCCATTAAGGAATAAAGTATATTTTTGTGCTACTTGCATGAAAATTAATTTTTAAAAAAAGAATAAATTGGTTAAAAGTTACTACTTGTATGTTGTTTAATTAAAAGCATAAAAATTATAGTAGAAAATGATAAATAAAAATATCAAACAATAGATGAGTTTCTCTTTCGGTTACTGCTGCTGCTGCTGCTACTGCTACTATTATTATTTTTATCATTAGTTATATATATCTATAAATCGACTTCGACAACTTTTATAACGATGATGAGTACAAGTCGTTATTATCGTATTTGCTGTTGTTCTTGCTAACGATGTTGGATTTTCAAATATTATGGAAAAAACAAAAAATAGTAAATTTTATTCGTTCATATAAATTCTATAAAGCTAAATATATGACAACAACATCAAATATAAAAAAGAAAACAACAAGTAAAAACTATATAAATGCGAAAAAAAATAAAAATCATTTCATAGAAAATTAAAACAAAATAAGCAAAATAAATTAAAACGATGGTACGATGTGTGGTATATTTGGTTTGCTTTTGTTCAATGTAAAAAGCTTCGTATAACTTTTTCTTTACATTTCGTCTACTTCTACTTCTTCTTTTGCTTCTTTTACAATTTTTTTTTTTGTATTTGCCTCCATATAATGATAACAAACATAAAAATAAATAAATAAAAACACAATACTACGTCATAATTGACGTGATAGAGAAAATGTAGAGAAATACGTAAGGATGAGCTTTTTTGCCTTGATTAAAATTTTAACATTAAATTGATGATGACTACAAACAAAATAAATGTTTACCACCTAGGTATCTAGCCAGCTAGCCACCCAACCATTACCAGAAATTTTATACAATTTTAGAAATGAAGAAAATAAAGATAATATTATAGAGCATTGAGCTGATCTCTTTTGTTTCATAAAGGAATTAAACAACGTTACGGATACGTAACGCTATCTAAGTAATATAATGTAAAATAATATAAAGTAACTGAAGAGTATTCATCAATTTTTTGTACTGTATTGCTTAACGTAACGTTAATTTTGTCGTTAACGTTATATGCATTGTACTTTGAGTACGTACATATAATGTACTTTGTTGTGTGGGTTTAACAATATATAAATTTTGAATATAGAAGAACATTAAATGAAATTGTGAAGGCAACAGTAATCGGTTGAACGATAGAGAATATATATATATTGTATATGGAATGTTGTTATGAGTAGGTGGCTTGATTATGCAATTTTGCAGAGTAACAGAATGGTGTTATGGCAGGTTCTTTTATACATAAGCATATACCAACAACAAAAATATATATTTATATAGTAGATATATTATTGTATCCATAGTATAATCAAGCAAAAACCATTTATTCTCTTGTAACATTGTAAAAAAATAAAGGAGAGAATAATATAAAATGAACCAATGAAACTTTATCAAGGGTGGTGCTTACAGCAAAAGCTTTCAGTTTATATTCCAACATAAAGCACAAACAGTGAAAAATAACGCTTGCGCCCTATTTATATTATTTATTTATACAATTTTTTTTTTTTGCTGTTTTATATTTTCGTTTTTCTTTCTTGATTTTTTTTTTGTTACTCCACATAGAAATTTTCCATGTTCAGTTTTTTTCGTTGTTTTTAATGCTTTTATCTAAAAAGTTTTCTTTCATTTATTTTATTTTATATTTATTTATAAATATATATTTTTTCTTTCGTTTTTATTCTTCTAACCAACAACCTCATCAACAATAGAAGTAATAACACTAGCACAACAACAACAATAATAACAACAACAGCATGTTACGTATAAAACGTAAAACGTCTAACAAACGATAAAACATTAAAAAAAAAAGAAAAACAAGGAGGAAAATTGACGATAATAATAATAACAACAACAACAGCGACGACATCAACAAAAACTAAAAAGAAAAGTTTCAAATTTTGCTTTTTAATATCTGACATAAACAGCATTAAAGAATTTCTTCTCTGTGCTTTTTTTTTTTGTTTTTATTCTTTTCGAATACTCATTATGATTATTATTTTTTAATAAAAATTAATAAATGTATTTATTTTCCCTACCTATCGAAATATACACATGTCCACACCTATTCTCTATAGAAATAATAATAAAATAACACCACCCACGATTTAAAAATGAAAACTTGTTTGTTTTAAATTTTTAAATAATTTTCATTTATTTGTTTGCACTTGAATAACAAAAAAAAAAATAGTTTTCAAAAAATTAATTAATTATATTTTCATTATAATTAAAAAAAGTTTTTTTTTTGCGTTGTTTTCGCGTAATTTTGTTTATTCACAAATAACACAAAAAAAAGAGGATAATATGTGTTTTAATAATTAATTAAAATATGTTAGTTTTCCATCGAATATTATTTCGGTAATTATTGAAAAACAATTTTACTAAATTTGATAAAATTTATTTTAATAATACTTTATTTATAGAGAAAATTTAATTGTTAAAAAGGAAAACAAATTGTTTTAATTATTTTCTTTTCTTATTTTGTTATTTCTTATGCTATTATTTTATCATCAACAAAGTTTAACGGAAAGCTTTTAAATTGACAAAAAAAAAACCTGTTTAATAAAACTAAAAACTTGAGCTTTTTTCTTTAATTTTCTAACGTTAAAAATGAATTTTTAAAAAAGAAAAACAAAATACATTACGTTATGTTCGTTGACTCATCGGTAATGTATCGTTTCTGTCGTCTCCACTGTATAGTTTTCTATAGGAAATTTGGTTTTTATATGCGTTTAGCTATAATATAAGTTTTTAGTTGTTCAGGTTGACGTCTTTACTAGTAACTGAGAAGCTTTCTCTTTTTTTACTTATTTTTTTTAATATTATTATTTTCATTAATTTACTTTTTTTAATAATAATCATTTTTTCCACTGCTGTTATTTTCTTTCTATGCTTTTGTTGTTTCATGAGTCGTCTTTATATCGCCTTTGTTTTTAGATTATATTTATTTATATTGACCTGATTGTTTTTTCTTTTTTTTAATTTTATTTTTTAATAAACGAACATACCTAACAAACAAATAAAAATACCAAATCATATTGAATTATATGATTTTTCAAAACATAAAAATATTCTTGGTTATGTTATTCTTGTTAAAAAAATATTCTTATATTTATTTAATTTTCATAAAGAATTGATGCTGATTTTCCTGTTGGTTATAACATTGCAGGTGAACAACATTGTTACAAAAAAATTTAATTAAGAAAAAAAAAACGATTTCTTTGGTTTTTATATAATTAAGTTTTAATTTATTTCAACTTTTTTTCCTTTATTGGGTGGCAGGTGATAGTTAACGAATTTAAAACAAAACATTAATATAAATAAAGAATGAAAATAATAATAATAAAAATTTTAAGAAAAATAAATTCTTTTCAAAAAGAAAACGAAAAACGAGAAAAAGCACACAATCATTGAATTTTACAAAAAGACTACGAAGAAAATGCTCATGAGTTATTTTTCAACATTATTATGCACAGTTGAGTTTTTCCATTCATGCATATTTACAGAGCTTTAAATATCCTTTCGCCGCCACAATGAACACACCAAAAAAAAAAAAAAAAAGAAAATGAAAAACATTAAATTGAAAAATCCTTCTCTTTGATTGTGCTCATCGACCACGTGCTAGACAGAAGTTGGTCAACTCATCACGTTTTATTCCACCATATGAAATATACAAATCACATCAACCCGCTTTTAGTCAGCAGCCGCCTCTCTTCTTATAACTCGTAAAAAATAAAAATATAAAAAAAAAAAATAATGGACCAAAGAGAAAAATAAACGAAAATAAAAGAAAACTGAATGCAAAATGAGCGCAAAAATAAAAAAAAAATAATAATAATAATAACAAAACGTGCTAGGAGGCATACTATATCGCATAAAGTATGCCAAATTGTATGTTTTTTCTTTTCTTTTTTTTTTTTATATAAATTTCTCTCCATGGTAATGTCAAAATCATATGGTGAAGATATTACAATCCACTATACACACGATGTCTATAGTAGTATAGATTGCTGATTGTTAAGTTAAGGGTTGTAAAATTTAAACAAACAAATTGATTTTATGCAAAACTGAAAGAATACCGATTTGTTTTGTTTTTTTTTTCTTTTTAACACCTGAGTTATGTTTTTTTTTTTAAACAAATCATTTTTAAAAAAAATCAACAGGCTGTTAATTTTTTATATTAATTAAAGAATTTCTAATTAAAAATATTTGTGACAAATTTTGTTTGTTTGTTAAATGAAGCAATTATAATTATTTTAATTAATTGTGTTTTTCTTTTTAGTTTAAACAGTATTTGTTATCATTTATATGGTGGAAAAAATAAAAATTTAAACAACGAAAATAGAAAAAAATATTTATTTTATATAAATAATAAATCATTACCAAAGCTCTGGCAGTCCTATTCGTTAAACAACTATAGTATATACTAAATAATATTAGTATTTGCGAGTGTTTAGCCATATACTGAATATGTATATATTTATTCTTATTTACTACTTTTATATTATGTATTTTTGGTTAGATTGTTGTTTTATGTTGAAATATGTTATAGATATTATTATGGTATAGTGTACAGTGTTACAAACAGTTTGTAGTAATAGGACAACAAACCAGTATATATATATATATATATATATACGATAACTGATTCTATATCATTTTATATAAGAGAAAAATTATTACTAAAATACTATACTTTACTTTACTTTATATGTCAATATAATCTTCCCAATCCTCCTACTTATAATTTACAAAACATCACCATATCGTAGTCGTCATTTACGGTAGAAATATAACTCACCCTGTTATTGTATTATCCACACATAGAGCAATGACGACAATGATAACAACAACGACAACAATGGGTGTAGAATAGTATCAACAAAAATTTAGGGGATTGGTATTTTATCACCCACTACCCACCATACTATATATAATTTCTATCATTTTATTCTATTTGATTTGATATATAAATGAACGAACGTACGAACGAGCCAACCTACATACAAAACCTCCACGCCAACATCAACAATATTTTCTGCTTTTATTATATATGTACATATATATTCATCCATAGACTGTGTTAGATAATAACAATAATAACTGAAAGCACAGAACACCCTGTTTTATATTATAGAAAACAAAGTTGGTCGAATAGATGAATGGTTGGATGGTTGGTGGTTAAGTTACTATACTTTACTTTACTGTACTTTATTTTATTTTATTTTATGCCATTAGAAAGAGAGTCACAATTTTCAACTGTATATATATATGAACGAACAACAATCGACCGAATTGTAGAATCAAATTTCGCATTCCATATTTTGTTTTCAAACAAGCCCTCGTCATTCAACCCCTAAATGCCTTCTGCATCGTACAAAATAACAAACCTAACCTAACTCCCATGTATATATATATATAATATCAAATGGTTAGCTATAGTATGTATGTCGGTTTTAATGCCGACGTAGTGTCGGAACGAGTACAACGCCATATATAGTTACCATGGGAACTTAACAGTGGAAAGATAATGATGGCATGGGCGAATTATTGAATACTTTTATTGTAGGCATTTTCTCCTTTTTCTACAAGGTAGAAGAGTTGGTCGGATGGTGTTTAGATGCTCGAGAGCTTTTGCTATAAAACGAACGAATGGTATGAACGTATTTGAGGCGACTTCAAATATAAAGTAAGCAGATGAGGTGGTTTTGCGCCATCACAGAATAAAATAAACCCATACTTCTCCTGTTGGCCTCATTTTGTGTTTTACTTGCCATTACCCTCGTTTATATAAATAATAAAAAGAAAATATTAAACGCCATCTCTATCAAATACTATCTCGCTTCTATTCAATGTATTCTTTAGATACTGAATATTGGCGAGTATGAACATGAAACCTTAAGTCGCATTTTTTTTGTGTTTTAGTTTATTTTCGTAAAGTTTTTTCAGTTATTTTTTTGTTTTTTAACTTGACATTTCTTAGTCAGCATGACATTTTCTCTAGTACACAGAAATAACACACACCGGTATGGTGGCGACATCGTTGATTATCATCGTTTTTTCATTTATTATATACATATTTTATTTATAAAAAATATATAACTTGTATTTTTACACTACATATATATATATTTTATATAACTTTGGTATTTATATAATGAAAATACAGTCGCAGATGCTCTGGTATACAGCAGTAATAATAAAGCATACAAAGTATAAAGGATAGAATGGAATATAAGGTGTGTTTTTAGATAAACATTGGATAAAATTTTGTAAAAGAATGAATAAAAATTAAATGAAATAATAAATGTATAACTTTGTCCATTAATATATTAATGTTTAGTGGAAAATAGACTTTTTGAGAGATTGGAGACTTTTTTTTTTAGTTTCCTTTAATATCAATAATAATAATAACGAAAAGTAATTTTACGAACAAGTAACAAAACAAGTAATAAATGTTTAAAGGAGAGAGAAAACGAATAATAAAACAATAATAGATTAATAATGACTAAAGCAAATAAATGAATAAATGAAAGAAGAAACAAATTTAATTACAATTGAATGAAAATAAAAAATAAAACAAAAATTAAAACTCATTAAGCATGGTGAAAAAAAAACAGTTATAGAAAATTTAGATCAAAAAACTTTATGCAACAAAATAAGGTTACGCCATCTATTGGCAAGAAGAGGTAAACTTATCTGATTCATTTTTGTTCAAATTACAAATAAAATTTAAATAATAAAGCGAATTGTATAGCCACTCTAAAAATGAATAATAAAATTATAAATACATATCGGCAAGAGAAGCAGCTTACATAGTAACATAAATAATTAAACATTTGCTGTGCTGGTATAAAAATAAATAATAAATTACAATTTCAACAACAACAACAAAAAAAACATAAAACAAAAATTGAACAAATCTTAATCTAATAATATTTGAATATTTAAGCAATCATCCGTTTGTATAACGTTCCCATTAATTAAAAAAGTAAAATTTAAATTCTCTCATCTAATAATTAAATTATTATAAATATTTTCCGCTTTATTTAATTTTAATTTTGCATTTTGTTTATCCCAAAAAAAAGATACACAAATAACACAAGAATGCAATAATATACAAAGAAAACCATCAAATTATACCGCGACTTAAAAATAAAAATACTTTGCGCTCAATTATTTAAAAACAAATCAATTTAAAAATAATTTTTGTTCATTGATTTATTGATGCGTTCAGTGCACTGTATTATCCTACATGCTGCGCGATTAGACAATCCACAGAAAACCGTTTGAATTGGCGCGCCATTTGTTTTGTTTTTCTCATTTGAGTTTAGATAAAGTACAGTGGATTTACCACACATTTTTCAAAACTTTATCAACTGTTTTAAAAATTTATAAAAAAAACTATTAAGTCAGCTAAATGTTATTTAATCAAAAACTGAAAATGTTAAATTGTAGCAGCGGCATAGTAGAAAAATAGAAAATATTTTTTATTTAATTTGTTTGTTGTTTTCCGTTTGATTATTATTATTTATTTATTTATTTTTTTCTTTATTTTTAAATTTATACTATTATATTATTCTTTAATGTGTATTTTCTAGTTTAATTTTAATTTGTATTTATTATTTTTTTTTTCTTTTATTTTCTGTTTCAAAATTAAAGTAAAAATAAAAAAAATTAAATAAATGGAGACGAAGAGAAACGTCAAAATTATATTAGTTTCTTTTATTTTTCTTCATCTATTAAGCATAATAAAAAAATATATATATACAGCTAGAGTAGAGTATTGTAGGAAAATGGAATAAAAACAAAATATGTATATACGAAATATATATACAACACCCGCGCACAAATAGTATACGAATCATACGAGACCTTCTCTACTAAAAGCGAGGAAAAAAAAGCACCAATAACACCAGCAACAAAAATGAAAAAAACAAAATATAATAATAAAAATAAAAATATAAAATTATTGAAGAACTAAATTGTACTCTGAAAGCATACAATACAGGCGCAATGAAAAATAATCTGTATATACACAGAATAGAAAAAAACAACACAGAAGGAAAAAAAAGAAAAACAGAAAAAAAAAAATTATTTGAATTTATACTGTGTGTGTTCCCTTGGTTTTCGCTTGCTTGCGTTGCGTCTGTTCTCTCTAAATTTAGTTGATCGCAGGAATAACTAACACGAGGAATTTGTACATCTTAAACGAAGCCATATAACGAATTATTAACGAATGTTATACGAACAATGCTCGTCATAGTAAATATAAGACTCGTTTGTGTTTCGCTTTTGGTTATTTTCCAGCTTTCTACAAAGTGCGGGGAAACAAAAATACTTACGTATATTTTATTTTATGCGCAGAAACAACGAATAGCTATAGAGTTTTTAATATTAAAAAATATAATATAAAAGAATTGAAATGAAGTCGGCGCATGTTTTTAATTTTTTTTTTTTTTTTTTTTTTTTTTTTTTTATTCAGTAAAAATATTATTTTTTGTTTAATTTTATTTTTTATATATACATTTTATTCCTACAGTATATATAGTTTGATTAAAGTACGTTGATGTCGCTGTCTACGTTTTATTTTTATAAATATTTTTTTTTTTTATATTATTTCTGTTACTGGTTTGTGCTGCCGCTGTTGCTTTTCAGCAATTTTTTGCTGTTGTTTTTGTTTTTTGTTATTTCGTTTCAATAATAAACACATCTATAGACATTTTGTTGTTTTTCATTTATATATATATTTATATTTCTCTTCATTCAACCATCCATCGTTTGTCGCAAAATTAACAGCAACAAAATAGAAATATAAAATAATAATAATAATGATAATAATGAAATAAAAAAGACAAAAAAAACCACTCATATATATATTAACACACATAGAAACAAACAATATTTTTGCACAGAAAATTCATTTTTGCAAAATGTTATGTTTTTGTTGTTGCTGTTGTTGTTTCATTATGAAATGCAAAATTAAATAAATATAATAATAAAATGATAATATAGCCAACGTAAGAAACGATAATAAAATTAAATAAATAAAACGGAGTAAAAAGAAACATGATTGAAAATGGAATGGACAATGATAACGACTCTAACAATGTGACTTAATGCGACTTTAAATTCTTATTCTATATTATTTCAGTTTGGTTGTCGCTTATATCGTTCTGGTTTTTTGTTTTTTGTTAAAAAAATTATTACTTAAATTTTTTTTTTTGTTTTTCTTTATCATTTTAATTTGTGTGCTTGCTGCGTGCAAGCCTGTATTTTAAAAGCGACTACATCGGTGGCTGGCTATATACACAAAAAATGAATTCACATTACTAAAACACAGAGGGCGTTGTAATAATAATAAAAAATTAAATTACTTAGATTAGGATTGGTTAAAAACAAAAAAAAATTATATACAAATTTCTTCTTTGTACTCATTATAATTTCATTATTATTATTATTATTGTTGTTATTGTGCTTTTATTCCCATAAAGCAGCTTTTTATTATTGTTATTTTTTTTTAAATAATTTTATCAGTATTTTTTTTTTCTTTACGTTATTGATAAAAATATTTTTAATATTTAAAAGAATTATTATCTAGGTATTTTCGATGTTTATTTAGTTTAAAATAAAATTTAAAATAAATTCTTTTTAATTAATTAATTTTTTTTTTCCTTCATAATTAAGTCAATTGATAGTAATTTTGTTTTTTTTTTTTGTTTTAAATATTATTGGTTGTAAACTTGACTAATTAATATTCTTTTCTGTTTTTCTTTTATTTTGTCTGTTTCAGATAATTCATGCACTTTAATGTAATGCAAATAAAATTGAGAAGAAACATTAACAGCAATAATATTCATTAATTTTATTTATTATTATTATTTTTAATTAAAAACAAAACCGAAGAGCATACACAATTTAGAGACGACAAGAAAAAATGCAGACAAATGCAATTAATTGATGTAAATGTGATGAAAATCTTTTGGTTATCGGTGAGTAAAACTGTTTTTTTTTTTCTTCTCTTTATTACTTTATTTTTAAGGTTATGTATTGTATTCGTTAAAAAAATAATATTTAGGATAACAGCGTGTTAGAGCACACGTGCGTTTATTTAAATTTGTTTCTAACGTTTTGGATATAACTTTTTTTATTATTATTTTTAATGTTTGTGCTGAGACGATACGGACTCTGCTTATAAAGTGTATGTTTGTATGTATAAATATATATATGTTTAGTAGAAAACATTTCAAAGGAAATTCTTTAAATAGTTTTTAAATGCAGGATGCAAATGTAAAACAAAGAAATGAGCAGAAAAAAAACTTTTATAGCGCGTTAATGTTAAAAATAAATAAACAGAATTGGTGTCTTGGCTAAAGTTATATTTTCAATCTGAAATACTAAATCAATCAGAATTAATGATTGTTTTATGCTTAATTAGAATCCTGGATAATTTTTTTTTCTATTATTTTTCTGTCATTAAGTGACTTAAGATAAATTAGCAATACAAAAATGCCGCCTATCGGCATAACTATAGGCGTAATGTTAAAGCTATTTAAATTAAATTCAGACTGTAGACATAAGTTAAGTATATTAAGTTAAGCCTCCTTAATTGTTATTAAATTTATTTACTCATTTTTTTTCCAAAGTCAATAAGCTGAACAATCCCTTATTATAAGTAGAAAAGATCTAATACCTCAATAAAAATTATTGTAATGTCTCTGTTTTTAATATTACAAATGTTTTCTATTGACTTGATTAATTATTTAACACTTTTAGTCAGAAAAACAAATATGGATTTTCTCGTTTTAAATATTAAAAAAAAAAAAACATAAGAAATGCCCTATTTTTAGTCATGACATCAACCTTATTCGATTTTTATTTTTTTTATTGAAAATGAAATAAAATTATAAAAAAATAAATGTAATGAATGTTGTCGAGTAAAAATTCATTATAAATTCATAAAGTAAATACATTAATCTATTGGATTATTTATGCCTTGTATATACCTGTAATATAAATATATAGTGCAATATTGTTAACAATTGTATAAATGAATATAATACGATGTGATATATGTATGTTTATATGTCCATGTATATTTATATTGTTTTGTTTCTACGTGTTAAACAGTAAATATACGCAATTTTCATTATTATTTCTCATTGATTATTATTATTATTATAATTATATGTAATTATAATTATTATAATGTTTAATGTTTTAATGCAAATTTACGATAGGTATTGAAATTTAATAATAACGCACAAATTTACTATTCGGTTTATATTTTATGCATAATACAATGCAGAGCTATATCAACAATAGTTTAATTAAACTTTAATTGTTTATTAAAGAAATTTACAAGTTAATAATTTTTATTTATTACAATGTGTTTAATTAGAATTTTATAAATAATAAAAGTGTCAATTGTCTTGTAAAATTGCATATAACTATTAACTAATTATATTTGTATTTGAACACAATTAAACGCCTCGTTATTAAAAGGGTTAATTAAATCATTAATTAATGAATGATTTTCCTTTTACTATTTAATAATTAAGTGTGTAAAAATATTATAAAAAAAAATCCTGCACTGTTTATGTTTGTCTATAGAACATAAATTTTATGCATTTAAATCAACAATTATATACAAGTCATCAACCATATAGTTTGAAATTAAAATAGGATGAGTTAAATTATAATAACAATTATAATTATAATAATAATGTTACATAAATATATATACTTGGTACATATATAGTTATATATTATCTTTATATAAAATAGTAACTAGTTTTCAATATATAACATTTGTTGATTAAACAATAAAAAAAAAGAGAATAAAAACCAAATAAACCAACAAGAAAAACAAAAAAAAAAGAGTAAAATAATCAATGATTATGGGATGGTATTGTGGCAGTGGTGGACAACTAAGGGTGGTTTCATATGTGAATATTTTAATTATTTAAAAATAAATTTTGATTAATTTTTGTCATTTTTTTATATATATATATATGTATTATGTATATAAAAATATATATTTTTTATCAATTTTATCGTTCAATTATTTACTCTAATTTTTTTATATTTTTTTGTGGATAAATTATTTTTTCTTTATCATTTTTATTGTTGTTTAGCAACGTAATTTATTTTCATATTGAAAAAAAATAAAATAATAATAATAATTTTTCATTCATTTACACGTATATTGATTACATTATTATATTATTATATTATTTATTATTTTTTTTTTGTCAGGTAAATTATTTAGCTTTTTATCTGCATTTTTTTTTTTTTTTTCATAAATATTTTTTTTTTTTTTTAATCTATTTTCTATATTAATAAATCTCAATCACAATTAATCGTTAAGTAAAATATTGAATTATTGATTTATATATATATATATATAAGTATGTTAAATTTTTACCTAATATAAAAACTATGTGTTTTGATTTATGTATGAAAATACTAGTATAATACATAATTAATTGGCAATTTTAATTAATTTATGATTGTTAAAACAAAAAACCAATAAAAAAACAAAATTACAAAATTAATTTATAACTTAATTAGATTTTATTATTTATTAATTAATTCTTTTTTATTGCTAATGATAATAATAATAATAATGGATTATATACTGAAATTTTTAATCTTCAAAAGCGGTCATCTATGTTCATGATTAATAACGAATTTTTCATAAAACACATGGTAGCGTTTTAATGTTTAGAATGGATTTAATACTCTTAATTACACTTTTACGTAATAATTTTTTACTATATAAGGTTTTTTTTGTTTTTATTTTTTGGTGTGCAAATATTATGCACACTGTACGGCTGTTACAGATGTTGATGATGATCATGTTGTGGTTATAAAACGTTAACGATAACGTGTTGCATGTTGTACATACTCTTTTTTTTTATCTCATATAAACAGCATATATACTCTAAGCATTTATTCATATTATAATAGTATTCAGAGGTTTCATCTCAGCAGTCATCAATTGACGTGTTGTGTTTGTATGTTGCTTGCTTCTAGTTCTTGTTACTGAGATCGTATGTGACCACAACAGACGGCACATATTTCGCATATTTTATCATCTCTTCTCATAATTTTTTTTTTATTTTATTATTTATTTTGGTATTTTTGTTTATTGATATTTATTTGTGTATATGATGGATATTGAACCAATTTAAACCAGACAAATATTGTACAGAGAATATGCCAGACGAAAAAAGACCTAAGACTAAATAGTAATAAAGTTACTCAACATTTGTATGGTGTTCTTGTTGGGTATTGGTTGGTTGTAAATAATGAAAACACATAGTTTATCGTAAATGTTTGTAAATATATTTGATATGATAAGGAAAAAATGAAAAGAAGTCAATAAATAATAAATCTAACTGTATAGTAACATAAAAATTGAATCATATAATAAAGAAGAAGAAGAAAAAAAACACTTAAATTTACTCTCAAATTTAATTATTGAATTTTGATTATAATTGATTAAAATCAATTTGATTAACTTTAGCTACCTGTTATTATTTAATTTTAATCAAAATAAAAACAATAACACAAATCAATTATTATAACTTAATTAACTTTCGAATATGATTGATATAAAAACGCGGTTAAACAGTAGCTACTACTACTATTCATTCAAAAAGAATAATTATCAACAATTATTTAGGTATTTAAATAACGTTTTATTTTTGTCTGTAACACTTGCTGTTTATCTTTTTTTTTATTACGAATTTTCAATTCATTGTCATTTCATTCACTTTGCGTGCATAAAAATAAATAGTACATGTAACTAATCCTTATAAATTAAGGCTTTAAATCTAAAATAAAAAAATCAATAAGAAATTACTTTAAAAAAAAAAATAATAATAATCATTCATACAAGTAATACCAGTAGCAGGGAGAGAAAAAAAAACAATAAAAGGAATAATAATAGAAGGGTACATTTAAGTATTTTACTTTACTAAAATATTATGTATTATTATTTTTATTATTATAATCGAAGCGACGAAAATTACTTTATTATTATTATTTTTTTGAGGGGATGTTATTAAACTTGATTATTTAGAATAATAATAATAATAATCATAATATTTTATTAAGCGTGAAGGTCGCCAAGAGATGATAAATGACCATCAAAGGTAGAATAGAAAATTATATCAAAACAAAAAAGAAAGAAGTCAATGAGAAAGGAAACAGACACCAGAAGAAAAAAAAAACAGACAATAAAATGCCCCTAGTCTAGTCAGCATTACGAATAATTAACTTCACATAACTTTACTTAAATTTATCTTTTCTTTTTACTTGGTTTCATTTATTATTTTGTTTTTGAATGAAAATTTCTTTCCCTTATTTTTTTTAAATTTTATTTTACAATTTTTATTGATTTCTGGTTTGTAAATTTATAAATATTTAATTATTACTAATTGTTTTTTTCTTTCTTTCTTTAGAGTATCTGATTCTTTTAAATAAATGAATAAATTACTGAAAAGTTTCTGACAAATTGAGAAGTATAACAACCTGTAAAATATATAACTGAATGATAATTTCGTCTAGGCTTTAATATGAGCCTTACTTTCTCTACGAATTAACGTATGTTACATACATTAGTTTTTAGACAGTAAACTGTTTCACATACTATGCTCCGTTAATACAAAGTATTTCACGAAACCAATTCTTCGACGTGAAACTATAATAGAAAAAAATAGATCAATGTAGTTTTAACGTTTTAAAAAACACTATTATTAAAAAATGCTTAAAAATGAGTACATATTGCTAATACACATAAAAGCGATTACGTCAAAAATACTACACCCAAAAATAAAAGGTGCATTCTGTCACAGTTTAATAAATTCAATACTTACTAATTATCAAAACGTTAAGAAATAAATACCGAATAACATTCACTGTCTCTCTAAAGTATTTTATTTTAATTTTTTATAGTAACGTTACTGAAATTATAGCATCAATATACTGAAATATTCTTGTTTATACAAATATAAAAATAAAAACGATCTTTCTTTAAAGAATTTTAAAGAAATATTAAAATAATAAAATTAATACCGGATGTGTATACCTGTGGATCAAGATTTTTTTTTTTGTATTTATATTAAAATAAAATAGTTGTTAGTTGCATTCGCTTTAATGTAGATTTAGTTAACGAACATGCAATAGTATGGCTCAAGGAAATTTTATTAACATTGAGCTTTTTGTGTCATTTTTAAAACAACCAAGCCGTTAAACTTCCTCATTCTTAGGCAACTTTTGATATTTATAAACAGTTTTTTTTTTGTGTACTGCTGCAAAGATTTTACGATACCAATAATCAAAAAAAAAAATTATTTAAATAATTATAATTATCTTAAACAAAGAAATACAAGAAGAGCAAAAAGTTTTCAATAAATGCTAAAAATAAAGCTTTTTGCAAGTATTGCTATATTCTTTTCTTTTTACTGAATTTATAAATTGTAATACTTTAAGTAGAAAAAAGCATCACCACTGATCAACAACAATAACCAATAATAATAACAAGAGAAAATAAAAAGGGAAAGAACCGAAAATATATTGGGTAGTACAGAGTAAAAACTGTATATTAAAAATCTAAAGCGAAATATGTACAAGGCACATCTCATCGTATATTATGTTTAAAAGAAAAAAAATTGTATAAAAACGAAAACTAAAGCTGAACAACGAAGCAACCCCAATTTTATCTCCTGCAGTAAAAACACTAGATTCATCCACTCAGTTTTTACCCAATGTTATTTTCCACATTTATTTCTTTACCTATGCTATCTCCACCAATATTTCTCCATCTCGACTCTTTTCTTCTTATATGTAATATTAAAACTGAAAACATACATACACAGAGAGAACACAAAAAATAGGTATATAGCAAAAGAAAAGAAAAAATTGTGCACAACATTGGCGCCATGATACAAAAATTTACAGCAAGTGGGTATAGATGGTTGAGATTGCTGTCGTCGTCATCGTCGACGTAGTCGTCTCCAATGGGAATGATGCTAATGCTGATGTTGCTGCAAGCAAACACTCATTGCCAATGTTGGGTTTTATTTTCCATTTTTTTTTTCCTTTTCACCCAAGTCTCCCACTTTTACAGTTGTGGTTTTTTTCGGTGCTTTCCTGCTGCTTACAAAGGAAAAGAAAAGAAAAATATTTTATTTTACAAAAAAAAGAAAATAATATAGAAAAATTATATGATATTCAGTTCCCTGAGTGTTATTTTCATTCAAAATCATTCGTTATTCTGCTGGATTTCTATTTCTTCTTGCCAGTGTTTCTCCGATGATGCTACAGTTGCTGTGTATAGTCGCATCCCCTTTAAGGCACTCCAGCATTTTTACATTACCATTTTTTTTTCTTTGTTTCTGCTTTTACTCTACTACCATTACCATTACCGTTGTTATCATTTTCACGAAAATTCTATTCTGACTCATCTCCCTTAGTTTTTTTCTTATATACATTTTTTTTGGGGTTTTTTTTCTGTTTAATATTATTTTCTATTGGAAATGTTCTGACATCGTCTTGTGCGGCGTTATATTCTCTGTGATTCTATCTCTATATAGAAGACAATTTATTTTTATTTTACTTTTTTGTTCCCATCTTTTTCATATATTTTCATTTCATCTTGTTTTTTTCCTTTATTATTATTATTTTTATTTTATTTTCTTACTTCAAGTTTTATTCCCATTATTTCTATTTTGTTATTATTATTATTATTATTATTATTATTATATATGTATATATTTTATCTTTATCGCACTCTTTTACGTTAGATTCAATGTTCGTTCGGTTTAGTTCAATTCAGTTCAGTTTAATAGAAAACTCGATGCACACAATACACATCATATACTATACACAGCGTGTTTTAGCAGCAGCAGCAGCAACAACAAAGAATTTTATTTATTTAATTTTTTTTTTATTTTTTTATTAGTAAATCATTTTATGTGGGCGGCCAGTGAACTAAGTACAGTTGATGATGGTAGAAAAATATTTTTTAAAAATAAAATGAAAAAAGTAAAATAACTTGCATTGGCTTGGTTGTCAGTTAAAAATATTTTCCTTTCAACAATATCTAGCAATAAAAACTTTAATTATATTTTTCATGTTAGATTCTCATTGAACAAATGAAATATTTAATTTTTTTTTTTCGCTAGTAATTATACTAAAAGAAAACTAATATCATTGTTTAAATGTAAGACGAACGTATCGTATCTGGTGGAATTATATGCAACAGAAAAAAAAAACAATTCGTGTTCATGCCACGTGTGCGGGATGAGTAAAATAAACTAGAAGAGAATTTTTTCCATTTTTTTATCGAAATAAAAAAAAAAACATTTTCTCAAGAAAACGATATTTTTATGTTTTTTGAAGACCTTCGATGTATTTCCATTCGTACTTGCTTTATTACTGTTCGATGACTTTTGTAATACTTTTCGTACTGCGCTCTCTTACATTTTTATTTATTTATTTAAGTTTTCAACAAAAAAGAAAAAAAAAACGTTTAATGTGCAAAATCGTTGCATTTTCAATGATATTCGTTTGAAATTTTATTTTATTTTTTTATGCAAATAATAAACAAGCATGCAATTCAAGTAACTATACTCGCATACCAACTATAAGAGAGACCGACGAACCGATTAACAAAACCATCATCTACATCAGTAAAAATTGCGAATATATAAAAACCAAAGTTAAAATGTTATGGCAAAAAGAAAATTTATTAAAGGTAACAAACAAACAACGAAGAATCTCACAATGAATTGCTGAAAAAAGCGAACATAAAAATTTATCTTTAAACTAAAAGTTTTGTAAAAAAAAATCAGTTCAGTTAGGTTCACTTCATACAACAGTAGAGAACTGCATAAAATTGTCTAAACGTCATTTGTATCATCGTTTTGTTTTCTTTGGATTCCAAGTAGATTTTCCTCTCAAAAAAAAAAAAACACTGATGAGTCATAATCCCACTAACCACCCCAATAAAAATAAGAATTTTCCATTCATTTTATTTTTTCCTATTCTCATTACTAGAAATAATGTTCACACATTTTTGTGTCCTTTCTCCTCAGCATAACAAGTGACATTAACATTATCCTCTTTCTAATGTTAAGTATGTTTTTCTCAAATAAATAAAAAAAGAATGGTTTATGGTTGATAGATGATTAACCTCTATTATCCAAAGTTTTATTAACTGAAAAGCGCAAAGTGTTTTCTTATTTTGAAACTTTTTTGTTTTCATATTATACATTTATTTGTAATTTTTTTTTTGCACAAATTTATTAAACTTTTACTAATAATTATCCTAAATCATTTAGTAATAAATAATATAATTAATTAACGTAACATTATAAATATTTTTTTAAAATTATAATCTTTGATTTGAATAAGAATGAAAAATTGATTGATTAAAAGAAAATTAAAATAATATTCAAATAATTTTTAAACGCCATTTTTACGATATTTATTATTTTTATTTATCCTATAGAAATATGCAGAAATATCATCTTTAAAACGCCTACATATAAATTTATTATTTTAAAATAATTTATACAACCTTTATTTATTTCTTAAATTTTCATTCATCACCCAAAAACTGCGTAAAACTTATTTCGTTATCAACAATTTCAAAGAAAAAATTTCTTATCAGCCTACATCTTGATTTGTCTTTGAATATAATTTTTTTTCTCGTTAAAGCAAAAACCGAAAAAAGCAGGAATACAAAAAAAAAAAAAAGAATTCTCGTTAAATAATACACAGTAAAAAAAAAGGGGAAAAACTTTGATCGTCAGGGTAAAATATCATCAAGCAAGGGACGATCATTTCATTTATAATAACTTTTATTTTTGCCGATATAAGCAATGAGTTTAATAATCTAGGGTAGAATTTTTATATATTTAACGTATTTCTAGTTATATAGCTAAATGAATGTCGTACCTAACCAACCTAACTAACACAATACCTAAGCAAAGACTGAACAATAATCATTTTTGTTGATTATTAAATTTCAGCTTTCTACATTAGATTATTATTCTCTTTTTATAATATTTAAATGAAAAAAAAAAGTCTAAAATAAAATAAAAATAATGGAACGAAACAAAAAATGTAAAATTCTCTCCTAGGCAAAAAAAGGCCGCATATTAAAGGCGACAGGATGTTGTGTATTTTGTGCCTTTATATATATTTCAGCCCTCAAAGTAAAATTAAATAACAAAAACGTTTTTTTATTTTTCGTTTAAACATTATGTAGTCGTCAGTCGGGCCATGCAAAGGGAAGCAACATGATGGCATTAGTACTATATTTGGATAAATAAAATTAAAATACAAACGTAAAGCAAGGAAGATGTTGAAAAATAAGCAAAAATGCATGTTTGAAAAAATTAAGGGAACTTCTTTTTTCCTCCTTTACTTAAATTTTACTTTACTTTAACCGTAGTCATTGTGCTGCTGTTGCTGCTTGTGTATGATGACAACGATTCGTTTGTACGATTATACAATATATATACAGTATATAGCAGAGTTGTATAAACTGTTGTGTTTCTACTGCTGTTATTTTCGATGCTAGAACGACGAACGGACGGCGGCATAAATGAAAACAAAAACACAAATCGAGGGTTGATATATATTTTTTTTATTATAATTTTTCTTCCTCTTGTCTCGGTTATATTATATTTTCTATATAAATTTTATTTTTATACATTTATACGAGAAAAAAAATATAACTCTGTATATACTTATCCGTACCGTGCTGTGTTTTTAATACAGAAATATGTATATATCCCTCTTTATAAAAGTTTATTTTTTCCCTTTGTCGTCCTCGTTGTGTAGTCATCGTCGACGTTGTCGTCGTCGTCTTTCTAAAAATGTTTTATTTTTTCTGGTAAATTTTTTATTTTTTATTTGCTTCGAAATATATATTTCGCTGTTGATGTTATTGTTGTTCTTGGTTTTCTGCCTTTTTTTTTGTTAATTTCTTTACTTTATCTGCGCCTGACTACCAGGCAATATCATGATCTTCTCTACCGCTTCAACCGACCAAAACCAAATTTAACAGTATAGAAATATATATATATAGAGCTAAAAGTTTTTTTTTTCTGTATTTTATCTTCTTCTTTTCTTTTTTTTTTTATTTTTTGGAATGGAATATAGAAATGACGTGATCCCCTCTATATTCCATTAAACATTTCCTCTTCACAAATGCTTGTTGTTTTTCTTTTGCTGCTTTTTTTTATACATCTTATCTTACTACACTCTGTGTACGTTTTAGTTGTGTGTTTTTATTTTTATTATTATGAATTTTCTATATAGAAAAATCATCGAATGAAATAACCAACCAACCAACCAACCAGCAAAACAAACAAGCAAACAAACAAACAGCCAGACTACCAAACAGCAGACAAACAAACAAACTGAGTATAACCTCCTTTAGATACAGCCAGTCTTTACGTTTTATTTTCTTTACTTTTTCCTTCACTTATAATAAAATATAATTTTTCTTTATTATAATACGAAAAAATAAAATAAATAATAATAATAACGTCGACGTCGTTATTGTTGTTGGAAGTCGACGTCGTCTTAGTCCGTTATTTACAAAAATATGTATATAAATTTCCTTTACTGTTTTTATTATTTTCTATTTTCACATCGACGTCATTTCTATATTTTCTACTTTTTTTCTTTTTCATTATTTCGATTCAAAAATAGTCCGACAGGCAAACGTACAAATTGCATTAATATGAAGAAAATAAAATAAAAATCTTTTAATTGTGACAAAGAGATAGAAATTTTCTTTTTTGATTATTCAAACTGGAATAACCATATGCAGAAAATTTCCTCTATCATATGGTTAAAAATATTTGTTGCTTATTTTTAATACTGCATTTTAGTTATTACATACTGAAATTATCATTTAGTATTTATATTTTTCTTTCTCTTCAAAAAATGTACAATATTTATTTTTTCCTTCGTTTTTCTTTTTTTTATTCCGAAATTGTCATTATGAAAGGGTCTTTTCTATTTATATTTATAAAAATAAAATAATATGTACGTAGTACCATTCCGTTCTGTACATCCAACCATACAAATATAGAGAAAATAACGAAAAATGTGTTTTTACTGTGTACCGTGGAATATACAGAAATATTAAATATAAAAGGGCGATAGGGCGATGAACAAATGTTACGATATCGTTTCTCTGATGTTGTTGCTTTTATAAAAATGAGAAAAAAAAATAAACTTTATTCTTTTTTGTAAAAATACAAAAAAAAAAAAAATTCCATTCCAATATTTTTCTTTTCTGTAATTTTGTGGGTGCCTTTTTCGTACATACAAAAGCATAAGCTGACAGCTACGTTTTTCAACATATATATATATATACAACAGCGATATACAACCAATTAGAAAATTGTACATTTTCTGCTTTAAATAAAACGAAACAAAACTTTAATCAACAAAAAACCTGACTTAAAGCTGGTAAAAAGTGATGGTAATAATATTATAAATAAAAACTAAAAGGTTGTGAATACCTGCTATATTAGAATGAATTGGATTTTACGGATACGTATAGTACGACTAAGGACGGAATAGGGCCCATTTCAGTATAAATGTATATTATACATATATTTATTATTATTATTGTTGCTGTTGCTGCTTTTATTTGTATGAAGACTATGACGAAGATATCGAACCCAAATTCTGGGAAAATATATTTTATTTTATTTAATGCATAGAGCGAGCGGTTGTTGGGTTATAATATACAAAATTGTTGTTGTTATTGCTGCTTAAGCAATTTCTACTGGCTGTATGTACGTACGTACGTACGTATCGTATCGTATACACTGGGAATTAACATTAAACAACATTTATTTTATTATATTTTACATATAATATATACATATAATTTTATTTTTAAATGAGAAAAAAGTAATATTATTTCATGCTGCTGCTATAGAGTGCTGCTAGCAGCTACCAGTCAGCCGCATTACAGTACAATAACTTGTGAGTTTACAAACATATATGTATATATAGACATATAAAATGTTTCGTTTCGTTTGGTTGGTTCGTTTGTTGGTTGTTTTACGTTACTTGGCTTTGCCTGCCTGCCTGCCTGCCTGCTTGACAGTGTTTTTATGTTCAACAAAAAAAATATAACAGAAAATTTTCTATATATATTTTTTTTTAATACATACATTTTATTTCATCACGTTTTAGCAGCTATACTGCTAGCAGTCAGTTTTATTCGTTTGAAGGTTTTGAATATATATTTTTCGTATAGATTTTTATTATAAATATTATAACGAAACGTTTAGGTTAGGAATTTTGTTGTTATTCTTTTTTTTTTGTCTACTGTGTTTTTTTTTTTTTTGTTTTTCGTATCTTCGTTTTGTGTTCCATACATTAACTTGGTTACCGCCACTGTCACCACAGCTGATTTAATTATTCTTAACACACAAAAAAAAAAGAAAGACAAAAAGAAAGAATTATTTAACCAACAAAAATTAATTAAAAATATTAAAGGCACAAAAAAAAATTATTATTATAAAAAAGTGGAGAAATATTTAATATTTGTTGTTTAAAAGTGGACAAAAAAAAAAAATAATAATTATAAACAAAATTCAAAATAAAAATAATATTTACTGGTTTTAAAACTGAGTGTTTTTTTGTGTGTGATATTTATTTGAAAAAAATAAATAAAATAAAAAGTTAAATTAAAAACAGTACGATAACGTTTTACTTTAGGTAAATGTTACACAAAATATTTCATATCTGTACAAAGTAACAAAAATATATGATAAAAAAATTGTGTGTGTGATAAGAACAATTAAACCAAAAAGAAGAAATTAATAAATAAAAAATAATATATATATAACTGATTTGAGTTAATCAATTTAACGTATTAAATAACGTGTATAAGGTTATACAAAACAGTAAAGAAAATTTTTAAAGGAGAAATAACCGCGCGCCAAAAATACAAAATCAATTTAAAATTCGCCAAAGTGAAGAGTTTATAAAAAACAAAAAATTGTCCAATTTAATATCAAAACAAAAACTTTATTTAAAATCAATTAAAATTTAATTATTTAAATTAATTGAATTCAAAATAATAATAATAATGATGAAAAATAATTGTGACAATTGGAATTTATGACAGGATTAATGCATCATCAATGTGTTTATTTTAGTTTAGTTTTATTCAATTAATTTTTATTTAACAAGTGCAATGTGTTCAATGAAAAGAGATTTACGATTGAATATTGTTATTGATGTTAGTTTATATAAATTTCCTCGTGAATGCAATGGCAATGGTATTACAATTAGTGATATGGTAAGAAATTTTTTTTTTCTTTTACTTTATGCAATTCATTTTAGACTTTAATAAAAATTAAAAAATATACTTTGATTTGAAAATAAAATTCATATATGAAAATTTAAAATTTTTAAGTTAATCTAGAATATAATACAAAAGATAGAAAAATTACCAAAAGTAGGTAATGGAATGACTTAGGTATAAAACTATTAATGAAAATTCCAAGGTTTATAACAATAATAATATAGTTACTAAAATATTTTATCGATGTATTTTCTAAGGGATCTAAGGGTTGTTTTAATATAACCGCTGGTATACAGCATAGGGGTTTATTCTGCTAAAAAGGTGTTGTTCATACAGGGTATACACTCAGGTATATATAGAACGTTAAAAAAAAAAAACCTAAAAATTATTATTGTTCCCAAAATAAAAAAAAGGAAAAATTTAAAATTTTAGAACCCTTAATGCTTTTTTTTTTTGTATAATAGAAAAGGTTCTGTTCCTTTTCTATAATTTTTAATGGAAAATTCTTTTTTATTTTGAAACTATTTATTTAATTCTTTACCTTGTATAAAAAACTAAAAACTATTCCCTCTGCTAGCGGCAGTGGTTTAAATAAATTTATTTTTTTTTTCAAAAATAAAAACTACTTAGTTTTTGACAGAAAATATAAGAAAAAACTACAACGATTTTAAGAATTTAGGATTTCTTATTAAAGTTGTAATGACAACAGGTAGATTTGTATGACATTTTATATATTTTTTATGCACAAATGACTGCGCTTTTGATAATTGCGAAAATTGAAAATAAGACAAAAAACAAAAAACAAGTGTCACAACAGCTGAGATTAATTAGTTGGTGATTAATGAGAAGCAATTTTACTCCTCTAGCTTTCATAGTTTATACCGTTAGTTTATAAAATAAAGAAAATTAAACAAATTATACAACAATTTATTTATAAAGAAAAAATATTTCCAACAAATAATAATAATAATAATAATAATAAAGAAAAAAAACTAAAGAAAAGAAAACGGTGTGTTCCTATTCACACCGTATACTCACGATTATGCGACTACGCGACTTCTTCATGTACACACTTAGCTGGTTTTCGATTGGAAATACAAAAAAGATAAAAATTAAATCTTCTCTCAGTCTACTGTTAACCAACAACAGCAATAACAACAAGCGGAATAATAATAATAGCAATAATATTCATTCCATCATCCGAAGAAGCAGCAGCCAACAACAATCGAATGAATAAAAAATTTTTTACAAACAATATGCTGCGTCGTCTTTTTTTTTTTTTATTGAAATTTTTCTTATTTTAACATCTTTTCTGTTTTTTTTACTTCTTATAAATTGTTATTTTTTTTTCTTCTTGTTGTTAATATCGTGTAATCTTCCCACCAATTTTTACTTCATCATCATCACCATCATCATTTTTATTCTTCTATCCTTGCAAGTTGTTTTAATTTTTTATTCTTTAGATTTTATTTTATAATTTATTTGTGTTGTTTATCAAAATGAGAAATTATAAATCCGCGGCACCCCGACAACTATAATAATAATAACAACAACAATACATACTCACCTCATCACCTAACCACCTTTCCATATACACAAAGCTTTTAAGCAAAATTCAAACGTAACGAAGACAACAACGTAACGCAAGAAAGCAACGAAGTAAAATTAAGTAAATAAATTTTTCTTTTCGCATTCATTAAAGTAAGGAATGTATTTCAGTAAATTCTCTTTTTATCTCTCTACAATAGAGTTTAATTTATTTACGAATTTGAATTCCAGTAGTTAGAACTTTTTACTTTATACTTTTTAATTAATTAATGAATTTCTTTTAAAATTTATTAATTAAATGTTTTTAATATATTTATATTTTTTGCGCATCTTGTCTCAAAGTAAAAAAATGATTTTTTTTTTCTTTAAAATAGAATTATTTTTTCCACTTTATAATTTTTTTTTTTTTTATTAAAATTCGCGCTTGGCTAAGCTGTTTGATTAGCTTCGTTGGTTACTTTATTATACTTTTCTACATGGTTTTCAGTATTTTTATTATTATTACACTAACAATATTTATAAATATATACTGTTCGGTTGTTGTTGGCTAACGTAAACGTGAACATTTGTAACGTCAAGAAAGAAAAAGAAAAGAAAGAAAAAAATTTATTTATATTATAAAAAAGTGTGAGCAACAAATACGTTTTTTTATATTTCGTCGTTGGTATTGTTGCTTTTGTGATAAAACGAAGCTTTAAAAACATTCCAATAATGTTAATTTTTTCATAATAATTTTCAAAGAGAAACTTTCTGCTTGAGTTTTTATTTCTTTATATATAAATTTTTTTTTTGAAATACTACTCAACGCTGTAACTCTTAATTCAACATAAGTTCAATTCAAGTTAACTAAGCTAAGTTTAAAGAAGAAAAAATAACTTAGCTCCAACTCTCTAACTCCAAACCACATCATGCGCGAGTGTATTTTGAATTTGTTTCTATATATAATTTTTTCGAAATAAAAAAAAAAATCAAACAATAATGAAACTAAAAAATAAAATTAAAAAAAATAAAAATAATAATAAAGCTAAAAGCTGCTAAGCAAGAATAAAATAATAATAATAAAAATCACCGCATAACAACGAAACAAATACAAATAATAACGCCAATCATGGCTTAAAAATTCACTCAATGTTACTCACTACACACATGTAAAGCTTACCAACAGGAAAGAAGAAAACGAAAAGAAAAAAAAAACAACAACCTAAGTTAAGTTATGTTTAAAGCTTTGGAGTTGTTTGTTTGGCTTTATAATTTTTTCTTTTTTATTTTACTTAAGTTAAATTTCTTAAACTTACTTAACTTCTTCGTTTTCTACTTATATTCTTCTGTTGCTTGCTGGCTGGTTTTTTTTTTTATTTAATTTTATTTTTTACTGATTTCCTTTGTAGCTTTTTTTTTTTGTTTTCTTTAAACTTAACTTTGCTGTTATAACGTTGCGTGCGCATGAGAATTTTTTTCTTAAGTTTTCTTTTTTTTTTTTTTGTTTCTTATAAAAATGGTTTTATAATGCCGCAGTATATTGTAAATAACGAAACTTATTATAATAATAACAGCAATAGCGGCATACAAAAATAATAATATTAACAACAGCGATAGCAGAAGTCGCAACAACTAAGCTTAACTTTTAAGTCAAATAAAATTACATCAAGACCAGATATGAAGCAAAGTTAAATGAAAAAGTAACATAAATAAAAAGAATTTTTTTTTTTGTCTTATTATAAAAGATACTTATAGAAATAATAATAATAATAATAATAATAATAATAATAACAGCAGCAGCAGTTAAGACAAAAACGACAACAGTAATAGCAGCAACAACAGCAGTAACAACTTAAGCAAAAACAAAAAACCATTGCCACAGAGAATTATAAGAATATTTATCTTTAAAAAAATAAATAAATTAAAATAAAATACATAAAAAGCTGTAATAAATATTGAGAAAGAAGAATAAAAAGCGCAAATAACAAATGCTGAGTTTTTTTTTTTAAAGCTCACTCAAAATGTAGATTTTTATTATATTTTTGTTTTCTTTAACTTAAATTATGATTACTATTTGCTCATTTGTAGTTTTATTTATAATAATTATAAAAAAAAAGTTGTTAATAAATATAAACTTTATCGATAATATAAAGACAGAAAATATAGCATGTTTGTTGCTGTGTTGTGTGGCCGTGCGGTAAAAACTTGATTTATCAAAGAAACAAACCAATATTTCCTATTTTCTTACAACAACAACAACAAAAAAAATCCTTCTTTTGAATAGGATTAAGGTTTTCTATAAAAATAATTATTTTTAATGACTTCATTAATTAATATTTGCGTTACACATTAAATATCCTTTTCTCTACCATTATTATTAAGCTTTATAAAAATTTTCTATAAATTATAAATTCATAAAGATTATATTTAAGTGAGCAAAAAATTAAGTATAAATTTCAAAATCTCGACTTTTAAAAAAGCTTTCTTTTTATACAATAAATACCAAAAGAGCAATAATAATAATAATAATAAAAAAGTTTAACAAAGAAAAAGAAAATGTTAATTTATTTATTTATTTTTTAAAGGAAAATTACCCAGAAAGAAGTATTTTTTTTTTGTAATAAAAAATATAAATTTTCAAACAAACAACAGTATAGTCATGGAACATAGTAATATGTACAAGAGTCATAGCAGCAGCAACAGCAGCAGCAACAATAACATAACATCAAAGTAAAAAAAATAAAAAATCAACGATAATGACGACGACAACGATCACTTTGAAATTATTGTATATCGGCCTTCAGAAACCGGTGTCCGGTTAAAGCTTTTTATATTTACAAAATATAAATATATTTTTTTTGTTAACTTTTATAACATCAACCAGCAACATAATAAAATAAAAATAACATAACGATACTCCAACAATCAGACAAACCAATCCATTCCAATATCAAAGTAATATATTCAAAGAATATAATAAAATACTCAATTAATAAAATAGGGATCTCAGAAAGAAGAAGCACAGAAATTAAAGAAGAGAGATTTAAAAATTTATTTGTTTTGAAAAGAATAAAAAGCAAAAAAAAAAAAAAAGTCTCTTAATTGGGTTCTTAAAACAATTAAAATACATTTTTAATTAAATGTTAAACCAGAGAACAGAAACTAATGACAGTAGCTAGGCACAGTGTGCGTTACTTTAGGGACAAACAATGAAAAATTGCATTGCGATTTTTTCTTTTGATTTAAATATTATTATAATCATTGTTGTGTTTAGTTTTATTTCTTGATTTATTATTATTATTAAAATTTTTACTTTACTTAACGTATAACGTCACATTATTATTTTTAAAAAATAAACATTTTTACTTGATTTTACTGTGCTCTGTACGTAATATTCGTACTGTAACAAGATTTTTTTATTATTATTATTTGTGGTTGGGTTGTGTGTATTGTTGTTATTCGCGTATTCGTCATTTTTTTTTTTTATTCTTTATAATGTTAAAATTTATAATAAAATATAATAATAATAATAATAAGAAAATAAAAAGTATTAAAGCAAAATAAACCAAACTAGCTTATATAGCGAATCGAACAAACGAAGCAATTCATATAAAAGTGTTTCTTTGAAAAAATACAAGCAAAGCTAAAACAACCTTAACAAAACTAAATACATGTACATATAAATATATACTAAGGCAAGAGAGAAAAAGAAAATTAAAATTAATAAAACGAATAAAATACAAATACATATACAATAATAATAATAATAATTTAAATTATTATTTATTTTTTCTTTTTCTTTACATTTTTAATGGGAATGAAATGTTTTTCTGAGTTTTTGATTTTTGCTTTGCCTACAATCGTGAACGCAAACTCAGTCGTCGATGTGTTATAAAGAAAAAAATACGAATATAAATTTTTTTATTTTATTTTTAAAAATAATTTAATTTGTATGTTTGTTGTTGTTGTTGTTTTTTTAAAGAGAGAAAAACAACATTGAGGTTATGAAACCGTTGCTAAAAAGTCATGCGGTGATCACACACAAAATTTATAAAGAAAAATTAAAATAAAAATATTTAAAGAAGACGAAAAACAACATATAAATTTAAAGAAAAAAGAAAAAAAACAGCAAGGCAGCACAAATAATAAAAATAAATATATTATTAAATGTATTTTGTTGTTTATCGCGACGTCGTATTTTTGTAGTCTTTTAATAAATAGACAAACAACATGGTTATATTTTTCTTTTATTATTATATGTAAATTCTGTCTAACAATAATAATAATAATAATAATTTGTAAAATTAACTCAAAATTACATTACTTGTCATTTAGCTGTGCAGCAATGTAACCAAATTTCTAAGAGAAAATCGACGACTGTAATTTAACAATAATTACTTTGCAAATATTTAAGTAATAACAAATAAATGAATATTTTTAAAATGACAGCACATATTTAACGGAAATATTTTTATACAAAGTAATTTGTTTATTTTATTTAATTTAATTTAAAGCTTAAGTAAAAAGTTCTTAATTACATAGAGAAAATTAAAATAGCAAACGGATTTGTTTCTGTCTTGCTTTGCTTTATTAAAATTAAATTAAAATAAAAAAGCTTATGCTATGATAGTTTAATTAAATTATTCCAGTTAATATAAAGTTTAATATTAATTAAATCTGAATTTATATTTTAAAGTTTTATCAGGAAAGTACTTGCCACAAATATAATCTTTGAGTAGTTTGAGCTATTTCTCTGTGTCTGTTAAATTACAAATAATTTTGTTAATTGAAATATTTTTGAATTCATTTTGAATATAATTTTCTTTTTTGTCACCCTATGCTGCAATTTTATTTTAAAATTTAAATAAACAACTTGATGACTCAGTTTTATTTCTTAAAATAAAATTAAAAATGAGAATACACAGAAAATATGCTGTAAATGTGACGTAGAGACAACAAACAAATTATAAAAAAATATAAATAACCATCAAAAATATATAAATAAAAAGAAAAAAAAAAACTGTATAATAATATGCTTTGTGTGTTTGCGCTAATTTATAGATTGCAGACAATGTTTTCTTTAATATTTCTTTTAGACTTCATTACCTTGTAATGACATTTTTGCATGATGAAATTCTTTAGTCTTTTGTATGCTGTTGTTACTGATGACTTAACAATTCTTATACGTTCGCTATTTATTTACAGAGAAAGAAACTATAACAAAAAAACATCATACACACCCACCTACTCATTGTCACTTACTCACTTAGTAAAATCATATTTTGTACCGAAAACAACTTTAATATTAAAAATTTTCTTTCCTTATTTTTTCAAATTTATATGAAAAATAACTTTCTTTTCTGTTTTTCAATTTTTCTCTGAAAATTTTAAACTAAACAAAATTTCTTCGAAAAAACATTAAGGCGGGTGAAAGCTTTTAACAATTGTCACCGGTTTTCTTATAAAAGAAAAAAAAAATTTATTAATTTAATTCTATAAAAAATCTTTACAAAAAAAAAAAATCCGAAAACCATCTAAAAAGCAGATGTATACATTTTTTTAAAGACACGAATTGCCTACTCTAGACTCTTTTTCTTAAATAAAATTTATTTATCGCTGTTACACTACTTCGTTTTAGTTTTTGATTCTCTCAACGAATGTATATGTTTGTATTTTTCATAACTTTAACCTTAACTTAGTTGAATCACACATAGGATCTATAATTTTATAATAATTTTCAAGTCGCCAACACAATATTAAATTTAAAGCAGAACTCTAATGAACATAAATAAATAAAAAATTGTCGTCGTCCTCCTCAAAATAGAAATAAATTGTTTTTTCTTTTGCTTGATTAAGAATTTATTTGCACGCAAAATTTAACGTTAAAAAATTCTTTTTACTTGAAATTGACTTTTTATTTACCTTTAAAAACAATAAATGCGTGTAATAAACAAAGATAATTAAGGTAACATACTTGAACATACTGCATCGGATCCTTTTTTATAATATTAAAAAGTAAATACAAGAATGATTAATTAAGTTGTTAAGGGCACATTTAGAAAGTAACGTATTTAAACAGTGTTTCATTGAATATTTATTCTAAAAATGTCTTTTTTTAACTTTTATAAATATGCACAGAGATTACATATACTACATGCACATGTATATATATAATTGTATGTCGGCATAGAAAACATAAAAAGAGGCAAAATACGTTTGACACTTAATGAATTTATTGCCATTATTTTTTTTTATTTTATTATTATTATAATTAAAAAATTTGCATTTATTCAACATCAACAACAATTATATAATATAATATTTTACTATATTAGGAATTTAAGAAAATAGCAAAACAATACAAAAAAAAAAATAATAATAATAATACAAATCACCTGTTGTTGTATAGTCTCTCTGTTTGTTTATTTAAAAAATCAACAACTAACCGAAAAAATGAAGAAGAAGAAATAAATAAATAAATTATAAATGCCATTGTTTAACATTATTTATTACATTTCGGTATATACTTTATATATTTTTGTGCTTACTTTTACGGTAAACATTAAAATTTATATTAAATAAATAAATAAATACTTTGCTTGTTAATGCACACTAAAGCCATAGTAAAATTTTTTTTTGTAACAAGTGCATTTGACTTTTATATATATATAAATAAACACCATATACTGTGTGTGTATCATCCTGTTTCATATGGTTTGGGTCTCTTTGTTTTTAACATAGTATATTGCCGCTAAGCCTTAAATAATTTTTATTTTTATTGAATTGTTAAAAATAAAAAAACTATTCAATAGCAATTTTAAATGGTATTATGACGTAAAGTTAATAAGTGATCTGTGGTAATGAATATATAACACCCTTATGTACATAGAGTAATAAACACAACAACCAAAAATAAAAAAAAATTAAATACCAATAATAATGGTAATAAAAAAGGAAAAGTAATAAATCACCAAAAATAAAACTGTCATTGTCCGTTTATGAAGTCATAAATATATTTTTCTTATTATTTCTTTTCATTTTCTATCTTACTATTCAATTACATGTTAACGAGAAACATAACAAAGTGTATTTTTCAAGTGCATTTATTGTATTTTTATAATGTTTTATTTTTACTATTTTTTATTTTTTGAACAATAGCGCATAATAGCAAATAAATAAATAATCAATGAAATCAAATAATATGTCACTGTGTTTGTTCATATTATTATTATTTAAGTTTAGAAAATCCACAAACCCTACAATATTCTTATAAATGGGTGAAAAGAATACAGAAAAAGCATCCATAAATAACCTTAAAAAAAGAATAACCGCAAAAAGCATTGTTGATAAGTATGTTTTACTCATAAAAATACTTTCACTGTACAATTTTTATTATTATTTTTCTTTTTTAATAAAAATTGTTGATTCAATGGCAATCTTGGTTTTGGCATTTATAGATATTGAAGATATTAAACGAAAATAAAATAAATCTAAATGAATGAATGAAAATATTTTCGTTTTTTTTTTTATATTTTTTTATTACATATAATAAATTAAGAAATAATAAAATAAAAAGAAGCGAAAATGTTATCCAACAAGTATCCTTTTCTATCTTACAATCTATACAATTATTTATTGCTTTGATTGGATTATTATCAAGTATTTTGTTACTTTCGGTTTTTATTTTTTTGTATTAGTTTATGGTGAATGTTTTTTTGGTTTTTAAGTAAAACGAATTATGATTAGTGTTTACTGTTTTAAGGTAAAACAATGCGATAAATAATTAATTAACTAAAGTAATAATAGATAACATTTCAAGACACCAACTTGCAAAATAGGTGTTCGTTTTAACACGGTTAAAAGACTGTTGAAAGTTATTTTGCTAAAATAGACCCAAAATTTAGTATCTTTGGTTCATTTATTATCAGGATTTTTCCACAGCACTATTTCAATTAATACTTACCACCAACATTTTTATAAAATTTATTTAATTATTAACATTCTTTAACTAAATTAATCTCACAAAGTCACAATTGCTTATAATATATTAAAGAAAAATTAAATAAAATTTGTATAAACATTGAATTTTTATATTATAACATTTTAATTAATTAATTAAAATAACAAATATATATATATATGCAAAATAATAAAACTGAACATAAATAAAAAAGTTATAAAACAAAAACAAAAATTCATTGTGAAAAATAAAAGCGATAAAAATCTTTCATTCATTATTATTTTTTATATATAAAAAATACTTTTTTATCACAAAAAAATGTATATAAATATAAAAAACATAATTTCGTACAACCAAAGTAAGATATAAATCAAATAATTTATGGCAGTAGTAACAGTAGCAGAAGCAGCAACAACCACATAACATCAGTAATAATAATAATAATATACAAAACAATAATCATAATAATAAATTATATCAAAAGACATCATCATCGTATATATAGTAAAAAAAATAATGAAAAAAACAACATTTCATTCATAAATTTCCGAAAAATAAATAATATTTAAAATAAAAAAAAGAAAAAATTAATAAATTTTATTATAATAAACAATTTTTTATTTTTATATATTTGGTTAATGAATATTAAATATAAAGTTTAATAAAACAAATAAAGAAAATCACACAGTAAATTAAACTATATAATATGCATGTAGTATTTTTTTTTTATGTATATAATTAAGTAAAAAACCGAGACTTTATGTACTGTTTATTATTATTATTATTATTATATTTTCTCTGATGACAATAAATATGTGTAGCAAAATAACATTATCGATGAATGAATATTAAAATAAGTTAAAAACATTTTATTTTACAAAAAAAGAAAAAGCCGTCAATAAAACGTATAAAAAATAGATTTTTATTGCAAAAAGAAAATTAAATTCAATTTATTTATATACAGATAAAAAAAAAACCACGAAATAATAAAAAATAAAGGGATAACCAATACGAGAAAGAAAAGCACGTGATGCTCAATATAGTTTTATTTATTTAAAATTAATTGTAAACAAAACAAAATAAAGAATGTTAATAAAGTGTGTATATATGTACTATAAATGTTACTACACGAGTACACATAATATCTATCTACTATGTATGCACATAATTAATTGACTAATATTATATATATGTAAATAATAAATTAATTTTTATAAGCACACTTTTTGTTTACATACAAACACAACACTTTACCAATTTAATTACTATAATAATAATAATAATAATAATAATATGGGAAGAAAATAAATTTATTTTAATTATTAATAATCACCTAATTATAGGCATTCATGTAATTAACAACCTTTAAACATCATAATTTTAAAATTACAAAAAAATAATAATAAAAATAATAATAATAACAAATGTAAATATTGACATTTCTGAACCGTTATATAGTTATGATATAATTACTGTGCACAAGATTCACGTTAAACCTGCTGTCTGTAATACTCAACAATGTGTATGTCTCGTTAATAAAATGAAAATATAAAAAAAAAACACCGAAATTCACATGTCTTTAATTAAAATACAAAAAATATTCGTCATTAATAATTCTTCTTTAATATTTACAATTTTTAATAAATAAAATAAAAAATAATTAATATATTTATTTATTTATTTTTTCAACACCACCACTTGTTGTTGTTTATATTGTTGTCGTTTGTAAATTCCTTAATTTCATTGATTAATTTTTCATCAGTCACGTGCTGCATACAATAAATTATACTTATTTATTTTTTTTTATATAATTTAATTTTTAACGATTACAATAAATAACCAAAAGAAAAAATTAAATAATAATAATAATAATAAAATAAAAATAAAATAAACAGAGAGAAGAAAATTTATTTTTTGTTGTTTATTTTTTGATTTTTTTATTTTCTATAAATTTATTTAAATTTTTTATATATCAAAAGTGTTTTATTGAAAATAATAAAATAAAAATCATAGTAACAATATTTTAAAATTTTATTTTCTTTTTCTTATTCAATAAAAAAAAACAAAAATAAAATTTTATTGGAAACAATTAAAGAAATAAATTTTTGAACAACAAAATATATCCGTAAATGTCAATAATTAATTAATTAATCGATTTTTTTTTTTGTTTAATTTTTTTTTATTAGAGTTCTGCAATGATGGGGCTTCAAGCAGCAGCAAATAAACGTAAATATGAGATGGCAGCATGTGGTGAAACCGGTGATTATCAAACAAATTGTTCACCAGCGAAAACAAGTAGATGGTCAACGGGAGTGACAACAACTACAACAACAACAGCAACACCAACAATACAGACAAATACAATAAAAAATCATTCGAATAAAATTGATAATAATAATAAGAAGGTAATTGTACCGACAGTGACACCAATATGTCGTACACAGCATCATGTACAGCAGCAGACAATTGGTGCACAACAACAGAATCAAATGCAAAATGGTGCTGATGTACCAACAGTAATTCCGGCTGCACAACAAATTGTGGCGCCTATACCAGCGACAACACCGACACCAACGGTAACATTAGATACGCAACCACTTCAGCCATTAACCGCTGAAGAGGATAGTATAGCTAAACTGGAAGCAGTCGCAGTACCAGGCGAGTCTTGGAACAATGAACCAATAGTTGATAATATTTCGCGACTGCAGGCAGTCGCAGTACCTGGTGAATCGTGGGGCTCGGATGGGCCTAAATCAGCATTAGCGCAAGCCTTTCTTGCGTCATTAGAGGATGATTTCGAAGAAGATTTCGAGGAGGATGAGAATCCAGTAGCAAGTTATGTACCTATGCGATATTCGTGCTTTACACCCATACGTGAATACGTTTCATCGCCTGGTTATCCATCTAAACCTAATTATTATACAGAGCCATATCCTCAGCAAAATTGTGCAAGACAACCAGGACAGCATCATTATGCACGACCGATGAGTAATTACGGTTGGAACAGTCAGGGTTATTATACGCCTCCAGAAGCTGCAACACCGCAACAGACAATACGTTGTGCCGAAAACGGCAAATCTTACCTAGAATTAGGAAGTAGTGGTAGTAATTATGGACCTTCAGCACCCATGAGTAATGGAATGGGTGCACCAATAAATAGTGTAGTGAACGGTGTGCCGACTAGTTCTGCTCGCCAACCTAAACGTTGCTGTGATGGAAGAAATAATTGGTGCAATAGTAAACATTGTTATAAAGAAAGAAGACTTAAAATGATGGGTTTGTCTATGTTCAAGTTATCGCGTTTTCGTCAAGTTTCCGAACAATCTTTGTATCGATCTGTGTTAATATGTAATACCTTAAAGTGTATCGAACGTGAAATGGAAATGGAAAAAAGAGAAGCGTCCACGAATCCGTCAGCTCAGAATGTCAATGATTATCATCATGGGCCGCCAACACATTACAACAATGGTAGTAGGCAGCAGCAACATCAACAACAGCAACATATGTCAGAATCTAATGGTTTAACGGATATTTCTGCAAGCAGTACGCAACAGCAACAACACCATCAACATCAACATCAGCAACAACATCAGCACCAGCAGCACCATCAAGTGAATCATTTTAACGATGGTAATATAAATTTCATGCAACAACCATATACGAATAATTCGCATGGTGTCGGAAGCGGTGGTGGTAACCGCTGCACAAATGTGACGCCACAAATTTTAACTTTTAACGATTCCCTGCCTCATTATGATCATCCGTTGAGAGACTCACAATCTGGACGAGTGACGCCATTCCCTTCAAGAAGTAATCATCCTGACACCGATTCAGGTTACGGTGACGAAGATTGTACGCGTCCTATTAATTGGGGTTCCGTCCTGAGTCTGAGTTCACAATCAGCACTAGATCCACTCAACAATAATGATTTATTTCCAACAACGGCGACCAGTCTTTGTACAACAACAGTGACAACATCGCCTGCAACCGCGACACCAGCCACCAACTGGGATTATAGTTTGCTAGACATGGACTTAGGTTTAGGTCCCGAACTAACAGAATTATTACCTAGCTGGAAATTGACACCATTAAGTGCAGACGATATCCTTAAATCTGTGCCACCGCCAATGGAGCCAAGTAAAATATTACACGAAAGTGAAATGGATGCATTTACACACATAATGGTCGGCAGTTAGTACAATAATTAAAATAAAACTGGATTCCTAGTTAGTGTTTAGCAAATTAAAACGTCAATGTTTACCAATCAATCCTATTAGTTGGTCGCTACTACCCAATTATTTAATTATTTAATAAAAAAAAAAACAAATGTAAAAAAATTAATTTATAGAAATGAAAAATTAATAAATAAGAGAAACCATTACAAAATAAATCTTAATTAAATTAAAATAAATTAAATATTTAAATGCTCAGGTTGTGAAGGCTGTGTGTCATATTGTTGAGACTCGCCGAACTATTTATAAATATATATATATAATAATTAATTAATAAATAAATAATAATAATTGTAATAATAATAATTAATTAATTTTTAATTGTACTATAAAAGAAAATTATAAAAATAAGAAAACTTTAAAAATATTCTATATATATATACAAAAAAGAAATGAAAAATATGTAAAAATTGTTTCTTTAATAATTATATATATTGTTTTGTTTTGTTTAAAAAAAAAAAATAAATTAATTAAAACTAAAAAAAAAAAAAAATGTATTTAAATAAATTAAATTCAAAAACAAGAACAAAGGTGATTAAAATCATGCAGCGAACTTTCTTAATTAATAACAAAAAAAACGCAAATAATAAAGACAATTCAAAAACATACAAAAAAAAATTACGATAAATCAATATATATTGTTGTTGTTATGTTGTGATTAATTAATTAATTAATTAAAAAAAAAAGGAGAAACTTTAATAATTGAAAATTAAACTAAATTTAATTGAGAGAAAAATTATTTAAAAACAGATAAATACTATAAACGAAAATATGAACAAAAGGGAAATAAAACGTATACAGCAAAATTTTAAGGATAATAGTTAAAAGGATTTGAATACGATTTTACCATATTAAATAATTGAAAAAAAAAAACAGTAATTCCTTTAGCTTAATTACAAAGTATTGTTATTCGTTTTCCTTAAAAATAAATTAATTTTATTAAAACGCTACACAAATGCACAGTGTTTTTGATGACTCGGTGAGTTGTACAGTACTCACCTGGTTTTTAGATTAAACTCAATAAAGTGCGAAAGCAAATTAACAACAAATCACAACACATAATTACGCTTTAATGATAATGTGAACGTTTCATTAATCAACCCTTTAATCAGTCTAATTTTTTCAAAATTTAAAACAATTAAAAATTTATAACAAAAGAGGTTTCAAATGTTTTAAATTCTAAATATATTATTTTATTATATATTTTTTTTCTTTCTCGTTAAATTAATTAATTAATTTTTTAAGCATTTTAAATGCTAAACAGTGCTTTTTAAAAAAAAAATAATAAAATTAATTAAACTTAATTATTTGCCATAATCATATTAAATTAAAAAAAAATAGAATAAAATTTGCTATAAACCTAGCGGAAAAAAAGTCAATTAAATATTAATTAATTAATCATTTTATTATAGTTTTTTTTTTTATAATGTAATCATTTTTTTTAAATTTTAATTACAAAATCCGACAACAACAGCATAATATCACTTAATTAATTAACATTTGTTCTACGGGCTACTAGCTAAGAGGCCCATCGATTAAGTGTTAAATATTTTTTTAATTAAAAATTTTAATTGCCATTCATAGATTCCTTTATATTTTATTTTATTTAATTTTTTTTTTTGTTAATTGTCCTTTGCGCGTTTTTTCTTAACAATTAATAATTTATAATTATTATCTTCTTAAAATTAAAACGTTAAAAGATTCAGCATTAAAATAAAAATAAATAAATTAATAAATATTAAAAAGAAATTAAGAAAATTACCTTAATTAATAGTTAATAGTTTGTAAGCAATACTAAGTGCAAAATGGTTGTGAACAAATTAATAATAATAAATAATTAAATAAAAATTGAAATTAAAAAGAAAAAAATGATTTAAAATTTAAATTAAATTAATTTTAATAATTAAAAAACAAACAAAATATAAATATATATATAATAGGGAATAAATATTTAAATAAAAAAAAAATGATTAATTAATTAAAATATTAATTTTTTCTTTTATTTTTATTAAAGCAAAACAATAATTTTCTTTTTCATCAATTTTTGTTTTTTCGTTTTTTTTTTTATCTTATTTTTAGATATTATTTATTTAATTTAATTTTTATTTTTTTTTTTTACATTAGAAATATTACCTTTTAGTAATTATAATCATAAGTATATATAATTTTTTTCTTTTCTTAATTTATTAGTTCCTGTACATTGTTTTAATTATTATTATAATTGAAAAATAAAAGAAAATAAAAATATATATGAAAAAAAGGAAAAAAATAACAAAAGAAATAAATTAAAATATTAAATAAAAAATTAAAAACGATTGCATTTTCAATTAATTTTTCTAAGTTGTATAATTAATTTACTTTTATTTTGTTCTAAAGTGGTGAATTTGAAGCAAGGTGAAATTGTTTGTTGTTGTTGGATAATTTTATTTTATTTTTTAAACAAGCAACCCCATCTGTGTGATTTTTTTTATAATTTCGTTGTTTTTTTTATTAAGACTTCACTAAAAAAGTTTAAAAAAAGGAAACGAACAAAGACTTGTCCTAGAAATTATTCCTGAAAATAAATACGAAAATAATTAATTAAATAATTTTTTTTTTAACAGAAATTCTAATCTAGAAACAATTGTACATAAATTTTGTATAACTTTTGTAAAAGAAAAATCAAAAGAAAAAATATAAAGTTAAGAAAAAAAAAAACAATGATTATGTAGGCAATTAAATTAAATTTAAAAATTAAAGATGATGTGTACAATCAATATTTACATAAAATATAAAGAATTCATACTAAAATGTAAAATAATTGTTATAAAGCAACATAAATTATGAAAAATACCAAGAAAAATGTTTATTAAATGAAGTAGCAGCATTTGGTTTCATAGACAATGGCTATATAAAACAATACATTTACGTTTTTTTTTTTAAGATTATTTACAAGAAATAAGAAAAATATGAATTAATTAAACAAATAAAATAATTGTTAAATTATATATTAAATATATTATTAAAAAAAAAGAAAAGAAAAATTAAATGAAAAGAAAACCTAAATGAAAATTATAATTGTTTTTATTTATTTGTTGTTGATTTCAGTTCTACTATAAGTATGCCCTTTTAAGAATTATTATTACCTAATAAGCAAATTGTCTTTTTAACACATTATTTAACTTATCCCAAACACATGTATTCAACAATAACTAGAAAGAATTATTCTTTTCCAAAAATAAAATCAATATGGTATATACATAAATCAAAAGGACTGACAGACAAAAGAAATTGTTAAAGCAAAAATGTGGAAAAACAATTAAAGATCAGCCAATTGTTATTCCATGGTAAGGAATAATATTTGATTGACAAAATTATTGGTAATCCAATATTGAATTGAGTTTCTCTGAATAAAGGATGATTATACAGTGTAATTGTACTCTAATTGCGTTCATTTCTTTTTAAAATCAGGTAAGTAATGTTTAACTAAATTTGTAATTAACTTACATAATAATCTTCGTAATTTTCATATGCCACTGCTCAACTGGAGTACAATTTCTGAAAACTATTAGCTGTTATCTTAGAACATAGCACTTCTAGCATATAAATCTGTATTTAAATATTACAATGCACGACTTTTTAGAATTATCACGTGTGACAGCAACTGGCTATCGCTCAAAGTAAACAATTTCGTCATACATTTGAAACGACCATTGACAAATGTGTAATTATCCTGGAAACCAACCAAAATTATACCAATCACAATTTTAAAAAGTTAACAATTTTCAAATTAAGAATAAAAATGAACCGTTAATTTAATTAACACGTGTATATGTTTATAACATGGTAAAATATATATAAATACATACACGTATTTTTTTTTTTCATTTAATTATTTATTTAGGTAGCAAAATACTACAATTCAAAGAAGATCAATACATAAATAAGCATAAAATTATAATTATAAAAAAAAAAAAAATCATTTCTTTTTGTTAATGATAATTATTCAATAAAAAAAAAAAAATAAAAAACTAAATTAATAATAAAACAGAAAAAACATTTAACTTAAGGGGTATATTATTAAAGTTATAATAAATTAATTATGTTTTTTTTTTTCTTCTTTCATTTACATATAACATATAGTATTTATATATAAAGGAATGTTGGCTACAATTTATTATTATTTTTATTTTTTTTAATTTTCATCAGTTAATTAATTTTATTTATTTATTTTTTCGTTTAATATTTTATATTGGAATAATTCAGTTATTTTATTTTTCTTTTTAATAAATATAATTGATATAGTTAAATTTTATTTTTTTTTAAATTAATTTTCTCTTAAATTAATGGATTTTTTTTTTTAATTAATTTCAAAGAAATTTACTTTTTTTTTAATTTATTATTGATTGTGTGATTAAAGGATTTTTTTTTCTTTTCTTTTATTTTAACTTATTGTTTGTGTATTTTTATCTTAAAAATTATAAATAAATTAAATGCGATTTTCTCTTTGATTAATTTCTTCTTTTTTTTTTTTTTGTTATAATTAATTATTTCTTACTAAGTAACGAGATTACATAAGTATTATTTTTTAAGAAAAAAAATAAAAAATTATTTCAATAAATTTCGAATTAATAATTAATTTATACAAAATTATTTGTTAATTTTATCTTAATTTATTATCAACTATTTTAATTAATATTATTCAAAGTATTATATTTATACGGTATATAGACCAAAATAATTTATTTATCAAATACTTTACATCATTACAAGGACTTTTTTTTTTGTATAAATTATTTTTGATTTTAATTTTTCGTCTTGCTAAAAAAAAAAAACTATCATTAATAATAATATTCATATTACGATTTATTTTAATTTTTCAATATAATTTAAATTCAAAAAATTAATCAAAATAAACGGTTTTTGTGCCACATTAGTTTAATCAATAAATGACCAAAAACAACTGATAAGAATAATTAATAAATACGAGGGATAAAAATCATCAAATAATAAAATAGTAATGGCTTGTGTGATGATGATGTCGATTTTTCATTTTCATTTAAGCAAATTAAGTACAGATTTTAATAGAATCTGAACTATATATCGAAAAAATAAATTAAATTTTAATTAATAAAAAAAAAAAATCAATTTTCAGTCCACAAATTTTCTTCTTGTTTTCAGTACAAAATTTTCTCTCATTTCCATTTCGTTAAAAAATTAAATTTTCAACACAAACAAAAAAATCTTCTTAACCTTCACATTTGTCACAATTTCTTCATTTTAAACTAAAATTTCATTTAAATTAATAAAATAATTAAACAAGTTTAGGCAGTATTTTTAATTATAATTACTTATTTTTTTTGTTCTACTTGTAACTGAAATTCTGTTACAATTTAAATCAATCACATATATTTTGTCAAATATTTGTTTAAACTAGTTTTTTTTAATTCTTTTTTTATTTATCACCGTCTTAATTTTTATTTAACTTCAATATAAAATAAAAAAAACTAAAATTTAATTAAACCAAAAAGAAATATGAAAATTATATAATAATTCAGTCTCAATTAAGGAGAAACTCTATGTTGCTTGCTTTGAGTGTGTTATATATATTTTTTTTCATTTTATCTAAGACTGAGATTCTTTGTTTTTTCTTTATAAAAATAAGGCATGAAAAAAAAAATTATAGCTTAACATTTGTATATAATATTTATATATATAATTTAATTAATTGGGTCCGCTAAAACAAAGCCACAAATTAATTATAATTATTGTTTCGCACCTGAAAAATTAACGGCATATATACCATTTTTTTTTTTTTTATTAGACAAATGTGAAAAAAATTAATATATCTAATACTTAAAAAAATAATTTCTAGTTTTCAAAATTACCAGTCACATTTTTAATTAATAGAATTTTTTTTTTCTTTAATTATTAAAATTAATTTAAAAAAAAAAATGGACAAAACTTTGTTCCTCAAATAATATTTTACTGCTGTTTTTCTTCCTTTATTATTTATTTAATATATTTATTATTTGGTAGTAGTAGTAATAATTTTGTGCGCCCGTTTTTCATTTAATTAATAATTTTCTAAGTCTTTTGTTCTTTCGTTACTTTGGCACCTTAATATTTTTAATTATATAATTGTTTTTACTATGTGTGATGGTTAAATTCATATACATATAATTTTTTATTTTGTGAGAAAAATTGTTTTTCATATTCAAGTTAATTAACAAATAAAAGAGAGCAACATAAACAGAGATACAGAATAATTAAATTAAACAAAAAAAAAGCATTAATTTTAATTAATTAAACAAATACAAATATTTTTCTTTTCTTTAAAAGTAGTTGGTTGTGTGTAAGGGCTGTTTTTTTTATTTTTGATATATCTATATGTAATGTATTGCAATTAAGTATTAAAAACGAGACATTTAAAACACAACTAATAGGGTGGTTAAGGGAATAAATATTAAATTTCATATTTTATTTTCACGTCTATTATTATTTTAATTATATTGAATGAAGATTTTATCTATTATTATTATTATTACTGTTATTTTATTTTGAGTTATAAGGATTGTTTACGTTAATTTTTCTTTTTCTTTTCATTTATATATTATCTTTTTTAATTCTAATAATATAATCAATATTTTAATTTATTTATCATTATTCTCTTATTTTTATTAAATTTTTTTTTTCTACTTTATCATTCATATATAAGAAACAATTTATCTCTTCTCACAAATACAAATTTTATTAAAAATTATTATTATTGATATATATATATATACTAAAAAATAGAATTAAAATATTTTTGAATCTTAAATTAGGGGGGTACAGTACATAACAGAAAAAAAAAACATATTAACGGAATTATAAAAATTGTGGCTAATGAAATAATACACTAATCACTAATTAGTTTAAACCAAATATATATATTAAAAACTGCAACAAAACTAACTTTTATTAGAAAATTGGAATTATAATAAATAGTTAAAAAAAAAAAGTAAATAAATATGTTTAAAAAAAATCACATTAAATATTCGCCACAATTTGCTATTAATATTAATACAATTATTGTTTTCTGTTTCTGGAAAATATGTTATATTTTCGTTACTTTAAAACTTATGATCTATAAAAAAATTATAAGTGTACTTTTTATTTTCTTCTTTTGCTTATTATAAATTATTTTTATTAAACTTTACGTAAATGGCAAAAAAAAAAAAAACTATATAATTTACGACTCGGTTTCAACGGAAGAAGGGACTATTGGCGTAACAACATTATCAACACACTTTTTAACAATTATGTCAGATGACGTGGCTGACGCTGCTGTTGTGTTAGATGTGGCTGATGATGTGGTGGTAGTTACTGTGGAATCTTTTTCGTCACTATTTTGTTGTGTAGTTGTTGCTGTTGTGTTTTGTTCATCTAAATCATTTTCCTTGTCAGAATCTGAATTTCCATTTTTTTCAACAACCTTATCTTCGGTTATATTTTCTACGCACGTTTGTTTATCTATTGATGATGAAACATCATTACCATTTAATTCAACTTTCTCATTTGTATTGTTCTCTATTGACGATGACGAAACATTATCAACACCATTTTCTATCTTTTCTTTTGATTTTTTTATTATTATTTCTGTTGTTTCGTTACATACTACTTTTGAATCATCTGTTTTATTTATATTTTCATCACTATTTGATATTATAACGTCGTTTGTGACTTCATTTTCTTTTGAAATCTCCACTTTTGTATCTTTTTCTTCTTCAGTACTGCTAATTTCTTTTGTTGTTGCTTCTTCAACTGTGTTATTACTTGTATCTGGTTTTTCTGATTTATTCACTATTTCAGATTTTTCATTAATTTTTGTTTCGTCAGTTTTTACTGTATTTGAGATTCCGTTTTCTAAACCTGATTTCTTTTCTGCCTCTTTAATGTCATCTGTTTTAACACTTGTTTCTACTATTTTTTCATCATCTGTTTCAGACTTTTCTTGTCCGTTTGTTGCTGGTTTTTCAATTTCTATTTTTTTATTTTCTTCTGTAGAAGATACATTGGAATCTAATTTCACATCTTTCTCTACTATTTTTGCAGATGGCAATTCTTCATGGTTTACTTCACTAGAAGTTTTATTACTATTTACATCACTAGATTCTGTTTTATTATTTGACTCCTTTAAAACTACTTCAGAGGAATCTATTTGAGTATCCTTTTTTGCCGGAACGTCTACTTCTTTAGTTTCATCAATTTTTTCAGGAACATTTTCATCACCTTTACCATTTTCAGTGGTATCTGGAATATTTTCAGTCATATCAATTTCTTTTTTTTCTTCTGGACTAGTAATCTTGACTTCGGGTATTGAATTTTCAGCAACTGCTTTCTCATCACTTGCCTCCTTCTTGGTCAAATCAAGTTCTTTTTCATTAAGTTTATTTTTTTCTGCTAAAATTGGTTCATCTTTATTTTTTTCTTCGACAATAGTTTTGTCAACTTCATCTTCTGTCAATGAAGTTTTTTCAGTTTTATTGTTAGTATCATCAACATCCATAAGCTCAGTTTTCGTTTCTTCTTTTTTATCATCTAAAATTTTTTCTTCAGTCTTCTTTTCGATTTCGCTTCCATTTTCCTTATGAATATCAATTTTGGTTTCATCATCAGTCATTATTTCATCAACATCCATTTTTTCACCGTTTTTCTCTATTAATTTTTCAGAATTATCAGTCTTATCGTTTGTCGAAACCTCTTTGACCTTTTCTTCAACATTTTCAGCAGCTATATCATCTTTTTTAGCTATTTTATTTGGTTGAACCTGAAAATAACATTTTATATAAATATAGAATAGATAAATTGCAATATATATATTTGGTTTAAAAGAATTATTGTCTCTTAAATTTCTTAGAGTAATATTCATAAAAAGAATAATTATTCTTACACAATTAAGAAAATAATGTTCCCACTGTGAGACCAAAATAATAATTCAACATAAAATTTCCGGCTTATTTAGTGGGGTAAATAATTATATATTGAAAATATTTAAATATAAAATAAATTAAATTCATTATAAATACAATTTATTACAATTCAATGTCTATTATTATCTACAGGTGTACATTTATTTAAAAATTCTATATATAAAGAGAAAATTTATACCTGCTCAGCGCTAGCTTCTTCTATTTTCCTTTTACTAGAAGTTTGTTCGAAAGGAATGTCAGTTAAGTTCTTAATTATAGTAAACTTTTCTTTTTGGTCATCACTTAAAGCAGCATTACCTGGTCTATCAAGAATTATCACATTTAAACCAGCTTCGATGGCAGCTTCCGCTTCTATTTAATATATTTTAAATAATAATCAATAAATCGCAAAAAATCATAAAATGTAATGTAACAACCTTTTACTATATCTGTAAGGAACAGAGCTTCCTCTACGTTACATTTTAACTGTTCAACAATCTTTATGTAACTATTTTTATCAAATTTTGGTCCAGTTTTTGTATCAAAATGATCAGATAGATATTCCAAGAGATCGCCATATTCAGTATTGCCAAAAAGTAATTTTTGTGCATTAACAGTACCGCTGGAATAAATATAAATTTTTCGACCACTTGCAGTCCATGATTTAAACGCTTTTGGAACGTCTTCGTAAACACTAAAGAAAAAAATAGTTTTTTAGTGTAAGATTAAAATTTAATATATTTTACGTTTACTTACTGTCCTTTTAATTCCCCATCTTTATAACCTTGTGCCCAAACAAGTGCTTGCAATGCTTTTAATGGCCATTCTTTACGATCAATACTCATTTGTAATTCAACATTTTTAACCACCGATTTTATTTGCTCCTCATTTTCAGCGGACTATAAATGAATTTTTTAATTTTTTTTTAAGTTTTTTGGATATATTTTTTTTAAATTAATTAAAATTTGTATATTACATCATCGACAATAGGGACTGATCCTTCACGTTTGGCATCTAAATCTTTTTTTGCGAGAGCACGTATTTCTGCAATAACTGACTTAGTGCTTTCATCATTCCATGTATTTTTAAGAAAACTCTCAACATTATTTAAAGCATATGGAAAAAGTTTATCCTATAAAAAAAGTATTTTTTTTAAATTTGTTTATTCAACACATTGTAATTTGGTATTCTTATCAAATTTAGTTATTTAAATGTATTTATTATTTCAAATAAAATATATTTCTTTAGAACAAAAAAAAAATTATAAAAACGAATTCTTATACAAAAATACAGTTTCACATAAATATTTACATTTTATATTTTTTTGTTTAAATAAAACATAAATAAATTTCAATTAACGAAAAAAAAAATAACAGTTCGATGAATAAGTTTTTTTTTTGTTGCAGCTTATTACAATAAGAAAAATTATTTATTAAAAAAATTAATGTCACTAAAATTTCTTAGAATAAATTTCGTAAAAAAAATATTATCCTTACACAATTTAGTAAATAATGTTCCCACACTTGAGACCAAAATTTTAATTAAAACATAAAATTTCCGGCTTAATTGGTGGGGTAATAATTAATATTTTTGACGTCCTTCTTTATTGCGTATGATAAAGGAAGGTAATCTCTCAAATCAATGTCAATTGCAAAAACTATGCAAAATAGACATAAAATTGCGTATTGAGTTTATTCCCTTGAATTATAATAAAGTCATAAAATAATATTTCTAGCCTTGAAGTAATAACAAGAAGTGACTTTGGGTCAACAAACCCTTTCCGCTTTCTTGTTCTTCTTCTATATTCATTACTCAAGTAAAAAAAAAAGATGTTTTAACCAAACGATAGACAAAACCGGAATTTTAATACAAATGTAAATTATTTCTAAATTACGTTAATTCTTATCTATTTAACATTTTATTAAATACATCAATATAATAAATGAATTGGATAATAATTGACAATAAAATAATTATCGAACATTTTACTGTAAATAAATGATTTTATCATCCCTAAAAATTTCAAATGCGTCGTAGTTTCATTTCATTAGAAAATATTATTCCCGAGAATTCTTTTTTAATTAAATGTAAAATTATAGAATAATTGGAAAAGTTATCGAGAGAATTCTTGTCATACAACACAGAAATTTTCTATTAGCAAAATATTTTAATTTAATTAAATAAAATTTTTTTTTTTAATGGAGAAAAATAATTTTTTTAATTTTTTGCAACTCCACCATTTTGAAAAACCTAGAGACCGGGCCATTTAAGCTCTTAATTTTTTTCTATTATCTATGTTTTTACAGAACTTCTACACGTGTTGCATAGTTATGTTATTTAATACTTTTTAATTAATTATTTGGCAGTATTTAATATATTAATGATAAAATAATAATTTTATTTAAAAATGATAATTTTAAAATAAAAAAGAAAAATTAAATGCCGGTTTCATTTTTTTTTCTTTGTTGGAATGTTAATCTTAATAGAGCAATGCAGACCTACCTTAACGAAACTAATTGAAGTTGTGGTTCCTTCAATATCGCAGATAATTGCTTTAGATGACAATATTTTCTCATTAAAAGATAAAGATGCCATTTTTAGCGCACAATTTTATATATTTTATTATTTTAATTTCAATTTTTTTTTTACTATTTTTTTTGTTAAAAAATTACTAGAACAATATTCACTGAACGTATTTCTATATCAATGTTCAATTTTGTATTGTGTAGATTTTTTTTATAAGCAAAACTTCCTACTTTACGGCTTATGAAGTGATGTTCATTCTCGTTTGCACATGTGCACTTCGGATTTTTCTTGTAGTATTTTATAGCAACTTTTCTATAAATGCCATCTGACTTTCGTAAATAGAAATAATAATGACGAAATATTTTAAAATATGAAACTAGGATTTTATTTAAACAAAAATTTAAATTCAATAATAATAATGCATTTATTTATTTGTACTTTCTATATGAATGAAATAAAAAATAATGATTAAAAAAATTATAAATCCTGTATAATATTTTATGGTGTTTTATCATTATTTTGGAAAAAAATAACCTCATCTGCAATGATGCTAGTACTCATTTTCGCTTTACCATCTTGATCTGTTATTTCCCCATATGTTATTTTGCCGGTTACTAGTGTTCTTTGGCCTTTGCGTAAGAATGTTAAAACCGAATCACGAAGTGCTGGTTTAAAAACAACAACTCTATGCCAATCTGTTCGTTGTGTCCATTCACCAGTATTATATCTATTTTCAAAAATAATAAATGTTTATAAATATTATTTTTACATTGAAAAAATCAGTCACTATATTTTACCTATAATTACTATGTGTTGCCACAGAAAATGTTACTACTGGATGTTCATCGTTTCCACGTTTTTGCGGATCTGCGCCAACTCTTCCTAATAATGTGACTGTATTTATAGCTTAAAAGAAATAGAATATGTTTAATATAAAATAATTAATAAATTTAATGAAAATTGTTACTTTTTTCTACACGAGAAGGCTCATCAGCAAAAAACCTTCGTTGTAATTCTAATAGACATCGTTGACGTCCTAATGTTCTTGTATACTTAAATATACAAAAAATAGTACATTAACACATTATGGGAATATTCTATTTTATACAATACCAGAGCAGAAAACATTTTTTTCCAAAAATACTTAGTGTTACTAGTTATTATTTACTTTAGAAATTATTGATAATTTTTTGGTTAGAACTTTAAAAACACTGTGCATTTGATATATTCGAAAACATAATTCTTCGAAAATTATTAGATTTTTGAGAAATTAATCATTACAGCAATTTAAAGCAGATCAAATTTTATAGCATATTGAATAAATTTAATCAAAAAATAAAGTGTTTTATCTAAAATAAAGCACCAAATTTAATTTCTACGAAAGAATAATAAGCTTTAAAGTAGGAAATATATCCAACTTATATTATTTTCAATACAAAATTAAAAATATTTGATTTTACACATCTTTTTTTTCAAAACGCCCGTTACTATAAAACACATTTCTTTTCAATAATTACAATTTATAAGGATTAATTTATATAAATCATTTTAAAATATATATATGTATCGCTTTCAATATTATTTATTTTTAAATTAAAACTAGATTTACATTAAGTAATCAAGTAAACGTTTTTTAGAGTTTTTCTTTTCTGGTTCTACTATAACTTTCTGTTTTTTGCTTTGATTACTAATTTCTACATCATCAATATTTCGTGTTCTTTTTGCAATCTGAAAACAAATAAATATTTAATAACAAATCATTTGCTTATTAAACTAATCGGCTTACATTTTTATCTGATTCAACAGATGGACTTAATACTGAAAAAACAAAATTTCCTGATTTTTCAATGCTGTCAGTTGTATCACAAGATTTCGTTAATGTAGCTAAACGTGTGAGTGTTTCATTATCTCGCAATAAAAATGAGCCTCTTGTAGATTTCTATAATATTTCAATATATAAAATATAATAAAAAATAATTCTATTTTAAAAAAATATCTACTTTTTCAGTTTTTGTTGATTTTGTTAAAATAAATGGAGAAATTTTATTATTTGCTTGATCTAATGATGTATTAAAATTGATAACTTCAATCTTTTTTTTAATTGATGTAACTTCTGTTGTTATATTTTGTTCTTCGTTCTTTATTTTTGTAACTTCCGATGTTATTATATTTTCATCCTGAAATTAACAAAGAATTGTAATGTTTTGTTATTTTATTATAAAAATTAAATATAAATTTACGGTTTTAAGTAACAATTCCCTTTCATGTCTCATTCGTCGCCAATGTTCTTCAGTTTCATCATCACTTCCTTCTTGTGTTACAGTGCCATTATCATTTTGATTTTGTTCATCTAATGATAATGTATTATCAACATTTTTCCACCGAAATTGTCTTTCTCTGACCGCTTTATCTTCTTCATCTTCAAATAGCATATCTTTTAATATTTTTAACTCACGGTCGTCATCATCCAAAACACGTCGCCTAGAATAAATAAAAAAAATATACTTTGAATTATACAATCATTACAGCGCAGTAAATACATGTGTATCCGTTCTAATTCTTGGTGCATTTTTTGTTTATCAAAATGTTCCTCATCTGCTAATTCAACATCATATTTATCTATTTCTGTTTCACTTTCATCTGCACTTCCCCATTCCGATTCAGACAATTCAGCCTCTTGATCTAAATATTCATTTGCTTTCATAAAATTATTAGATTTTTTTGTATTAACATCAACTTCATTTTCCTCAGAATCATAATCTAAATAGCATTCCTCTTGTTCCTCGTGTAATTCTTTTTCATTTCCTTCATCTTCTTCTTCTTCGTCAATTACGCTTTCGTTATCACTTTCTTTTTTAGATTCGACATCCTTTTGTTTACTAGCTTCTACATTATCTTCGTCATCTGAAAATGACAAAAAAAAATTGTGACTTAATGGATACATTTTGTTTTTTTTTATGTACCAGAATATTGAAGTTGCTTTTTTTGTTTCTTTGATTTTATTACATCTTTTATCTTATTATCATCTTCATCAGATGAACAAACTAATTCATTAAAATTTACAATATTATCATTCTCTTTCACATTAGATGGATCTACACTAGAACCACTAAATATGTTTGATGATTCCTAGAAAAAAGAAGTTGAATAAAAAACAAATTGTTTTAGGTAATTTTACAATTTATAATTAAACCAATTTACAATATTTGGTTTTTGTGTAGTAAAAGTGCCGGAACACAATTCCATTAAATCGCACTCATTAACAGGCTGTGATTCCTGAAATAATATACTTTTATCAATATTAAGACGCGGACTTTGTGCTGGTGAAACAGTATCTGGCGCTAATTGTGTTGCCTCAAAACGCCCGGAACATAATTCCAACAAATCGTCATTTTCATTTTGTGTTAATATCGAAAATTTATTTGGAATATCTATATCAATTTTCTCAGCTCCTGAAATAAATTTTTATTTGCAAATTAATAACTTATGATTAATATATTAAAAATTACTTATGTTTTGAACATCCGCAGATTTTTCCTCATCGTCTGAATCAACGAAAGCAGCTATTATTCTGCTTTTCTTCTTTAAAACATCAGCTTGTGAATTATTAGTTTTGTCAAAATTTTCTTCGTTTTCAGAATTTGTTATTTCACTTTCGTGAGAGCTATTATTTTCAACATTTTCTTCTTTATCATCTTCATCTGTATCTTCTTCTTCATCATTATCATTCGCATGGTCTTCTTCTTCTTCTTCAAGTTCTTTCATGTCATTTTCGTTAACAATTTCTTCATCTTCATTTATTTTTATATCTTTAAACCTTTCTTTTTCAGCTTTAGTTTCAGTTTCATACTCTGAATCTAATTCTTCTTCTTCTTCCATTTCCTCTTCTTTATCTTCCTCAGTATTTTTTTTGTGTTCTTCAATTTTTTGCAATAATCTAATTTTACGATTTTCAGCAATTTTCTGCGATAATTCTTGCTTTAATTTTAATAAAGCTGCGCCAGGTTTTGTTTCTTTTACACTTTCCTTATTGCTATCCGCAGCAACATCTGCATCTCTAAAATAATCATGAAAAAAGATATAAATTAATTGATGCCCTTTTTATTTGTTTTTAAAATTTAGTTTTATATACTTTTGATTGTCAATGATGCGACTTGATTTTGTATTAATTATAAATCTCTCTAATAATTGATCAACACCAGATTGATTGCGCATTATTGTACCATTTTCAAAATCAATAAGAGTATTCGGTGCCCCTTTAAGAAATGGAATATTAGTTGGTAAATCAATCAGATATTTCTTATTTTTATCTAATACAATTTCTTTTTGAGGCAGTATATGGTTTATATCACATACATTTTTAGAATCATTTTGTTTGATTTCTGTATTGATTATTACAGTATCTTCAGACAAGCATTTTTGAACTATTATTTCTTGCATATCAGATGAACTCTTATCAATTTTATCTTCAATTAATAAATAAGAATCAGTCTTTTCAATTGTCTCCTCTAATGGTTTTTCGCTTTCTTTATCATATCTTAATAAATTTTCATTTTTCTCTATATCTTCCACATTTTCCAATATATCATTATTTGTCACATTTTCATCATCACTTTCACTTTTAAAAAATTCTTGAGACTCTTTTTCCCGTTCTTCTAATTGTTTTGCAAAAGATATTAATTCATCATTAGTCATTTTAAGAGCTGCTGCTGCCTTTTTACCCTTGTGTATTGGTGTATTTGATTTAGACAGTGATTTACGATTTAAAAACTCTTTTAAAGTAAATTGCTTAGGTTTATGATATGGAATGCTAAAAGAAATATATGTTTGTAAAAACAGAAATATTTTTCATAGTTATATATTACCTAATATGCGCTTCTCTTTCCATTCGCTGTGATTCACTTTGAATTAATTTTCGCTGTTCAGATGCATCTTTAGCTGACATACGACTTGGTTTTTTTAATGCTTTCTTGTCGATTTTTGGAGATATACTTTTATCACTAATATTATTACCGTCGTCCGATGATTCCGAATCACATAAGGCATTTAATTTTGAATTAAGCTTAAATTGAACAACAAAACTAAAATACAATTATTGTTGAAATGAAATTTTGTCTTACTTCCTTTCTAGTGTCATTTTCGGAATCGTCAGATTCGTATATTTTTGATTTATTTTTGTCTCGTTTTTTTTTTAGTATTTTCTTTCGTTTTACTTCTATTCCATCTTCTTTATAATTGGAGGAATCTGAAGAAGAATCATGTAATTGATTATTATCTGAAATATCTGAGTTTAGTTTTCTGATTTCGGTTGGCTCTTTAGTTATTTCGTTTTCATCTGAGGACTCAGAGTCACATATTGTATTGATTTTAGATTTATGCTGAAAATTTAAGAAAAAAATAAAAATTTGGAAATGCTATTTAGTGACACTAACTTTTGATAGTAATTTTTCAGAATCAGATTGCGAATGAATTTTTGTTATATTATTATCATTGTTAGTTATGGAGTCTTCTTCTGATTCTGAATCAATTATTTGGGACACTTTTAAAGGAAGTCGTTTGATTGTGTCATCATTTGAATCGGAATTACTTTTACACGATATATTGTTATCTGCGAGATTTATTCCTTCGAAATTAGATTCTGTGGATTCCTTGTTTTAATGAAAATGTTTGATCAAAAACTTAAAATTTCATCTTTGTATTTTTTTATATATATACCTGCTCGTTCTCGGAGTTTGCAGTTAAACTCCCACAAAACGAAATTTTTGGAATTTCGTCTTTATTGACGCTCATTATATTTAATTTTTAATATTTCTCAAAAAAAGAACAATTAGAAAAACATTATTACTTTCATCAATTTACTTTTTTAACATAACCACAAAAACTTTTGCGCCAATTAATTTGTTATATTTCGTGGCATAAAAATTTTAATAGCAAAAAAACACTTTGACAGCTGTCATTTTATAAAGTTGGCACCATGTAATAACAAAAGTTGTTTTCATTTTCAATATTTTCGTTGATGTCATGTAATAAATGAAATTACTTTAAAACATTAATTAATAAACAATTATTTATTTAAAAAATTAAATGATTCTATAATTTATAAACAGTATTTATTCTATTGCTTATATATTTTATTTAAAAAATAATCTCAAATTATAATTTTAATAATAATAGTTTTCTTTATAGATAAATCAAAAACATTTGTTATTTGACTTGTACTAAGTACAATGTAAATAATAATAGTAATATATTTAAACAATAAACTTAAATTCATGTCTTTGGTTATTCTATTCATTGCTTAACCATTTGGAGTCCACTTATAAATATTTTATTACAAACTTTGTTTTCTGGAAACGATTTTTAAATTTAATTACTATCAATTAAATCCATTTTTCTTTTCTTTTGTTTTGGCTTATCAAGCACTGAATTTGTATCTATTACCTTCGGATTTGCTTTGCCCATTCGTGCGGTAGCTTCAAAAAATTCTGAAACACAATCTTTTTCGTTCATTTTACATTTTTTGGTAAATATATATTTTGCTAAAAAATATATAAATTGATAATTTGTATTTATTTTCATCTCACGTCGCCAAAAACTTTCAACACTATGTAATCTAGCATAATTATCCATTCCTGCAAAGCTTATGTTGTGATTTATTTGAAGATATTGGTAGTCAGCATCTGAAATCTTTGTATGTGTACTCCAATCACCAGAAATAATTTTTGTACCTGGTAAAATCCACTGTATAATTAATGGGATTAATGTAGCGGAATCTCGTTTCACTACAGGTATCATGAAACTTTTAGTGGTCCCACGCTGCGTACCACTGAATATCCACTGTTCTTCAATGGCATTATCTCTGTTGTATTTTCTTTTTTTAAATTTATTATTTATATTGCAAATGTCTACTATCGTACCTAGTCCTCCTAATGGCACTCCATTTGCTAATGCATCATCTATTACTACTTCTTGACAAAATAAATTCCATTCTTTTCCTGTAGAAACATCTATATTCGCTTCCAATTCAGCTCTGTCACTAGAAGACCATTGAACCCATTCAATGACAAAGGAAACTAAATGACTCAAGGTTAATTTAGATCCTTCCAGAAATGTACCCTCGCGTATCGATATTCTTTCATCGCATTTTACTACTTCATTGTAACATATGAAACATACTTTATCCACATATATGTTAGAATTATCTTCAATAAGAATCATATCTATTTTGCATAATGGGCATTTTCTGCAGGTTGGAATAATTCCCCAATTCTGAAATAATGTTACCAGCTCCATATCCTTTAACCGGAGTAGTTTTCTGTGAATCATGTTAAACTCTGAAATTATTTTTAAAAAAACATTATTTAGTCTCATTTATTACAATAAAAATACTTACTATTATTAATCGAATACATGTTAGTTATTAACGATCAAATTTAAATTTAGATTTAAAAAAATCGTTATTATTTTTATCAATAATTAGTTCAAAATTTCTATGTATTAAAATAACCGCAAAATTTAAAGCGCGAAAATTTTTAACATTGCTACTATAAAATATTATATACCATCTAGGCTTACCATAAGAAATTAAATACTCAAAGTGACAGCTGTCATTTGCGGTGTTTATTATTTTTATAAGGTTGGCAGTACACAGTAAATAAAGTTTTTTTTTTTAAATCGGCTTAATTGTAATTTATATATATTTCAATTAAATTTTTAATGATTGTATAAAATAAGTTGAATTTTATCTATATAATGACATCAATAATAAAACTTCATGCCCTATCTGGGGCAATGGATGAATCTCCACCTTGCTATATGTTGCAAATAGATGAGGTTAGAATTCTGTTAGATTGTGGATGGGATGAAAAATTTGACACTACATTTATCAAAGAGATCAAAAGGTTAAAAATCTTTTATAAATATTTAAAAACATAATTAACATTATTAGTTTTATTTAAGGCATGTTCATACAATTGATGCTGTTTTATTAACCTACCCTGACCCTACACATTTGGGAGCACTTCCTTATTTAGTTGGCAAACTTGGTCTAAATTGTCCCATATACGCAACTATACCGGTTTATAAAATGGGACAAATGTTTATGTATGACTTGTATATGTCACATCATAACATGTATGATTTTGATTTATTTACTTTGGACGACGTTGATGCTGCTTTTGATAGAATAATACAACTTAAGTACAATCAAAGTGTTTCGCTTAAGGGAAAAGGATATGGTATTACAGTTACGCCATTGCCAGCCGGTCATATCATTGGAGGCACGATTTGGAAAATTGTAAAAATTGGTGAAGAAGACATTGTATATGCAATAGATTTTAATCACAAGAAGGAGCGGCATTTGAATGGTTGTGAATTAGAAAAATTACAAAGGCCATCTCTTTTAATAACAGATGCATATAATTCAAAATACCAGCAAGCTAGAAGACGTGCTCGTGATGAAAAGCTTATGACCAACATTTTACAAACATTAAGAAATAATGGAAATGTTTTGGTGACAGTTGATACTGCAGGACGAGTACTGGAATTGGCTCATATGTTAGATCAATTATGGAAAAATAAAGAATCTGGGTTATTGGCGTATTCTCTAGCATTATTAAGCAATGTTAGTTATAATGTTGTGGAATTCGCTAAATCGCAAATCGAATGGATGAGTGACAAATTAGTTAAAAGTTTTGAAGGTGCACGAAACAATCCTTTTCAATTTAAACATTTACAATTATGTCATACGTTGGCTGATCTAGCTAAAGTACCAAGTCCAAAAGTGGTGCTAGCTAGCTCACCTGATATGGAAAGTGGATTTTCTAGAGAGCTTTTTGCACAGTGGGCGTCTAATGGCAATAACAGTATTATTATTACATCAAGATCATCGCCAGGAACATTAGCTAGAGATTTAATTGAGAACGGAGGACATGGTAGAAAAATTGAGTTAGATGTAAAACGCAGAGTAGATCTAGAAGGTGCAGAACTGGAAGAGTATAATCGCACTGAAGGAGAAAAACACAATCGATCAATTATTAAAAGGTTTTTATTTTGTATTTAATGTTTAGTTTAATACTATTTATTATTGATCTTATTTTATCTATAGAGATGTGGATGAAAGTAGCTCTGATTCAGATGATGATCTTGAAATGAATGTCATAACTGGTAAGCATGATATTGTTGTTAGACCAGAAGGAAGAGCGCATAGTGGTTTTTTCAAATCTAGTCGCAAACAATATGTAATGTTTCCATTTCACGAAGACAAAATAAAATGTGATGAATATGGAGAAATAATTCAATTAGAAGATTACAGAATGGTAGATTTAGGTCCAGAAATTCCGCCAGAAGACAACAAAGAAAATATAAATCAAATAAAAGTAGAAGATATAAAAAAAGAGATGGAAAAAGAGGGTGGCAATGATATCTTAGCATTGGACAAACCAAGTAAATGTATCAGCAGTAGAAAATTAATTGAAATCAATGCACAAGTACAATTTATTGATTTTGAAGGACGTTCAGATGGTGAATCATTACTGAAAATTTTATCACAATTAAGGCCTCGTCGTGTTATTATTATTCGTGGAACACCAGAAAGTACAGATCACATAGCGAATCATTGCCAACAGAATATAGGTGCTAGAGTATTTACTCCATCACGAGGAGAAGTTATTGATGCCACAACGGAAACACACATTTATCAAGTACGATTAACTGAGGCATTAGTGTCACAATTACAATTTCAAAAGGGAAAGGATGCTGAAGTTTCATGGATAGACGCCGAAATTATTATTCGAAATAAACAAATTGAATCGAATGAAATGGACGTTGATCATATTGAAATAAATGGTGAATGATAATATTATTAAAATAAAATTTTCTTTATACAAATTTTAATTAATTTTAGATGAAGCAAATCGAATATTGGCATTAGAACCATTGGATACTGATAAAATACCAGCACATAATTCAGTTTTTATAAATGAATTAAAACTATCGGATTTCAAACAAATATTAATGAAACATAACATTAGTGCTGAATTTTCTGGTGGCGTTTTATGGTGTTCTAATGGAACATTAGCTTTACGAAGGGTAAATTAAAATAATGCACTAAAAATATGTACGCAAATTTGATTTTTGTTATTAAATATTTTTAGGTGGACACCGGTAAAGTAACGATAGAAGGTTGTCTTTCGGATGATTATTATAAAATACGCGAACTTTTATATGAACAGTATGCTATTATATAATTTTTATTATTAAAATAATTCAAAGATTTTTATATTTTACTTCATTTAAAGAAAAAATAAATTAATTTCATTGTACACTTCTAATACCGAATTTTTATGCTGGAATACATTTTGTTTTAAAAGAGTTTACTTTTTTTAATATACCAAGTTTTGATATATATAATAGTTGTCCAACGTCAATGCCTTCGTCGTCTGTTAAAAGGACACTAAGCTCATCTGCATTATCACTGAAAATAATGGATTTTTATTCATTGTCTGTTTTTTTATAATTTATCAATGAACAACTTACACAACAGTAGCAGTTATTGCTTTATTCAATATTTTCTTTTTTAACTGATCAATAGCTTCCACATGATAGTTTTTCACTTTTTTTATATTTGCTAAACGGCAACTGATTGCTTGAAATGGTAAATAATCGAAAATAGTACACCATTCTCGTATTCTGGATACATTTATTATATTAATATTGCCAAAATCTAAAAGCATCACTTTGACAGTATTTTCGTCAATCAATGTGATAATTTTCGCTCTATACCAATTATCATAATTAAATAATGCAAAAACTAATTCGTGCTCCGCTACAATAGTATTTAATTATATATTTATTAATAATTTTAAAATTAAATTTACCTGGTAGTCTTGACAATAATTTATATTTGCTGATATATTCTGGTGCGTTCATTTTTATAATCATTGTACGTAATGTCGAAACTGGACCATGTTGATTGTTACATAAATGTGCGTAAAACTTTTCAACAGTTTGTATAAAAGTGGGAATCAATTTAATTTTTTGTCCAATAGCTGGATATGTTATTTCAGCTACTGAATTTAATTTTATTATATCTTTATCTTTAGTCCAACCTTCCGTTATTTTTAATGAATGTTCTTTTTTACAATTATTACCCTTAAAGCAACTGTTTGTTTTAGGATCAAAAAATTTGCACAATTTCTCCTCATCTTTAGGATCAAAGCCCATAACTGCTTCCATGACATTGGAAGAATTAAACGGTTCTTCAAATAAGTCTTTTAATTCATTAGTAGTAAGTAAATTATTTTCCTTTTCATATAATTCACCTTCAGAATTACAATCAGTATAGGTAATATCGTTCAACGATGCTTGTTCGAACGTAGTCATACTGTCTACAGATAACTCGTCTTCGTCAATAAAAGGATTCTTATTCCGCCTTTGATGACTTGCATTACTTATAATGCTTTCCGATTGTGGTATGAAATTTTTCTGGTCCAGTTTATCATGGGAAGAATTAAACGATTCTTCAAGTAAGTCTTTTAATTCATTAGTAGTAAATAAATTATTTTCTTTTTCATATAATTCACCTTCAGAATTACAGTCAGTATAGGTAATATCGTTCAACGATGCTTGTTCGAACGTAGTCATACTGTCTACAGATAACTCGTCTTCGTCAATAAAAGGATTCTTATTCCGCCTTTGATGACTTGCATTACTTATAATGCTTTCCGATAGTGGTATGAAATTCTTCTGGTCCAGTTTATCATGGGTTAAAGTGTTTATATTAAAAGTTCTTAGTAATGTAGAGATAAACAACAAGTCAGTCAAAACAACATCATCATTAGTCATAGATCGACCCTCATTTTTATTGGATTCGTGAATATAATTATATAAACCTAGAACCTATAAAAATATTACAATTAAATTAAATTTAAGTATTATGTATTATCAATTTTTACACGTTTGTTCCACGAAATTAAATTTTCTTGAGCAATTTCGAATTCTTTTATACACATTTCCATAAGAAAGTTTAAGTATTTAATTTTATTATCATCTTTAATCGATTCCATTTCTTTTTTTATAATATCATTTACAAAATTGATATAAATTAAAACTTTATTACTCTTGTTTAAAAAATACAGTTTAAATTCATTGTTGAACAATGCTAAACATAACCACGATTTTATTTTTTCAAAAAGTTTAAATTAAACAATTCAGCCAACATAAAAATTAAAACTGCAAATCTATTTCAATAAATTTATTTCTATATATTTACATTATACTTAATTATTAATTTTCATCAATTAATTTAAATCGAAAATGTTGTTTTTCAGGTATAACATTAAAAAACTTTTTATAAATTGTTTGATTTTCTCGGCCAGCATAAAATCTTTGTACCCATGTATGGTCCCAGTCAGGCTCTATTTTTTGACAAGTTATATAAACTTTACCATGTTCCATTGCAAATAATGTACCATTTTTGCCAAATCCAACCTATAGAGAAAATAAATTATTGTTTTGTAATATTTTATTTATAATCATTTTTACATTAAGTCCAGGATGAAATCTTGGGGTTAATTGTGTGGCTAATAATGTTCCAGCGGATACAGAATGTCCATCTTGCACTTGCCAACCACGATGCTTTGGTTTGGCATGACCTTTTGGATTCTTTGTACTACCTCCAGTCTTTTTACTTGCATTTCTGATTACATCTATAAACAATTTTTAGGTTAAAATATAAAAGTATTCCCGAATAATAATATTTTTCTTTACACAATAATATTTATACCTTTAATACACTTATTAGTTGTAAGAAAAGATTCTTTTAATGTACTAATAAATAAGACATTCATTTGTTTATTGTTTAAATTTTAATTATTTTATTTCTTTAATAAAATGTTTTTTATTTTGGTTATGATGAAATGTCAAATTAAATCTAGTACAATTTATGCAACTATATTATAAGTAAAGTTGCAAACCATACATAAAACCAACCAAATGTATTTTGTTTCTATGGTAAAAGTAGTTAATAAAAAAAAATTAAAAGAAAATGAGTTGCTTGTGTTTAGGACCAAAAGGGTCCGGAAAAACTCTACTTTTAAATAATTTACAATCACCTGGTTCAATTAATTATACATCACATTCGGTGCCATCAATTGGCACTAACATGTTTAACATAAAATTAGTTCATCCAAAAGAAGCTGAAAGTAATAAAAAAAATTCTAAAAAATTTATTTCCATCCGTGAAATTGGTGGTACAATGGCACCGATGTGGAAAAACTATTTAAATGATGTTGAGAAAATTTTGTACGTGGTTGATACATCAAATTTATGCCAAATATCAGCTGCAGGTATAACTATACTTTTAATATTTTATATGGGAAAAAAATGTTATTTTAATTATTTTTAGGTGTATTACTGTATTCACTTTTAGCTGAGCCAAGGTTGCAAAAAACGAAAATTTTAATAATATTGACAAAAATGGATTTTTCATATCGTCAAATGCGAAACGAAGCATTATTAATGTTACAAATAGAAAAGTTAAAAAAACAAATTCGACAAAATATAACAATTGTTCAAAGTAGCGCTGTTACAGGAGAAGGTATTCCACAAATACTAGAATGGTTAAGCATGTAAACTTTTTTTTTTAATTAAACACTATAAGTATCTTTTAAAAATAATCATAATTATTATTATGTACTTCATAACACAAAGTAATATTTATTTATTTTGGTCTTAAAAAAAAAGAAAGATAAATAAAAAAATTTGAAAATATGTTGCAAATTTGTTATTTTTTATTCTTTTCATAGTTTTTAATTCTAATGAATCCGTGTTAAATCCTCAACAATTTTTATAACATCATCGACAGTAGCTTCGCGTTTTGTTCCGCAAACGTTAAACTGTTTAAAGAAAAAATACAAACACAATAAATTGACAAAAAAAAAATAGATTTATATATAAAAAAAACATACTTCTAATCCACAAACTGTTTCTAACATTTTTTGTCGACTCAAATCTAAAAAGCTCTCCACAAGATCTCCATCAATAAAACCTTCACAACCTTCGGTTTTCATGTCTGTGTGGAAGCTACGCCAAAATGAATGATCAATTTTACCAACAGATTTGATTGTGTGTGTTAGTCGTTCTTCCAAACTACGTAAAAATTCATAGAATTCTGGTGGTATTTGAGTAACTAAACCAATAGCCCCAGCTACTGTTCCATATAAAACACAACCTTGCGTAGGAGTTGTGTGTTCCCCAACATTTTGCATTACCAAAGAACCATGACGGAATACATTAACCATATCACCTAAATGAAATTGTGCTACTTCTGGCATTTGTTGGCGCTCCTCATCAGTTGTAGCAGCACTAGCAACAAGAAAGTTTTAAATAAATAAAATTTTAATAAAGTAATTAGAATACTACCTATCCTTTTGACACACAAATAAATTATGATTATTTTCGCCACCTAAAAAGGTATCATCGTCCAATATTTCAATAGCAGTCATCCAATTTGGTTCATAATCCCGTGCAATTTCTTCAAAACAACCTTCCATTTGTTTGTACTGCAATAGAGTCATTGAACGCATGAGATCTCCCACCAATATAAAATCACCTGAAAATATTTTTAAATTAAACAAATAGTGAGAAAAAATTTATTTTTTATTAATTACTACAAACCTTTTGTTTTAAGGTACAAAGCAAGAATATTGTTAAAATGACTACATTCCAAACGTAAATCTTTATCACTAGTCCACTCATACAAACGAACTGTTGTATTAATGCTAGCCAATACTTTTCCATTGAATTCTACTAATGAAAAACAAGCTCCCTTTACTTCTTTCTCTGCTACTTGTATTAATTTACCATCAGTATAGTGATATATAATTATACGGCCAACCTTTACAACAATGACATTTAAAAAATAAATAAAACTTTATAGAAAGGTAAATATTATAATAGCAATACCTTTGGTTCGGCTTCCTCTGGATTAACTAACGCTGTACCTACAATATAGTAAGTATTTGGATCATCGCCAAGTTTAGCTGACATTAGTGACATTGCATATTCTGTCTGCATAAACTGATGTGCATGTAAAACTTCAAATGTATTTTGGTCAATTATCAAAAGATTATGTATTTCAACTTCTTGTCCATACTCTGTGTTACTACTAGATACACCAGCACCAGGCTTATGCAATGATCCTACATTGCTCGATGATGTTACATTTTGTGTTTGGGTTGATGCACTAGCACGTGATGGTATAAGACCAGCTGAATCTTGAATATCCATTCGTACAGTAATCACACCAAACGTTTGAGATTGTTCTTGGTAAGCAATTCTACGTGGTGATTCGCCTAATGGAACAGTTCGTATATGTAATTTCTGTATTTCGTCTATTGTTCCCAAAATAACTGAATTTTTAGTAGCAAGTGCAAGACTATCTGGGTAAGCCTCAGCATTTAAAGAGCACATGTGATTTACTTCTTTTAAATTTACATTTGAAAAAACAAGTTTGTGATTGGATGAATAAATAACGGTTGGTCGATCAGAACAGGCAAATACATTTGTTGTTGATAAAGACTTAAATGTTTTTAATATTGTTGGTTGTGTGCCAAGCGTAACTTTCTTCTTATCCGTTAAAATTCCATTTACTTTATTTAGTGCAAAATAAAACATTGAACCATCACCTAATGCACAAAGTAAATAATGAAATCCTTCAAAGCAAGTCATTAATATTGATCTTGGTATCATTTCTAAGATTTAATTTCAATTATTATTAATCAACACATTCGATACGATTATTATAATATGTTTTGTATATACCTCCTCCTAATTTTTCCGTATGCAATACTTCTAAGGTTGGTAATCTTAAAACAGATGCTGATATTTCAGTCCAAAAACCGACAGCAAGTAAATCGGCTTTTGTACTTTTATCCTCAAGAAGAGATATATCTAGACATGCAACTTCATATTCTAAAACTTTTGATCCTCTTAGAACGAGTTCTCCTTTGCAAATTTCAATATAATAAAGTTCATTTGCTGCTGCACAAACTAATTGAGTTGAATTACAGGCAACAACACCAATCCTTTTATTTTCAGGTGGTTTCCATTCACTTATCAAACACCTATCGTCACATTGTACTAAACGAGCTGTCATTGGCGTAACTTGTATTATCTTAAACAAATTACAACATTTACAATAATGACAATTTATGTTTTTAAATAAATTTACCTGTGCATGGTCTACGTTTCCACAGTAAAAGGTTTGTTGATCATTTAGGAAACCAGAAATTTCTGTTTCTTCTACTTCTTCACCAGTAAGCATAAGAATTCTTGTGTGTCCAACAAAAGCTAGTACTAATGTATTTTCATATACTCCATCTTCAATACCAACTTTTAATGCCCACATACCCTTTATACCAGGAAGATCAATGCACGCGTGTTCTTGTATGCCTATGCCATTTCTAATTGCAATAATTATGATATGAATGTATGAAGAACCTTTCATTAAAAGATGTAATTACCTTATAATTCTTAAAGAACCTTCTTTGAAACTTCCAGAACAAGTAATCATTTGCCCTTGTCCTTGTCGTTCTAAATCAACAACACAAATATCCAAAATAGGACCAAGGTTTGTAAATGTTTCCATTGGCAAAACATAAGATCCATTTTCATCAGCATACTGATTCAATTTAACTAATTGTGAATCACCATGTCTGGATCCAATAAATAATACTTTATTATCTAAATATGTTATGCATTCTGGTATCGATACTTCACCTACATTATTTATTAAACAGATAGATAATAAATTCAAACAATATTTTATTTAAAAAAAAAAATTACCAAGTAATTCAACTTTTAGGTCTTTAACATATATACTTCTTTTGCTATCTTCATCAATTTCTAAAAGCAGCATAAACAATTGTCCCATCATATTACCTAGTAAATATCTTTCCCCTTTTCTATCAAGTTGCGCGTAACAGTTAATTATACTTGTCTACAAAAAATAATATATAAATAGTTTACATTTTAAATAATAAATATAGTAAAATACTTTAATAATGGGCGGGGCGACAGCTACATAAGTACTACCATCATGGTAAACAATAGATTCTTGACCAACAACTATAGCTCCATTAAGCGGCGATGGAACTGGTATTAACATTGTTGCTTCTGTCTCTACATTATCCTGTTTCCAAGGTATTTTCATAAATTCTTTTTCACGTAAATTAATTTCATGTGTTTTAACATGACGTCCATTTATATCCTGATGAATTACAATCAATGTAGGATGCAAACAACCATGTAAAAAGCCAATATCTTGTACATGCATTTCTTCCATACTAAAAAAATTGATTTGATGGTATACAAATATAATTGGTATAAATTCAGTTTTAATTACCGTAAACTTGTAGCTTTTAATTCCACGGTGTCCTGATCTAAAGGAATAATTTTAAACAATCCTTCGTATAGTCGCATTCCAATTACACGAGCTTTAGGATCAATTACGGCCAGTATTCCTGTCTCGGCTGGTTTCCCTACTCTATCCGCAACATTTCCATGTGCCTTAGTTATTATTTCTATATCATCGCCATTCAACTTGCATTCTAATATCATTGCATTATAACGATGTGTTAATATAAATATTAGATCTTTTTGTTCATCCTTAAAAAAAATAAAATTGCAAAGTGTCAAATTACATTTTAAATTTAATAAGAAATCTAAAAATTACTGCTGGTCTAAAAAGCTTCATAACTGCAATCTTGCCATATATACCAACTTCTTGTATTGGTTGTAAACCTTCAGGTGTCACAAGATAAATTTCCAGCCTTGAATTTTTTGCAACAATTAAATTTAAATCATCTTTTGAAGTAAAATTACCTATAAATATAAACAATTTTAACAAAACACATTCTACATAAAAATGATTTAAGTTATTAATCTAACCTAAAAATCATGACTTTGTTTATTGTAAAAACTATATATATTAAAAATTATAATTTACCTGTTACACAAGCAATGACTGCTGTAGGTTTTTGAGCAGTCACAATATAGTGATGAGCCATTTTTATTTAATTAAATAATATTTTTACACATTCAAACTAAATTTTGCTCTAAAATGGTTCTCACTCAACAATATTTTAATAACTTGAACTTCAATCGTTTGTTTTAGCAAAAACAATATATTGTATAATAGGCAAAATTGTACTAGATTACTCCTCGCAGATTGTTTATAATGAAAATGGTATTATCATATTTAGGAAACAATCTTTATTACATTTATAACCGATTAAAATGCGGGTAAAATAAATTATTGAAAATAATTATATCTGCAAAAATTTATGGCAAAAAAAAAAAAATAATTAATCAATTTTTATAATAATTTATTAAAAACATTATATTATTATTTGAGGATTTAAATTTTTTTATAAACGATTATATATTAAATAAAACTTTGATAACAAATTATTTATTATTAAATATTAATTTAATTTTTCAACGCTTGTATATCGAAAAAACAATTAATTAATAATTTTTGCAAATGAAAATGAAAAATATGACGCATAATTTATGCGATTACATAGAATTGTATTTATTATTATATAATAATGTTAAAATTATTAGAATATTATTTAACAATTATTGCAGCGTAATAATTAAAAAAGAGATGCTATTATATAATTTCTTTCAGTATTTCATTTTATTAAAAACAAACATTACTATAAAGAATTTAATAGTTTCTATTATTTAACATAAAAAAAAGTCATAAAAATGAATTATATACAATATATTATTACAAACTATATAATACTTTTATTTTTCTTTGATTACAACATAAACGGAAAAAATGTAATGAAAACACATATTTTTTTAGTAGATGAAAATATCAGTTATAAATTAAAAACTAGAAATAACATTCATATTAGCTGTTTTTATTAATTAAATACAAATAAAAATTAAAAGGAGAAATAAAATTTTATATAAAACCCCCGACAACATATTATTTGCCTTCATTCAAAATCTACTTTTCAACGAATTTTTATCAATTGTGTTGTTAAAATATTTTACTGTGTTGTTTTAGTGAACGTTAAACAATTAATTAAGCAAGTTAAGTTTACTTAAGTTTTGTGTTTAAAATTTCAAGGATTTATTAAGGATTATTCTAAATTAATTAAGGTAAACCATTAATAAAGAATATTGTTTTAGAAAATTATAAAATAAGTAAAAATTACTTGTTTTATTGCTTTAATACCATAATTATTCTTTCACTTTTATTGATCACTATACACTAGCTAATATTATGCTATTTTTTGATTTAAAATTATAATAATATATTAAATAATAATTACAAGAAAATAAAATATTTTATTAATGTTAAATAAATCAATTTATCATAATACAAGGAGTGTCTGTAATAATAATCTTTTGCGAAAAGTTATTTTTTTTGGATAAAAATCAGCATAATTTAAAATCAAAAACACAATTAGAAAAATACGTTGATTCTAAAAATGACAAACAAAAAAATGTTAATCTTAATGTCTCTAAAAAAACAATAGAAAAACGTTTTAACGACAAAAGCGTTATGTTTTTGTTTCTTCTTTACAATTTATTATTAAGTAATAATATTTTTATGAAGTTCACATTCAAAAGCAAGTTAAAAAAAAAAAACGAAAATTATAATAAAATTTAATAATATAAATAACTTTACTTAATATTTATAAACAAAAGAAAATTATGTCGACATACTTTCTCTTAACTTGAGACGCGACATATGTTTTTTTTTCTTACTTAACGCAAAAAAAAGCGAATTTACCACTCTCTGTATGCAGTTTTATGTATTTTTTTTCTTAATTGCATACTGCATCACTGATTATATTATGAAATAATATTATTACTTATTTTTGTTGCACTTATTTGGTTTATTCAATTGCATAATCGACGCTGTGCAAAAGGTGGTTATTAACTAGTTTTTAATTCATTAACTAAAATTAATGCGATTTTATTTAGATTTTTATTTTTTTTATTTATTATTATAACTTTCAATTAGAAACTTTATTATGAAAATGTATTTATAATCGTTTTATTATTATTATTAAGAAAATTAAAATATATTATATTAAACAAGTTATTTTTATTATTTTTTTTTTTGCTAGGCATAAAATGCTTAAAGAAATTACACCAGTGGATGATTATACGTTTGATTTATCAGATGAATTAAAAGAAATTGCAGAAACTGAATTGCGAGAAAGTGTTGGAATTCGTAAGCATGCATTGAAATCGTTAAGAGATTGGGTTAAACAAAATCCCAGAATTGAATCCATCAGGATGGGTAAGTTACATGTTCTACTGCTTATAAAAAAAAAAGTATAAAATAAGTTTTAATAAATTGTAGCATCAGTTGCCTCCGTGGCGCAATTGGTTAGCGCGTTCGGCTGTTAACCGAAAGGTTGGTGGTTCGAGTCCACCCGGGGGCGATAGATTTTTTATATTTTATATTTTATAATTATTATAATTACAATTTTTATTTCCGCAATTTATTTGCTTATAACTATTACATTGGAATTTCCTGTTTGAAAAATAATACTGCAATATAAAACTAAAGAAACATGTAATCACTTTTCTGTTATTATATCACAAATTTTTTTCATTTTTAATTTTCACAATTAGATGCAAGTTTTTTCTTACGTTTCTTACGTGCAAAAAAATTCAGCTTGCCAATGGTGCAGGAATGTATTGAAAGGTACATGCTACTGCGTAAATCTTATGATGGAACAATATTTCAAAATATGGACATGACGTTGCCGAGCTTAAGTACTTTAATAGATTTAGGGTAAGTGACAAAACTGCAAGTATTTTTTTTTTTTTACTTTTACACCTCTACATCTTTTTAATAATCAAATTTATTATAATTTTATATTTATATGCTTTTGAAATAAAAATATTTACGCAATTATTTTAAGATGAAATTATATTTGCATAAAATATTCAATATTACTAAAAAATATGTAAATTAATGATTTAATTTGTTCATTTTATAGTTATATATTTGCATTGCCGAAACGTGATAAACTAGGACGGCGTATGGTATTTACTAGGCCAGGTAAAAAACAAGTCACACAATTAAGAAAAAAATAATTATAATGAAATATCATATGATTGATTAAATTTAATTAAATTTTTTTATAAAGGTGTATTTGATCCATACAAATTTTCTAATTTTGAAATGTTAAAAATTCATGGTTTAACATATGAAACGCTGCTCGAGGACGAAGAGAATCAAATTCGTGGCTTTGTTCATATAGTAGATGCGTCAGGCGTAAGTTTTCCTCATTTGACATTATTTACACCTAAGGAGGCTGTTCGTATCGTTAAAAATGCAGAGGTATGTAAAAAAATAAATTACAAAAAAAGAACAAAATAATTTGCGCAGCCGGTAGGATTCGAACCTACGCTCCCAGAGGGAATCTGATTTCGAGTCAGACGCCTTAACCACTCGGCCACGACTGCTGTTTAAAATTCTTTCTTCTAATTATACCATATATATTCACAGAGAACATTACCAATGAGACATAAAGAGATTAATGCGATTAACGTTAACCCATCAATTAAATTTGCTGTAGATTTTGGCCTAGCTCTGGTTACTGAAAAAATGAAGAAAAGAATACATTTTTATACATCAATAGATAAAGCAACTGATTTAGATAAATCACTTATGCCTCAAGAGTACGGTGGCACTATGCCAATGAAAGAAATGATAGGTTGCAGGAAACTGAATAATGTAGATTATTATTCTATTTTTATAATAATTTTGTAATTTATTTACAGAATTGTGGAAGCAAGAGTTGCGTGCAAAACAGAAAACAGTATTAATGCACGATAAGATGACTGTTCGTTTGAATATGTATTCACCAAAGGAACGTGAGGGTGCCGTAAGCGCATTACGACAACCATTTGGATGTGGGGTGTCAGGAGATTTATGTGGTTTACAAGGCAGTTTTCGAAAACTGGAAGTTGATTAAATGATATATTAGTATTTTTTATAACTATAATAAGATTGGTTGGGTTTTTTATGTAATTAAGAAATAGTTTTAATACATTAAAGTTTTTTTTATAAAATTTTATACAAAGATTATATTATTGCAATTACATTCTAATCCTAATGTTTACATTCTTCATGAAATGGTTCAAGGGTACGCAAATCACGCCAAGTTGGTGGCACCGCATTATTTAGACGATTACCACATTTTTTGCAAGCATCAGAAAATAATGTTATGTAACTATGAATCCATGTCTAATAATTAGATATAAAATATTGATAATTTTAAATATGATTTACATAAAAAATCATTAGTTTTATTTACCATAAAACTTCTTACAGCTAATTCAGGTAATGTTGGTGAATAAAAGTGCAACATTGCTGAATGAGTGTGATCTTGTACTTTTCTAAATACTTTATGACGTGATTCTGTCCATAAGTCATCAATATCATCCATTTGTTCTTCAAAACCTTTGATTGTTACCCATTCGATCATTAAACCTTTAAAAGCAACAGCTGCTCTCAAAACACGTCCCAGGCAAATCTACAATTTTAATTTAAAAAAGAGATGAAAACATTTTTATATTGCATCAGAAATTACAAAAACTTGTTTTTACTTGTAAAATAACATTAGTTGCATACGGTCGAATCACTTTGATATTCATGTCAGCAAAACTTCTATCTATAGTTTGCAATACTTGATCAACAGTCCTAAAAAATAAATTAATTAATAATTCGTTGCACTTTCATTTTTGCGCTTTAATACTAACTGTAGGGGAACATTATGACTAGATGTTAAAGGTCGCCTTCTTTTTGTTGAATTAGAAAAATATGTACGTTTCAAAGCATTTTGACTTAATAAATGTGTTGCTAAATTACTATATTCATGTATCTACGATTAAGCAACCATTAATTATATATTGCAAAATAATTTTAAAGTTTTTGGCTTACTTTATCAATCCATTTATAGCTATTAACTAATTGCGAATACAAAGCTTGCCTATCTTGTGTAGTTTCTTGAGATAAATATGAAGTATTCCCTAAATTAAAGTTAGCTGGAGGTGGAGCTAATACATTTATTGAAGATTCCACATCCCTGCAATTATACTTAGTTTTACTTATGCGATATATTATTCAAAAATTTTTACAAACCTTAAATTATTGTTTACTATACTTAATAATTCTTGAAGTTCTAAGAGAAATTTTGTATCTCTTCCATCTTCACCGTGCTCTGCTCTTAAACCATTACCTAATGTTTCAAAAACTTGGCCTACATTTGATCTTAATGTTTTTATTGAGGCCAGAGCTGTGTTTAATTGTTCTAAAGCAGAAAAATATGATTTATCATAATATGAAATAGCCATAGCCATTATGAGAATATTAAATAATTTTGTTTTTTTAGATTCACTAATGCGTATTACAAACAAATTATAAGTATAAAATGCTAAATGTCATTTGACATCTAGGCTTCGTTCTTTTTTATTATTGTAAAGCGCCAATATACAACGAAATTTTCAAAATTTGAGGTAGGCGAAATTAAAACAAAAAATAAATCTATAAAAATTAACGTTTTTGCTATTTTAACTATTTTGAAATATATTTAATTTAAAATTTGTATGTATTTAAATTTCTAGTTTATTTGAAAATAAAAACAATAATAAAACATGGATGACGAATCAGATGATGACAGTGCGTCCAATGTTTCATCTCAAGCATCTTTAAAAAACAGCCCAAGTCGTCTTCAAAGAGATCCAGATGTTACGTATTTTAGGAATACATATGTTCCCACAAAAGTTATCCAGCCGGAAAAGAAAAAAAAAAGAAAAGTAATTTTTAAATTAAAATTATATTTGTTATTTTAGTTAATTTCTTATGTAAGTTAAATAAATTTTATTAGGCAAGTCGCGCTGCAGGATTAATTTTAAATCCGCTAAATGATGCGAATGCAGTTAAATTAAGGTAAAGGGGATTAATTTTTGTTTTTGTATCTAATTTTTTATATTTTCTTTTTAGTGATAATATTACAAGAGTTGGATGGAATTCAAGAATACACTATGCTTTGGAAGTAAGTTAATAAAAAAAGTCACTTTACATTGGTACAATATTATTTTTTTTTACATAGCAATTTAATCGTGACAGAGATGAGGCAATAGCTAATAATATTTTACAAGAAGCAAATTTATTTAGGGATGTAACGAAAATGTTAACTGTGGCTATTAGTACAGTAATAATGTTGGCTCGAGGAAGAAATGATATACCTAATGAATATTATATGTGGACAGAATTATATTTAGGTTCAGTAAAGGTATATTAATTTGTTTAATTAAAGTACATGTTGCTTTTTTTTTTATTAATTCTGTTTTTTTTTTTTTAAAGGATGAATTCAATATTCTTCCTCCAAACATAAAAAAACTCTTAGCTTATATGCGCTATATACGATCAGAAAACAATGTTACTTTTGAAAGTCCTTTGTCCCCTACTTTTACAGCATTAAATTTAGTTCTTGATGTTATACCTTCACCGCCAAAAAGACCAAGAAATGAGCATGTTGATCCAAGAATTGGGTAAAGCAATTTTAATAATATATATAATTTATAAAAAAAAAATTAAATATTAAATTAATTTAAAGGTATTATACTGAACTGCATTCCCCTGACGTAGCTTGTGAAATTTCAATAGAAGAACCACCATCAACTAATAAAAGGTATCTAATTCATTTAATTAAATTTAAATGACTAATTTTGTTTTTTAATTTTAAGTTGTTGTGGTTGTTCTAAATCAAAAAATAATGAAAGTAAAGACGACAGCGCTGAATATGTGGATGCATTATAAAAAATTTACAAAATATAATATATTAATATTGCTATTTTTTATAAAATAAACTTTCATTAAACAATGAATTAAATCATACATATATTATTTATTAGCAAATTTCTTATAATATAAAAATTATTTTACATATTTTTGTTTAGACAGCACTTGTAATTGCACTTTCTGGTAATATCTTTGCTATTTTACGTGGCTCTTTTACTAGTGTTTGAGGGCATTGCATTTCTGACCAACTTATAGGCACCATAGGCACACCAAGCTGGCCAGCTTCTTGAGCCGTCGCAACAACAACACCTAATTCGTTTTCAGCTGTACTTAACTGATAACAATGAAGCTCAGTTTGTGGCATCTGAAAATAAATAAATTATTTATAATTTAAAAAAAAAGTATTAAAAAAAACTTACCACTCGTGCTAAAATAACATCGCCAGGCCGGTAACAATTATACATTTTAACAGAATCTTTTTCTGTTTGTTGTACATCTTCTTTTCTCAACAACCCTCTAGAACGATATTCTGTTAATTATTTAAATAAGCAAAGACTTTCAATATTTACCTATATGGGCGGTTTAATATGTTATCTCCTATACATGCAATTAAAACTTTTGCAAATCTTTGATTGACCACAGTTACCCTTGCTGTAACGATATCACCGGCAACCGGTACTACTGTTTGACTGCCAAATGATTTAATTTCAATAAATTTAGACTAAAAATAAATTAAATTGTATATATTAATCTTAGTTACTGTTATGCATTGTAAATAAAAACCTTATCTTCCTCCCGTATTAAAACTACACCTGCAAGCATTGAATAAATATACCCCTGTCTTTCGTAAGTACCCTGTCCAGCAATTGTGTTTTTGTCACATAAGCACAATCTTTGCCCAGGAACACATATTAATTTTTCATTATTCATATTATAAAAATTTATAAATAATAAATATAATTAAATTTATAAAAAAAAAAATTTATGTCAATGTTTTTTTTTTGTTTACAAATGAGAAATCGCATGGCCTGAACTGTCAAAAATCACAACTGAGTAAAATAGTGAATGTACTTTGAAAAAAAATTATGTAGTGCGTTCAATGCATATATAACGCTTACATATTTATTCAAGGTGGTTTTATTTTTTAAATAATTCGTTATATTATTTATCTAATGTTATAATAGAAAGAAAGTTATTTATTAAATTTATATTTTATTGAAATATTTGTTATAATGTAAATATAAAATTATATAATATTATTTCTTTCCATTAATTTTATTCGGATTATTCCCAGTTATAAATTTGATAAAAAGTGAATTATCAATAACACCCTTATTAAGGAATTTTTCATTACATTCTTCTTCACCTTGTTCAATAGAGAACATAAATGATGTGTCAATATCATAACGTGGCAATTTTTCTCTGTAAAATATTAGATAGTTATTTCAACAAAAAAAAAATTATAATTATCCCCTATTAAGTTATTAATAAATAATTAAACCTTAAAAAATTAATAACATTTACACCTAGGCCTGGTTCCCGTGACAACAATAATGCAGATAAATAACGTGGCGACTTTTGTTTCTCTGCACAGTGCATTATTAATCCCCATGATTTATAATCAGTATCAATAATATACGTATTATAAATGCCTTCATCTAAAATTTTTAAATAATTATTTTTATAATAATGAATATAAAAGAAAAAATAAATCACAAATATCTTCTGTGTGCATCCAATGTGCTGGAACAGAAAATTTCGGTATAAACCACGTTATATTTCCTTGTTGTAATTCTTTATACGGATCATTAGAAAAAATATAGGTGAAGTTCATTGTCACCTTTAAGCAAATAATAAAAAATATGGAATTATTATTACATTACACTTACATATTAATTAAACTTTTATAATTAAAAGTCTGATGTTTTGTATGTTAAATTTGCGTGACCTAGTTAATGACAAATATGCGAAAAAATATTGAATTAATATTCTATGTTTCCATTGAAATTTTGATTTTTTGTTTTTAAAATTATTATTAATGATTTTTTGTGTCTATATATTTATATCATGAATGTATGCTATTTTATAAAACGCATGAATATTATTAATTAACATAATAAAAGATTTTTTTGAAATTTAAAACTTTGTTGCTATTGTCTTTATCAATAGAAAATAAAAAACAATTATTTTTTAAGCTAAATATCTCATTAATTAAACTGGTAACAATTGTTGTAGTATTTCTTCCAATAATAAATAAAAATATGATAAATGCTGTTTGTAAAATTAATTTATAAAAGAATTTATATAAGATAATTAATTACATGATGATCTTCTGTTGACATTGAGAAAACACTACGCATGCAACTGTATTCTTGTGTCTCTTCTGACGATGCATAATATTGAACAACATACCAAAATCCCATCATGTCTGATAAAGCAAAGTTACGAATTGCTTTTACCTCAATTATAAAAATAGAAAGAAGAAAATTAGCTTCCTAACAACATTAAAATTAATTAATGTGTAAATAAAATAAATACCTTTGGACATCGTTCTTTCAAATTACGCCTTTTAAACAAACAACATGTCTCATCCACAAATAATAAATATAAAAATAATAAACAGAATATTCTCTTAAACATAATTGTTTTCTTTTTAATTTAATTAGTAATGAAGATTTTTTTTTTATTAATTACAACTCGTTTATAAATTAAAAAACTAATACTATATCCAAACAATTAAATAAGGAAATTTTTTTTTTATTTCTAGAACATACTAATGTTTGTGTATTTACTTTATTTATCTTCCATACATAGAATAAATACATTAAATAAATATAAAACCAGTAATATTTTATTAATGATTCAGTTCTTATCATAATTTTCTGTGTTGTATTGTTTTTAAAAGGAAGTTGATGCTACACAATCAACATTATTACTTATTTTATTTATTTTATTTTTTCTTTTGATTATAAGCAACTTAAAAACAAACATGTACGATTTTATTTTTATCAGCAATGAATAAAAAACCAAAATTTAATATTTTACATTTAACATATTGACAATTATGTATAATATGAATGTCTGAAAAAAAAAGTTTATTTTTTTTAATCAGCTAGGCAAAAGAGAGAATTAAAAGTAGAAAGAAAAAAATCTTCATAGGTTTAACTAAAATACCATATTCAAAAATCGTTCCAAATATTTTTGGTAGAAAATTAAAAAATGCTAACCTACTAAAGCAAAATATATATAAAAAAATATAAATACATTTTTATGATATTAAAACTTTTATTTACAAATTTATTATTATTATTATTATTTGCATCGAATGTGGCAAAAATAAAAAAGAAGTATTAATCGAGGTCTGGGACATTAAGTTAATAATATTATAGAAAAAATATATATATATAAAAACTATTAAAAGTGCAATAATTTTAGATAAATTTCTAATAAAAGCGTTTAATTTAATTTTTGCTTTTATATTAAAATGTGACTTAATTAAGTTTGCATATATATTTTTTTAATTCAAGTGAATAGACTAAAGTTTTGCGTATATTTACCGAAATAAATTTTGTTTAAGTGTTTTTGTTTTAAATCACTAATAAAGTAGGCAATGATTTAGGAATATCTTTATTAAAAATTAATTGAGTGATTTTATAAAATCAAAAAATAGAAAAAAAAGGCTAACTTTGCGTCATAAAATCAGCTGCTAATGTGCCTGTCACCAGAACAACTTAAATAAATAAAACATAAAATTAAAAACATTGCTACTATAAATATGATAGATGTTGAAAAGACAAGCTTTAATGCAGAACATTAAAAAAAATATTATAAAATTAATTAAATAATAAAATAAAAAAAAATAAAAATCCAATCTCTTAGCTATGTTATTTATTTTTTCATTCATATCTCTTTAATATAGAATAAACAACATTAACATTTAAATTAACATAACTAACCCAAAATCATTAAAAAAATATATACATATATATAAAATTTTAATCTTTAAGATGTTTAGTCACATCTTAATACATATGTATGTATATATGTGTGCTTAGAGATGAATTAAATAATTAAAATAAGACCCAATTCACTTACTGTTTTTTTTTGCAAGTTCATCATATTTAAATCATTTTCAGCAAAAATTAAATTCATTTTTTTATTGTTAACAAATTTAAAATTCTTATTGTTATGTGATAATTAATTAAGTTTTGAATTGTATTTCTATATTTAGTGTTGATGAGCTTACTCTATGATTAGTAAAACATCACTTGCATGAAATTTAATAAAAATATGTGTAAGATCCACAGTTTAATGTTTTTTTTTTGCAAATACTTATTACCACGAGTGAGATTTAATACTTAATAAAGCTTTTGTTATTCGGACGTCTTTCTTATAACTACATTTAAACACAATTTTCAATAAATGATGTACAGGTGCTGATGCAAACAAACAATTTTATATCCGGAAACTCATTGTACGAGTGCTAATACAATTTTTACTTTTATATTATTTTATATAATATTTTCTTTTAAAATTTTTATTGATAATTTTATTAAAAATGAACTCTTTTCCAATAGTAGCTTATTTCAGGAAATTGATATATAATTTATAAAAGTAAATTAATCATCATCAACAATGTCGTTACACATTTTTATTTTATTTTTTAAATAAATAAGCATACATTTTTTTTCTCTTTTATTAATTTTAACTCATTTTGCAAAATCATTAAGTAAAGTAGTGTTTATGTTAAGTGATTAAAAAAAAACATGTTAAAAGAGGCATATTTATTAATGGAATATTATGTATAATGTTTCCGCTTTGGTAAAACAAGCAAAAAAAAAAACATGTTACATCATGTTTATGGTATCAAAATCATAAATACGACACAGAAGAAGAATAAAATGATTTAAGAAAATATATATATATGTATATATAAAAAAAGAAGAAGTAATTTAATGATTATATGCTGTTTGGTTAGGTTTGATTAAAAATAAAAAATCGCAAGAAGTAGACCTCTTAACCCATATTACTCGATAAATTTTAATATATGTACAGTGAAGTGAAGAGTCTAGCCTTTTGCACACCTTGTGTGATGATGCGACAATTATATGTAGTCATGTCAATCATTAAGATTAAATAACCGGTAGTAAATTTAAAGACAATAACATTGTGCTGTCACTAAATATGTATACACATTATACACACACACCATCCAATTAAAAAGCACAATCATTAATTAAAATACGAAAGAACGAAAAATTTATGTTGTAATAAATTTACACTAAAAATTACAAAAAATTCATTAATTTAAAAGAAATAAAAAGAAAAACTCTTTTACAGTAAATAAAATTTAATTACAATAAGAAATCTTAATTGAATTTATTATGAAATCTTCTCTAGTTACTTCAAGAAAAACAAAACAATACTAGTAATAGTATTTAAGTATGTTTTTTTAGAATATGCAAAAAATAATAAAAAACAATTATGCATTAGCACAGGGATAATTATGTCATAAAAATTATGCAAACAATAGCTTCATACCGAATGACATACTTTTGGTTAGATAAATTGCTAACCAACCAGACATAAACTAACTATACCAACAGATGTACATATTTAATAAAGAAATACATATGCTGATTAAAAGCAAGAAAAAAAGTTTAAGATTTAAGACTAAACTCAAGTCAAGTTTACTTGAATAAAACGAACATAAACGTTACTATTGTATTGTAATTTCCCTTCTTTTTCTCTTTATTTGTAAATTGTCACGGATTCTATCAGTATTTTCTGATTTACATTTTATTTTTATAAATAGACATTTATATATTTAGTTAAATAAACATCAATTTATAAATTTATTAGCGGATAATAATAGAATAATTGATAATGATAAATTTACTCACTTTCAATTCCGTTCCAATATCATATCATTAGGTAAATTTAATAAATATTTAATTTTTGCATATTGTGGGAATAATAAAACAAATTAAAATTGAATTTAAATAGTAAGTAGATAATTGAATTCATACCGCAAATATCGTGTCGCCATTGTGACGATGTTAAATAGTTCTAGCCTACTAACACCCTTGAATAGAAGTTAATAAATTTGTTGAAGGTATAGCGACCGTAGCTTAACTATTGTAAACAAATAGGGGATACGCCTAACAAGAATGCAAAATAAGTTTTAATGATTATTTTCAGGACAGTATAGCAATGCTAATTGAAATAAAATAACCAAAAATATAAAAAGCTGTTTATCTGGTGCTTTATCACCAGTCGCTGGGTTTAATTGTCGCTAAGGATTAAAACTAAAATCTTAAACAGTAACTCCTTCCGCAGACAAATACAGTATTTTACAGAACTTTATGAAATCGCGTTCAGCATGATACTTTAAAAACCTATAAAATTATAATTGGCATAATTTAATGTATTTATTTATTTAATGTATAAATGCCCATATAAAAAAGAATGACTAAAGCTTTTGTTATACAGGAAATAACTTTAAATTTTATTAGGCACTAATTAATTAATTGTCAAAAACAAAATAAAAAAAAACAGATCTCGTATTATAAATGTGTTAAATAAAAATTGGTCAATTAAATAAAAAACATAAAAATACTGTAAAACAAATAGATAAAATTTAAAGAATTTTCTTTCTTTTTTTTTATTTCTTTAAATTTGAATAGTAATTTGCGCTAAATAATCAAAAATTACATACACGTATCGGGTCAATATGGTTTTAATAACAATAATAATAATAATAAAAAAAATATATATAACTAAAGTAAAGTTAAAAGAAAAATAATAATAATAATAATAAATATGTAAAATGCAATGCATCGTCATTGAATTTATTTAGAAGTTTAATGTTTTTAAACATTTTTGGCAATATAAAAAACTATATATGCTCAATGAATTTAAATAGATGAAATTCTTAGTTTAATTTTTATTTAAAATAAAATTTCTTGCTTTCGCGTAGCCACGCGTATAATTTAGATTTTTGATTATACTTCTTCAATTTTGTTATAATTTTTACTAACAAAATAAAAATAAAAATAAATTGCCCCAGTTTATATTATTATTATATATGCTTCAACTATTGATTTTTGTGCTAATTTTTTGTTATTTTTATAAAATCAAATAACAATCACCAAAAAAGAAAAAAAAATTAATTTTCTACACTTTGCTCAAAAGAAAATAAGTGAAAATTTATTTGTGACAAAAAAAAAATGGTAAAAAATGGAAAAAACTTTAATTGCACAAAAAAAAGAAAGAAAGAAAAGATTAATGAATTATTTTTAAATAAATAAATAAAAAAATAGTTACAATAATATAAATAATAATAATAATAATAAAAAAAAAGCATTTAGAGCGTATAAGTTTTGTATTTATTTTGTTCAATATTAATAATTAAAATATTAAAAATTTTCTACAATTTATTTTGTTTGTTTTTAATTTTTGTTTAAATTTTTTACTTTTCTTTCAATTTGGGATAATAAATATTTATTTCTTTTTTTATTACTTTAATTTACCAAAAAAAAAAAAAAAAATTTAACGAAAAATGAAATTTTTATAATGCTCTAGAAAAGATGGTTAGTTTTTATTTTTTCTTAATTAAAAAATTAGTTAATGATGCGATGATTTTGAAAAAAGCTTTATAGTAAATAAATCAAGTATAAATTTTCTTTAATTATCCTTTTACTGAGAAAAACAAGACATAAATAAGAATCGTAGAACAAAAAAGAAAAGTTATTTATTTTTATTTAATTGTTTTGTACTTTTGGTGCCGCATTATCTGCATGTATTTTGATCCGCATACATGATGTATGAAAATAGTGCCAATGTCAATGCCAATGTTAATGCTAATACTATAATAATGTGAAGTGAAAGATATAAAGTGACACATAATTTTAACATTACTTCTTCTATTTTTCATTTCATATGTATTTTTTTATGCTTTTAATTCTCCGGTTTATTTAACAAATAATAAACACATGAAAAAATAAAAAGAAGCCTATAAGCTCAACGCGCACGCTGTCGTGTTCGTTTACACAATATTTTTACTTAGCTTTTAAGTTTACTATATAGACAAACTTAATAATATTTATATTATTTTGGTCGTTTGCTTATAAAAACTTGTGCTCGTTGCTGCTGTTGTTTTGCGCTTGATGATGGTAAAAAAATATTGTAAATGTAGGTAATTTTGTGTTGTTTTTTTTTTATTTTATTTTTGCTTCTTACTCAAGTGAATAATAATAATAATAATAATATCTGATATCGTTGAAACAAAACAGGTGTATTAACCATTCTTGTTTAAACTGCGGCACGGTCAAGACGCGGCCTTGTCTTAACTTAAAAAAAAATAACATAATTATTAATATTTTTTTTTTGTATGTTTACGTTTATTGTTTTTAAATTTTAAGTTTTAACAACGGAAGTAGCTTAAAGAGGAAAAATTATATTAAAACAATAAGAATTTGTTTTTGTTTAAGTAATTGTGTAAAAGTGAAAAATTAATAAAATAACTAAAAAAAAAAAAATAAAAAGTGTTAAATTTATTTGATATAAATTATTAAGGATAATCCGGATAATAAGCTTTATCTAGTCACGTGTGTAATTATTGTTATTAATTTATTTATTTATTTTTTTTTGTAATAAAAGGTAATAATTGTGATAATTAATCTAGTTTGTGTTTTTATTTAATTAATTTAATTTAATTAGTTAGTTAATTAATGTGTTAATTAAATTTTATTTATTGTTTAATAATTAAAATTATTGTGCAGTAATTAACTATGCAAGTCCTTGTGCATAATACTTATTTTATGTTTTATTAGATTTTATTATTTTAAGAATGTTTACTAACTTACTTTGAGGAATACTTTAAGTTACTTGATGTCCAAATACCTGCATTAATAATTATATTAGAGAAATTAGTTTGCATATTTAGGAGATTTTCATTTTTGTACAATCATTGTATTGATTTATTTTTTAATTTAATTAATTAATTTAATTTCATTGTTTTCTTACAAAAAAACTTAATACAAATTTATTAAAATTATCGAAAATTAGGTAAAACATTTCTAGATTTTTACATTAAATAATTTTCATCTCTTTTATTGTTCGATTTGTTTGATTTATATTTCCACTCTATTGTCATATTCAATATAAATTTATGTTTGCTTAAAAAAATAAGAATAAAATCTAGACAAAATATTAAATATTTTCTTTTCTTTTATTTATTGTAACGGTGATCTGTTCTACTGATCTAGGCGCGAACAGAATGCGCGATATTTTATGGATTGGTTAGATTATATTAGTTTGTTTTTTCTTTCTTTCATTTCTTAGTGGACATTTTATGATGGACATTCTCCAAAACGTGGTCATCATCTGTTATATGTGTAAATAATAATAACAAATAATATTATTAGTACTAATAATAGTTATAATAATAATAATAAAAATAATAGTAATATTTATCATTGATGATATGCGTGTAATTTTAAATGTTTATTTTTTCCAACGTTTATGTTGCTGGTGGAGCAAGCACGCTTACATCTGTTGAATTTGTGTCTTTTTTTTTATTTTATCTTTAACAAAAAAAGAATAAAATAATAATTTCCATTGGATGCTGTAAGCTGGACGTTGTATTTAATACACTGTGTGCGAGGAGAATATATCGGTCAAAAAGTTCATGGTCTCAATTTTTTTTTCTTTTCTTTTCTTTTCTTTTCTTTTATTTTTCAACGTGTGCTTTTATTTTTGTTTTTCTCAGTGGATTTTTAACGAAAAGAAAAGAAAGAATAAATGAAAAAAAAAAAAACTTAAAAGCAATAATGGAAAAAATATAAATAAACATATTTTTTTTATTTCATATTTCTTTTTAACAACATTCTATTTCTCCATTCTCTACATCATGTCGTCAATAAAAATGTAATAACTGATAAAATTATTAATTTTTTTTATTTATCTTGTAACCTAATGGTCAATAATTGAAAATATTATTTTGCCATATAAAAAAAAGGTTAAACAAGCAGACAAGTGATTATAAAATAGTGACTTTTCAGCTTTATTTCTATCAAGTAATAAATTTTCTTTTAATAACAATTTTATTAATATTATTAATTAATTTTATTAACAAAAATTCTAAAATGAAAAAAAAAAAGACAAATAAATTTCATGAATATCGTGGACAATTATTATAAAATATTTTAAAACCTTTCGTTTCATTAAAACAAAACAAAAAAAAAATTAAATTAAATTCGCTCTTGTAAAAATTTTAATTAACGATCCAAAAATTAAATATTTAAAACCAAAAAAATTAAAGAATATTTCTGGCGGTATCTTCCTTTCATTTATAAACACATTTATAGTTATAAACATACGTACAACAGGTCCTCAGGGTGTTTTTTTTTTTTTTTGAAATAAATATAAATAAGAATCATGCATCGCTTATATGATTAACATCGCTAAAGAAATTACAACAAATTTTATTTTTTCTTTCTTTCTTTCATTTTTGCGTATATAAAAATTCGTTCTCAATGCAAATTTTCTTGGCTGATTTTTTCTTTTTTTTTTCTTTTTGTTCTTTTATTATTGTTATTTTTAAGTTACTAAAAAAAAAAAAAACTCAATGTGTAATGAGATGTCCCACTTTTCATAAGAAATTTATTTATTTTTTAATCAATGTTGCTCATGTGACGGTTTGAGTATTAAAATTGAATTAAAAAAAAAATGACCGATTATAAATATAAATAAAAATTCAAATAAATGTTTTTATCAATAAAAAATTAATTATTTTTATGATAATAATAATAATAATAATAATAATAATTTCTTTTAATTGTAGCAAGAAAAAAAAATGCACTTGTTTTGCTGCAATTTTTGTTTTTACAAATACGTACAGAATGAGTACTAAATAGCATATGTCATGTTAGAAAAAGTTAATTATTATTTAAATAAGAACTAATGATTATGTGATTAAAGCACTGTAAACAATGAATACACGGTTATTCGACATATGGGTCAAACAGACAGCACTGCAATTTATTATTTATATTATTAACCAATAATAAACCACAAAACCAATAACCCAGTACAAATCAATTATGCATTTATTTGCAAAAAAAAAAGAAAGAAAGAAAGAAAAAACTACGTTATCCACTTAAAACATGATTTCTCTATTAAATTCCATAAAACACCTTGTAATTTATTGGAAAGAAAAAAATAAAAACAGAATTAATTACTTTAAACTACTGTATAGTGTTAGAATTAACAAACAAAAAAAAAAATTAAATTATGCCAGTGTTAATTAATAATTAAATATAAAGAAAATTACATCGAAAATTATTTATAATTAATAAAAATACACAAAAAAAACTTTGATACAACATTAATTAAATAATTAATGCTTGTTTAAAAAAATCCGTTTTATTTATTGAAAATTTTAATTATTTGCACTAATTATTTGATTATTATTAAAAAATTTTTCTTTTTTAATTAATTAGAAATATTTTTTTTTTTTCGTTGCTTAACAAATTTGGTGAAAATTACTGAAAAAAAAAAGAACAAAAACACATCAACGAATTTTGAAAACATAAGAAAAATTTGTGTAGCTATGATAACCGCATTTCTTTACAGAAGAAATAAAAAACACTTTTTTTCTGAACCATAACGGAAATTGATATGCTTTCATTTAATTAACTTAATTATGCTTTAAAAGTAAAGCAGTTTTTTTTTTTTTTTTTTGATTGACCGAAATAATTAGAAGATGATAATTTGATAGAAAAAAAAATATAAATATTCTTCTTCTTTTTTTATTTATTAATGATTTGTTGCAATTTAATTAAGTTAATTAAATAGAATTATGTATTTAAATTATATTTAATTCACACATTACATGCTTTAAGTTGATTTATTTTATTTTTTTCATATAAAAAATAATAAACTAGTTTTTATTTTTCTTGTATTATATTTTAATTATAATAATAATAATTTTAATAATAATAATTATTAATGGAATAATAGAAAACAATTATTTAACAAATATATAATTTGTTTTAGTTGTAACAGAAAATATTCTTAATAAAAAATTCTAATAGAAAAATTAAATTAAATAATTGTGAAAACAGTTTATATTAATCATTGTTAGTATTAATAAATAAATATTATATAAATGTGAATTTAACAGTTTTATCGCCACTTATATTAATTACTATATATTTATTTATTTTTATTCTTAATCTATTATTAACATTATTGATTTTTGACATAGTTTTTTTCTTTATGAGACAGTTAAAATTGTTTTTTATTATTTATATTATATGCACAGTAATAAGTAGTTAAGTATAATTTATAATACGCATAATGATTAAAAATTAAATTTGTTCTTTAATTATTCTGTTTATTACCTTCTATTTTTTAATATAAATTTTGTTATAAAACAATTACACTTGTGTTAATATTTAGATAAATTATTTATAACAAAAAAAAAAATTAAAAACAATATTATTATTAATCTTATGTCACAATAGACTTAAATTTTATTTTTAAAAAGAAAGACAGAAAAAAACTGTTAAAATGTATAAATAACTTCTGAGAAAGTATTTACTAATATTTTTCTTTCTTGTCTTTTTACATCATTTTAATTATCTTTTCTTATATATTTTTTTATTTATTCTTTTTTTTTTGTCTAAAAAACAACTTAAGTCTACTTTTTCTTTAATAAACAAAAATTAAATAATGATGTAAAATGGAAAGAAAAAAAACTAATTTATTAATGAAAAAGAAAAAATATTAAAAAAAAAACTATGTCAAAATTTTTTAACTGATTAAATTTATTCAAAATATGCGGTTTTTTTTTTAAATTTTTGAAAAAAAAAATACTAATAATTAGCTTAAATAGTTATAGAAATTAAAATAATTCTCTTAAGTCAATGACATATTTGAATTTTTTTTTTGTTGATGAATAATAAGCACATTTTTAACATTTCATCATTGAATGATAGAGAGTTTTTTTTCTTTTGATTTAAATCGTAATAGAAAACAATAAAAATTAAACTAAAAACAAAAACTGATAAAAATCTTTCATTGTGAAAATTATTATAAATAAATAATTCTATATAATTTTTTATTTAAAAATTACTAAATAAATACATAATCTAATTTACTTTACTGTACTTATGCTGTTTACATTGCATACAATGTGATTATGGACGATTTGTTAATGATAAATCAAATGCGTGAATGAGTACAGTAGTTTTAAATAATAAAACAATAAAAACATTTAAAGACATTACAGAGTTTCTAGAAAAATAAACAAATAAAGAAATAGCTTAACGAAAATTAACTGCAAATAGTAAAAATATTTATAATAATAATAATGTGTTACACATTTGAATAATTATTTATTTATGACTAAAATGTTTCCTAACTTTATGCTTCCATAAGTTTACTTATCAACATACAAATTTATTGATAAGAAAAACGGTTTTAATATGCGTTTTATATATAAGATTTGTTGGTAAATTGAATTTTTTTTTTGTTATTAACGTTGTGGCTAATAAACTTAAAAACTTAAACATTTGTTATTTAGAACGCATATGTTTAGCTCGCGATTATTGAATTCATTTTTATTTTGTCTTGTGGGAGGAATTAAACTAGTTTTAAAATTTTTATTTTTATTATAAATAAGCCTAACTTTAATTAAAATAAATTTAAATAATTGTTTTTTTTTTTTGGTTTCTTGATTTCGAAATGTATATTTTTTTTTTATTTATGATTATGCTGGAACGTGATACTTTTTATGTAACTATGATTTATTATCAAATAAACATTGTTTAAAGTTCTAACATGATGAGAAAAACACTGTCTAAATTATTGTCACATAAATAAAATAAATTTAATTATCGTAAAATTAACCAAAAAAAACATTTTAATTAATAATTTATTATTCTCTTTTCTTTTCTTTTTCTTCTTCTTTTAATTACAGGTTATTACCATTCAATATGAAGATCTCAATTGGTACATTGTTGGTGGTCTTAGTAGCAATTTTACAGGTTAGCAAAAATATAAAATAAATTAAATTAAAAACAAATGAGTATTTTTATAAAAATTTTCTTTTTAAAGAAGAAAAAAAATAAATAAATAAGAAAATAAAAAATCTTGTAGACTGCCTCGAGTCATTGAAATTCCATCGTCAAATAAATCGGGTCACTTTAACCTGCCTCTAGGTAAATAGGTCAAGCGTGAATCAAACTCGCATATACAATTTTGTTTTTGTTTTATTAAAACAACATCGATACTTAAATACATCAATACATTGAAATTGCAGAATCATAAAAGTAAGCATTCAAAGAAACATTAAATAAGAATAATAAACGAAAAGAAAAACAAAAAAAAATGTTTCTAGTGTGTTTAACTTTGTAAAAGCCGTCATCAGACGTTAAATCAATGCAATATACTTAATACGATACGGAAAAATAATAAACATTAATTTTCTTTTGTATGTGGCTGTACTAAATGAATAATCGAAGAATGCATTTAGTCTTATTTACTTACATTAATCAGCTAGATATTTTTTTACTATTTTTATTAAACCTACTGACTGCATTTTTTTTTTCGATTCTTACATTCATTCAGAGTTAAATAATATATACACAGCATATCTGTATAATGTTTAGTCAACATTAATATTAAGTCATTTTATATATATATTACTTCTGGTTAAATTATAAAATAAATATACATATACCGTGACTATGTTATATGCTGATATGCAGACAAAGGTGTGTCTGCCATAGTGAATGTATTTGGTGACATTTTTTAAGATGAAATTAATAAGAAATGAATTTAAAAAATTAAATAAAATAAACAAAATTTTCTTTAAAGATGTTGAATGAATGAAAACATAACACAACTGTAATATAATATTTAACCTGGTCTCTGATATTCATGAATTTTTATGTAAGAAAATTAAACAAGTTATTTTCGTTTCTTGTTATTTAAAGTGTATATAATGCACTGGTTACTCTTTCTTAAGGTTTAGTTATTATAATGTTAAGGAACATATTTTAAAAATTATTTCCCTATTCGTTTTTTTCCTCTAAAAGCAAGAACAAATATAAATAAAAAATTTCTTATTGACGAAAATTTTTGGAAAAATTTAAAAATGAAAAAGAATTACTTTTTTATCAATTAGAATAATAGTTTTACTCAAAGAAAATATAGTAAAACCACACCTGTTACACATCCGTTATATTAGATTAAAAAAACAAAACCACAAACAAGCAAAAAAAAAAGCAACGCACGTATATGAAACGCAAAATTATGTTACAAGAATAATCGGGTTTGCCGTCTGTGCAAATCTTTCGTTGACTAACATACAAATAAATAAAGAACTCGCCTACATTTATACTACCGCTTTAACAATAATGGTATTTTTATTTCATTTTTTTTTTAATGTCGGTCAAACGTATCTAGCAAAAATTAAAATAATAAAAGACTAAATAAAAACTATTAAAAAGAAACAGAATGGAGAAAGAATTAAAAAAAAAAACCGATTAATTTATTTTTTATATAAGAAATTGTTATTCTTATTGAAAAGTTACATAAAATATAGAGAAATAACGACATATCACCAGCATTGTTGACCGATTAATAGCAATTAACCAACACATGACACAGAAAAGTAGCGACACTAATTTCAATCCATGCGGATACACATCGGACCAAAAAAAAAAAAAAAAAAAACAAGCAAATAAAATATAAAACAAGCAATAAAAATAAAATAAAATAATAAATAAAAACTCATCATATTATAACAGAGCGAATATAATCAAATCAGTTATAGAAAATTTAATAATAATAAAAAAAAAAATTAAAACCATTACTGAAATATTACCATAAAAATGTGTAGACTTTGAATTTGATTAATTAATTAATACTTTATTATTTATTTTAATCAAAATATGAAGAAAAAATAATTCATCTAAATTAGTTAATTTTTGTATTTACTTATTTAATTCTATTTATATAAGAAAGTGATTTTTTGCTTGTTTTGTTAAACGGAAATTACTACAAATACAGTTGTGTATGAAATTTTACAAGAATCTATTCATATTCATATTCAAATAAGGGAACCGGTTCTAATCTATTCATTTTTCTTTTCTACAAAAAACTAAATTAATTAATATTTTAAATTTAATTTATAAACGTTTAAAGTTGAGTAGTGGTTGAATAAATAATTACTAAACGAAACAAAAAAAATTGATCTACTTTTTTATATTCATTACTTGTTACCGAGGTGTCACAAAATTTACATCTAGTATCTGGGTGTGGGAATTCAAATGCTAGAAATAAATTTATAACTAAGTCGCACGTAATATTACGTTAGGAGACATACATCTAAATTTGAATATTACGATTTTTTAAGTCATTTTATTGTATTTTTAGTTTTCATTTGCTGAAGATGTTGAAGTTGTAAAAGCAGTGTCAGTGGATACAAAAAACGATGACTCTGACCAAGTAGCACTTGAATCAGTTGATCAGGAAGGATCAGCAACGGCTAATTTCCCACATGTACCACAGCCAGGACCAGGCAGAAGTAAATTGTTTTATTTATTTTTTATTTTATAAACTTATTTATATTAAATATTTTAAAGATGCACCAAATCGTAACGCCATTGGATTAGGCCAGTCATTTGGACCACCATCACCATCGTCATTAGCTTATCATGGGCCACCACCCCCGTTGCCCCATCATTCGGGCAAACAAGATGTTGCTGCATCTGATAAACATTTTTCCTTGCATCAAGGTAATAATGAATTATGGTCAGCTCCAGTACCAGATATGCCAAAAATTATTTCTTTGGATGTAAAATGCGAAAAACATGGCATGAAAGTTTTTGTACAATTTGATAAACCGTTCTTTGGCATTGTATTCTCGAAGGGCCATTACAGTAATATTAACTGTGTCCATCTCCCAGCTGGTCTAGGACGGACATCAGCTACATTTGAAATCGCAATCCATGCTTGTGGAACAGCTGGAAATACTGAAAATGGTCTTTATGGCTATGGAACTGAATCAGGATCAGGAACATACTTTGAAAATATAATTGTTATTCAGTATGATCCACAAGTGCAAGAAGTATGGGATCAGGCCAGAAAATTACGTTGCACATGGCATGATCAGTATGAGAAGAGTGTTACTTTCCGTCCATTCCCAGTTGATATGCTAGATGTAGTACGTGCTGATTTTGCTGGCGATAATGTCGGTTGTTGGATGCAAATTCAAGTCGGTAAAGGACCATGGGCGTCTGAAGTATCTGGTTTAGTTAAAATTGGTCAAACTATGACAATGGTTTTAGCTATAAAGGATGACGATTCGAAATTCGATATGTTAGTACGCAATTGTATGGCTCATGACGGCAAACGCGCACCAATTCAACTTGTTGATCAACGCGGATGTGTTACTCGACCAAAGCTTATGTCTCGTTTCACAAAAATCAAAAACTTTGGAGCTAGTGCATCTGTTCTCTCATATGCACATTTCCAGGCATTTAAATTCCCCGATTCCATGGAAGTTCACTTCCAGTGTACGATACAAATTTGCCGTTATCAATGTCCAGATCAATGTTCTGATCCTCATTTGGATGTTCATCATTTATCAGCAGGACCTGAACTTCAACAATACGGACCTCCACCACCATCACATCCATTAGAATCATACATTCATGGTAATAGTCGTCGTGATGAACGTCGCGTCCGAAGAACTCGTGCAACTGATCCAGAAAAAGAAATCGGTTTAAATCGTGTTATTAAAGTGGTGTCATCCGGTGATTTAACATTTGCTATTGATGAACAATCAAACGCTACTCAAGCGACAATGGTATTCCCAGCACGTGAAGAAGGACTCATATGCATGACAACGCCAGGATTTGCTGCCACTTTAATAGTATTACTTGGCATTTTAATTGTTTCTTGTCTTGTATCTGCTTTTCTGTGTGTACGTCTACGACCATTCTCAATATCGGAGAAAGAAAGAGCTGTGGCATTTACCAACCCTCATTTGACAACAAATTGCTCAACACTACAAAAAACTGTTCCGCCCAAAAAACGATATTGCTTCTATTCATCATGAATAATTTTTAAAGAGTAAATTTTTACATTTTAAGGCATTTATTTCACCCATTCATTATTTTTTTATTTTTATCAATATAAATCTATTTAGTTTAATTAAAAAAAAAATTAACAATTAATTAAACATAGAGTAAAGATAAAGAAGTAGAAATAAAAAAAAAACAAGAGAAATTAAAACAAAATGAAAATTCGGTGAAAATATAGCAATTTCAGTACAATAAAAATTATTTTTAAACATAATTTCAAGACTGCCAATTTATATAAACGAAAAAAATGATTCAAATATACAAAATCCAAAAAATAAACATAATGCAGTTTGACGTATTATTTTTTAAATTATTTAATTAATAATAATTAAAAAAAAAAAACAATGTTGATTAGTCAACGTTACCGGGTAGATTATGCTTAATCATGATCATAATTATTTATTTAAAAAATAAAATGAAATAATAATTTTAATTTAAATGTTTGTAATAGAAGAGAAATTGAAAAAATTTAAAGAAAAAAAAAAAGATGAAAAACGGAATAATTATTAAGTGGTAAAGGTTTGGGTCGCCATATTATATCATTAGTATTTATTTATTTATTTATTTAATGAATTTTAAGTATAATTAAAAAGAAGAAAAAAACAATAAAATAAAAAATAAAATGAAAAATTAAATAATTTAATTTTATCAAATAACCAAATTAATTTTAATTTTAATTGTTTTGTTTAAAATCAATTTAATTCTAAATTTATTTATTTATTTATTTTATTTCTTTTTATTATTATTTTAGATTATTTATTTATATTTATTATTGTTTTTATTATAAGATATTAAAATTTTTTTGTATTTTTTTTTTTTAATGTAAAAAATCATTATGTGTTAAGATAAATAAAATAATTATTTTTTATAATTATATAAAAGTTTAATGGTGTATTTTTTTTTTTCTTCTATATTGTTTTTTAAACAAATAAATAGTAGGCATGTTTCTGTTATTTTCATTTGTTATTTTCTTTTCCACGTGTATTTGACGCTTAGTTTTTCTATAGACGTTATCGACTATCCTATTTTAACTGGATGCTAAGAATATTTATAAATAACATAAATAAGGTAATTTTAATTAAATTTTTTATTATTTTAATTTTAGATCAAATAAAAACTCTTTAAATAAATAATTTGATATATTTGTTTTTATATAAAAATGTGTTTTTTTTTCTCTTTATTTGTTTATGTTTATAAATACAATAATTATGATAAAATAATAATAATAATAATAATTGATATATAAAAAAATATTTATAAATAATAATTTAAAAAACAATTGTAATATTATTAAAGTTTGATTTAATGATTTATTTATTTTTCGTGATATTAATATTTAATAAATAAAATTTAATTAATGAAAAGCATATAACAACATAGTTTAATAAATAATGCTTTTAACGTTATTATTTGTGATTTGTTTGAAAGATTTTTGATTTTCCATTAGCTTTGGATAATATTTTTATAGTGGCTCAGCATAATTTGTTTATGCCACCCAAACAAATTGTACATTTCTAGTTTAATGTTCTTATGAAAGTGATTAAACAATTAATATATAAAAATCTGTTTATAATAACGAATTAATTGATTATAATTTTTCTTATTTAATATTAATATTTTGTTACAACATTATGCTATGTTTGCAGTCAAAGTATTTATCGATAATATAAATTATGTTGTTTTTGTGCGTGTTACTATTTAATTACCTAAATAAAGAAATTATATAATTGATAAACGATGAACTTTACTGTAAATATATAATTAAATGTTTAACAAAATTAAAAAAAACGTATAAATCATTAAAACAAACAGATTTCTTAATTATATTATTTTTTCAATTTTTTTTTTCTTATAAACGTAAACTTAATTTTATTTGATAACAATATAAATAATATTAATAAATTAATGAATAAAGTGTTATTTAATAATTTGTTTATTTTTTAATAATATTTTACGTTTAATTTGTTTGATTTACAAAAAAATAAAAAAATAAAGGTGAATAAATAAATTAAATGTGATAAAATAATTAAAAACTTATAAACTAATTAATAATTGATTTTTTTTCCGTTTAAAAATTAATTGTTTAATTAATTAATGAAAGGTAATTATTTATTTTATTTTTTTCTTATTTAAAAAGCAATTTTGATCGATATTGAATAGCATTTAAGTAAATATTACTTAATTAATGTTATTCAATATGATAATGCTTTGATGGTTTTTTTTTTCTTTAATTTATAACACTTTTAAGGCTGATTTTTTTTAAATAATTATTTTAATTTTTTTTTTGCCTTTGTTCAAAGTTTTAATGAATGAAAAATTATTTAAAAATAATTCTTATTTATAATTGATTTTATTTTTATTGTTTTTATTGTTAAAAGAATTTTAAAAAAAATATTTATACATATATTTAATTTTTTTTTAAATTCTTTTTCACAATAATTATAATTTTTTTTTTTTTATAACAATAAATTTCTTCTTCTTTCTTTTATAAATAAAATTATTGCAAATTTGCCCGATTTTTATTTGTATTCACGCTTTTTTTTCTAATTGTTCCTCATTCGTTTATATATTTTTCTTACTGTTTTAACTGTTGATGGTATGTTTTCAAAATGTTTTTATTTTGTTATGCTTTTACAATATGTAACATATGTTATGTGTTTATATATAAAAAGAAAAGAAAACATACAATGATAAGGAATTAAAAGCGTTTTTTTTTAATTAAATATCGGTATATTGAGGTTTATTTTTTATCATATTCGATTCTGATAAATTACTGCGTTGGTTCTAAATGATGATTATTAGCGGCTGCGGCTGCTGCTGCTTGTCGCATACGGAATAATCTTAATGTCATCCAGGATGCAATTGTATTATAGCCCATATTGGAAGCATTTGGATTTTGTGTTTGATGGGCAAGGGTTTCTTTTTGTAATTGATAACGGTAAAGCAGAGAACCAGCGACTAGTGCTGATACAATAGCCGCTGATGTGACAAGAATAAAAAGAACACTAAAGCCTGGTACTGGCATACATATTCCATAAACTACTTCTTCAGTAATTTTACCCTGGAATACAGTCACAGATTCTTGTTTTGTGTCGGGACTAAATGCTAAATCAGCTTCAGATATAACTTCATAGATTCCGCTGACACCAACATCAGCACTACGTACCTTCCTATCAGATATTTTAATCGATCGTCGTCGTCGTTTTGGTTTTGTACTATCAGTATCTGTTTTTGAATCATCTTCATCTCGTATATAAACTGGACTTATATTATCTTCATCTAAATTTAGTGATCGTGGTCCTGCTACAGCCGGTTCTCCTAATCTATTTTGTGCTTCGAAATATCTTGGACCATGTGGGAATTTCTCGTCAACTTTTTTTAAGTGATCAAATGGTTTTTTAAGCATTTCCGGTGTCATTGGCTCATCTTTTAAGAATAGAGATTCAGGCTCCGCTGAATGTGATTGATCATGACCTTCCAAAGGATCAGGTGTTTGTAACTGTTTTAATGCTCCAAATCCACCAATGGCTGCCATATCATTACCATTATGAATAATATCATCATAAAAAACGTCTTGATCGCCTTCAAAGCTTTCTTCTTCTTCGTGTGTCACATCATGCAGACGATTCATATCGTCAGGTTTCTCATGACTAGCACTATTAACTAACGTGTCTTTGCGTTCATGCACATTACCTGAAATTTGGCAATGATCCAAACAGCCATGTCTACAAATTTCTACTTTGCATTTTATGTGTACGCTTAGTGCATCGGGAAACTTAAATGCGTGGAAGAAAGCGTACGTAATAACAGACGCTCTTTCATCTGGAGCACGTGCCTTTAAGAAACGTGATATCATTTTAGGACGTAACACACAACCATACTCATCAGACAGTTTAATAACATGCCCGGCCCCGTCTGAAGCTACACAAGATTTTACACGCATATCAAATTCACCTAATAACAAACAAATAGAAAAACAATAAAGAAAAGAAATTTTTATTTATTCAGTTCACACCTTAATAATTTAATTATATGTATGAAATGCGGTAAATTTATATCCAATAATGTGTTTAAAAAAAAACAGTAGAAAATATTTGAATTTAATTTATTGTATTGTAAATGATTTAAATTTACCTCGGTAGTCATTAATAGCAACAACAAGTGTTAATGTTGAGCCAAGTGGAACAATACCGCTTACTGGTGGTGCCCATGGCCCTTTTCCGTGTTGTATTTCCATCCAACAATCAACATTATCACCTGACATAAAAGAATTTTAAATATAAATAATTTTTTTTTATTATTTTTATTCACTAAAACAATTATGTAATAAAAAAACAAATACCTCTAAAATCAAGTTGAATAACATCAAGATCAGCTATGACCATTGGTGGTTTTGATGCGGTCTTCTCATAATCATTAAACCACTCGCATCTAAGTCGTTTTGCTTCGTCCCAAACCTCTAACAGATCTTTATCATATTGGACAACCACCTGTTTTTTTTTTTCAATTTTAATTTTAATTTTTTTTTTAGCACAATAAAATTAATTAATTAATTTTTATACAATGTATGATTTTTTTTTATGTAACAGCAAAACTCAAAAATGCTGTATAAGATAAGAAAGAAGAAAAAATACGAATAACAAGAAAACTATATATATTTACCGTATTTTCATAGAATTGACCATTCAAATCCGGTTTAGTACCACATCGCGCATACGCTATCCTAAACGAGAAGAATTTCTTTCCAGTTGATGGCTTAACATAAACACAACGAGGATCACTATGTTGTCCTATTAATAAAATATGTTTTATTATCATTTTAATTAAATTAATTATTATTATAATTTTTTTTTAAGTAAATAATTACCTTTTGAACTAACAATTCCTTCAAATGGATGTGAAAATGATAGATGAACATCCATATGATCTTTACCACACATTACTTCTAATGAATTTATTATTGGCATACCGTCTGGTCGATCGAGTGGCCATATATCATTTGCGCCCAGTACAACCACTGAGCTTAACTGAAAAGTTGTTAAAAAAAAAATTATAAATTAATTAAAAAAAATAAAATAAAATTTATATGTTTTTAGTTGATGTAAAAATTAAGTTAAGTCATGTCATGTTAAGTCACGTTAAGCCAACATTAAAAAATTATTATTTATTTATTAATAATTTTATTTCCTCTTCTTTGATTTTAATTTTGTTTATGTTTTTCTGTATTTTTTTTTCTTTCTTATTATTATTAAAAAAGATATAATCAGGTTTTTACTCTACATAAATGCGTAACAATTGAACAAGTAACGTTTTAATTATTATGGTCAGCTTATTAGCCAAGGTATCAATCTAGTTTAATGTAGCTATTTTTCTTTTTTTTCTTTTTTGCTGGCTTACACAAGTATTTTTTATTACGTTTTGCAAGATTTATCTTCACAAATAAACCTTCGATTTTTTTATAGAGTTAATTTGATGATTTATGCTTGGATTTTTTTTTTCGATGATTTATTTTCTTCTCGTTTAATTAGAATAATTTATTTGATTTCATCTGAAGCTGAAATTTTTTTTTTTAAATTTAATTATTTAAGGATATTATAATTTTAAGTGTCTAGTTTTTATTGTAAAAAAATTTCTTAATAAGTTTGTTGCTATTTTTTTATTAAAAAACAGATTGAAAAAAGTTTAATCGAATATTACCCGTTAAATTAAATGATGGCAAACATATAAAAGAAAATTTAAAAAAAAAATGTATATATATAAAGTACAGTAGTGATTCGCATATGTTTATTTTTATTTCTTTTGTTTCTTAATGCTTTTATTATAAACTAGCTGGTATTGCCCGGCTTCGCACGGCGGTAAAATAAAGTTTTGAATATAATGAAACCCCGTTTATGCTAATTTTTAAAGTCCCGACAATATTTAGTTTTTATATTTATTTAAAACCTCCGATTTGCCTTTTCCCATTAAAAATAAACATAAAGTAATAAATTCCATAGCCTGTTGATGTATTGTTAATGCAATTCAAAATTCTATTTCAGGGATGAAAATAAAGTTTTTATCAGAGAGCCTATATTTTGTTTTACGTATATGTTCACTTTCTAAAGAGCCTATTTTTAAAAAATCAAAGCATTTATAACAATTAATAGAAGATTATTTTTCTCTAGTTTTTACGTGCATGCGTACCTGAACCAAACAAAAACTACCTATTGTAAAATTCAGCTGCATTTCTCTTTACAGTTTAAAAAACAATTAAAAATAATTAGCAACAAAACAAATTTTGTTTTTGTTTTGTAGTTTCTGCAGGTATATCGGTAGCCCGCAATAAAATTTTGTTAAACATCTCAAATCGGAAAAAACGCCGTCGTTTTGTTGTCTAAAATCAAAATTAATTTACCAGTATAACGATTTCTTTTAAATATCTAGAGTAATTAAAAAAGGTATAAAAAAATTAATAATTTAATTTTTACGGTTTCATTGTTTAAGCAAATTGAACTTGCCGTAATAATTTTTAAATAACCTTTTAAAACATAACATAAATATTTTCAGGACAATAACATTTTCTTGTATTTATAATTTGACAAATATTTCAAATAATTTGAATGATTGATCCTCCTTTTTTTAAATTATTTATTTAATTTGCAAAATACAATTAAGGATTTATATGATTCAAAAGCATATTTAACATTTTTAACAGTTGTATTTTAAATTTTTAACAGTTGTATTTTAAATTAAGCGCTTTTATTTTTCTAGTAAACAAATCTTTGCTAAACAATTCATATACTCAATCCATTTCAATTTTTTAATAGTACTTTTTCAAAAAAGAAAAGAGAGGGAGTGAGTTGTCATTATTATTTACATATAATCTAGTTTAGTTTCTTCCCACTCTACCTAAAAAGTATCAATTTTTTCCCTTATGCAAATAGTGCCAACATAATAATACACATATAGTTTTTTTCGCAGTTCAATTCATTTTAAAAAATTGTTACTTAGTTAAAACGTTAGTATTTATTTAATAATTTAGTTTTGTTAGTGGTAAAAAGAATAGTGTTGTTAGTTTCAAAAAATTATTTTTATTATTTTTTTGTTAAAATTGTTTTATTAAATAGAAATTGTAACTAATTTTAAAAGTGTAATTATTAAATAATATTCATTCATATGAATCATTCAAACAAAGAGAATTTCTAGTGATAGGTATGTATGTATATGTGTTATTGTATTTTTGTTAAAAAACGTAATAAATTTTTAATTTTAGGATCTGCTATAATAAAATGGCGTTACATAAAAGGTATTTCAATAGTACATTTTCAAAATAGAAAAGGAGAATAGAGAATAGAGAGTGAGTTGGAATTATTATAATATAGTTTAGTTTCTTCTCCCTCTACCTAAATAGTGTCAATTTTTTCCGCTTCTACAAAAATTTTTCCACCTCTACAAAATGTTACAGAAACACACGAAAAAATCGGACTTTACTTTATATATTAGATATTTCTATGTTTATATTTTTATTTATTTATAGGAGAGAAATAAAAACAAAACAAAAAATTATTTAAAATCCGTTAGCTATTATCAATAAGAGCAATAAATAGCACGAGGCATTTAAACTTAGAAAAAAAAAACAATATATATTTTAGAAAATCGACTAAAGTAATATTAAACTTAGAAAAAAAAAACAATATATATTTTAGAAAATCGACTAAAGTAATATTAAACTTAAATTAACTAAATTAAAGTAAATTAAAGTAAATTAAAGTAAATTAAAGTAAAGTAAAGTAAAGTAAAGTAAAGTAAAGTAAAGTAAAGTAAAGTAAAGTAAAGTAAAGTAAAGTAAAGTAAAGTAAAGTAAAGTAAAGTAAAGTAAAGTAAAGTAAAGTAAAGTAAAGTAAAGTAAAGTAAAGTAAAGTAAAGTAAAGTAAAGTAAAGTAAAGTAAAGTAAAGTAAAGTAAAGTAAAGTAAAGTAAAGTAAAGTAAAGTAAAGTAAAGTAAAGTAAAGTAAAGTAAAGTAAAGTAAAGTAAAGTAAAGTAAAGTAAAGTAAAGTAAAGTAAAGTAAAGTAAAGTAAAGTAAAGTAAAGTAAAGTAAAGTAAAGTAAAGTAAAGTAAAGTAAAGTAAAGTAAAGTAAAGTAAAGTAAAGTAAAGTAAAGTAAAGTAAAGTAAAGTAAAGTAAAGTAAAGTAAAGTAAAGTAAAGTAAAGTAAAGTAAAGTAAAGTAAAGTAAAGTAAGGTAAAGTAAAGTAAAGTAAAGTAAAGTAAAGTAAAGTAAAGTAAAGTAAAGTAAAGTAAAGTAAAGTAAAGTAAAGTAAAGTAAAGTAAAGTAAATTAAATTAAGGAAAGAGAAACATATAAGAATCATAATACAATAAATTAAGACGACGATGTGCACTATATATGATAAATTAATAATAATATTGAAAAAACAATAAATTAAAGTGAATAAATAAAACAAAACAATAACAATGATGATGAAGAGAAAAAAAAAATTACAATTATTATCATAATTATTATGAAACATATTTTTGTTATTATTATTATTATTATTAAATCGATTGCGTGGCAATAAAAATAAAAACATAAAATTGATATTAATTAAAAGCACAGTTTCTAAATAAATAAATATATAAGAAAAGAAATGTAAAAACAAAAAATTTAGTGAAATCACTCAAACGTATTGTTTTTCTTTAATAATTCTTTCTGTTCTTTGATATCAAAAAAAAATGTAGATATGCTGTTTTAATGCTAGTAATCAAATGTTTTCACTAAATGATTAATATAATTTCTAACTTATTGTATTATTAGTTAACCTAGAACTTTTTAATTATTATTTATTTATTTCTTTTAGTCTGGTTTTTTCTTTACTTTTTTTTTTTTTGTTTTGTTTATTTATTTTTTGATTTTAATTAATAATAAAATGTGTTATAATTAGCAATTAAACATAATAAGGGTGATGCATTACTTTGTATTGCATGATTTATATACAATTTAATAATACTAATTTCAATATTATTTCTTATTTTCTTTAATTAACGGATTATGGTTACACTTTTGTAATTTTTACATATTATGTATTTGTTATTAAAATTATTATTTTAAAGAAAATAGAACTTTAATTAGATTAATTGTTATTATTATTTATGTGAATTGTGTTGATTTTTTTTTAATAATTTCTTTTTAGTTTATTGAGTATTTATATTGTATTGAAGTTGAGGTTTTTTTTTCATTCAAACTTTATCGTTTCAAATATGCTAGTTTTTTATGATTTCTAAATCATGCTTTCGTTTTAATGATTAAAATCAGAAAAACCTTTTTTTTTTGGTTTTTTTTTTTTAAATAATCTTAACTATTTCAATTATCTTTATTAATAATGTTTTAGCCTTTTTTTTCAATTATTTATAATAATAATAATCAAATATCTAACATCTTAATCATTTTTAATTATTTCATTGCATTCTTTAATTGATTTTGATTAAAATATTTATATTTATCTTATAAATTAATTAATTAAATGATTTTATGAAATTTAAATATAGAATTGTAATATGAGAAACTAATAAATATTGTTTTTTTTTCCAGTAAATATACAGCATGGTATTAAATTAATTAATATTAATGGTTATAATAAAAACCAAATAAATAGTTAACATTACACATACAAATTGTATAATATATTTATTAAAAAATAAAATTAAAATGTATTAACGATTGTTGTTTTCGTGAATTTTCAACATAAAATTTTGATATAAAATTAAATTACTGAATGAATTTTTTGATGGTTTTATACTAGACTTGATTATTCTTTTTTTAAGTAATAATAATATCTGTGGCATACTTTGTGTTAACTTGACTACTTAACACTATAATACAACTAGTTTTATTAAGTTATTTATTAATAAAAAATAATAATAAAACACTGCTATGTTATTGTATATGATTATTAAATTATTAGTTCATGATTAAGCATGAAATCATAGCAATAACAATACAAAATTTGTGTACATAATTTAGTCTATTTTACTTTTTATAAGAGTAACATATAAATTTATTTCATAAATAAGAAATTAACATAAAAAATAAATAATTGATACTTACGGTTATTTGTAGGAGAATGATTGAAACAATGGTAAGGTCCCACAGACGCGTAGGACCCTTTAAACAGCTCCACATTTTGGAAGCTTTATTATATTTATTATCTGAAAATAGAATAAAGAATGCACGAAAATAATTAAAATTTATATTTAATTGACTTAATTTTTCATTTTTAATTAAATAAAGTTTAAAGAAATAAAACTAGCGGTTTTACACGGCTACTTAGATAATAAAAAAAAGAAAAAGAAAATTAATTCTCTTTTATTTAACATTAACTAACCGTATAATTATTTTTTCGGTTTTTTAAATTTTTCTTTCTGTTTTGCTATCTTTTTTAATTTAATTTTTTTTTGCAACGGATCACTAAAATTATACAAATATCTCAATTTATTTATTAGTTTTATTATTGTTAATAATTTTTTTTTTTTGTTTAAATTGCATTTAAAATTGGGACATGAATGAAAATGAACAGTTTTTTCTTCATTATTTTATTATTGGTTGCTGTTGTTGGCAGCAGGTTGTTTTCTTTTTAATTTCTTTTCATCATTTTTTTTTGTATGTTAACTTTAGCAAGCGGTTTATTGAAACATTTTGTTTAGATTTTAATTTTAATAAAAAGATAAAAATCGAGTTTAAAGTGTTGAATAATGTAATCTTGATTGAGCATTTTTATTTTATTGATGAACTGTTCCTTGAACATAATATATTTTTTGATTTATCTATTTAATTACATTCAATATAAATAAATGATTAATAAACGGTTAATATTTAACAGTTTAGGAATGAACATCAGATAATAGGATATTGATAACCGGTGTACAAGTGCCATATTGAATCTTGTTTATCATCGCTATCATGCGGAATAGGAAAAATAAAAATCGTATTAAGTGAAAAATTATTATTTATTATTGTAGTTTTTATTAAAGCAAAAAAGAATGAAAAATCAGCAAGATTAAAGATTAAATGATAATTCCTCTCTATACACTTCAATAAAACTTCCGTCAGTTTTAACATTTTAAATGTATTAATACTTGATGAAAGTCCAATTAAATTCGTATTTGTTTTCTTTGTTTTTCTAATTATTTTATTTAATTAATTTCCGATTATTAAAATTGTTTTTCGCAATATTTTCTAGATATAAATTATTATGTTTTTTATGCTTTTTCCAATGTAATAAATTGTTACGATCTGTCATAGATATTGTAGAAATAATATAATCTTTTATTGCATTTAATGATTATAATTGATTGTAACCGTCAAAAAAAAAACTTTTTTTTTTTTTTGGTATGCAATAATAGTTAAGTGACTTTAAATATAGAAAAGTAAAGTAGTATTAAAAACAGCTTATTTAAAATCGATTATTTTAATCTTATTGATTAATTACGTTACGGATAATTAAGCTTTGCGTCACGGTTAGTTTAATTAAATCAAGTTAAAGTCTTGTTAACTATAGTTAAGCTTAGTTAAGTCCTGTGTATAATAAGTAAAAGTATAGCAAATTAGTGAGAGAGAAAAAAAAGAGCAAACTTAATGACTCAAAGTTAAAACTTAATGAATTTTTTAAACATAAATAATAAATTATTTTTTTTTTATTAAATATAGTAAAATTTGTAAAGAATTTCTAATAATAATATAAATTTTTTCGTTTTAAATATTCAACACAGGTAACGGATAAAATATTTTAATTTAAATACATTTTTCTGATGATTATTTATTTTTTTTTTTTTTTTTTGTTTTATTTATAAATGTTTTTGGTGGTTTTTTTTTTTTTTTTTGGTAAAATATGTCAGTATGTTAATGGAAGATTTAGTTGTTGTTTCTATAATTTGTAGATTTAACCATTTTATATCTATTTTATTTTTTATTCATTCTAGAATAATAGTTTGATAGTGATAATAAAATAACGTTGCCGAAAAAAAATTAATAAAATCAAAATTGAATAAGAAAAAAGAACTAGAAAAACAAATACATAAATTATTAACATTTATTAATAATGCAGAATAAAAAATCGAAGAGAAAATACAGTTTATATAGAAAATTTTCTGTAAAATAAATGCTTAACAAATATATTATCACAAATTATATAGTAAAATTAAAAAATAGTTCTTTATCGTTTATTTCGTTTTGCATGTTATGAATAGTGAAAAAAGAAAACATTTGATACATAATGTTATGTTTTGTTTATATGGTAAAAAAGATGATGATAAAACAAAACATTTGCATTTATCAATCATAAACATTGTTAGTAAAACCGTAGACTAACTGTTTGTATGTCAGCAACATTAATATAACTAGCAAAAATACAACTATACATAAATGCATTTAAATAAATAACTAAAATTATATAAGAAGGAAAAAGCAAAAATTATTTATTTCTTATTAAGTATTTTAAGCTTTTTATTATTATTTTTCTTTATAAATTCCTTTCAAAAATATTTAGTTTTATTTTTCTTATTATTATTATTAGTCTTGAAAATTTATTTATTATTTCTTGAAATATTTTCTATAGAAAAAAGCAACATTTATGATTAAAAAATAATTAAATACACGAAAAATATATAAAGAGAGAGAGAAGAACTAAAAGAAATAATAATAATAAACTTGTTTATTCTAAAGTAAAATTAAGTTCAGTAATGAAATGACACCAAGTTAATTAAAAAGAAATGAAAAAATATTCTTAATTGATTTTTTTTTCTTTTAATTTATTTAACACAAAATGCGCTAATATTATTCTTATTTAATAATAACTTGTCAACAGCACACAAAATTATTTATGAATAAAAATAAACAAAAAATAAGAATGTTAAACTTTTCTTGTGATAAAAGATTACAAATGAAATTATTTGTGTCACTGAAATGAATTTTGTTTAACATTTTTTATGTGGTAAATTCCATTAGAAATGACGCATTTAATGATGTTTATTTTTTTTTTTCTTTTATCTACTTGTTATTTTTCATTAGTTTTTTCTTTTATTTTTATGGTATTAATGGTATGTTTTTGTTATTTGGAAAACAGTTAAAAGTAAAATATACATAATATTGTTTGTGGTATTTATTCTAGCATTTCTTATTGTATTTATTTTTATATATTTACGTGCCTATGATTAATATTAATTAATATTACTTAAGGTAATAAGTTTGTTTATTTTCACTTAAGTTTAAGTCGAATATATATTTTACAACATATGGCTAATTTATGTTAAGTCAAGTTAATTTTCTATTTTTATTTTTCATAATATTATCAATGAGCATAATTTTTTTTTTGTTTTTCAATTTTTATCTTTATGATTGATTGTTGAAAGGTATTTTAAATTATTTTCTATTAATTTTACTGTGCTCTTAATTTATAATGCTAATCTAGCACATTTTTAAATACTTTTTCTCATATTACTATGTAATAAATTTTATTTTTATTAACGCACATTTCTTGTATTATTTAAAATTTAAAATAATTATAATTTTATTTTAAATTCTGTATTAAGTAATAAAAATTATTTTTTATTTTAATTAATTAATAATGATAATAATATTATTTAAGAAAAATGTGAAATAAATTTCAGAATAGAATATAAGACAAATAAAGTCATTAAAATAAACATTAACAAAAGCATTAAATTAATAATAATATTATTAAAATTCAATAAGAAAAGATGTCATTAAATGAATATTAGTTTGTTTTTGTTTTTAATTAATTATGTATATAAGAAAAAAAAGCGCATAACTAGTAGTTCTATGTGGCAAATGCAATGTTTTTTAATAATAATAATTATTATTATTATTATTTTAATTTTATTAAGCATTTTAATATATATTTTTTTTCCTTTTTCTTTATTGCATCAAACAGATAAATAAATAAGTATGTATATATATAAATATTATTGACTTAAGAAGTACAGTTGCAACTAAAATTCTTCACTTAAATACAGCAACAATAAATGTACATCATTCATTTATGATGAAGTTGCATGGTTGATGATGACGATCATGTTAAAAAAAAAAATAAATTTATAAATACACATTATACAGACACACACACAAACACAACATAAAACAACGGATTTTATTAAAAAAATAAATAATAAAACTATATATAATAATGATTATGATTGCATTAATATTAAGTAACTTAAATTTTAACATTAAATCAAGCAAAAATGGTAACATTATAATGTACTACTGTTGATGACATAAAATCAGACCAGTTTACTAACCATATATTTCCTTCTTAGTAAATAAATTATTTATTTATTTTTTTATACTTTATTTTGTTTTGTTTTTAGTATAATAAATAATAATTAAAAAAGAAAGAAAAATGAAAAAATTATAATAAATAAATTTAATTGCGTGTAAAATATAATAAATAAATTAAATAAAATAAATACAACAAAATTGTTTGATTGTTGCATTTAAGAATTAATTTAATTTCAACAGAATTTTACAATTGTTGTTTAAAGTTAAATAATTACAAATGAAATAAAATAATAAAAAAAAATTTAACAATACAATTGTGAGAAAACTCATCACCCTATAAATATATCTAGTAAAACACTTTTCTAAATGTTTTTTATTCTTATTGTAGCTGCTGGTGTTTTTTTGTTCTTTTTCTTTAATTGTTTATTATGCGAACTTAATATTCTATATCTGATATTCGCATCTTTATGTGTAAAATGTAAATTATTTATTTTTCTACACAAAGTCACCTAAATTTAATTGAATTCAGTGTTATTTTATATTTATTTTTTTGTCTATTTAATTTTATAAATATTTATAATGTTTTTAATAAGAATTTAGAAATTATTTATTTATTCTTTATATTTTTATTACCTTCATGAGGAAAATACATAATCACATGTTAATAGATTAAATTTCTATGATTGTTTAAATTTATTATTACTACTTGTGACAATCGAATTATGTCGAATATTTAAAATTGTGTTAATGATTTTTTGTGTATTTATTTAATAATTTTTCTTCTTTCCATAATAAACTTTTTATTCTTCTTATTTATTATTCTATAGATTGTTACTCATAACTGCTTATAATTATTAAAGTTAAGCATTATGTTGAGAGAAAATTGATATATATATATATATTTTTAAAGGTTTTGCTTTTATTCATTGTGAAAATACAATTGAATTTTTTTGTAATTATTTTTTATTATTATAATTTTTTCTCTTTTAATTATTTATTTGTTATTCTTGGTAATTTTTTTAGTAATTATTTTTCTTATTTGTTCCCATCATAAATATGACTTAGTTTAATATATAATTATTATTATTATTTTCCTTATTATTAATTGTACTATAAGCAAAATTTTGTATTTATTTCTAATCAATTTATTTTCTGTTTACAAACTTAAAGATCTTTTCTTATTTTATTTTTTTTTTAGTTAAGAACACTTGATTACTGTTGATAATATGAAGAATTTATAATTTTACAGTTTGTTTAAAAAGAGTAGAAAAATAATACAGAAATAATAATAATAATAATAATAATAATATTGATGGAATGAATCACATATATATTCACTGTTAAAGAATGCAAAAGAAAAAATGTCATCTCCTTAGGGCAATTAAATGTGGGGAAAGGTATTTTTTATTTCATTTGCTAAATAAATTGTACAAAGTATTTTTTAATATTGAGAGTAATTCGTGAAAATTTGATTTATATTGCAAAAAAAAAAAAAAAAATTAATTAAATACAGAAAAAAAAATGTTTAAATAATTAAATTCGATAGGAAAAGAAAAAAAAAACAATTAACTTATTAAGTGAAATTAAATTGTTGTTAAAAAACGGTAATATGGCAAAGCATTAATTAAATTTATGAAATATAATTCAAAATAAAAAACAGCAAACATGCATTATCTTCTTAATTTCTCTTAATTACATTCATAACATTATTAAAAATAACGATATATTAATAATTTAAATAAATACAAACATAGTTTATATATATATGTAAAAAGAAAATAATGAAAGAAAATTATATTAATAATTAAATAATTAAAGAAAAAATTATGTTAAAAACATATTTACTTTTATAATTAATAAACAAAAAAAAAATTCGCGTGCTAAATACATAATTAGAATTTTTTAATTTTTTCTTCTTGTTTATTTTCAATTAAAAAAATACATTAATTTGGTCACCAAATAAAAAATATAAAATAAAAGAATTTAAATAAATAAGAATAATAAGAATATTAATTATGATACGGTCATGATTGTCGATTTAGAACAAATATTAAGTCTATTAAACTCAATGAAAGTAAATAAATTTAAATAAATTGTTAATTAATTAATTAAAAGAAAATAAAAACAAAATTGTGCTTGTTTAAATATTAATAGAAAAGAGAAATAAATACTAAATATTAATTTTGCATTAAGTAATTTAGGTAACATAAGATTATTTTTTTTATTTTTATTTAGGCAAAACTACATTAGTTATTCATTTATGTTTATATGCCGTGGCGGTTAATGCACAATCAACGGTTCTTATTTTTCTGTTTTACATTATTATTTAATTTATGATTCTATGTTTTAAGTCTTATTATTTTTTTTCTTGTTGTGGATATTTAATCATATTTATGTTGTTTTTTTTGTTTTAATTAAATAGCGAAAATTATTATTTAAACGGAAAGGATGATTAAAAATGGTGGATGCTGATACATTTTATCCGGTAAAAAGCAATTAAGCTATAAATGACTTTGCAAAAAAAAGAACTCATTAAGTTAAGTATTTAGCATTTCTTATTGCTAACAAAAAATTATTTTATAAATTAAAATGCAAATAGGATGTCAATTTAAAAATAAAATCTCCTTAACAACGTTATCATTAAGAATTTCGCATAAAATTAAATTAACGTAAACTAACAATAAAAGAAATAATAGAAAAGAAATTATTTATATTTATACCAATATACCAATCTAATCATAAATACATATATTTCTAAAAAATAAAATTGACTGTTGATTGCGTTATATATATATATATATATTTAAGTAAAAAGAAAATATAAAATAAACGGTAAAGTCTATATAGCATAACCGTGTGATCATGACCATGACCATGTGTTGTATGCCATTCGCGTGTTATCTGTCAACATATATATATATAACAGACACATATATGTCTGATATACATATGTAATATTTGTTTGCTCATTTTATTTTTTTATTGTTCTCTATACACAATAAATAATAAATTATTTAACTCTATGTTAAGTAAGGTTGCGTTACATTTGTCTATCGGACACGTGTTATCTTTTTATTAAAAAAAATGTATATATTTAATTTACCTTAATTAAGGTTAAGAGCACGATTTTATTTAATACATTTATAATGATATATATACAAATTATTGTTACACCTCTATGTAACATATTTATATTATTTAATTAAAAAAAATATATATATATAAATATAAATAATTAATTTTCAATTGTATATTTACCAAAAATTTTCGTTATGTTTCCCTTTTTATAAATTATTTATCCTAAATTCCTGTTCTTCGTTTAAGCACAGCATATAAATTGCGACAAAAAAAAAACAATATTTATATATAAACAAACAACAATTTTTTATGTTTATCTTTCGGTTTTAATTTTTTGCAATAAAACAATTAATTAATAAATAATTAATTAAATTATGATCAAAAATTAAACTTCCGCGTTTAAACCAAAATATTGCATGGTTTTCTTGTGCGTAAAGTTTTTTTTGTTAATTTTTTCACTTGATGAGAAATTTTTTTCTGTATAAATTTGTAAAAAAAAAAAAAAATTAAATTAATATGTTTATTTATGGTATAATTAATTTTATGAAACTGTTTATAAATGTTGTGATTAAGCTCTTATTATATTAATTGATTAACATATCGGTTATGATAATGATTGCGGTTGTATTATGCCACCGGTATTGAATGGTATGCGGTTTTAAACGATACACTATTCATTTTTGGTTTTTTTTTCTTTCTTTCATATAAAATTATAAAAGAAATATTATGTTTAACGTAACTAATAGACAAGTATTTATAAAATAAATAAATCATAAGCTTATTTTCTAACACAATTTAGCGATGCTTAATTAAATGAATTAAATCAGTCATAGTGAATATGCACTGTAAAAGCTCTATTTCTCTCGCTTAAAAATTCACAACATTTTTTAACAGTGAAAAATATTTTATTTAACTAATTATGTTTTCTTTAATTAATCTTTTTTATTTTATGTTTTTTTTTTTTATATTTCTTTTGCCTTTTACTTTAAAACTTTATCAATTTTATTGACTCATTGTTACATTGCTAAAAACTTGTAAGCAATAAATATTATATTTAAAAATAATAATAATAATAATACAGAAAAATAAAACTGTTACAATTTTGCCATTGGTATTGGTTTCTTTCATTAAAATAAAGACAAAAAATAAAAACAACTTTTAATGATTTTTATTTTGTTATACTTGTTATGCTCTTTTTATTAAACTAATGACTTTGAATTTAGTTTTTCGTCGTTTTAAATTAAAAGCTTACATTGATTTAAATTTAAATAACTGTGACAAGTGAAATTTATTTTTATGTATTTCTGTACATAATTCTAACTTTTAATAATTTAATTTTATTTTTTCCCAAAGATTAATATAAATAATAAACACACAATTTAGAAAAAAATATAAAATTTAATTTTGCAAAAAAAAAAAATATGACATTTTCTTATTAAAATTAAATAATTATTTTATATAAAAAAAAAAACACACAACACGATTTTAATTAAATAATTAATTATCAAATTAAATTAAAAAAAAAAAATAAATAAAAACTATTAAAACACACAAAAAATAATTCAAATTTTATTGCAAATAAATTAACTCAGGATAAAACTTACAAATTAATAAACTTTTTTTCATTTAAATTGAATTTTCTTATTTTTAAATGATAAAAAAAAAATAATAAAAACAAAAAAATAAAAACTTTTTCCAAAACAAAATTAAATAAGTTTTCAAACACGTGTTTTTAGTACGAGTGTTAAAAATAAAATAGTTGGTTAAGGTGTAGACAAGATTGGTATTACCTGTTGCTGTTGGTTAAAGCACTAGCCTTTCTTTGATTACTTGTTCGTTTTATTTTTTTTCTTCCGTTGTTCTTCTGTTGGATTTTTCTTTTTTTTTAATATGTGTAGCTAGTGCGCGGTGCGTGCGTTCCATTCATTCCATGTATGTACGGTGGTTTTTCTTATTATTATTTATTTATTTTTTTGCTCTTGTTTACTGAATTCTCTATATCAATTTTTTTTTTGTATTTAATATTACGTATCGTAAGGTGTACCAAACGTATAATACATATAATAATCATAACAAATAATAAGAAAAAAAACAACAAAATACACAAAATCAAACTGTTGACTCGATTAAGGTGAGGCGCAGAGAGTATAAATGTAGTCGATGTGATAGTTTTATTTAAAAAGTTAATAATATAAAAAATAAATTATATAAACATTTCTTTTACGAAAATTTAATCCGATAAAATAAAAAACTGTTTTTTTTTTTATTTCATTTTTAAATATAAAATCGCATTCTCTTCTCTTAAAGAGCAACAATCGCAACAACTAAAACAAAAAAAAAGCATACAAGACACCATCAGCCAAACTTTTTCAAGTTCTTTAAACACATATAAAGTTTCGATAATAAATAAATTCCTTCATATATACATTGCACACATATTTCTGTTTAAAGTTTTTCTTTTTTATTATTTAAAGCAAAATTATTTTTTTCTCTTAAATCCCACCATTTTATTTCTTGTGTAGAGAAATGAAGAAAAAATAATAATAAGAAAAGAAATACATAATATAACGGTAAACGGTAGAGCTTTGTGATGACTTCAGAAGAAAATAAAATAAATAAATATATTTATACAAAAATTATGTTTTTTTTTTTTTTGTTAATATAAGAAAAAATATCAATGGCAATGCGAAGCAACAAACTTAAACTTGAAATGGTTTTTTTTTTTAAATTTTTGTTTACATATAATCGTGGCATTATGGCAAATATAATATAATATAATATTTATTTATTTATTTTTTAACAAGTGTACAATATATTTGTTTGTACAGACATTCTTTAATTTTACGATGTATCGTTGAAATGCTTTTTTTATGGATCATTAAATGGATTTAAGTTTTGTTTTTTGCACCATTTTAACCACAATTTTAAAGCTTTTTTTTAAAAAAAAAAAATAATAATTCGTTTCCGAAACGTTTTTATTTTTTTGTTTGTATTTAATTTTGGTTAACCAAAAAATATAATTGGGTTTAACATAAAGCATATTTATGTGTTATATTGTTAAACACAAAATAAGGACAAATTTATTATTAATTATAAAAATAATATTTCTTTAAAAATTTTAACCGTAACACCGTGGTTTTTCATTTAAATTATTAAACATAAAGCACACAAAGTCAATAGATTTGATCTCGTTTTATAAATTATAATAAATGAATAAAAGATGCAAATTATTATTGGGGTTATTTATATATTACGTTAGACTCTTTGTCTTTAGCATGTTAATTGAAAGCTAACCGGAAATTGTTCTGCATTTTAAAATGATGAATAAAAATTTATTATTATGGGTTATCCTGTAATTTTCTTATTACACGTAAAAACAATTGAAGTGAATTTATAATTTTATATTTAAAAGACTTAAAAATTTGTCTGTTTGTCTGTCTACCATATATGGAACAATTACAAAAAGAAAAAACCGAATATAATATGATGAGGTAAACTATATAAAGCATAAAATAAAAAATTATTTGCAGATGGTAGAAGAATATATATATACAGTTTACAATACAAAACGTAAGTAATACACAAGTTTATTAACCAGATTTATATAACTAATAATATGTTATTCATGTGTGTTATAAAATATCTAGAGTATATAATATTAATAGAGAAAATAAAATACTATATACTTTAGATATATATAAATTTAAAAAAAAATAAAAATATAGTAAAAATAGATAATACCGTTCTTCTTTATAATTAACATAATTAATATATATTTACTCGTGAATTAAATATTTTCTTTCAATTTTAATTCAATATAGAAATATATCTGATTGCCCACATTCAGGCAAATTATTGTATAACAATATAATATTAACACCTAAATGTTTTCTATTTATTTACTTAATAATTATTTATTAATTCTACTTATACGTTGGGTTGTGATTTTAATTATAATTTCAATTAATTAATTCTAATCTATATTGGATTTTGTTTTGTTTTATTACTCTTTAATATCGACAATAATATTGTAATTATATTGTGAAAATACTAATATAGCCATTTAAATGATAATTAATTAAAATAATATATTTTTAAAATTTAATACAGTATATAAATTATGAATTAAATATAATCTGTAACTATTTTCAATTAAATTTTTATTTAAAATAAATTTCATAAAGAAAAGAAAGTTATTAACAAAATTTATTTATTTTTTATTTTATGATAATGATGATGCTGTGGGTAGGTTTTGTTTTAATACAGAATTTTTTTATCATAAAAATAATTAATTATTTTAGAAAAATATATTATTACATAGTGATAAAATAAAAAATTACATAACAAATTTCAATTTCATAATAAAATACAAAAAAAGTTAAAATTCATTTTTTAATTGTAATTGTTTTGTAAATTTTATGACAAAGTCAAGATAATATTATTATATGATTTATTTAGTTTTAATTGAAGATTAAATTGTTTAATTATTTTAGTTCTTTGACGCAATTATTGTTGTTTATATTTACTATAATGACAAAGGGTTTTATGCAGTGCTGGATTTCATTAAGATGCAAATTAAAGCTTAGCATATTGTTTTGTTTCCTCGTTATTTGCTCATAGACGCTAGTTATTAGCATAAATTAGTGCAAACATTGTATATTATTATTAGTTTGTTTTCTTTATAATAACTATAAATCAATAAATACATGCTTAGTAAACATAGTAAAAAATATATAAAAAATCTCGTTGCATATTCCGTTAGTTAATACTTACTAAATCATATATTATGAGTATATTATCATTTTTTACGTAGTAAAGTTTTCAAACCGCAAACAGATTTATTAAGACCGCATAATATACTTACATTAATAATGCTATTAAAACATGATGACTCAATTTTAATAAAATATCTTTTAAAAATGAAAAAAAAAAACTGTTTTTAAATATTTCTTGGAACATGCGAAATAAAATTATTGCTTATTTTTATTTTACAGGTAAATCCCCCAATGTATTTGCATATTAATATATATGTATTGTAATTCAATAATAGATCAGCATAAATTAAATGACAATAACAAAAATTATTGCTTAAAGGTGAAAAACCATTTTTATATGAGATTAAAAGAAAAAAACACTATTTTGCATTTTCACTTTTTATAGTACACCTGTTTGAGTCATCAGTTTTACTTTTTAAAGCACTTAGATATTCCAAGTTAGTCACAAATACGGTACTTAACAATGTAATTAAATAAAACTACTAATAATTAATTAATTATTATTGCAAATTGTAATAAAATAAACAATAATATTTACTTAGAAAATATAGAGGAAAAACCTTTTTAAAGAAATGACAATACAAATAAATAAAGAAAAACGTTTAACGATAAATTTATTTTAACAATTTATATATTTTTAAATAATATACATATATATATATACATATTTATTTTATTATTAATATTAAAATTTTATAACACTTATTTTTAAAATTTTATTTACTTATTTAAACTATTTTTATCTTTGTATTTACATTTTATAATTATATATAAACTATATATATATGAATACAAATGACGGAATGAAATAAATTAATTTAAAACATTTAATTATATTATTCACTTATAAATATATCCTTAAAATATAAATTGACTATTTGTATTATATATCAGCTTTAACTTCTGATAACAATTGTCTGCCCAGAAAGAATGCAATTATTGCCGAAACTAATAAATAAAAAAAGAGTTATTTTTTAATTAATATAATAAAAATAATAATAATATATAATTTTAAAAAAAGAAGTGACTTCATACTTATTTGAATTCCACCCAAAAATACAAAATTCATATAGCAAGCTTTAAGTAATAAAACACCGACAATATAACTACCAGTCGCGGCACCAAGTCGGCCAATCATTAAAATTAAGCATAACGCCATTGCTCTAAAAAGACAAAGTAGAAATTAAATTAAAAATTTATAATTTAATAAATTAATGAAATTACCTTATATTTGTTGGAAACAAATCAACAGCCATTGCAGCAACAACACTACAGCAATTACCGGAGCTTAAAAATCCAACCATAAGTACAAAAATTAAGTAAAAATTATTAGCCCATATAAGTGATATACCGCAAAGTCCAGCCATTATTAACCAAAACACTAGAAATTAAAACAATTAATTAAAATGTTTCATTACTAAGTGAAAAACAATTAAAATTACTTAATAAAGCTCTTTTGCCACATCGTTTAATTGTAAAACCAATAATTAAGTAATTAATACCAAATACAGCACCCATAATAACTAGAATTTGATATGAATATGTATTTATATCAGTTGTCTGTACATCTGTTGAATTTTCCATTTGATTTGATTTCGATAAAATTGTCTCCGCAATTACTTGGCATACAGTTATAGTGGTATTTTTATATGGTGTCATATCAATCGTTAATTGTGGTACCCTATGATTAAATATGATGATTAATTAAAATAATATTTTTAATAATAAGACAAAAGCAATAAAAATAAACTTACCACATATAAAAACCAGAAGAGCCGGCAAATAGTGAAAACATTATAAAGAAAGAAGCTAAAGTTTTCCACAAGTGGGGATTTTTAAATAATGGTACCGTTTGATTGTACATTAATAACGCAATTTCCTTTGAGCCTCTATTTTTTATTGATTCCTCATCTGAATTTTCATTAATAACACCTTTAATCGGATATGTTTCTTCTGATAAATTATTATTCCATCTATAAACTTTTCGTAAAACATCCATTGCCTCATTATGTTTACCCTGAGTTAATAAAAACTTTGGACTTTCCGGTAATGGCAGTAATGCCAATGCTGTTATACCGGTAATTAATGCACTTAAAACAATATTTAAACGCCATGAAGAAAATACAATTCCTAAAAAGTCAATATTAAAACCAATATCTAACGGAATTACCACCCAACATAATGCTGAAACATAAAAAAAAATAATTAATTATAATTATATGAATATAATTTTTGATAAAAGCACTAACCGGGTAAATAAACTAAGGAAAATGACATAAAAAGTGCTGCAAAAGCAATCGCTTGCGATCGTGTCTTTTCACCATGAAATTCACCAAGATAAGCATACCCTGTCGCGGCACAGCCGGAAATTCTATGATCATAATTCAAAATTATTTATTGTTTGTGAATTATATTTATTATTTAACAAAAAGAAAAATGAAAAATTTACAAAAAGCCAACACAAAATCGTGTTATAATAAGCATCCATATTGATATCGAGATACTAGAGATAATCGAAAATATAAAAGCACCGATTAACGAAAATCGTATAACTTTATAACGTCCCCATGTATCTGATAAAAATCCCCAAAGATGTGAACTTAATACAATGCCTAAAAATCCTGTTGAATTTAATGCACCCTGTTCAAATATTGTAAATGTAAGTTCATTCTTTGATGCGGGAATTATAAAACTAATTCCTAATGTTTCATTTATAACAGACATAAGACAGCCACCAGTCACAAATAATAACCAATAATGAAATTTTCCTTTGCCTGTCGCTTCAATTGCCTCCTCAATCGTATGTAATGTTGGCTGCTCTTTGATATTTCCATTGTTATTTATATTGTTATTGTTATTTGGAAATTCTATAATACAAAAAAAAAAAAAAGTTAATAAATTATTTTTATTTAGTATAGAAAAGCTATTTGGTTACAATAATTATAATAAAATTAATTATTTCGTAATGTAATTAAATTAATTTATTAATATTAATATCTACATAGAAAGTGTTTTCACTATAAAGCTAATTACAGATAAAATTAAAAAATAAAATTTGAAATTAAAAAAATGTGACAATGTTGAAAATTTTTCAATTAAATGAAAGTCATAATCACATTATATAAAATAAACAAACTAAATAATATTTACTCTTTTTTTTTTTATTTAAATTTTGGCAACCAAAGAACTAAGATTAAATTAATTTATTTCAATTAAAAAAAGAAAAAAAACTAAATAAAATTAAATTAAAATTAGGCAACGAAATAATTTATAGATATTGTCAACATTGCATACAGTATTTTCGCCTAATTAACACAAATTTAATAAATTTTAATTTTAAAAATAGAGCAATAATAAAATTTAATCAAAAAAAAAAATAACAACAAATAAATAATAAAGATAAGAATAATTAATGTAATTAAAAAAAGAAAATGTGAAAATTTTAATTTAAATAGGGAAAACAAAAAAACATTTTTTTTTTAAAATCATTGAACGAAAGATAAAATTAAATTTTTATTTTTAATATTTTTAATATTAAATAAATTATTATTTCTTTTATTGATCAATTATTTATTTATTTATTTAATAACTACTTATTAAAATTTATTTGTTTTTAAAACACAAAACATATTATAAAATAGTAAACAAACTAAAAAAAATATAAATAATTAAATAAACTTGATTTTTAAAACAAAAAAAAATTTATAAATAAAATTAAAAGAAAAATTGATAAATGTTTTTCCAGCAAAATGTTGTTAATCATATTTTTGCTTTTTTAATAAGTTTTTATTACATACGAAGGATTGCGATAAAATAATACAACAAATATAAAGAATAAAAGCAGTAATTAATTTTTTTATTTTATTAATTAAATTTGGATAAAATTAACTTTTTTTATGACATTTAATTGTAATAATTAATTAACACATTGTTTTTTTGTTTAACATGTAAAAATTATTCACAATTATTATCTCTGTATTTATTTATTTGATAATAATTCAGATGAAATAACTTTTTATTGTTTTGTCTGTTTGTTATTTTGCTACCGAAAATTTATATTGCATAATTAAATAATACATAATTTGTTTATTTGTTAAATTTATTAATTTATTAATTTATTAAAGGAATTTTTTTTTATTATTATTATTATTAGAATAATAAGTTGTTGCAGCTGTTTATAAACAAAAAAATAAAAAATAAGGAAATTCAAAAAATAAATAATAATAATAGTTTTAGACTGGAATCAGGTATAAAAAAATATAACTTTCCTTATTGTTTACTTTATATAAATTACTAGGTAACGTTTTTTGTGTATATAAATTCTTATATAACCTTTTCTAACCCCATAGTTGATAATAAGAAATTTCATTATTGCTTTGTTTCGTTATATTTGTATTTATTTTAATAAATATAGAAAATAATTTTCATTTTTATTATTTTTTATTAGTGTTTATTATATACTAATAATTATTTAAATTTATTTTTATTATATTTTTATTTTTGAATGCATGCCATATAACTCAAAAAACGAAAATAATAAAGGATAGACACAAGTCTACGGTAATAAAAATAGTGACATTTTTATTAAAGAAAACTAAACAGAAATAAAAATCAATAAATTGTAATTTTACACTAATAATTAAAATTATATTTTTCAATTAAATAAAAGTGCAAATATTAAAAAAAAAAAAAAAAGAAGAAGAAATTTACCAAGTTTTTCATTATCTTTAACAAAACCACTATTTTGCATTATTATATCCTCTTTAATTAATTTCCTTTAAATCACTAATTGGTGTCACTTCACTTTGTATAAATATTGTATAATTATTATTAATTAATTATGAATTTATTCACATAAAAACTAATAAATTACTCGTAGTCCAAAATATTAACTTCACCAGTTTTTTTATAAACACAAAATTTTTGGTGTAAAATATAAAAAAAAGAAACTTAAGAAAAAAAAATATATTTATATAAATTAATTAAGTATTTTTAAGTACATATGCACAAGTACACGGCTATACTGAAGTTTTATTTTTAAATTACTTTGTTTTTATATTGGTTGATTTGTTGTTGTTGTTATTATTATTATTCAGAATAAAGAATAATTTTTTTTTTATTTCTAAATGAATTTTTGTTGTTTTGAATTTATTTTATTTATTTTTTTTTTCTAATTTTAAATATTATTTTACTCAGAAAAGTTGTCAGTAACTCAGTTTAAGCAGCTTGTGTATAACTAAGTAGCAACCAAACGCGTACACAATATGACAAATACAATTCCCTACCAAAATATAATTAAACGAAGATTTACTTGAATATATGTTTATATATATATGAAAAAAAAAAAAAAATTATTGTTTTTCTCACTAAAAACATTTATGCTTATATTTACGTTTTTTTTTTTTTTTTAACTAATCTGGTTTTTCTTAAATATTTATATTTTTCGTTGAAATTCTCTAAATGTTTTGGATAATCCAAGAAGAAAATTAAAAAAAAAAAAAAATAAAAACACTCGGGCGGCTAGTTGTCGTCAAAATAGAAATAAGATTATTATAGATGAGCACACATGTACGAGTGCAATTGCATATATACAGTCGAACCTAAGTGTTTTTAACTGTTTGCGTTGTGTAAATTTTATGAAATATGTTTGTTATGCTGAGAGACTGCGTAACACGTGAGTTATTTATATTTATTAATTTTGTTACTCTGACACGCGCAGTGAGATGCTATTTGTCGTATTTCTTACAACCATTAATAGCCAAGTATTGTCAGCTCTTTGTTAGCTTTTGTTAACTCTACTGTATTATGCAGTTAATAAAATGCATATCTAATGATTTTATTGGAAAATATGATTATTTTTTCTTTATTTCATTTAATGATTAAATGTGCGTTAATTTGCATTTATTTTTAATTTAAATTAATTATTCTAATGCAAAACTATTTATTTGATTTCATCTTTATTATTAGTTCTGTTTTTTTTATAATTACATATTGGATTTTTTTTTTAGCCTTTAAAACAAGACACAATTTAATAATATTTTTTTATAATTGTTATACCGCACATGTGAGTAATATGTTGTTAACAATTCGTTGAAAACACTATATATTTTTTTTGTATATATAAAGCATTTGATTGATGATTTTTTTTTTTTTGAAATTAAGCGTATATTTTAATTAAAATCATTTGTATTGTTTATTTGCTTTGATTTTTTTTATTTCATATGTACAAAGTTATAAGAAGATTACAGTCAGACAGACAATAACGTTAATAAGAAATTTATATTGAAATCAGCAGAATTTTATCATTTTCTTTAAGTTAATATTCGCTATTCAACATGAATTCGCCACTTAATAATTTTTAAAGTGAAATTGTAAAAAAAAAAAGTTGTTAATTTATAAAAAAAAAAAAATAATTATTAACACATGTATTTGTTAAAAAATTATTAAATAAAAACAATAATATGGGAAATATATTTTATTTTGTAATATTATCATATATAGACGACGCACAGTGGTTTTCCATAATTTATTGCGTATTTATGTATTTACTTATTTCTTTTATAAGAATTTTAATCAGTTTTGATTAACTAGTGAATTTCCTTTAGTTTAAAATCTAATCTTTTTTTTTTCCTTTCCTACTGATTAATTCTGTTCAAGTTTTAATAAATATTGTCGAATGTCTTTATTAAAATTATATTAATTAAAATTATTATTAATCAAATAATCTATTAAAAAATGTGAACATGTAATAATTATTGATGTTATAAACAATAAAAATAAAAAAAAAGGAAAACATAAAACATGTATTTAATAAATATAATTATTATAATAATAATAATATTAACAAAAAACAATTATTAGATTATATTTATATTTCTCTTTTATAATAATTCATATTCGATTAATTGCATTTATTTTCAACAAACTGACAAATAAAATATAATTAAACAAGTATTCTAAAGTTAATTTTATAATTATAAATATTGATATGTAAATTTATATAATTAACATATAATTCTAAATCACGTTTTAATTATTATCGCATAATAATATTAATTTTGATTATTGGTTTGTCACTTATTTTCCAATTAAACATATTTAAATATCAAAAAAAAAAAACCAAAATAAATTTTGATTTAAATGAATGATTAGATAAAATTAACATGGAAAAAAGACATAATTGATATTAATTGAAGCAAGTATAATTTTCGTTTTTTTTTTTCTGCTAAAAAATTAATTCGTAATGCGAAATTTCATGAAACTATAATTATGCATTTTATAGACATTTTGAATGCATTAACTAATTTAACTAATTAAAAATTAAAAAAAAAACCAGTCTTATTAGATTTGTCTTTCCAACGATTTAATTATGTAAGCAAATAAATATTTACTATTTAAATCACATTGCATAAATGTACTTGGGAAAAACCTTGCACTTAACCATCACTTGTTGCACATAATTTTCTTTAACATATGTTTTTTCTTATATTTGTGTAATGAAATCATAACAGATATTCAAAAAACGTTTACAAAAATATGCAGCATAATTATTTGAAAATATTTATTATTGCTTGTTTTAATTACAGGTAAATTATCAAAAATAAAAATATTTTAACGATTTTAATTATTGAAATTTTGAAGCCAAACAACACCATCTATATTTCAGTAGTAGTAGTAGTAGTAGTAGTAGTAGTAGTAGTATTCAAACGAAAATAAATTAAAATTTAAAAATAAAATAAATTTCATTATTTTTTTATTATAAATAATATATTTTAACAATTTGTTTTTTATTTTTTATACATAAGATTTTTTTAGTTATTTATATATAATTATTATTAATAGTTAGTTCCTTAATATTTATATATGCAAAAAGAGAAGAAATGAAAAACAATAATAAAGTGCTTTTATAATAAAAATATTGCAATAATTTTTAATTTTTATTTCATATCAAATGAAGGTGTTTCATGGCATATATACGGTCCCATCGGTGTTATTAATAAATTTATTTTCAATTGATTACGATCATCACCAATTAGATGGGGACTTAATTGGATGCTACTCAATGCTAATTCATCATATGGTATTAAATTGTCTATATTCAGTACACGATTTATATTTGAAAAATAATGTAAACGTACATGTACTGTCTTAATATAGGGAATATTTTTTTGTACACCTGTTATTAAAACACATACCTTAAAAAAAAATAGAATTAATATACAAATTAATCAATATATGCAATTTTATTATCAACATACTTGAAACCGTCTTTCTTTATCTAAATTATCTCTGCAAGCTACACGCAAACGTACGGTTTTCAATATTGTTTCTGGTATATCAGAATTTCCTTGTAGATTAAATATATCTATTAATTTAGCACCTCGAAATCTAATACCTCGTGGATAAAAGTCTACTTCCCAAGCAATATTACGATCTGCTGATTAATTGTTACACAAAAAAGAGATACAATTTGGTTATTAACTATACAATAAATTAAGTCATTATGAGCTAATAAAGTTACCTTCTTGATACTCTGATAAATTACTTTGTGAAAAAAAATTTGCTGCAAAATTTTCATAATTTTCAATGCGTTCAAAATTTTCAACAGTCATACTAAGGCTCCATGTATCTGTTGTATATAAGCGTGGTGTAAATTGTAATGCACCATTATCTGTATTACGTACTTCTAAAATACGTTCATCCTGTCCAGAATGATAACACATTCCAATTGTAATACGATCAATAAAAAATAATTTATGTAAAGCCACAATTGGTCGAATTAATAAATTTGATATTTCTGTTGGTGTCATCATTGGAAAACGTATATGAACAATAACAGCCTCTAATATTTGTAACATATATGTAATTTTTTCATCATTTGATATTGTTATTTCTTTCGTAATCTGTTCATTTTTATGCAATAACCATTTTTCAATATAACCAAATAATTCATATTCACTATTAATAACTAAATCATTTTGTTGTAATAACAATATTAATAAATTAACATCAAAATCAACAAAATCTGTTGAATTTGCCACTATATTTAAATTCCATTTTATAAAGTTTTTACATGCTTCTGTCACTTCTTGATGATCTGAACTAAAATTAATTGCATATTGTAGCCAAGAAACTAAATAACCTTGTGTAGCGGCTTTTGCAATGTGTTTTAACATATAATCAACACATAATTGTACTAAATCCTTAATAGAAAATAATTTTGTATTTGATTAAATCAATTATTTATTTAATTCTAATGTTTGAAATTAATACCTTAATATTATATTTATCAGCTAATGCCAGCATAGGCATAACAGTCTGTATTGAAACTTTAACTTGACCAACATAAAGGTATTTTAAAAAATGTGGAAAAACTTTTGAACATAAAGGATCCTCTTTTAATTCAATTTCACTTTCGCGGCATTCATTCCATTCTGGATTCATTAACATTACTTGAAAAACCTCACTACTGGCACATAATATAACTCTGTGTGCAGGATACTTTACATTATCAACAACTAATATTATATCTGACATTAATTGTTCTGCATATAAATTTGCTATTTTAAGTAAAACACTTGTCGAATTATTCATCTATAAATATTTAAAACGCAATAGATAATTAATAAACAGTTTTTTTTTTACTTTTGATTATTAAAAATAATATTTACTTCAACGACACTAGAATCCTGACTCGATTGATCATTTATGTTATCCATTTGTTTTTTACTAATTATAATATTTTATTTTATATTTATTGAGAAATTTTTGAAGATTTATAAATTTATTATTTATAATCATAATATATAATTTTTTGATACCTAAAAGCTAAAATAAGAATATGAATAAAATTTTATTATCATTATCAATCCATAAATTATATAATAGAAATTTTACTTAAACACTAGGATTAAAAATTTCATTTAGCTATAAATATAGTTTATAGTTGTTCTTACATTTATATAAAACCATTTTATTATTATATCAAATAATATTAATGTAAAATAATGTAATTTTAAATTATATATGCTATTGTAAATATGTATTTTTTTCTATTTTTGGTTAACATCTGTCAAATATCTTTACAATTGTCAACATACTTATTTTTCTTAATGTTGACTGCACTGTCCAATATCGTTATATCGTGATAATAATGAACATACATAATAGTCGATAAAGCAGCAAAAATAGACAATTATAAAATAATTTAAAAATTTAATGGTTCGTTTAAACTAGCTATAAATGTTACACATTGTAGTGGTTTAAAATGTCATTTTTCTTGGAATGTTCTTCATTATTTTCCAAAGTGGCCAAAAATGTCCATTTAACAATTAATATAAATGCAGTTCAATAGAAATAAAATGATTCGCTAAAACAAAAAATATCATCTCTGTCTCAAACGACCAAAATCACCAATAACTGCGTTTATTTCCACATCATCATGTAGACATGCAACTACGCATGTTGCCTTGATCTGGTCAGTGCTTTACTTCGATCTGTCTATGAAATATCCTAAACGATAAATTTATTAAAAACGGTTTTATTAAGTATTTGATAATAGAAAACCGTTATCACCAATGAAATAATAAAGCCTACTATGTGTGTTGTAAATTCCAAAATAGCCCTATGAAAGGCCACAATAATGCCAGATAAATTTTACTTTTAATATTTTTATTACTAGTTTTTTCTTCTCGAAGCCATTGCTTCTGATGATATTTCTTTTTCACTAGACATAAGAAATTCATTCACTAGACAGAAAAATGCTAGCGTAAACGCACCGTATAAATTACTTGTTAAAACCTTTATTCATGAAATAATAATTACTAAACATGTTACTAAATCTTACATTTTACTTATTTATTAAAAATGGTTTTTTATTTCTAATAGAATACAATAAAATTGTTAAATACAATAAATTCAATAAAAAAAAATTAGAAAAAAAAATCGGAAAACTAGATTTTACTTAAAGCTCATCATGACCCATGTGCTTTGTAATAAATGAATGTAAATCACTTAATGAACGATCACCCAAATATTCGCTTAATTTTTCACCATTTTTATAAATAAATAATGTTGGAAAACCTTCAACTTCTTGATTAGAACATAAATCTTTATTATCGGATGCAGAACAATCAACTTTAGCGATTTTTACATTTTTATTTCCAACAAACTTTGTTGCTAATTCATCCCAAATTGGTGCTAAACGTTTGCAATGTCCACACCTGCAAAATCATAATTAAAAATATTAAATGAAAATAATCGAAATACTAAGGAGGTTACAGTATTTACCAAGGTGCATAAAATTTAACAAAAGTTATTTCTTTTTCTACTCCATGATCAAAGCTAACACTTGTCAATTCAAGTACCGGTGGTTCATCTTTTTTCACTTGTTCATCAACAACTGCATTATTATTACTCATTTTCATTATATACGCTTTCAATTCATCGAGTGTACGACTTCCACTGTACTTCTCAATTTTTTTACCATCTTCAATCCAAAGTAATGTTGGATAACCCTTTAAAAAATTCAAATTGTTCACGTTTAATGTTTTAATATTTGTTAAAGAAGCATTAACACAAACCTTCACTTCAAAATCTTGACACAATCGCCTATATGGTGTACAATCGATTTTTGCCACTGAGACAGTCTTATCATCTTCAAAAACTTTTCCTAATTCTTCCCAAGTTGGTGCCAATTTCTATGAAAAAAAAATATTAAAGTATTTCAGTGTGATATTTAATAACAAATCGAAGAATTACCTGGCAATGACCACACCAAGAAACATAAAATTTAATAAAATGTTTGCCGGTTGCGATATGATTTGTAAATGTTTCATCTGTTAACTCAACAAGACTTTGTACGGGCTTTGGTATTAAAATTTCTTCACCTCCCTCACCCTAGAAAAAATTATTAATTATATAAAGAAATTTTTTTTATTAAAACTTAAACAAAAATTACCTCTAATTCATCTTCGCCTAATTGAGCATTGATAAAGTTTGATAAAGATGGTAAATCTCTAATTCCGTGATATTTTGTTGCTTCTTCTTTTCCCACTTTAAATAACTTTAGTGTTGGATAACCTTAAATATTTATATATATTTTTTAAATATTTTAATAATAAAACGTAATATGTTTTAAAAATAGAATAAAAAATAGCAAAGTATGTATAATAATATTTATAGCTTAGTCTAATCACCTGTAACACCATTATTTGAACACAATGTATGATGTTTAGTGCAATCAACTTTTCCTATAGATATTTTTGAATTATCATCTTTTACATTGAGCATTTCGGCTAGTTGCTCCCATATTGGCGCTAAATGCTTACAATGTCCGCACCTGATAATAAATTTATTTTAAATAACAGTTATAATAAAACTTATCAAATATATATATATATAATTTAAAATTAAACAAGCAATAAGCATGTTAACCATGTATATTTGTCATGTCAAAATGTTGAAATTTTTTTTTATAACTTGTTTAGATAAGATTAAAAAAAAATAATCATTTTTGATAGTAATTTTAAAGGAAATTAGAATTTTTCGTATTCTTATTACTTTCATCGGAAATTTTTGTTTAAAAATCAGACGACAAAAAAATTGTACAGGATTTATTTTTTCTTTCGTATGGGGGCGGATGGAAATATTAATAGGAATTTTTTTTTAATAATATTTTTGCCACATAAAAAAAACGAACTATGCAATACCAAAAAATAAATAAAATTAATTATACAAAAACAATTTACCATGGAGCAAAAAACATAACAAAATAATTTTTGCCTTTAATTGCATCTTCAAAACTATCTTCAGTCAATTCGATTGTATGTACATCCTCACTGTGAATATCATCTTCTTCAGAGCAAAAAGTTGCCGCGACAAGTATTAATAAAAGAAACACTTTTGGAATCAACATTTTTCTTATTTATTATTATAAAAATTATTTTTTACAATTAGCAATTAATGTATTTATTAATTAAAAGTGATAAATTTTTGATTGATAATTAGAAAAAAAATCATCTGTTATCACTAACAAGAAGACAGAAAAATGTATATTTGTAAACTATAGTTTATTTCGGTGCCGCGTCCAGTGTTGACGAAATAGTGATGACTATAAGAATCATAATTTCATTAATCAAACTAGATGGCACAACGAAACGTTGGAAGAACTTGTACGATTCAAAAAATCAAATGAAAGTTAAAAATAAAATAAAAATGTTTTTTTTTTAAGTAATGAAATTATAATTTATTTGACATGGTACATTTAATAATTTATATTAATATATATATAAATACAATATATAAAAATCAGAGTAAAATTCATTGAGTTTCAGACTTCTGTGCTATCAAATTAATGCTTACTATTTGTAGTCGGTGCTTCTACATCAGTATTCTTTAATTCATTGCTATCTAAATGCTTCTTAAATTGTTCCATTGTTATTTTTATTATTTTCTTTTTCTTACCAATCATAGTTTTTATACGATTTTGCCGTTTGCGTTTTCTTATTTTACTAATAATATCACCATTTATGCATTCTAGTTTACGTTTTAATTTAGTCGCACCATATATTTTTAATTCGGTTTTAGCTACTTTTGGCTCTTCATATATTGTCTCCAGATTTGTTGATGAAAATTTCAGTATTTTCGGTTTTTTGTAAATATTTAGAAAATCCTCCTCTGTTTTCGGTAGTTCGATTTCCGTTAACGTTTTATTTATATTTGGCTTTGTTTTACATTTTATATTCGTATTATAAGAAACTATACTATTTCGTCTAAGATTTTTACATTTACTTTGTTCCTCAGTTTCTTCTGCTTTATTATCTACTGTATTTTTCTCTTCTATATTAACATTTTCTTCTACAGACAGCATTTTAAAAAATTTTACTAAAGCCTTTTTTAAATAAACAATCTATAAACCGTTTTTTATATATTATATAAAAAGCTTACTATATATATTTTATATTACGAGTGTTTTTATTTTAACAGTTTTCCGATTTATTTTATTTATAATAATTGCAAACATTACACAAAGTTTAATTATCAATGTAAAATGTATTTTAGGTTATGTTATGTTTTTATTGATTGTCAAAAAAAAATTCAAAAAAAAAAATAACTTTTTTTAACATTTATTAATTAAATATATATGAACTTATAATAAAATGTTTTATCTTATGGTATTACTATTAAATTATTATTAATTTAAAATTGATTTTTAAATATTTAAAAAAGATAAGGAAAATGCATCTAAGCTTTAAATATGGATAACTTCATAGTTGTCGTTTATCAGGTAATTTGCACTTTTTCTTTTTACTTATATGCAGTGCCAGAGCTTTTGCAACGCCATTTTGTATGAGTTTATCATTATTGTTTACGTTTTAGTTATCATAATTCAAAACAAGAAAAATAAGTAAGAATTAATTATAGTTTAAGTGAAGTAAATAAAGAAAAATATGCGTAAAGTGAGTTTAAAACGAAAAGTGCAAAAGGACACGTCTGATGAAAATGAATCCGCATTAAATTTGAATGAAAATGGTGAAGATGGTACAAAAATACAAATTTTGACAATCATTTTGAAATACTAAATCTCTTATTTTTCAGCTGTGGATGCAAAAGAAGATGAAAAAGATGAAGATTATCGCTCTCAAAAGAAAACTAAAAAAAATACCAAAAGGAAGAAAACAATTAACAAGAAAAAACCGCCTGTACCCAAATTCTCCGAAATAGAAAATGAAGACGAAGCTAACATTGAATATGAAGTACATTTTGTGGTTTATCACTATATATCCTTAAACTATTTTATATTTTCTAGGTAGAAGATATTGTTGATCATAAAACCGAGAAAGGCAAAAAACTGTATTTAATCAGATGGAAAGGATATACATCTGATAGTGATACATGGGAATTATCTTCTACATTATCTTGCCCCGAAATAATGAAAAATTACGAACAGGTTTGTTTGAGATTTAATGCGATTTTTTTACATTTGTATAAAGCAATTCATATTTTAGCGTGAAAAAAACAAAGACGAAAAAGTTACCAAACGTAAAAACAGTAACAAATTGAATTCTGAAAGTCATAAAAAACGTAAAATAAGTACATCTCAAGATGAAGATGAAGGCGATAAAGCCGAATACGAAGTGTTACGTATTTTAGATGTTGACTATCAAAAAGATGGCACTCGTTCTTTTTTGATTCATTGGAAGGGTTTTAGTTCGGCTGCTAATACTTGGGAGCCAGAAGCAAATTTAAACTGTAAGAGTTTGATTGAGACGTTTATGGAGACACGTAATCATTTAGAATTGAGACGAAGCCCAAAAGAAACAAAACGTTTCTATACTTCAACAGGTCTAAGACATTCCAAAAGAAATGTACCAAGGTATATCAAATATTTATTTTTTTCATTCAATTAATTATATTTAATTTTTTTTTTATTTTTGCAGAACTGCATATTATGACATGGATGATGAAGACTAATTATTAAAAAATTTTAAAAATTTTATTTTTATAGTTTTAAGAAATTTAATCAATGTCATTGAAAACAAAAAAAGCAAATAGTAAAAAATTATCCAATATCCTTTCTTAAGCTACCATTACACGGCCATTATTTTATGCCATTTAAGTGGCAGTGTGACGTCAGCAAAAATGGCATAAAAATTGGTTCATTGATTTAATGATCTGCCATTGATCCTTTACGAAAAAATGGCAATCACACGGCAATGGCATTCCGTTAATTTTGTCCCAAAATAAATGGCAGACGCAGTTTGCCATTAAAATTTTTTTATCGTGGTGCCATTAAAATGGCAATTGATTAAATGACCATCACACGGCAATGGCATATCTCAATACAATGGCATTCAGAACATTTAAATGGCACAAAATCGTTTACCATTTTTATGTTTTGCGATCACATTGCAATGGAATATATTGTCAATTTATTGTCATTCGAGTTGTAAACTTTTTCCGAAAACGAGAGTATAATTTTTGACTCAATTCCTTTAGAAAAAGAGTCGTCGGTGCGTCTTCTCGGTGTAAATATCTCATCAAATTTGTTGTGGCATAACCATGTCATGAACATCGCGAAGCAAGCATCAAAAAAATTAGGTTTCTTGAATCGTTGCAAGTCATTTTTTAACGCGCAGCAACTCTGTCTCATATATAAATCTTTCATACGGCCGTGTATGGAATATTGTTGACATGTATGGGGCGCTGCAGCAAAGGCCACCTTAGATTTATTAGATAGGGTACAAACCGGCCATTCGATTAATAAATAATCCCGAAATCACGGATAAATTAGACTCGCTAAAGCATCGTCGGGACCTAGCGGACCTCACGATTTTTTATAAATATAGTTTACGGGCATTGTTCGAAAGAGGTCTCCGAAATAATGCCTTCGCGCGAAAAACGGCTCCGAGAAACAAGGGCTGGTACTACCACCCACGGTCGAACGGTAACTCTAAGTACGGTAAGAACATCGAAGTTCTAAAACGATTTCTTTACTCGTACAGCAAAGAAATGGAACGCCTTACCAGCGTGTGCGTTCCCAAACCAATTTAATATCCAATTTAAAATCATGCCATTTTCAAATACGAAGTTATTAGACGGTCATTATACCTTGCCATTTAAATGGCGAAAAGTCGCTCGCCATTTGATGTGCCATTTCAAATGGCATAGCAAAAGGTGTCACAAAAGTGGCAATCAGACGGGGCACCATTTGAATGGCAGCCTTGTGACATCAAAATGACGTCACACTGCCATTTAAATGGCATAAAATAATGGCCGTGTAATGGTAGCTTTACTATTTTATTTATATATTTTAAAAATATATTTATGTACCCCGACACTTTATTTTTTCTGAAATATATATTTTTTTTTAGTTTAATCGCATTACGAAATAACGAAGAAATAAATTTAATGAAATATTAATTTTGTAGTTTTCTATTTATTTTTTTTTATTAATAACTGTCAATCTATAAATCAAGAATCATCAAATGTGAATACGCCCGTGGCTTTATTAATAAATTATAGATTTTGCACCCCAAAACCAGGACCTTTAGGTTCCTCAGTTAATGATGTTAATTTTGCCAATGGTTCAGAAGCAAAACGTCCACTACGTGGTCCTGCACGTGGAACACGATTTGCATTTAAATCATCTAAAATTTCTTCTGTATCTTTTACAGTTAAATCTTCCTAAAAATTTCATATGAAATAATTTTTTAATTTTGATATTACTTTGCAAATTTAAACTTACATAATAATCATCGTTGATTGCAAACATAGGTGCATTTACACATGCACCCAAGCATTCAACTTCAGACAATGTAAATTTCCGATCAGCTGTTGTTTCGCCTGGACTAATTCCTAGTTTACTCTATTATAAAAAAAAAAACCTATCAAGTCCACTTTATTCCTTTTCTTTATTATTTATTACCTTGCATGTTTGCAAAATCTCATCGGAACCTCGCAACCAACACGGTGTTGTTGTACAAACTTGAATGTGATATGTTCCAGTTGGTTGTCTCATAAACATTGTATAAAAAGTAGCAACTTCATATACTCGCATATTTGGCAATTCTAAAATTTCAGCCACTTTATTCATTGCAGATATGGGAAGCCATCCATGTTGTCGTTGTGCCAAATCAAGAATTGGAATCATAGCCGCTCTCTTGTGGCCTTCTGGATAGATTGCAAGAAGTGCATCTACTCGCTTATATTTAAAAAGAAAAAAAGAATTCATTTTTCCGATATGAATTAAAGTAAAACACTGTATTAAACCTTTTTATTTTGTTCAGTAAATTCAAATGGGATATTAGGATTATCTTCTGGTGAATCACGATGTACAAATAAACTATGTGATTTTGCTACTGTTGTACGCAAAATATTCCCTTGTTTCCACTTAAAAATAAACAAATATTTATTTTTAAGGTTATTTTATTATGTAATTCATATATTAAAATTTTGTTCATTATATTTAATTTTTGTAATTACTTACAAGGCTAGAAAATAAGGATTTTGAATTTGCCAACATTTTCTAGTGATTAGTTTTGTTTGTTTCTTCTTTTAAAAAATTCTTAAATATATAATTTCGTTTTGAATGATTTTTTCTTCACCAAACGAAACGAAAAAATTTTTTGACAGACGATTTTACACACACTCACACCCTGTTTGACATAAACGTCAAATTCAAATACAAAAATAAACTGTCGTCGATATGGCTCTCGTTAACTATAGCTCATCCAGCTCCTCGGAAAGTGAAGACGAACGACCAAGAAAAATTCTTAAACAACCCAGTGACGAAACAAAAACAAATAAATTAAAGTATTTAAAATAAATGATTTAAATAAAAAAAAATTAAATCAATTTACATTAGATTACCATTACCGGATTCAATAAAGCAGTATCTCGCTAAAAATGAACAACATCAAGAAGAACCCGAACAGCACGAAGGAAGAATTCGCAGTTTTCCCCATGAACGTGGAAATTGGCCTACATACCTTTATATTCCTTGTAAGTAATTAAGATAATATAAATAAATCAAAAATTTAATTTAAAACAATTTCAGATCCTCAAACAATAACAATTCAAGAACTACAAAATCACATCAAAGACATATGTTTAAATGAATTAAATGTTAATTTAACAATAAATAATAATTTACATTTAAGTTTGTCACGGACAGTTGTATTAAGACACCATTGGATAAATTCATTTATAGAATCAACTACAAATCTTATTTCAAATTATAAAATATTTACAATTGTTTTAAACCATTTAAAGGTATATTGTAATGATGAAGGTACTAGAACATTTATTGGCTTAGAAGTGAATGAAAATGATTCGATATTATTAAAGAATTTAGTAGAAGATATTGATAAATGTTTGCAAGATTTTCGTTTACCAAATTTTTATGAGGTAATTATAAATTTTTTTTTTCTAGAAATCAATAAATTTTAAATCTATTTATTTTTTTTAGGATCCTTCATTTCATGTTAGTATATTGTGGTGTAATGGAGATGTAAAGGATAAATTCAATGGTATTATCGATAAGTTAAAGCAAACATTAAATGATTTGTACGAAGAAGATAACGCAAGTTTTTGGATAAAAATTAGTAAAATATATTGTAAAAGTGGAAATAAATTATTTACAATGTCTCTATAATAGTGTATTTTTCCTTAATTAAATTTTCTATAGTCTAATATCTAATATTTTCACCAAAGCGTTTTTTTTTTTAATTGAAGATCATTCAATTCTTTCTTATTTCCACTGTAAATTAATCACATGAACCATCAATCCATCCGTCTCTCCATCGTTCATTTACTTTTGCACAATCAAACTCTGGTTTACCCAATCTTACATTAATTCTGTTATGCATTCGACAGAGCCATTGTGAAAAACTTTCTTGCGAGCTAGTTTCTGGTGGTTCTGATTTTAATCTAATAATTAAATATAATATTTAGCATTTCCTAACATGATGCAATATTTATTTTACTTACACTACTTTCAATTCTTCCGCACATGGCTCACAGGGATACACTTTAGGTAAAAGTGAAAAAAATTGAGCAACATTGCATGATTGTAGTCTAGTTGGTTTTTCTGGAAAATTTGCAGCCATTGTGTGTAGAAAACCCCATGTTGCACGACCTAATTGATCTTTATCAAGCGGACAATTCATTCTTTTACCTTCTTTACAATGACACTATAAATAATAGACATTATTTTTTAACCTTTTTAAAGAAAATATTTATATATTCTAAGTACATACTTCATTTTCCTTCGCAGGTTCCAAATTTTCTTTTTGTTCTTTTGCCCATGTTTGAAAATCTGTACAAGTACGGCATGTTCCTTCTTTACCCGAAGTTTTTCTTGTATTTAAATTTGGCATATTATAAATTATTGAATTTAAACATTTATAATTATTTTATTTATATAAATAAATAGTTTTTCTTCTATATAACAACTGCTATACAAACCCGGAAAATATTAAACAATTTTGACAGATATTTTTTTCTAGGTTATTATGAAATTTAAATGTTTTTCCTTTCGTATTGTCATATATAACCGATTATTTTTTCTCAGAAATTTAAATAGTACAAATTTGTCCAAAAGAAATTTTTAAATATAGGAAACAAAATAAATAATTTATTTAATTCATTTTTTGCTAATTATCTTTTAAATAAAGATAATAAATATAAATAACCAAATTGTTTAGAAAAAAAATATTGACTGACAATTTTTTAATAAATGAAAAACCGATTGAAATTTTAAATATTTATTTTTGGGCGAAATAAAACAAGTTGTAAAATGATAAAGCAAAATCAAACAGTTTGAATCCCTAAATATTATTTTTATTTAAAACACGCAAAATAAACAAATTTTTGAATTAAACAATAAAATTATTTATTTACTTTTTTGTATGTTTTTCTTTTCATTTTTACTAAATTACACATTATTTTCAATTTACAAATTAAATTGATTTATAAATTAATTGATTTCTTTTCATTATTAAATTTATTTAAACAAAAAAGAATATATTAATTTAAATCTTTCCAGCAAAGGTACCCGCTTCACGCTGACCATCCCACTTTTCAGTCCATTCCTTTGGGCAAATAGCGTTAAATACTTTATGGAAATATTCGCATGGTTCGTATTTGCTACCACGAACTTTTTGACAACGATGGTAATCTAAATAACTCTGATAACAATAACGAGTTTGGTTTGTATTTGGGAAACGAGGATCAAAAGGGGCTGTTCCTAATTGTTGTGGAATGGCGGCCATTTCTGATTATTTCTTTTATCAAGTTTTCTAAAAGTAAAGTATTTATTTAAATTACAAAGTTTTTAGTAAATAAGTAAATTATACATTTAGGTATTCAATTAAATAAATATTTAGCACAACATTATAAACATTAATACATTGCTAATAAATCAACAAATTTTAATCACTGTTAATCAGTTATACCTTTTATGTGTTCACATAATTTTCTTTTTTATATAAAAAAATAACCAAAAATAAAAAAAATTAATATTGATTCAAAAGTCATATATTATGTAACACATTTTTCAACATTCATAGTTTTCGTGTTTAAAAGGATTTTTCATAAATAAAACTGTAAAAATATCAAATTGAGTCACTTTAGCAATTAAAAACAATAAAGATGCAATTTAATATAATATTGAATTAAATTAAGTAATATATGTACTTTATTAAATTATTTACCTTTGCTTAACAAAAAATTTTCACTTGAAGAACGGTGTGCTGTCAAGTATTTCAAGATGGCTAACGCAAGTTTCAATTTTTCATGCAAATATTTTTATAGTAGAATCTCATATTTGTAAACATATAAAACAATACCATCTATGATCAAAGTGTGTTATTAATTAATTTAATTAAAAAAAAAATGATTTTATTCCAATAAAATTTATTTTATTTAGTTTAATTTCTTCTTTTTTTAACATTAACGATGAACATTTAATTATCGAGATAAAAAAAAAATAACGTTAAACAAATCTCATAATAAAATCATTAAAATATATTTTCATTCATTATTTATGTCGAAAAATAGTCTAAAAATTGTCTATCGTTTATTTTTAATAAAACTTTTCTAAAATGTATATTTACTTTGTTAAAATTAATAATTTAACTAATTTGTTGTTGCTTTAAATACAAAGCCAATCAAATTGGAAAAAACGAATATTCAAAACCAGTTTGAATAACTTTAAAAAAGCTATGTGTTTCTCTGATTTCTTCCTTTAAAATACAAATAATGGAACCGATAATTTTGTATAACAGATTATTTTAAGAATTAAAAAGCAAAAAAAAAAAAATAATAATAAATATTTTATCTAGGGTGTATCATCCCATTCAATTAAATATTGTATTTTTCCATTTGTTGATAAACGTTTACTTTTAACTAAAAACTTTTCACCCTGTACAATTCGTTTTGCAGCTCCATAATATATATGATGTAATGTTAACTCATTAGTTATTGATGTAACATTACAACTGTTACGACGATGAATTATTTTACTACTATCAGATTTATCAGTATACACTGTCAATAAGGATGAAGTCGATGATGAATTTTCATAATCAACATTACTAATTTGCTGCAATGTACTACCACTATTTACAACTGTAGGTACAATAAGACTGCGCCTTTTATCTGAATAGTTTTTTTCCTGTCGCTGGCGTAAGGTTCGGCCACCATTATAACCATTTATTAAGACTTCACTATTGTAACTACTAGCTCTTCGATATTTATCTAACTTTTTTATTGATAATTCCGATGATGCTCCCTGTTTAATTGATTTATTATTTATGCTATTACATGTTGATAAAAGTGAGGAGGACGACGATGATGGCTTTGGTAATTGTACTATTGTCATATTATCTATCGCATTACCCTAAAAAAGATAAAAATTAATTAAATCAAATAATAATAACATACGTATAATATTTAATTTACTTCAAAGTTACGTGTCTCTAAACGATTACGTCGTTGTTTGGCCTCCCTACTCTGACCACATAGAATATCATTGGCACTTAAATGTCTTTTTTTTGGACGTATTAGTTGCATTGATCCATTTGTTTGATAATATTTGGCAGTGCTATTATGTATATTATTATTATAAGATGTTATATTTAGTGCTCCATTTGCTTGTTGCTTTCCATTTTTTCGTTGTTTTACCTTTCTACCATTATTTGTTAAACAATTATTACCGTTAAATGTTCTTAAATGACCAGATATTTTATTAACAACTAAGTTACTATTATGAAATGGATTATTAGCACCATCAAAGTTATTTGGTGGTGGAATTATAAAATCTAATGTACTATTACGGCTAAATGTATTATCAAGCGATGAATCACATATATCAGGTGGCAATGATTTTTTACTATATTTTGGCTGAACTATATTTTTTTCTCTTTTATTATCTTTTTTTAACAATTTCTTTGCATGTTGCGATGTAGAACGCAATTTTCTTCCAGTATTTAGAAATATTTTTTTTGATTTTGAATAAAAATCCCTTGCATTTTCTTTGGTCGGTAAAACTAAAAAATCATTATGGTTAATATTACTTCGGATAGAATCTAAACTGTTTTCATTTGAGACATCCGTTGATGATAAAGATGTGGTTGCGGTAGGAGAAGATGTTAATGAATTTATTATTGACGGACATTTTTCTACAGAAGCACAAGAGTGCGAATTCTGTCCATTTTCTGTAGGTGCTACAATAACTGTATTTCCAGAAGACACACTTGTTATTCTTATATCATTACTTTCTTCTAAATTAATGACATCTTCCCATTGGAGGGTATCATTATTTGATGATGTTGAAGATTCATTTTCTGATGTAACTAAACATAAATTATTATCGTTCTGTTTATATGCTTTTCCCATCATTATATTACGTAAATTGTCTTCATCATCTTTTGGAATTGAATTAAAATATAATAAATCCTTTATAGGTTGCTTTATATTATATCTTGTCCTATAAAAACAAAGAATTATTTTCTTACAATACTAAAAAAAACTGTACAATCCAAAAAAAATAATACATTTTAGAAATAAACTTAATGTTTTGTAATCCAGCCTTTTTTAATGTGTCAATTAAATATTCTTCAGTTACAGGCGGCCCCACAGGCAGGCGAATTGTTGGTGCTGGGGGCGGTTTTTTTTGTCGTAACCCCCATATACCGCATTTTTTCTTAATTTCACTTCCACACTTAAAACGTATCTTTTCAGATTTCAATGTTTGATTAATATTTTTACTGATTTCATCTAATGACAATCTTTGAAGCTAAAATTGAATATGATTTTAAATTATTACCAAATATTATAAAATATTTAAAATACAATCATACATTTTCAGGTAATTGTAATGAATCCCAATTGTCCCTAGCATATGGAATTATTACATCATTAACATCATAATATTTTTGAGAATTACAAGTTGTTAAATTAAATAATAATAAATGAACAATATCAGTCCAATTCATTTCTAAACGACGTACAAACTCCTTACGTGGATTACACATAGAACAAACAAATATATAAAATCTATAAATAAAATATATATTATTATAACCTTAGACTATATAAATAAACTATTTGATATAAGAATTATTTTTACCTATCACCACGATATAAAGGATATTTTAAACAATGAATACAATTCCCGTGAAACCATTGTTCACATCGAGAGCATTGTAACATTTGTGTATACCATTCACCATTGCCACCACAATAACAATAAATTTGTTCTTTATTAACACGATGATGAGGATCCCATATAAGTACATCAATCTAAATTTTTTTTTTAAATACATTAATTGAAAAATAATTAAAGAAAAGAAAATTATATATAAAAACAAAAAAATGAAATTACATTATAGGGTAATTGGTGTTTTGAAGTTACTTTGTTCTTAAAATTATCAATACCATTGCATAAACGTCTGACATCTTTTAATTTTTTACATTCTCTTATTCTGTTTGTTTGCTGTGCACATCTATAAATATAATTCAAAGGTAGAAATTTATAATATAAACATTTAAAAAAAAGAAGTAAAAATAAGTAATTTACCTGCCACAACACCATCCAGTCATTTTATCATAATTACCTTCCATGCATTTCTTATGATAACCGCGACCACATTTTTCGCAAACTTTAACTAATTGTTGATCTTTTATATTTTTGCATATAACACATATTGGCTGGGCATCTATTAAGCCTTTTGGTTTATTTAATTCCTTTAAATTATGATAAGGTGACCATTGTTTTGTATTATCATCAAATTTAATCAAACACTGATTAGAACCTATTGCCATTATTGTTCCTAAATAATAACGTCCATCTTTATTTAGCACAAGAACATCATCGCCAGTAACAAATTTATTGAACTTTTGATGCAACTCTTCCTTTGGAATTAATTCAGTAGGTGATAATGATTCATATGAAGAAATAGATGATGATGACGATGATGTTGGCAGTGATAGTATATCATTTTTTATAATTATATTACTAGTTGAATCTGGTTCATTAGAATGATTATCATTACATATTTTTGTAGATAGTAATGGATTGGCTATTGATAATTCTTCAGTAATTTTAATTGTATTTATTTGATTAGAAACTATTGGCAGTTTTGTGATATCATTATTAGTTTTAAGAATTGTTGAAGAACTTATTGGATCATTAAAATGATTATTAATGCATATATTAATCCTTTCCAATACTACTGTAGAGTTACCATTTTTTATATTATCACTTGTATTATCATGTGGTGCAAATATTGTTATATTATTATTATTATTATTACTGTTACTATTATTATTATTACTAAGATTGTCTGTCGTTGTTGTTGTAGTGATAATTTGATTACAATCGGACTTTGCTGTGTTATAATTATTTGTGATGAATATTGTTTTAGCTGGAGATGATTTTGTGGAAAATAAACATTTTACTGTCTGATGTTTAAGATCGGATTTTTCATCAAGACTATTTTTATTATGAATTTCATTCATAATTTCAAAATTATCATTACTTTTTTCATTATTCACAATATTTCCAAATTTCTTTTTTATGTCTACATTATTATTATCATTATAGGTTTTAGTTTCTCCTACATTTGACATGATTTTCCTTTTAGTTTACTATCTTCTCATTAATGTAAGATTTTTCTTTGTTACGATATTGTTCTTAAACGGTGGGATCATATAAGTCTGCAATATGAAAAATACTGTGCAGAAAAAAATATTAATAATCCAATAGAATATAACTATCAAACAAATTAAAATTTTGTAACTTAAATCGCTATAATTAATTTAAACACAAGTTTTAATTATTATATAATAAATTTTACGTTAAATAATTGAAACATTAACACAGTTCGTTCAATTCTTGATCGAAAGAAAATCAGACAAATCATCATTTTAATTTACAAAATGGTCATTGATCTTACAATAAAATATTTTTACTTTAAAATAAATGCACACACTTTTAGAAAATTGAACAATTATTTTTCTACAAAAATATTAATTTTATTAATTAAAACTTTAAAGAAAGTAATACAGAAAAACACAAAATTTTAAAATTAATTTTAATCGAAAAAACTTAATATATTGTTTTGACGTTTATTACCGGCATTCGCGCCTATTCTTAAAAATGATAAAAAAAAAAAAATTGTATCACAAAATTTACAATGCATGTGTACAGCTTGTAGATATTTGCTTTAATTTTTAATATCAATATGAATTAAAAATAAAAAAAAAATTTATTGTTTATGAAAAAAACATATTTTTATAATACCTTTTCGTTTTATCAAGACTTAAACATTATATTTTAAAAATTATTCACCACTTTTTACTTATAACAAAATATACAAACTCTTCTATTGTTCAGCCATTTTTGATTATACTGTTCAATTTTTTTGAATGCAGTCAGATGATTTTCATAATAAATTTATAGTGTTGCCAGTAATGATTCAGTATGGATCAGATATGGATTGAATGTCAAAAGTGTAAAAATAACAAAGTTAATGTCATTTAGCAGAGTTCACAATTAAAAATAGGTTACTACTTGTTGCTCACTATATCAAATTAAAAATTACTCAAAAACTATTAAATTTTTTATCTTTTAAATTTTATTTACACTTCATGCTATGTATAATATAAATATATGTATTTTTTTATAACATAAGATTTAAAATTTGTTTTATATTTATTTAATCTTATCACATAAAAAGAAATTTTAGTAAAAATAACAATCTAAAATAATGTAAATGCATAATATTGGCACAAATATTGATTAAAAAACATACTAAAAATGAAATATTATTATCAAAAATATTTTTAATTTCAGTCGTTAGTTTTTTTTTTTACACATTAAAATTTATTTCAATGAAATGCAAACTGAAATATAATTTTAATAAGGCAAGTTTATTGCACTAATGAGTAGCTGCAACTTTGAGTCTCTCTATTAAAATATTCTCATATGTTTGCTAATATTTTATGATGAATGATATTTTTTTAAAATGAATATTATTAATTCTATATATTTACTTTGGTAATATCATTTCATCTAATACTTTATTATTTATTTATTGTTGTCTATCTTAAAATTTATTTTTATCCTTAGGATATTTTTTATAGGCATTACTTAATTGTTTTTCTTAATATTAAATGTCTTTATAATATTTTTTTTTAATATTAATGTCATGCATCTAAGCTATTTAATATTTTTTTAAAATTTAAATATACTGACACTTTTTTAAAGCTAACAAATAATCATTGTACAAAATGGAAGAAGTCGTTTAATTTTTAATTGAAATGAACAGAAATGAATAATTATGTTTAGTTTTTTTAATCAGTAACACCTAAATGAACTAATTGTTGCATACAACGTTGCAAATATGTTGGATCTGGATACATTGAATATTGTGTTTTGTGTTCAACAGTATTCCAAACTAGAACATCTTCACGGCCAGTTGTTGCTGACCGTCCTATTGAGAATAATAGGCGACGATCAAAACCGATTTTTAAAAAGCGAAGAACCTTAAAAAAATATGATTCGTTATTTTTAATATGTAAACGAAAAAAATAGCAATTATTACTTTTCTTCCTAAGGGACAATCCGGAATATAACATGTTCTTGGAAATCCAACAGCAAAAAATGCACGACCTGGATGTGGATGTTGAGATCCTTGTATGCCTGATGCAATGCTATAGAATTGATCAATAAAATCATTATTTCTGACATATTTAAAGATTTGAAATATAAATAGTCCTCACTTGTAAATTATTTGAATAGTATTGAGACCTTCGTGACCAGGCAGACTTTTTTGTAATACAACCCAAGACATGTTACCAGATGGCTGAGTTCCTATTTTTTCGCCATATACTATGCCACACACTGGACATTCAATATATATATTTAAATGATTTTCTCTTTGTTGACTTCGAATTAATTCATTTAGACACTCTAAATGCATTAAATGCTGGCATCGACTTAATGAAATTGCAGGATTTTGTGCATTATGCCTCAGTTCATCCATACACATTGGACAAGGCTGCGCATGAGGCCATTTTGGCGGATCAACAACTCGAACGAACCGTGAAATCATATCGCTTGCTGAATCAACTCCTATAACGCAAAAAAAAACGTTTTTGATAAATCTATAAAACATATATATATATATATATATATATATATATATATTGTTACTTACCAACAATGGCACCTGAAATCTGTGGAGTTACAAAAACTTCATCACTACCAATTGAACAATCTAGTAAATCTGTAACAGAACCAATATTTTGACTCATTCGACTATCACTTTCTTTACTTTCATGACTTAAATAAGTAGAAACGGTATCCACACTTGGACGACGACCAGACTTTGTACTACTTGAATCCGCATCCAATAATGAATCGGCACGTGTTCTTGATCGTGAACGATGCTGAGAACAGCTACGTTTATGTTCGTTATTACTGTTGCGATGGTGATTATTTGTATCCCGTGTATTAGAATTAGCTTGATTTTGTCCAATGTGAGATTTTGTACTACTGCTAAATATATTTAAATTATTTAATATTTGTCTTGCTAGATTTGTTGTATTTGTTCCGGATGCTTCTCCGTTGGAACATTTTGCTTTAGTTGGTTTATTTTTTGGATTTGGTTTTGTATTTTGATTAGTATTTGTTATTGGTTGTGGAGTTGTTGATTTTGATTTATGTGATTGGTGATGAGTTGGTTTTGGTGGTATATTTGGTAAATTTTGCTGTTTTTCAATTGTTTGATATTGCTGATGATGATTATGCAGCGATGATGCACTGTGTGGAGGAACTGATCTATGGCCTGTTTAATTTTATAATTTTATAATATTAAATAAAATAGCAAAATTTTAATAAAATATGTAATACCTGAAGAGCTTGGCAATGTGTTAGCTTGTTGAGGCAATTTAACTAAAGGATATGGTGCTTGTTGAATTCGCCTAATGGATCTAACCTGACCAACTGGATGTCGAATTTGTGTTAAATTCCAAAAATTAATCAGCAGTGGTAAGTTTAAATAAGTCTTACTTAAATCTAATGTTTCTTCTCCCTTAAAAAATAAATAAAAATATATTAAATTATTACCCACATAATATGGTGAATAAGTTAACGTTACTTTAGCCCACGCTTCCTCAATAATACATTGTACATCCATATTATAACTATTCCAATCTGAATTCGATGAACCTACAGCTGCCCATTCCCATTTGGTACCTTTTCCCGCTGGTGAAGATGGTATATAATATTTTCTTCTCACATTTATCGATGGGTAACCTATATCGTCTGTACATTGTGTCATTGTCCGTACATTAACGTAATATTGATTTAGATTTGGATCAGCATCGCTTAATAAAACACGAGTCAATTTTTTTGCATGGGCCCTTTCTAAATGTTGTGATACTGCAGGACTATATGGAAGCCACTGCCCTCCATTAGATTGAAATTCCCACACAACAACTGCATGACCGGAGTTAGACATTTTACAATAATACTTTTTTAATAATTAATAAATATATATATATTTTTTTAGTTATTCCAATAAGATAAAAAATGTTTTAAATGAAATTATAACATTGGATAACAAGTGTCAAAAGTTCATGAACTTTTGAAATCTATCAAGTGTTTTTTAATCATACTTATTTAAATAGCAAATCAATCAAACTAACTAATTTAACACGCCTTAAAACTAGATCATTTAAATTTACTATTCGTTTACATGATTTTATATTTTAAATAGCTTAAATAAATAAACAAAATAAAAATAAACAAAGAGACTCTTCTTCAAATGATCATCAAAACCACTCAACTACAATATCAACAAATATGACATTCAAAATGGCTGCTAATTTTAATTTTAAAAAACACTTGTACAATTTTTTGAAATATAATTATAATATAAATTAAATGAGTATTTTAAAATGATCATATTTATTAAATTAATGTTATATAGCTGCAAATAAATTTAAGAATCCATTATATTGTAATTTTATTAAAACAATCTATCGGTAAAATCTACAATGAAAAGTGCATTTTTAACCGGTTACTTGCATTATTATATAGATATGGCGGCTTTGACGTTTAGATAATTATTTTGACTGTGACAGATTGCATATTAAAATATAAAAATGTTTATAGAATTATGTTTTGTTTTATAAGTTAAAAGTATACAATAATAAAAGAGAATAAAGATAATATTTAATATAATTGTTATGAGTGATATAAATAAACGCGTTAAATCAAAAGTACTGTGTCCTGAAAAAATATTACTAAATGGACAAAAACAAATCATACCTGCAATGCCAAATGAAGCTTTAAATAATGAAGCAAAGAGTAAATCGGATAATACATCTACTGCAAGTGAACAATACACCTGTGTTATGTGTAAACAAACATTCAATTCACACGATAATTTACAAAAACATTTTAGGTAAGTTTGACAGGCTGTTTTAAAGATTGGATTATTTTAATAATAACTATTATTTTAAGGGAACACGGTCGAAACGAAATAGATTTACGAGGTCGACCGATCTTAGAATCAACTCTTCTTAAACATCCAAAAAAAAATATCTCTTTTGAACTTATTGAATGTGAATGGTGTCCTGAAGCATTTCAAAATATATCTAAGGCAATTGAACACAAGTTTAGGAAACACAAATATGAAAGCACAAATTATTTTTGTGAATTATGTGGAAAACTATTTCCTCTTAAAATAGCTCTTGAACAACATTTATCTAATGAACATAAAAACGATGCTACTAATTCAAATGTAAACATAAATAAGAAAACTTCATTCCAATGTCAATTTTGCAAAGTGACTTTTCAAACTAGTTTCGCATTAGAATTCCATGTGAAATGTGTTCATCAATTTGAAAAACGAGTACTTATGCCAACAGTAGTACCACCTCCATCGAAAAAAATTAAATTAAATAATTCAGAAGAAGCAATATCAGTTTATTACTGTCATTTATGCGGTTGCGAATATATGCTAAAATATAATTTAAGAGTACATGTTTAAATAATTTTTAATTATCTATATCCAATAAATTATGTAGAATTTATTTGTAGAATCATATAGAAAAACATCATACTGAATTAGAAAGAACATCTATTCCGGTAGAAGGAGTAATTAAATGCAAAGCTTGTGAATCAATATTTTATAGTAAAAAAGCGTTCGATGCTCACGATGTTCATCATAGACCTGATGATTTATATGTAACAAGTGAAGAACATAGGTACATAAATTAATTTGTTCCCTTTTCTTTTTTTATCGAATGAAAAATTATTTTAAGGATTAAAATGGTAGCGCGGGTGGATCAAGATTTTGACATCAATAGAGTACCGTCCAATGTCGAAAAGTATATTCCTCCAATATCTAAAAAAACAAGATTAGAAAATATACCATCAACATCTAGTGCTAAAGTAAAATAAGATTATCAATTATAGTTGTATATAATATTTGATTCTTAAAAAATATTTTTAGAAATCAAAAGAGGATTCCGATAATGAGTCAATGTCTCCAGTATCCTTACCAGATACAAGTGACGACGAGAACGCAGAGAAAACGATCATCATACATTAATTCTTTGTAATACAACCTTATGAAATATGTGTACTTGAATATCTAAATTATTTAGATATAGATTTTAATTTAATGTTAAATATAATCATATAAATATTTTTTTTTTTTGAATAAAAAATTAAGTAATTTTAAAAATTATTTTTATTTTATAAATAGAATTGAAGTTGGTCATATTTCGAAAAATAAAAGATGGACAAACAGATGACGACAGCGCCACTTCCCCTTGCGTTCGTTCTTTACAATAAATTAGGCAGAAAGTATAGCAGCTCTTTTTTACAAGAGGTGCAAAAATCTGCGTTTATATTGATCATCAATCAATAAATAATATATAAAAATGGTTATTAAGAAGGTAAATAATGTTTCTGTTCATTTATCAAGTAAATTATTTATAATTACATGATGGAACATAGTGGAAATAGATTATATATACTTGATGGCATGTGTATGTTTATTTGACAACTCAATAGTGATTAATAATATGAATGGTGTTTTTGATGGTTTTATAGTTATTAAGTTATTAGTGAAATAATTCATTTTTATATTAAAATTAAAAGTAATTAAAATTGATCTACAGTAATATTTGTTACAATTTTCAGACAAAAAAGAAGCAGGTTGGAAAGAAAGTAGCCGCAGCTCCTTTAGCGGTGAAAAAAGTTGAACCTAAAAAGATTGTCAACCCTCTTTTTGAGAAGAGACCTAAGAACTTTGGAATTGGTAATAAACAACTATAAAAAAAGTGTAAATTACAAGTAAATAATTGAGGTTATGTTTTGTTTCTTAGGCCAAAATATTCAACCAAAACGAGACTTGTCGCGATTTGTAAAGTGGCCAAAGTACATTCGCGTTCAAAGGCAAAAGGCTGTCTTACAAAAACGCTTAAAAGTACCCCCAACTATCAATCAATTTACTCAAACTTTGGATAAACAAACCGGTAATTATTTATTTACATACGATTAATCTAATTTATTGTCAATATTTTTTCGTTTTTAGCTGTTCAATTGTTTAAACTTCTTGAAAAATATAGGCCAGAATCTGCCGTTTCCAAGAAACTTCGCCTAAAAGCAAAGGCTGAATCAAAAGCTAAGGGCAAAGAGGAAACTCCAACCAAGAAAGGAAATAGTATCAGAGCCGGAGTAAACACTGTAACAAAATTGGTTGAACAAAAGAAAGCTCAATTAGTCGTGTTGTCACATGATGTTGATCCAATTGAGGTAATTAATATACAAATATTTTGTTTGTTTTTTTAAATTATCTTATGAGGACAAGAATTTCTTCACCTGAAAGCAATTATTATTCTTGCCAAGGCAAATTTAATAATTTGTGAACAATGTAGACACGCGACACCTGAAGATATTAAAAATAAAAATAAATGTTTTTTTTCTCAGTTATTTGATATGTGTTACTAATATTTATAAATCTTTTCAGTTGGTTCTTTTCCTTCCTACACTCTGCCGCAAAATGGGAGTTCCATATTGTATTATTAAGGGAAAAGCGCGTCTTGGAGTTTTAGTACGTCGCAAGACATGCACTTGTGTTGCTATTACTCAAGTTGATGCCGTTGATCGAAGCAACTTAACAAAATTAGTTGAAACAATCAAAACAAATTACAATGATCGCTTCGATGAAATTCGTAAACACTGGGGTGGTGGTTTACTTGGAAGTAAGAGTTTGGCTCGCATTTCCAAATTAGAAAAGGCTAAACAACGTGAATTGGCGCAAAAACAAGGTTAAATAAATATTAATTTTATAAAAATTGAACATTTTTATTAATGTTAATAAAAGGAAAAAAATTAAATTTTTTGTTTTACTTATTGTGTTGCCTTAAAATGATTATATATTTAGATATAGGTTATTTGTAACTTCCACATATTCCTTATGAATACTTCCATATGGTTTTTTTGGGAAGACAAACGACGTGAAGTCGACCTGTGAATAGTTTGAACTACCATGTCAATTTATTGAAAGGATATAAGATACTTGTGGTCATTAGTTTTAAAGGATTCTTTCGTTAGTATAATAATTTGCCAGCATTATAAGATTTAACATATATTTGTTGTATAATTTATCCTATATATATTGAAAGTACATGTAATTAAATTTTATTTACAAGGAATTATTTTACTATTGTAGACTTGCCAAGTAAGTTTTGTTTATGACAGCTGGCAATACTAAAGTCGGTAAGGTAGTAATTTTACATGAAAATGTTATTACTGTTCAATAGAGCGAACGCAAAGTCTGTTGTAGTTGGAGAGATTAATTCACCAATTATGTCTGGCTAGTTTTCATATGTGTCATTTTTCCATTCAAGCTGTCTATTTACAAGTTAGTGGAGCTAAAAGTAAAATAAAATTGCATATAAAGTGACAGGAATATTATTTTATCAATTTTTTTTTATTGTTAACGAAATAAAAATATTGTGATTATAATTAAAATAAAGGAAAAATACATTTAATTCGTGTTAAAATAGAGTTAAATTAATGTTTTTTGTAATATTAATATTCCTATACAAAACATGTTTTGAAATAAATAATTAAGAAAAAATATATAAAATGAAATGTAAAGTGATTTGTTGAATGCATAAAGTGTTATTTTTTATTCCAAGCAAATTAATATTACTTAGTAATTGTTATAAGTGATAATTTAAAGTATAATAAAATGAGTGTATTTAGTGATTTTCAGCGAATGTGGGTGCAACGTTTTCCACAGAGTTCACTCTCTGATGCATGGGAACAAGATGTACGGGCCAGCTTAATGCGCCATCGACAAAAAATTACTGATCTAACAAAGGAATTAGAACAAGAAAAAATGTACGTGGATTATTTAGAAAGTTTATTAAATGATGTGGAAAAGTATCGTGATGCTGGCGGTGATCCAACATCCCTATTTGAGGAAGCGACCCGAAGTGGACCTTACAGTGGCTCTTCCAATGAATCACACAATTTACAAACATCAAACAAATCAAATGAACTAAATGATGACGAGGTGTGAATTTGTTTTTTTTTTTGATATTAAAGCAATTTATTTTTAATTTTTTATTATTAATAAATTTTTCAAAAATTACAAAAGATTTAACTATTTTCACCTTTAAAAATTTATATTTTTTACCGATTACCGTTAGGTTATTTCATGTATTTTTACGTTTTTTGTTTTTTAATTCAATTCGCCAGTCTTTAGAGTTTTTTTTTTTTTTTTTTGAATTTTTAAATTTGTTATTTTTTGCTAGCGAACAAAAAAAAATGTTTTAATTATGAATAATATTTGCAAAAAAGTATTATAATTATTTATTTATTTACTATCTTTTACTTATTTTTTTTTTTATAAAAATAATATTCTTGTTTGTTGTTTTGCACAAACCTAAAGTTAAAATTTAATTTCATGTCGGTTTAAATATAAATTTTAATTTAATTTTGTGTTATATTTAAACTAAATAATAATACACATGAAAACCGATGAAAAGAAGAAGAAAAACAAAATTTAATTAAATATTTATAAAATATTTTCTTTAAATATTAAATAATTTATTATTTTTAACATTAACAATGTTACACCTGTCTTTTTTTTCATTACATAAAATACAAATTTGTAATGAAAATATAAAACACCTTTAAAAAATTATTATTTTTTTTTAAATGTATAATAATATAAATAATAATAATAAAATACAAAAAAATCGAGTCACCTTGTTGCGGTTACTTAATTATTAAAAGCAAAATCGCAATATGTATAGTGAATGTGATGATTGCATTTAAATTGACTTAATTTTTCTGTCGAAATAAATATTTATATTGTTTGGTTTTTTTTTAGCAAATTTTATTATTTATATACCCTGTTTATATGTTAAACGCATATTAATTAACAAATTTACTTCAAAATTAACAAAATGTTTAATTTTTATTTTTACTTTTAATTTGTTATCAATGAATATGTTTTATTTTTTGCAAAACGTAGTTTATCTATTATTGTACTAATTTCTAATTGTATTTTTAATCTCTAAACAATTATAATTAAAAAAATATGTGTGAATCAGAAGTTATGATTATAAAATAAGTTATCAAAAGGAAATTTTTTTTAATAATTTACTGAAAAATTATTAAGACGTTTTTCTTCAGCATATAACCATCTGACTGAAATTCATCAAACTTTCTATTTATATTAAATTCTAATTGCGAATTTTGCTTTAATTAAATTTATTTTAAAATAATAATAAATTCCAATGGTTGCCAAAATATAATTTCCGCTAATAAAATAGTAAAGTTTTTATTCTAAAATAAACACAAATTTAAATATTAAAAATTTTATTGACTGAGACATTTTCTCATGTCTTCATTGCATCGTTGTCGGTTCTAGTTTTTTTGTTTTCTGTTTTTACCCTAACATTATTTTTAACTTTTACTTAGTTGCTGCTGTTTTATAGTTTATAAAATAATTTAACTTTTAACATTTATTTTTTTTATTATATTGAATTGATTTGTATTATTGTTATACTATTTTCCACGAAATAATATGATATAAAATAGTTTCATTGAATTTCCCTTAGTATAAAATAATAATAATAAGTGTATGAACACATACACAACATAGAAGCAAAATTGTCAATTTAAACATTAAGTACATAAATTGTTAGATTAGAATGCGTGGAGAATATATTTATTTTTTTAGTTGAATAATAAACAGGGATGAAAATCCGAATAAAATAAAAATTAATTAATCACCATAAAATATTTGCTGATTTAAGGGACAAAATATATGAAAAGAATTTATTTCAAATAAAATTTCGATTAAAAATAATATATATTAAAAAAATAATAATAATAATTTAACGAACCGCATCGAAAACATATTTTTTTCCGGTTTGTAACACTGGTACCACTGATAATAATATTAAATACTTTAACTTCACCTAGTTTTTTTTTTTTTTTGGGGGGACAAAATAAATAAGCAGGCAAACTTGCATTTAATAAATTATATACTTAAGCTTGTTGTTATTGCTGTTGAAACTGTTATTTTTTTCTATTTTCAAACTAAAAATGAAGGGTGTTTTACTATAGTTTAATATAAAAAAATCATTCATATCCTACCTTTAATTCATGTTGTTTTTTAATAATATAATTTTTTTTATTTTCATTTAACTATTTTAATAACAATAACTGATTATTTTTATTATGAATTATTATTATTATTATTTTTAATGTTGAATTTAGGGAGTGACAAAAATGATTTTATTTTTTACTTTAATAATAATTGATATAAATGGATAAATTTTATTTGATTGATTAATAAATGTCCAGATGATTTATCCAATGATAACAATATTTTAATATTGTATTGATTTATGAATTATTTTATTAACGTTTGATTAAAAAAAAATAATTATTTAAATTTAATTAATCTTTATAGTAGTAGCAAGTACAATTAACTTTTTTTTTTAATAATTAACATACACAGATGTGTGTGTGCATAATACCATAATTCTCGTATAAAACATCAAAATATATATTTATCGATATCTATTAAGTTAGAGGTTGATAATAACCTTTAAAATTAGTATATATATTTATTTTACCCTACATACATTGTTATTGTATTGTTTTTATGCTTTACCTTGCTTTACTTTACATGACTATACAAAAAAGTGAATTAAATTAAATTAAATAAATAAATAAATGTTTCTTATCTATCAGTGATAATATTTAATATCTCTTTTTTTTTTAGTAAAATAAAACGTATTTATTTATTTTGTTAATTTTTACTTTGCTGTTGTTTTATGTTGCTTAATCGTTATCATTAATATAAGAATGTGGAAGTACATTATGTATCAATGTTTGTAAATGACAAATTTGAACATAATAATGTCCTGTGAGAGTAACTAAACTGATAATAAATAGTCAAAAATTTTGTATAGTTAATTTACGTGAGACACTATTGTATTTTCTATTAATTTAGAGGATCAACACTCTGGTGTGTACTTGATTAATTATTTTTTATGATTTTTTTTCCTATTTCCACCTTAAACTGTACGTTAGTTTATTTTTATCTTACTTTAAATTTACTTTGTTGTCTTTTTATTTTTTTTGTATAATATTTAATCTTATCAGTTATAATCGTCGACTATTTTAATTTTATTCATATAAAATTCTTTTAACTAAATTTTGTCAAAGAATTAATTTTTATTTAAAAAAATCGAAAAATTAAATTAGTAACCGATTTAAAGCAGTGGTGTGTTGCAAAGTGTTAAAAAATAATAATGTTTTCTTTAATAACAATAATTTATATATTTTGTTTCCCTTTAATTTATTTATTTATTTATTGTTATTAATAACTTGAAATAATTTCTATTTTTCTATTTTGTCTTGTCTTTAACTAGTTACTTTCTATTTATTTGTGAAAATAAACAAAAATAATAATTAAAAATTTAAGTTAATGAAAGAAAAAAAAATTAATATAGAAATAATTAACAATTTAAGTGATTTTCTATTGTTAATAATAATATTTATATGCACTTGTGTAATTTTTTTAATGTTTCTTTCATAAATTAAACTATTTTTGTTGATTTTCTTGTGTGTGGTGGCATACAGTGTATTAATTAATTTAATTTTTTGAATTATTATAAAAAAAAAAAAATGGAAAAAACAACAATGAAAACTTATAAAAAAAGTGTTTCTATATCGGATAAAATAAAAATATGGTCAAATATGGTAAAAAAAATGAAGAAGAAAATAAACTAATAATCATAGTAAAATTACTAATAATTAATTTCTATTTTATTTTTTCTTTTCTATAATTGAAGAATAAATATTTTTTCCTATAAAGGAAATATATGTAGAGTAATTTTCTCTTAACAGAAAACTGATTAATCTTTATTAATTTAAAATATAATTCATATTTATTTAATTTTTTATTATAATTATTATTATTTGTATTTTTATTTTATGGTAATTTTTTTAGTTAACTGGTTATTTCCATTACTGGGTGATTTACAATAAACATAATAAAAATAATAATATTTATTTTGTACAGAACCACATTTATTAATAGCAAAATAAATAATTTTTTTTCTTTTTTTACAAAATTCTGCTAATAATGCTAGAAGAAAATGAAATTTTATTTAAATTAATTTATATGGAATGAGAGATTATTTCTAAATGATGATTTTTTTTTTCTTTATAATTGGAAAGATTCACTGGAATTTTTGGTTTTTTTTTTTCTTTTTGAACACACTGAAATTCGATTACTTATTTGGCTGCAAAATAGCATTTGATTTTCGAGAAAAATTAGCTGCTTGTTTCTCATCAATACATATTATGAATTCTTTTGGCTTCTGTTAGAAAACTGTGAAATTATTTTTGTGTAGATTTTTCCTAGGATTCAATTATAGATAAATATCGTCATTTTACTGTACATGAGTAAAAGTAGAACAGTACTGAAGTAGAATTAAGTCAGATGGTTAATTTTAGTTAATTTAAATATCTAAACTTTGGTTATTGTGAACATTTGTAACCATTTCTCAAAATAAATATGTTTTTATAAATCTGTAATATGTTAAAATTGTTATCGAACTAGTTACAGTCGACTTACTATGCCTGGTAATTCTTTTATTACTTATTATAAAAAATAATATGTGTGACTCTACAAAAAACTATGTTATTTGTGTATCTTTTGGAATAACTCTACAATTTTATTAAATACATGATATGATTTTGTATGTATTATTTTTCCATTAATTATTGATAAAATAACAAATATTATTAGTAATAAATAAATTTGATGAAACATAATATTTGTGAATAATAATATTAATAAAAAGCAAAAATGCCCGATAAACAAAGAAAAAACATAGAAATATATCAACAAATACAGAAATATGAATTTTTTTTATCATTTTTGTTATCAATTATTGATTAGAAATTTAGTCACCATAATATTAAAAAACAAATTTTTTTTTATATAAATTATATTACTTTATTTTTATTTTTATTACTGAAATTAATAGCTATCAACCATTTTAATAAAGAAATAGTTTTAGTTTAATAAATATTCTTTATGTTTACACCTTAAACAGTTGCATTAATTAATGTTATTATTCTAAGAATAAAATTATAATAATTTGTTGATGGAAATTAGAGCGTTAAAAGTGCGTTACTTGAAAATTATACAATAACATCAAGTTCATCATCACATAAATGATTCTTTTTTTTTTATTTATCCAATTATTATAATAAAATAACTGATTCTTGATATTCACTAAATAGATTAATTTTATTAAACCGTAAAATAATTTTTTTTTGTAATTTTAATTTTAATTTGTTTGAAGAAATTTTTTTGTTTGACTTTTTTTTCGGTAAAATAAATTAGATGTACGTAGTCTGTGTAAAGGGGAAAAATTTACCTGATTTACAGTACACTTTTTGATATATAAACATCTTAAAGTACGGATTGCAAATGACCACGAAAGTAAATTTAAAGTAATAATGAACAGAATATATTGAACTATTCAAATAATCAGGAAATCTCAAGTACTGTCTTATGAACTGAACATCCTCGTTAGTCAAGATTATTCATAATATTATATTTACGAATATAAAAGACGCAGCAGGTGCTGATTAATAAGCAGCATACATCATAGAAATTCACACACATATGTAATATTGATCTTATATTTATGCTTTTTTATTATTACTATGTGACTTGCTGTCGAAGTGCCGGAGCGTAACACCGTCATAAATGTCGAAAAGTGACTTTTTTTTCTTTCATTTTATTTATTATTAACACGTTTTTTAAATTAAATAAGAAAATATAAAATATACTTAATGAATTACGATTTTTTATTATATTATCCTGAGAATTATATAAACATATATTTATATATTTATATATTTAGTTATTTTTTTTTTTTTTTAGCTATGATTTTAACATTAATTTTTATCGATAATAACATTTTTTAATTGCGGTAGTCTGTTGGTCGTTGCATTAATGTTATAAAACTCTGGGTTATTTTAAGATATGAATATATAAATATGTAATATGAAAATAATAACAAAAATGGAAAAATTAATAATAATAATAATTATTATTATCAACAAAATATATAAAACTCTACAAGTAAATAAAAAAAAATTAAACAACAACAGTAATATATTATAAAGATAATTAAATGATAAGAAAATAATTTTAAGATAAAAATAATTAATGAAAATAAATAATTATAATAATAAAAAAATATATAAAAACAGCGTATAGTACGTTACGAACTAAATAAATGTAAATAAAATAGAAAATCTTCTTGTATATAGTAACTAAAAAACATTATTATAGCATAAATTATATTATTATTTTTTTGCTTTTCTTTTGTAAATAAATAGAAAATGTTGATAAAAAATAATAATAATTTTAATAATGTTAAAAACAAATGTCTAATAAGTCACTAGAAATAAAAAAATTAGAATCTTTCTCGAGAGAGTGTAATAATTATACCAACAAATCTAATAAATTTAAATAGAAAAAAGTAAAATAACATTATAAAAATGTTGACTAATTGTTGATGTATGTTTCATTTTCTTCATTTATTTCTTGTATCCACAATCAAAATCATGTCTCTCTAGCAAGTAGATTTATTATTTTAGCGTTAAAATTTATTTACATTTATAATTATGTTGTGGTTTCATTCAATTAAGAGAATTTAAATTAAAACAAAGTTTTTCTTTTAATTTTGATGTTGTTTTTATTATTATTTACTTAAGATATCACAGTCACAGTTAATTATACTCTGATTTTTTATAAGAAACAATTCTTGTTTTTAGTTATTCTGTGGGTGTGATTTTAAAATTAAATTTAAGAGTAGTTTTTACAGGTTTTTCAAGTAGTTAAGGGTCTGATTTTTATTTTATAATTATTTTAATCTACGGAAATTCGTACGATCGTATGATTGTGAAATAATTGGTCATTTTTTTGTAATTTGTTTAAACTAGAATGAACTGTTTTTCATTGTTTAATCCATCGTAGATAGTTTGGAAGATAGCTTCTATTGATTTAAAAAACTGACTTTTAATAAGGATATGTTCCATAGAATATTGATTTTTTATATGCAACTGAATTTTTGCTCAATGCAGCAAAATGGTATCATATCTTAAGCCAAGGACTAAGGGGTGACTATGGTATAAAAACTCATATAAATTATATTGTTCTATATTGATACTGAATATTTTTGTTTATTTAATCTTTAAAAAAATGATTAAATTTCAATGTTAATTAGAATAATTAATACTTAAAAAATTATCTTAAGTAATTCTTTTTTCTTTTTCTTGTTTTATTAGATTACTAAAAATATTTTTATTAAAAATCATTGAAGTGTAACGAGTTATTTTTTTTTTTTGTACATAGAAAAATGTAATCTTAAATTACATAATTAAGGTCGTAAAAGTATAATAATTAAATTATTTGCAATCAATAATTGTTATTTTTAAACAATTGTGTAAAATAGTCTTTAATATGACAAATTTTTTGTATGTTAATAATGGTTACTTCCTGCTACAAAATGTTGCATAATTTTTATTTTTAATTTTTTTAAATAAATCTATAATTTATGGGCATATATTTTTGCAAAAAATACAAAATTATTTAAATTGATTTTTTCAGTTATCATCCGTAATCGATTAAATTTAAAAATTTATATTAAATACGTTATGGAAATTTATTTTCACTTTTTAACAATTATTTTGTTGATTTTGTGATATTTTTGCAATAAAATATAAATTATTGTTTTTCTTGAAAAAAAATATAAATTAATTATATAAAAAACGAAGTAATTATTGACCGCAACCTTGATATAATTTTTATTTATTATTATTTATTTTATTTATTATTATATTTTGTGACTTTAATATATTTTTTATTTTGCGTTTTAATTCGAAATAAATTTAAATATTTATAATTATAATTAAAGAAAGGAAGAATGAATGGAAAATATGTAAAAAGTCTGTGAATTTTCAATTAATTTCATTTAATTGTTTCAGACTATCTTGAAAGCTTGAACGAAAATTATTATAATATCGTACTTTAACATCAGATTATTTACTAGCTGCTTTGTTTCAGACTTTTACTTGGTTTATTTTTCATTGAATTATAGTTTCCGGTGAATTAATATAGATACAAATATTAATAATAAATAATATAACGGTTTAATTTCAGTGTATAAATTTTGTTTCTATAAATATTTTTGGGTTTTTTGTTTTCTAAATTTGTAATTAGTAAACGAAAGTACAATATTGCACGCAATCAACAAATAATGTTTAAATTTTGTCGTTTTTTTTTGTAAAAGAAAATATCTAATAATAGTGTTTTGTCATTTTTTATCGTTTAATTACAGTTATATCTTGTATTCACCTTGAATCAGATTATCGATTTATTGTAATTAGTTTACGTCGTTCCAAATGTTTTTAATTTTTTAAAATTCATGACGATGCTGCTGTATTTAGGTAGTGATTTTTTTATTATGTGCCGGGGTGCTGTGCATATTTAATAATATTTTTTTTTTTAATTTATAATTTAATGTATGGCAATTATTTAGGTAGCGTTACATACTTTTAACTAAGACATATTTTATTTGTTTCTTTATTAGTACTATTATTATTATTATTTTTATTATTAAGTAATGTCTTTGTTTTTGTTCTCATAAACTAGATAAAATTTATTAAAATATTTTTATTTAAAAATTTAAATCACGATTATTTTGTTAATCATTTTTTTCGGTTTTTAAATAATAATTTTAAATTTTTATTACGCACAAAAATAGAAATAATTATTTTTAAAGAAATAGAAATAATAATAATAATAATATTAACATTGACAATCGTATTTAATACTTTCTAATAATTAAAAATGTAAAAATAGAAAAAAATTAATTTAATTAAAATATTTTTTTTATTTTGTTAAACGAAAATAAGGAAAAAACTCTCAACGTTTTTTTTTTTTTTATGGTTGATTTTTTATTTTTATTTTTTATTTGTTGTAATTTTAACGATCCGTTGCAACATGCGGTATAATTTTTCAATTTTTATTGTGAAAAATTTATTCCCTCATGAGATTTTTCTATATAGTTTTTCTTTTTCTCGTTTCAAATTAAAACATGTTCTAATGCTATGAATTTTTTTTTATTTCTTTTCTTAAAAGATCAATAATTTTATGTATTTTTAAAATTGGTTTTTTTTTGTATATATTATTTATAGAATACAACCTCAACTCCATCGTCAGCAAATACAACAAAACAAACAGCAAATAGTGATGGCAATGATGATAACATTACAAATATAAGTAACAATAGAAATAGTTTACATTTAACAACAACTGGTATACTGAAGACATCAGCAAAAACGAATGGTTCATCAATTGGATCACATAATGGTAGTAGTATTAACGATAGTGGTAATAATGAAGAGGAACGTGATAATGAAAATAAATTATTACAAAAACATAAAGATGGTGCATTAAATCAATGTATAAATGAATTATCATCAAATTTACGACGTTGTGTTAGTGAATTAGCTGAAACAAATTTACAAAGAAATAATAATCATCATGTGATTACATCACGATCACGTTGCAGTAGCCAAAGTGATGATTTATCAAAATCACCATTATCAACGTTGGATAGTTCAGCACCGTCACATTTTGTTACAGTGATTGAAGTCAAGGAATCAACATTAAATGATTTTCCAAATGATATAAATAATAGTGCAGTGTCTTCGTCTTCCACAACAACAGCATCATTAACCACAACAACGACTTCAATAAAAACAACACCACCACCATCAACAATAACAACAACTGCACCACCAGCAGCATCATCATCAGTATTGTCATCATCTTCCTCATCAAATATAAATAAAAAAGATCAATACCATTGTGAAAATGAAACATTTTTAGGTAATAGTAGTGGTTCAATTGATAAAGATTATGGTGGAAAAAGTAGTGATAGTGATACCGGCGATAGTAAAAAATATGGACGACCAATTTTACCGCCAGCTTTATCACAGGATGCTAGAAAAAAAGTTCCGCCTAGGTAAGTTATTAATTAATTACTAATATTTATTAATTTATTTATATTATTAGTAATAATAATGCAAATTTCATAATTTTTTATTTATTACAATATTATTTTTATTATAAAAATTTAGGCCATTAAAAATCACTGAACTAAATCAATTAATTGTAATTTAATGAATTTCCCAAAAACGTCCTTAATTATTTCCGGTTAAATTTTGTCTAAGATTCTTTACGTAAAACATTATTCTATTGATTAATTTTTTGTATTTTATGCTTTGTCACGTGTGCGTTTATTACAAAACTTTATCAATATTTCTTCTATATAATTTTTTTTCTTTGCATTTTATTATGAATATATGTTTGGTTTTTCGTAATCGAGGTCATTTTAATACGTGTAATCGGATTTCGGTGCGGTATAGGAAAATTTTTGTATTTCATAAATTATTAAATATTATTATTATTATTATTACTATTAGTATGTGACTTGTTTTACTTTACTTAATGTTCTCTTTACTTATCTGTAATAAAATTCTCATATTTATTACAGTGTTTTTCTGTATGCTTCTACTTGCTTATTATAATATGAAATTGAAATATAGAAAAGAATATTGGATTACATTTTGTATTTTTTTTTTCTTTTCTTTTAGTTCGATTATTATTATTATTATTATTTTTTCTAGTTGAATATATATTCTAATAATAATAGACAAAAAAATAATCAATGTTCTTACTTCATTTTGATTTAATAATTTTCTAAATTATATTTAGATTATGTCATGATTTATTACATTAGTAATGTAATGTCTTTAAGAAAAAAAATAATATGTATTACCGTTATTACATTAACTCTAGTTACTGCATTTTTAATACATTTAAATTTTTTATGTTTTTTTTTTCTATGCACAAAAATGAATAATTTAATGCTAATTTTAAAAGAAAAAAAACTTATATAATAACGTAAAAGATTTTTATTAAGTTAAAATAAAATAAAAAAAGCAAAATTTAAATAACAATTAAATTAATTATTATTATAAATGTTTAAAACAGTAAGAATATTTTATAGAAATTACATGTATAGAGGAGTATCTTCACGGGAGAGATTATTTCTGTTTTAAAGCGATTCTTTTTATAATTATTAATTTTTTTCGCTTTTATTTGTTGGTAAAAATATGATTAATAAAAAAGAAAAAAAATTAAAGAAATTAAATATTTATCAGAGTTCAAATTTTATTTATTTAATATGTGTTATAAGTAATTAACTTAATTGAACTTAATTAAAAATTTAATGTGTGTGTATGTTTTTTTTTGTCTGTTGGTTTTTTTTAACTTTTAACTATTGAATTGTTTTGTTCTTTTCACGTCGTTTTTATATAACGTGCGATAGAAAGAGTTAATAATAGAAAAAATAAGATAAAAATATAAAAGAAATTACATAATTTCTTTGATTTATAATGAAAGAGAAATAAATAATGATACGCTAAAAATAATAAAGGTATGAATTTTATTTTTATTTTTTGGTTGAATTCGGTTCAGGTAATATACCTTGAAAGATTTTTTTTTTTGTTACTTTATTGTTTTTACTCTTTACAGTGTTAATCTGTAAAGTTTAAAGATTTTTTTTTCTTCTTGTATTCAACATATGATTTTGAACTCTTTATTAGTTTTTTTTTTTTTTTGGTATTGAATTAACAACATTGATGTACCGTTCATTTATTTGTTTGTCTGTTATATAAGTAAAAAAAACTCGGTTTTTCGTTGTGTTGTTTTATTAAAGAAATTATTGTTATTTTAATGATTATAAATCAAGAATAAAAACACGAAAGAAATTGTAAATATAATTAGTTATTATAGATTTAATATTAAAGAATTATTTACAATTACGAAAAAAAAACATTTTATAAGAAAAAAAAGGAAGAAAATGATTATTATCAATCATTGTGTTGTATCGGTTCGACGGCCTGATTGTGTTATTGTGTATATTTACAAAGCCAATATAACCTTAATTTATTTAAAATTAAAAGGAAAAAAAAATTATAATTATAATAATATTGGCATGTAGAAATGTTTTATTTTCTTTAATTAAAATAAAAATATATATTTTTAATTCAAATCGTATGTAATGATGACGAATACTTAGAATTTTTATTTCTGTGTGTTGTGTTGCGGTTTTAATATTTATTAATATTCATTTTTCGATTTTCTTGTAAAAGTGAAACTTTATTGAAATAAATAAATAATGAAAAATATTGTACATATGTATATATACTGTATATAATTATGTGCAAGCAAGCAAATGTTGTATTATTATTGTTATTTTTATATTTTCTTTAAATTTAGTTTACTTGTTTTTAGCAGCTTTTAGTTATTAGTTTTACTAAATTTGTCTATGAAAAGTTATGTCTGAGATAGGCTTTGTTTCTGGTAAAATCAATATTATGCCTGTTGGCAGTTTATGTTATTTAATGTTTAATATTAAGTACGTTTTTCAGACATCTCGGAAACAGGACTGTTTTCAAATGTTTACTGGCAATAATTCGATTAACTGGTATATTCAGATAATCACTCGATTTATTATTACTTAAAACATGCTTTTACTTAGTTAAAAATTATTTTACAAACTGATAATTATTTAACATATTTTTATTTTTATTTTTAAACTCTCTTTAGATATGAGTAACACTTATGTATTTTTATGATTCATCTTGTTATTTTTACCATTGATTTTTTCATTTTATTATTTTTTTTTAAAATATAAATATTAAAATTGATTAGATTTATGCTATACTTCCCATTTATTTATTTTTCTTCATATGCCTTAGAAAATATATTAGTTTATTGAAATACGTATATATTTTAAAACGTCGAAGGTGCGTACTTGTCTTGTATGTAGGTATTGTTTGATAATTTATAATAATATACCTTGAATAAATAATTATGTATATATATTTTCTGCGGGTTTATTTTCATTTCTGTTTTATAAAATTATTTTCTACATTTAATTATTTGGTGCGTTTAACTGGTTAAAATTTAGTAAACATTTATATTTTGCTTAAAATAAATATTAAATAAAAATCTTTATGTGACTAAAGCATTATTATTATTTGATTATTTTTTTATATTGTTGAGAAAAAATTCAGAAAAATCTGCAACAGAGAGAAAGAGCAAAGGCAAAATTGAATTTATTAACTTAATAATTATTATGTTTTTATTTATTTATTTATGCATGTATAATATTTTTTTTTTCTTTCATTTCTATAGTAATAATAATAAATTACCGATAAAGTATTTATCATCAGTTTTTTTCTTTCTATTTCTTTAATGTTTCCATTTTATTGTGCTTTTTTTCAATGTAATTCTATTTTTTTTTATTTTTATTTTATATTTTAAAGTCGCGATAGTAATTTCCGTTTGTTATTATTTTATTTATTTGTTTATTTTATTTTTTATTATTATTAATAATTATTATTTTTTTTTTTTTAGTTTTTATTTAATTTATTTATAATAAAAAATATAGAATTGTAGAAACAACGGTATTAGACATGTGAATATATTATATGAATGTGTGTTTTAATTATTTTTAGTATTATTATTATTTATTTATTTATTTTTTATACTTTTAATTACTAATTAAAATTAAAATTTATTAATTGTGGCATAGTGGTTGGGTTACTTTATATATGAATGATGTATGATATTCTTTGGTTATTTTTTACTTTACTAATTTTAACATTATTATTATATGAAAATACAAGTAGTGGTGATATAAATTTTTTATTTTTATTCTATTATTAATTTATTTATTTATTTGTGAGTGACAAATACAATAATTAATTTTATATTTAAAATAACGTTTTTTATACAATACAAGCGTTCATAAGACTATGTAACGAATATGTTTCGGCTTTTTAAATCGTACCTAGCGTGATGCATTTTTTAAAATGTTTATTAATTTGTTTTAAATTAAATAATTAATTGATTTTATTTAAAAATACAATAAATTTTTAATTATTTAATTATTTTTCTAATATATTGGCTTATGGTTTAATTAATAAATTAAATAACAATGAGTATCAAGTAATAAAAAGTTATTCGTAATATAATATTTTACATAAATATATATATATATAACGGTTTTTTTACAATTATGTTTTGCTGAAAAATAAATAAAAACAGAAAAATTGTAATTAATTATGTTGTTTTTCTGGTAAAGCACGTTTTTTTTTTTTTAAATAAATAAATAAAAAATATATTTATTTGTAAATATATTGGTTGGCGGGGTCTTATGTCTGCAAGTTCGTATAATTACTTATGCTTAACGAATATTATGTTTTTTTTAATAATAATTTATCAATTGCCATGTTTTATTTGTAAAAAATTTTCAAAATATAAAAATCATATAATTAACAATTAAATATCGATATAAAATTTAAATAAAAAAGTAACTAATTAAGAATAAAATTTTATTGCATTTTGTCTATTAAATTGCATAAAATATGAATGATTGCTTGAGGCAATTATTATTGTTTTTTTTTTGACTCCTTAAGTATTTAATTGTTTGTATAATTAACTGAGTCATAATTAAAGAAAATTAATAATTAAAGTGTTTCTTTTTTTTTTAGTTGTGTGAAAATAAAAATATTTTCAAATGCATTTTATTAATCATTATTTCGTTTTCTATTTTTAAAATGCAAAAAAAGAAAAATTGCTAAATGAAAATGAAAACTATAAAAGTTTTGAATAAACTTTAACTTAACACACATAGTAGAAAATATTCAAGAAATAAACAACAGTGTGTGACTACTTATAGCAACTTAAAAATTATAAAGAAAAAGAAAAACTTACTCGCAAGTTGTTAACAATAAGAAAAACAAAAACGAAAAAAAAAAAAAATATCAGAACTTTCACCAAATTGTTTTTATTATTTATTTTATGCTTTTGAAAGCATTGCCTTTTAAAAAACATAAATACATATTTATAATAATAATATTTAAAATGTTTCTTATTAAATTTTTATTTTTGTCTTTTTGCAGACACATTACTCGTTCTGTCTTTTTTTTTCGTTTTCTTCTATTTGTTACTCTGAGTTAAAGAAGTATATTTTTTTTATTTATTTAAATTATGTTTATTACTTCTGCATAAGCTGGTTTGTTTTCACAAGGCCATTTTAACATATTTCTTCTTTTATTTTTATTATTATTCAGCATAAATTCTAAAGTGGAAACTTAATTTAATTGTAGTTTATAGGTATTTAAAAAAAAATGAAATTACTATTCGAGTGTCACTATGAAAATAATTTTATTAGCCGCTATTCATATTACCCACGAAATATATAAAACATTGTAACAAGGTCAATACATAATTTACCCACTCATGCCTCATACATAATTTTTCTTTGACAATTAAAGCCATAAGAATTTTATTTCTGCCAAGGATTGCCAATATGTTTAATAGCAAAAATAAAGCAATACAAGAATTAATCAATTCTTTTATTTGACCGAAATTTCTTTATAATAAATACTTTGCATTTTTTAATTATTTAAACTTTACATAATTAGCAATGGAATTTATTAATATCCGGTGTTATCATTTATAAAAAAATATAATAATAATAATATGATGAAAGAAAAAATTTCACAAAAATAATAAATTAATTTCACTTTTCGTTTAATTTTACAAGAAAAGTAAAAGAAAAAAAAACTTTAAATCGCTTGATTGCAAAAAAATAATTACCAAAAGCTATAAAATTATTTAATTTTTCATAAATTAAAAAAATATTTAAAGCTGAAAGAGTTTATGTAATTTATTTTACTTTTTTTGTCTTGTGATAAGCAACAACAATCAACATCAAATGAGCAACAAGCACATGCCAGCAGCATCATTAATATGTTATGTAAATGCGACATTTTTTTTGTCTGTTGTTATGTTAAATTGATTTTTTTTTTTTATTATTATGCTTGGTTACAAAAACCGTTAACTTGATTTTATTTATTTTGTTTTCTTTCACCTGGTTATTCCGAATAAAATGAATATTTTTTATGCTTTTTTTTCTGTTTAAAGTTTGAACATAAATTTTTATAATCATCAGGAAAAGAAATAAAAATTATAAATAAATTGTAAAAGAAAAAAGAAAGAAAGAGTTTTTAAGGAAATGATTTTTTTTTATTTTTCAATTTTTAAGTTTTCTTCAATTTATGCTAATTTAATATGCAATAAACGACTTATTTGATTTTGTTTCTGTATTTGTTTGTTATTTAATTTAATTGATTTTTATATATGTTTTTTTAAACGACATGTGATACTACACCACGTTAAACGATATATTTATATTTATTGTGTTGTTGCATAATTTATTTAATTCTATTTTAAATATTATCAAAACTATTTTAATAAATTTATTTTTATATATATATAATTATAGTCATTAGATGATATTTTTATTTATTATATTTTTATTTTTATATGCTATTTACGTATTTCTATGTAGTTTTATTATTCCGGAAGGGATGTCCGATGATAAATCTATAATATAATTATTAGTTTTGTTATTTAGGTTAATAATGTAGTGAATTTTGTGTTTTTTTTTTTGCTGTATAAAAAAGGTAATGCTATTAAAAATTTATACGTTTTATTAATAATATAAAAAATGAAATTATATTTTACTTTTACGTTTTTATTTATTTTTAATATGATTGATTATAGTGAATCTGAATTTTTCAAGTTTATTGTGAATAACATTTAAATATAATAGAAAACATTGTGTTGAAAGAAAGAAAGAAAGAAAAATACTGTTTAAAATTATTATTTGTTATTATGAAAGTTTGGAAATGAAAGCATTGTGTCTATTAAAAAATTAAATTAAATTGAACCGACAAATTATAGGAAAATATAACAGCATCAAGCACATTAATCGGAAAACTATCATATAATAATATTAGAAAAAATAAACACTATTAAGTAATATCGTTTTTTTTTTATTTTATAATAATGCGTCAACACATTTTCAGGGTCTGCTGCGAAATTGATTAATTTCAAGGTAAAAAGAAAAAAATAAAATAAAATTGTATGTCTATAATTGTTGTGTGTTTCTTTATTTATTTATTATCTTTCTCTATGCCTTTTTTTCTCTTCTCTTCTTATTTTTATTTTCTATTTGTTTAATTATATTCACTATTTACTTAATTAATTTATGTTTATGATAATTTTTTTATGTTTTACATTTGTTTTTTTTTTTAATTCTCGTTTTTACTTGTAATTAATTATAAAAGTGCGCAGCAGCTTAGTGTGTTAATTTACTCATTAGTTGCAGTTTTATTTAGACTTTTTTTTTAAAAAAATCTTTTTTACGTTTTGTATAAATTTACAAGAAATCTTTCTTATTTTTATAATTATGATTTATATAGAACGTATGTCAGCGCAGCTCTACCGATATTAATTTACTTGATTTTTTTATGTTTTCGTTGAGTTCTAGAATGATGTTATATATCGTAGCTAGTATACAGGATTAGTGCCCATAACACTAATAGGAACTGTATGACTGTCAATCACAACTGATTTTAGTTTAATTAGTAATAAAAAGTCAATCAATCATCATTATTAACGATTATTATCGATTAGTACGATTACTAAAATTATTTCTATTATTAAATGCAATGAGAAGCATGTAATTTTTTGGATGTTTTGTAGACTTTAGACTACAATCATCAAACTAATGTAATTTCTTATAAATATTTTGTAAAAAGAAATATATAAAATTTTCTGAAAATATATTAAAAAATTGCTGAAATTCTGTTGCAAATTTCGTGAAATACGCCATTTTTAAAATGTATTTTATTCAAAAGAAAAAACATAAATACTTTGCCCGTTTTTTAGAATAATGTTTAGGGCACAATGTTGTATTTAATTATTTTTAGATGCCAGACAAGCTACAGAAAGTATTAAAATATTTTTTTTTTTTTTTGCAAATTTTTGCAACATATCTTTATATCTTTAAAACAGGACATTTTATGACCGAAAAATCAATTGTTTTTTGGGTTTTAAGCAATAACCATTTATCCCATATAAAAATAGATTTGCATAAATTACAGTTATTATAATTTTTTATTGGGAATTTAGGAAATTATAATTTTATTGCATATAATAAAATTAGAAAATAAAATGCAGTAAGAAAAGAATAAAAATATTTGCAGTCTTGATTTTATTTTTGTATCTTTTTATTTATTTATTTATTTATAACATTTGGCTATTTAGATGGGTTTTTACTTACCTCTCGTATATTGCATTTCACCATTTTCTTTATTTTTATTGATAAGGGAACTTTATATCGTTTTATTTTCATTTTCTCTCTTTAAATACTTTATTTATGATTATCTTAATTATAAATGCAATTTTCTAAATAAAATTATTACGGAAATAAGACATTTAAATTAATCTATCTATTTTTTATTATTATAATTTTTTTTTTTAAATTGATAAAACTTAACATTCATTTTATTTAATAATATTTAATGTTTTCAAGAGAGATAAACTGCATTTATAAATGGAAAATAGAAAATGTCATTCAGTGCCAGAGTATTTTATAAATACACTTTTAATAATTATTATTATTATTATTTATAAATTCTAATTTATATTTTTCTTCAATTAATGTTTTGGCTTTTATACATATTTCCGTGAATTTTAATTTATTTATTTGTTTTCATTTCTAACAACCTATTAATAAATTTAATTATAAAAATAGATAGAAAAATGGATAATCATTTTATGTTATATTATAAATTTAGAGATATTACCGCCATAAATACTTTAGTTTTGTTAATTTATTAAATACTTGTTACTAATATTTTGTACTTAATCATATTTTTTTAATAAAATATTAAATAAATATTTAGTTGAAATTAAAAATTTAGTTTTATTATTTTAAGATATAATGTATTTATTAGCTTAGAGTGTACACACCTTATGTTTTATATAACTTTCTTTCCTTATTTTTATTATTGTTTTATAATTGATGCATTCATTTGAATCTCTTTTATAAATATTATTATTATTCTTATTGATACATACAATTATATTTAATAATTAAAGGTTCTTTAACTTTTGTTAAGTAAAATCACAAAAAGTTAAACTTCGTCATGCTTAGTTTTATTTTTGTTTACAATATGCACGATAATAATTAATTTTTATTTCTTAATATACACTAAATTCTCATTTTATTGAATTAATTTATTAGATTTTGTAAAATTTAGTTGAATTAAAATTTAAAACAATTATTATTGTAATTTATTATTCACAATTTTATTTAATTGTAAATTTGTAAGACAGATTATTATTGTATATAAAATACGAAGTGTCTTCATGTGTCGCCATAATGAGTGCAGTGAAAATTCTACATTTTTAAAATTCTTTATTAATAGATATCTTTTTCAATAAAGTCTTCTGTCTAAACAAAACAAACAAATTAAAATTATGATATTTTTTTGCTGAATAACATTGCGATGCGACTTCATAAAGTTTAGTAAAATATGTTGGTAACCCAAGTTGCTGATTTAAGGACAATTTTGTAATGATGTTTAATAAGAAAATAATTTTATTTAATATAGAAATTGTTTATTTGAGATTGCACTGTGTTTTATTTTTATTTAATATATTGTAATTGCATACTCTTTGCCCTAGCATATATGTACATATGTCTGATTAATAATTGCATTTATTCTGTTGCACTCTCTTGTACCTACATGCAACAATGCATATATATTTATTTTACATTGATATTCAATAAAAATACATTTCTTTTATTGTTTGACTTTAAATAATTTATTCATGATTATTTAATTAATTATATGCTTTTAAGAAACTAACAATACATTTATTAATTTTATATTTATATTTAGTTTTTATTTATATATATAAATATATATATATATATATATGTAATGTTAAAAATATTGAAAAATACAATAAGATAATTTATAAACAATAATCACAGTTTATTTTAAATAAATTTAATTGTCTTTTTATTATTATTATTATTTTTAATGCTGCATAAAACAACCGAAACATACTGTTATGCGTTTTTATATTATTTTTATTTTACAAAAATATGGTTTTGGTTTAGGATTTAACGATTTATATAAGGATTTTATTATTATTATTATTTTTAGTTTGTGGAAATTTTCTATTATTTATATTTTATTCAAATATTGTTGTTTTTAATTTTTAATGGCTTTTTTTTTGGTTATTAAATTTGAATTTTTATGGATAGTTATTGTTGGTGATTGTTTCATTGACGGAACAATATTTAATAAGGTTTTTTTTTTGTCTTTTATTACTCGCATTTATAGGAAATAGGAGACTCGTAAGCATTTAGTTGTCTATATTTGGTTGTCACTTTATTATTTTTTTTTACTAATAATAAATTACTGAAGTGTCTTTCTTATATAAACATAGAAGTTATTATGTCTTTATTAATTATTTAGATTTTTTTACTTTCGCTATTTATTTATTTTTTACAGTACAAACTAATACAAAATTTATCATTAAAAAAAATCTTATTTTGTAATTAATAAAATTTAAATCAAATAGCAAAATAATAAAATATTGCGTCGTCAACATTAAATAACATAAATTTTTGCAAAAATTATAAATAAAAATCGCTATTGTTGTTGGCACTTTAAAACAAATTTATTTTATGCAAAAACTTGATTTATTTTTTACTTATAGAAAATTTTAACTGTTTATCAACAAAAAAATATATATATATATCTCCATATAATGCTTATGTTTTATTTATAATATTATTATGAATTTTATTTGTATGACATTTTCATTTAAATAACATTATGCTTTGAATTTTGATAGGTTTTGTAATACAGTAAAGCCTCATTATAACAAATGAATTCGAAGAGGGTGAAACAATTTCATTTCATAGTTATTAATTCTGAATATCAAACTATATATGTTGTGCAGTTTTTGTACAAATTGGTATATATATCGATACTATCTTTTTTTTTAGCAACTCGATACTGATTCTTCCCTCGAATTTTTTTTAACCACAGCTTAGGCGAATTCTGTTTGAAGCCACACACAAAAATTGTGTAATCTAAGCAACTAAACACAATCACTTGCTTCAATTTGCATTTTGGTTATATTAAATGTGATATTTTATATCGTTATTCAGTTATAAAGAATTGCCACAGCTATACATAATGTTTATTTCACTAAGATTTAAATATCTAATTGTTAAAACAAATATATGTGTTATAGTGAGATTTTACTGTAATAATTTTGGAACACCTTTTCTATTATATGTACATTTATTTTATTATTATTTTCTTTGCATTGTAGATAAATTTATATATTTTGCTGATTTTATTTTATTTGCCGTTGTCGCCTTGAAAGCATGTCAAAAATTATATTTTAATATAATTTTTAAACAAACTATATAACAATAATTTAGTAATACTGCTATTATTGTTTATTATATGTATACGATGTAAAACACAATTTTAATCATGATATTATTTTTTTTTGGTTTATTAACAATTTGCTAGTAACTTTAGATTTAATTAATTTGTTGTTTATTTAATAAGTTTTGAAATAAATAAATAAAGTTTATTCTATGTTTATTTTCTTTTTGTTATAGTCAATCAGTTTTACTGATTTTGTATAATTAAATATATGAATTTAAATAAAATTTTATATTTATTTTGTGTCTGACGTATTATTATTTTTAAGTATTTTTAGTGGAATAATTTAAATAAATTTATAGATAGTAATTTTGTTATTGTTTTAATTATTATTTACGATAACTTTATTTTGCATAATAATGATTAATTCTGATAATTCTGCAGAATAATGATTAATTAATAAGTTAACCGAATGGTTAACAAACTAAGAAATTATTTAATTTATTAATTAATACCGAATTACCAGCTGATTTTTTAAATTAATGTTATTTATAAAAGCTTTTTATATTAAGTCATCATAATAATTAAATAAAAGCTTGACGTACGCATTAAAGATTAATTCTAACTTGTTGTCATTAAAATAAAACTGATTAAATGCGGCTCTACTGTGTCACTACATTTTCATTCAATACTTTTTGTCACAAGGAATAAACAACCGGGTTTATGTATGACTATTTTTCCTGTTTATTAAATTAATTAAATTCTTTTAACAATTTATCAATATTACTATGTGAAAATCAGAGCTCAGACAGATTATAAAGGGGGAAAAAAGGAGATAATAATAAGTAAAAAGAAAGAAAAAAAATGGTAATTCTATACAAAAAAAAAAAAAGAAATAAAGAAAGTTAAAATGCGAAAAATGAAAAAATAAATAATGTAAACGTCTCAAGTAAAACATAATACAATGTAAATGAAGAGATTTATATTCTTTGGTTTTTACTCTATTTGTTGTTGTTTTATTATTATTATTTTTTTTGCTTTATAAATCATTGATGAGATTTAGATGAAATAAAACTGAATTTTATAATAGATTGTTTTACGCTTTTCGTTGATAGTATGTCTTGTTAATAAATTCACAAAAGAAAAAGAGATTCAACAATGAACGTATTGTTATTTGTTTTGCTATGTTTTTTTTTATTATTGTTATTCTATTTTCTATCTTGTGCTTTTTGATACTTGAACTTTTATGAACTTGATTATTTATATTTTGTTTTTAAAGGTGATTTTACTTTTCTAGTTTTTATAAGTTTTTTCTTTTTGGTTTTTATTTGTTACAAATTTTTCTTTCTTTTATCGTCGATGATGAGCTGCTTAACGTAGTTTTTTTTTTTTTTACTTTTAATATTCTCTAAAATGCAAATTTTTATTGATTTACTTTTTTTTTTGTGTACTATTTATTAAATTTGCTTTTACACACTTTTATTTGTTTTTTCTTTTTTCAATTAAAATTTATGCGCGGGGTTTTTTTTTGCTATTCATAAATAATGCTTATTGTCTTGTAGAAAATAATTTTAAGAGATGCGTGCATAATTTGTTTAATTCACTTATTTGTTAATTTTCTGATTTTATTTTTATTATCTAAATTTTTATTAATATTAATTACTATATAAATATTTTATAATTTAATTAAAGAAATGTCGTTTTAATGTATTAATATGACCATCAAGATTACAATCATATAACAATACTTGTCTTATCACGTTGTTGTTATAATTTCTTTGGCATTTTTGTAACAAAAAATTAACATATGGCAAATAATTAATTAATTTAAATGAATTAAATTAATTTATCAATAAAAAAATGTATTTATAAAATTAAATAAATAAATTGCATTTATGTATATAATTGAAGATAAAATGAATGACTAACTAACATTGCTATTATTATTATTATTATTTGAAGAAGAAAAAAATTAAAAAACATTTATTTGTGTTACTGAAAAGGTCGTGCTCAATTAACCTATCTTATTTATAAAATATTTTAGATATTAATATTCAATGTCAATAGTTTTAATTTTAATTACATGCTATCATTATTTTTGTTTATGTATTTAATAAATTATTTACACTATTTTTGCATTAAAGTTGTTTTTCCACTATTTTTCTATAATATTTTGTTTAAAAATGTGTATTAATAGCAAGCATAAAGAAAAACTATTTAATTATATTAATAAGTATTATTTATTAATAAATATTACCTTGATTATTATTATCATTTCTTAAAATTATTAAATATTTATAAGAATATTACATTTAAATTGAAAAAGAAAAGAAAAAAGAAATTTATTATTTGTTTCTATGTGACTTTTATTTATCCTTAAAATAGGTATATAAATATCTTATGAAGGATTGTTTTATAAATAAATAAATAATTTTTCAAGATTCTGTGCTACCTTATTGAATTTTTAAAATTTTATGCCATAAAACTGTCTTTTATGAACAGTCTACTAACCGAATCAAAATGTATTAACCACCCACCAATCCACCTACATTTATTTGATTTTAACTTTGACCTAATTTTTGTTTCTTGTTTTCTAATTAAATTATTAATATTCTCTTTAGTGCTGCTGCTTGTATGTCTGTAAATTGTGATCCTTTTGAGATATAAACTTTATAATAATTTTCTAATTTAATTTATTTTAATAAGAAAAATATTATTTTCAAGTTATTAAAGCGTTCATTGACTGTCTACTAGCTATATATAAATATTTGTTACCGATTTTAATATGTGTATGAATAATTTTTATTTTAAAAGCTTTTAAAAGTTTAACTATTTTTTTTTTATTAAACAAATGTAAATAGAAAACATATTATGTACTTACTTGGTGTTCACTGATTTTGATTCGTATTATGATAAAATGGATTCTTTAAGTTTATTTGTTACTGGTAATTACTTTTTTTAATATTTAAAAATGTTTATGTTGGGGTTGCGTTTCATTTGAATGGATAATTTTTTTAAAAAAATAAAATATATAATGCAAAATCTTGAATCAATCTATGCTGCAATTTTCTTTCATAAACAAAAATTACTGAGAATTAAATGTTTTATTAATAATTTAAAAAATGAAATAAAATATAAAACTTCTCATAAAAGTGTGGACTCGTTTGTGTTGCAAAAAAAACAAAAATTACACAAATTTCTAAAGAATTTAATTAAATTATTTTAATCACGTTTTTCGTTTGTTCTTTGTTTTTGCATTGACAAAAAAATTTTATGTTGTAGGCGAAATGGTATTATAAGTTTAAATGATTTTGATAATTATAATATTGATTGTAGCCTGTTTGTTTTGTTGCAATTAAACTATGGGGTCGGCACCTAAAGATGTGCAAAAAAAGAATCCTGCAGTGATTATATATTTAAATAGAGAATTTATTATTATTTTTTAATAGAAAATAAATATATTGGATAAATTAATTATTAAAAACCATTTAGCAGCAACAGCAGCAGACAACACTCACTCTGTGCTTTAATGTTTAATTTCACTATTTAAGTGCATTTATCGCTCTTTATATTTGCTTTATTATTATTATTATTTATATTATTTGTATTTTTATTGTTTATTAATTAATTTTAATTCCATCTATTACTTATATATTGATGTAAATAAGATAAAAAGCACTAAATGTATATTCAAAGTAATTAAAATAATAAATATATTCAAAAACGAAAAATGAGAAGCAAAAAAATAAAAATGATTTTTTATTGCTTAATAAACTTTTTATTGATTTTTTTTTTGTAATTTAATGTATTATATATATATATATATATGTACATATGTATATTTGCTTAATAATATTTATTATATATACGGAATAAATATTGTTGATAAAATAAAATAGAATTAAAGAAAAAATAAATGAAAACAACAATTAATCATTTATGTGTTTGTTTGGCAAAAATAAAATTATATGTACACGTGATAATTGGAAAGAGGATAGATTTTGTATCGTGCTGTTGTATTGCATGTATTTGTTTTTAGTCATTTTCAATTTTATTTCTTAAAAATATAACACTTTTCTGTTATTGCAATAATGTAAATGACTTTCTCGATTTCAATAAATTTTAAAGCATGGTGAATTTTTCATAAGCACGTGATAATTGAATATTTTTTAAATTTAACAATAAAACAAAAAAATAGAAAAAATTTACCTGTATTTTCTGCAGTTATAATTATTTTGCAATTTTTGCGATACTTAAATTATTGTAATTGTAATAATTATATAGCGTATTTGTTTTTTTTTTTTGTTCGCTTGTTATATGAAAGTTTTTCTGTAAATAATAAAAGCTTTATTACTTTGTTGTAGATTTTTTTATTTCTGGGCGCTTAGATTTGTCTACACAGAGTTTTGATCGTCCCACTTTATTTACTTAATAATTTGGTTTAGTTTAGTTTTTATTTAACTTTTTGTTTTTCTTTTCTTAAATTCACTTTCTTTTATACTTTAATGTTTTTTTTTTTGTTTAAAACATAATTTGTGAAATTTTTTTTTCATTATGTTAATTTCACTATCGTTTATTTTATTTTATTTTTTTCTCTCTAATCTTATATAATGGATATTAAAATGTAATTTTATTAATTTTAACATTTGGTTTTTATTTTTATGTTATTTTATTTTGTAAAAATTGGAAATAAATTGAATTAAATAATTTTTGTTTTTTTCTAAAGAATTGTGAATGAAATTTATGGATTTTTAATTAATTAATTATTTAATTACGATAAAAATTCGATACGGTTCTGTTTGCTTGTTTGTTTGTTCGTGTTTTCATTATTATTATTATTATTGTTCTATTTAGCATTATTAAAGGTGTTTATAGTTCATTAATTAACTGGTAAAAATTTAATTTGTTAATTAATTTTCACTTTTATTTATTTTTATAGAAACTATTTTTTTTTATGCAATTTTTTTTTTGATTTATTAATGGCGAAACTATTTTATTTATTATGTAATTATATATTGAAAAATATTAAATAGATTTTTTTATTATTATATTTTTACTATGTTTAAAGGCCACCGCCAAAGTTTATACGACGTGCTGCACCAATTGAACCGCCTACAGTGCCAACATTAACGTCTTCCTTATCAATGAATGCAAAGTCTGATAAAAAAGATAGCCCATCTAGTTCATTGGAACGTAATATTAAACCATCGGAAATTTTACGGCAAAAATCATCTGATTGTTTTGATCCAAAAACAGCAGCAGCAAATCGTCGAACAACGCCGGATATAAGTAAATTTTCAAAGTCATCTGATTTGGCGGAGGAGTTTGGTAAAAAATTAGCTAAATCAGAGAGCTTAGATAAAACAAAACGACCTTCTGATGCAAGTGAGTATCATAAGAAATTAACTTTAAATAATTTTGAAAACTAATTGATTTTTTCTTTTGAAGTAAAAAACTCTCAAAGTCCAACTGGTTCTTTAGGGAAAGCGGGTCAAAATGCCTCTCCGACTGGAAGTCTAGGTAAAATGGGAAGTGGCAGAAGTACAGACAGTCCTACTGGTAGCCTGGGAAAGGTGAGCAATCGTGCGACAGACAGCTTGCAAAGTGTAGGTTCTAAAGAATCTTTAGCTTCCCAAGGAATATCCGAAACTGTAATTCACTTAGTAATAATAATTCATATTAATTGTTTATTTTAAAAATTCTATTTTTAGATTAAAAGTTATGAATCAATATCATCATTGAGCTCCGATAGTACAAAGGCTGGCGGACATAATACGGAAAATGAACCGTATTATGATACAGTACCAGAAGATAATGGTGATGGTGATTATGTTTATATACAGGCCGGCGGTAATGGTTCAACATCAAGTCGGGATGATATTTCGACAGCTGGAAGCACATTGCCACTGCCAGCACATCCTCGAAATTTAACAACACAGACGAGTGTTATTGGTGGTGAACCCGAATCACCAGGTCGTAGCTCTAATTATGTTAATATTGATTACTTTTTACAGTAAGTTATTTACTTTTTTATGCAATTTAATTTAATTTTTGAATTGCATTTTCTTTTGTTGCATTATTTATTTTTTAATTTTAAATAATTATTATTACAGCAGTAGTAATCAAAATCATGAAACAAGGAGCAGTTCAATAGACAGTGACGGTGAATTAGATCAACCAGCGCTTATGCGCGCTATATCACATGATGAAAATCCACAAACGCCAATAAGTTTACGTAAACAATCGGTAATAATAATTCTAATTAATAAAGTTCTTTATAAGCAAATTCTATTTACTTTTTATATCATTTTTGCTTTTTATTTCTAGATAACTGATAATCGTAGTACAATAATTAATTCAATAATAACCAGTATTATAAATAGTGAACAATTATATGTAGAGTATTTAAATAAAATGATGCAATATATGAAGGCGATAAGGGCAACACTGACAACGTCACAACCCGTTATTACGGAGGATGAATTTCAGACAATGTTTTATAAAATTGATGACCTACATGAAGTGCATACTGAATTTTTAAATGAATTAAAAAATAAAACATCGCAACTAACAACAAATGGTGATATATATGTTGGAGAAGTGTTTAAAAAATTGGCAAGCATTTTTTATTAATAAATATTATTTATATTTGTGTTAAAATATTAATTTTATATTATGTAAATATTTTAGGCTGGTCATATACATTTATATGGTGCATTTTTACATAATTATGGTCATGCAATAGATACTGTAAAAAAATGTGGCGCAAATAATACACAATTTAAAAAGATTGTATCAAATATAGTGGTTAATTCAAAGAATGAACAGTCATTGTCATTAGAAGATTTATTGCATAAGCCCGTTGCACGTGTACAAAAAAATGCATTAGTATTACAAGATTTATTAAATGAAACAAAAGAGACACATCCCGACTATCAACCGTTAAAACAGGCACAAAGAATTATACGTAATTTCTTATCAGAATTTAATGTTATTCAAACAAAAACAATGTTTCCTGTAAGTTTTAGTTTTCATTTTATTAAATTTATTTATTGATTTATTATTATTTATTTGAATATTGTTTTATTTCATTGTTATTAATCAAATTTATTATTTATAAAAAAAATATATACAGTCTGATGATAAAGCCTTACGACGTCTGGTGAAAAATTCTTTTATTGTTGAATTAGCTGATGGCCATCGTAAATTAAGACATTTATTTTTATTTAATGATGTAATAGCATGTGCAAAATATAAACCATCCGGTCGTGATCGTTTTGAATATGAATTAAAATGGTTTATACCATTAAAAGATATTTTTGTATTAGAAGAATCATCATTTGATCCAAAGGAGACAAGTCCAATTAACATATTACAATTAAAATCTCAGGTATGTAAATTATTTGTAAATAGATGTAAACTTTGAATGAATTTAATGCGTTTTAATTAAAATAGGTATCTTTTTTTAAGGCATGTACCGTACGTGACCAAATTATGATTGATGATAGTGAGAAAAAAAGATTTAATGGTTCCCGAACTGGTGATAAACATCGTAAAAAATTAGCAGACTTAGAAGCACAATTAGTATTAGCATCTCCAAATTTAGTATTTCGCATTGGTAATAAATCAACAAATAAAACAATGATATTTTATTTAAGTTCAGATTTTGAAAGAACACAATGGGTTGAATCGATAATAACATTACAAGTAAATAAAATTTTAATTAAATTTTGTTTATTTTTTATAAATAAATAAATTTATTTTTTAAAGCAATCGTGTAATTTACCTGGAGCAAATCCAGTTAATATGTATGAATTACAAGCATGGATAACAGCATGTCGGACATTAATTAAAACAGAAATGGGTTCATATTTAATGAGGAATAGTCGAGAGGAAAGTCTTTTCGTTGGTGATTTACATTTAACAATACAAGGACTTCAAGGTATATCGAATTTTTTTTGAATTAATTGTTTTAATTAATTTAATATCTTTTTTTTTTAAATAATTTTCACTAGGTCTTGATCAGCCCGCCGATTTATTTGTTTGTGTTGAAATTGATTCGTATGGACATTATTTCCGAAAAGCTAAAACGAAATTAATTTGTCGCAGTGCAAGTCCATTGTGGAATGAACCATTTGTATTAGAATTAGAAGGTAGTCAAAATGTTCGAATTTTATTGTATGAAGATCATCCACATCGTGCTATATTAAGGGCAAAAACTGTTATAAAAGTAAATTAGTTTTTTTTTTTTGAAATATTTTATGTATATTTATTTCCAAATTATTTTCATTACTTTAGTTGAGTCGTGAATGGCTACGTGAAAATCCAGTTAATAAAGCACTGAAATTATCAGATCAAATAATATTAAGTACAACATTAAAATTTGTACCTGGCGAAGTAACATTAAGACGTGTGCCAACTTCTAAGCCGGGTGCACTCTTTGGTGCCAAAATGCAACAAGTTTTAAAGTAATAATTATTTAACAAAATTATATTTTCTATGGTTTTAATAATTATTTATTTATTTTGTTTTAAGACGTGAGAAACGTGACATTCCATTTATAATAACTGCATGCATACGGGAAGTTGAAAGACGTGGCATGTGCGAAATTGGAATTTATCGTGTCAGTGGATCAGCATCTGACTTAGCAAAATTAAAGAAATCTTTTGAAACAAGTATGAATAATTGCTTTTTTTAAATTTATTTAGTGTATCTAATTGTTATAATTTCTAACATTAATCATAGATCCATATGAAGCCGAACAATTGCTCAAAGAAGTTGATATACATTCAGTATCTGGTATATTGCGTTCGTACTTAAGAGAATTACCTGAAGCATTATTCACCGATGCATATTATCCAAAATTTTTTGAAACATATAACGATGCTAATCATAGTAATTATAATGATCCGGTTAGAGTTGAAGCATTGCTTGTTATTTTTAATGAGTTACCAGCAGCAAATAAAGCAACTATTAATTTCATATTAGACCATCTTATACGGTTTGAGAAATGTTTTCTTGTTGTTTTAGTATTATTCTAATTTTTTCTTTCTTATTTAGTGTTAATCATAAAGAAATTGAAAATAAAATGTCCTTGCATAATTTAGCAATGGTGTTTGGACCAACATTATTACGGCCAGGACCACAGACAAATAAACAGCATAAAGAAATGTTAGAGTCGGGAACAGTTGATGTAATGGCACAAGCTGGTATACTTTATTGCTTCCTTCAAGCAAGACTAAAATAGATTTTTAAAATAATAACAAAAAGGATGAAATTGATAATTTTAGTTTAAAATATTTTTAATATATTTTTTTTTTTCTTTTAATTAAATTCGAATATAATTTTTTTTTTAAATTGTTTATAAATTAGTTTATAGGCGAGATTTACCCTAGATAACAGATATACAGACAGAGAAATTTACTAAAAAGAAACCTTTAAGAAAACATTAAATTAGTAAAAGTGTGCAATTTGTCTTAAGTTTTTATTATTTTTAATTTTAATTTAATTAATATTTGGGTGAAAAAAAAATGAAGGAACATTTTTTTATTAATATATATTATGTATTAATTATTTATTTATCTAGTCAGACATTATTAGTTTGAAATTAATTTTTAAGATACATGAATTATATAAGCAAAGAAAAATAATTATTATTAATTAAATAATATTTTGATAGCATTTTAGCAAAGTAAAAATAAATATAAACCAGAAAATTAAATAAAAAAAAAATAAAATTAATTAATTAGTTATTAAATTATAATATATGAATATATATTTAGTAATGTTTTTTTTTAAATGATTAATATATTTTAATTTAAAACAGAAAAACATTTTTTATTAATTAGTTATTATTATTATTAGTATGTTTATTGGAATAGAATTCTATTAAATGATAAAAACATATAGTTTATAATTTTCTTCTTTTTAAATGGAATAAACTTTTCTTTTATTACTGAAATATTTTTCTGAAAACAATAGAAAAAGGAAAAACTTTAGAAAAAAAAAATCTACTTTTGCAAATAGCTGCGACATACAAATTATTCCAAAATATAAATTCATTTTTACTTGTAACAATTATATTTAATTACCCAATAGAAAATTATAGATTAAAAAATAAAATTAAAGTGAGAATTATAGCTTGAGTTAAACACAATCAATAATTAAAATTCAATTATATTGATTAATGTGCGCCCAATAATTTAATAATAATATTAATAAATGAAAAAAATAAATAAAAATTATTCCATTATATAATTATGATTACTATACCATAGTTACCCTTAAAGATATAGAGAAAAAAAAAATAATTAAATAATTATCATGTTCATTTTGTGTATGTATTACTTTTGGGGCCAATTTTTCATTCCAAAATTAATTCATTTTTTATTCACACATCGATCAAATATAAATTTATTAAATAAATAGTAACAAAAAAAGAAATAAATAAATAATATAATTGAAAAGAAGGATAAGAGGAAAACATTTTTTATACATTTTTCTACAAATAAATAAAAACTAACAAATATAGTGTTCCATATACATATGTATATATTATATAATATTTATATATTCTTGCAATCAAATACATAACAATTATTAAATAATAAAAAAATAAAAACGGTTTTGTTTATTTTCTATAGATGTGTATGTTCCTTTCTTTCCAAGTCAAATTTCCCTAATATTGCCACCTGAAATTTAAATAGAAAATACATTTAAAATAATAATAATATATTTTGTAATTATAACACCACTTACAATTTAACAACTTTATCTTTGCCACCTGAGGCAACACGTGATCCATCTGGAGCCCAATCGACTCCAAACACTTCATCAGCGTGTCCAGGTAATTCTTGTTCTAATTTTTTTGTAATGACACTCCAAACTTTTAGTGTCGAATCTTTACTACCGCTCACCAATAATCTTGAATCAGCTGCCCATGCTAATGTATACACAGCTTGAACATGACCACGAAATGTACAAATAAATGCACCATCATGTGCACGCCATAATTTTACAGATTTATCAAACGATGCTGATGCAATATATTTAACATCTGGAGAATACTTTACATCGTTAACAACATTTTGATGACCCGTCATTCTTGTTAAACATTTTGTTTGATTTGAACGCCATAAGTATAATGTAAAGTCATCAGAACATGATACTAATGATTCTATACCATCCGGGCAGACTTTATTATAACGGTCTAATGCCATTTTTTGGAGTTCAGTTTCTGCAAATAAATATTTTTATGAGATTAATAATATATATTTTCAAATATTTAAGTAGAAATTTACTATTGTTAAGTATGTAAGTTTTTGCTTTATCCATAACTGGGTGGAATGGTCCGGTTCTCAATACATAATCTGTGTTTAATGCTAAATTATTCACCCAGTGTGCATGGCCAGTTAATGTGCGACACAAAGCGCCATCACTGGGGCGCCACATTTTTATTGTTCGATCCTTTGACGATGTGTAAAGAAGGCCAGCACCACCCCAACGTACTGCAGTTACAGCACCAGTATGCCCCGATATCGTTTTTATGCATTGCCCTAATGTTACATCCCATATTCTTACATCATTATCATTGCCGGCACTTGCCAATAAACGGCATTCAGGATTCATATGATAAGGTTCCCAACTTAAACAATTAACCCATTTTTTATGGCCTATAAGTGCTTTTCCTAACTGCTTTCCTGTGTTTGGGCACCATAAGCGTATTTCACCATTTTTGCAGGCGGTTGCAATTTTAGAACTATCAGGTGCCCAACTTACACAAAGAACCCACTGTTTATGACCCGTACATGTAAAGTGTGGCGTTTCAGTATTTAAATCCCAAAGCCTCAATGTGGTATCTCCAGATCCACTAGCTAAATGTTGTCCATCAGGACTAAAACTTAAGGATACTACTGCTTCCGCATGTCCTGGCATTGAACTTGTACATCTTGTAACTGGGCGTACTTTGAAAACAGCTTGTGGTTGGTAAACAATATCGATAACATTTTCAATATCAAGTTTTTTAAAATTTAACGATTTTTCCAAACTAATTTTTAATTCTTCTTCATTTACAAAAAATAAAAACGGTGTAGCTTCTTCCTAAAAAAAAATATTGCCATACAATAATGTGATATTACTATATTTGACTGATAAATACCGATTTTAATAATGCATTACAAATTAATCCGAGTTGTACAACGGTTACTTCAACTGGTAAATCTATTGGAGGCCCTGCTTCTTCACCTGTTTCTGATATAAATCTTGCTTGTACTGTGTGAACAGTTCCCTTTTCTTCATCCACTTCCATTATTAGCTTTTATTTAATATTTACAAATATAATATACACCATATATCAAATTAAATTTATAGGTTATACTTCAATACAATCTATTTGACACTTAAACTCACGTGTATTTAGATGAGTGCATTCATAAATTTTAAATATTTGTCACAATTTGGACTAGTCCTTAATTCAATATCAAATGTTTAATGTTCTAGTACGTTTTTGTCTTAATATTTTTTAAACGTCAAAAACATAATCAAAACGTGTTCTTCAGTCGAAGAGACTGATTGTATTTTTGAAAGTAAATAATCTTTATTAATGTTTTAAACAAAATTGTTAATTAAAATTATGTCGCGTTTAATTGTTAAACAGTTACCTAAAAGTGTAATGATATTATAAAAATAATTTAAATTTTGTTGACATTGTTTTTAATATTGCTTTTGATATTTTCAGATAACTGAGGAAAAGCTCCGTAATTTGTTTAGTCAAAAAGGTATTGTTACAGATATTAAATTAAAATACACCAAGGAAGGTGTATTTCGACAATTTGCATTTATTGGTTATGAAAATGAAGCTGAGGCACAGGCAGCGATAAAATATTTTAATAAAACTTGCATAAATACTAAACAGATAATTGTTGAACAATGCGCTGATTTGGGTTCAGAAGAAAAACCAAAGGCTTGGAGTAAATATGCACCAGAGAGTTCTGCTTATAAGAAATTACATGGTATTGAAGATGAAAAGAAAAAAGAATTCGACAAGGAAAAAAAGAGTAAAACTAAGGTAAATAAAGTCGATGCAATCCTTGGGGAACATAAGGATGATCCACTGTTTGTTGAATTCCTGCAATCGCATGCAAAAGGTAATTCATTGTGGGATAATGATTTAGGCTTACTAAAGAGCAATGTAAATGAAATAATTCCCAAAAATAATGAGAATGAAAGTGAAAGCGAGGAAACTTCCACAACAACGAAATCGAAAGATAAAGGACAAAAAATTAATAAATCAACAAAAGAATCAGCCAGTGATTCAGGAAATGAATCCGAAAATGAAGTAAAAATAGCAAATCGTGAAATCAGTGATCTGGATTATATGAAGTCTTTAATGGGTGATAAAAGTGCTGTAAATGAAGAAACAAAAATAAAACCTAAAAAAGTTAATGAATTAAAAAAATTATTTACAATAAAAATCCGCGAAATACCTTTGAAAACAAAACGTGAAGATATTTTGAAATTTTTTAAACCAATTAAACCTTTTTCTATTCGAATACCAGCAAAAACTCGTAGCTTCTGTTATGTTGGTTTTGAGAAAGAATTTGATTTTAAAAAAGCTATGCAAAAAGATAGGAGTTTTATCAGTAAGTACAAAAAAAAAACATTTGTAGTTAAAAATTAAAGTATAATTATTTTTTACAGAGGGAAAGCAAGTATTTTTGAACGATTTTACTGAGAAAAATATACTACCCTCAGAAAGAGGTAATATAAAAAATACTGACGAAGACAAGGCTAGACCAAATGCTAAATGGGTTAAGCAGGAAGATAATATAAAAAATGAAGAGGATATTTCCGAATCTGGTCAAATATTTTTCCGTAATTTAGCTTATTCCGTGACCGAAGATGAAATGAGAGGATTATTTGAAAAATATGGGCCAATAACTGAAGTTAGTGTACCTGTCGATCCTATTACACGTAAAATTAAAGGCTTTGGAGTTGCAACATTTTTAATGCCTGAGCATGCAGTGCTTGCTTATTCTAAGTTAGATGGAACAATTTTTCATGGACGCATGTTGCATTTGCTTCCAGCAAAAAGTAATCACACAGATGAGAATTTGGAGACCGAAGGAATGAGTTTTAAAGAAAAAAAACAGTATTTACTCACAAAAACCGCTGGATCCTCACATAATTGGAATAGTTTATTTTTGGGATCAAATGCTATTGCTGAAGTTTTAGCAAAAACTTATGATACATCAAAAGAACATGTAAGATTAATTGATTCAATTTTAAATATTTAAAAAATGTAATATCTGGTAAATAATAGATTTTAGATTCTGCACATGGTGGTACAAGTGCTGCAGTTCAACTAGCTCTTGGTGAAACTCAAATAGTAGCTGATATGAAAAAATTCTTAGAAGATAATGATGTTTGTCTAGATGTTTTTGTTGAAAAACCAAAAGTCCGTTCAAAGACTGTAATTCTCGTGAAAAATTTACCTGCAGGAACTACAGCCTTCGAATTACAACCGTTATTTTCAAAGTTTGGTCCTCTTGGTCGCGTCGTATTGCCGCCCTGTGGTATTTCCGCACTAATAGAATTTATGGACCCATCTGAAGCACGAAGTGCGTTCAAGAAATTGGCCTATTCAAAATTTAAAAATCTTCCCTTATACCTTGAGTGGGCACCTGAGAATACATTTAAATCTGCAGCTGAAAAGGCTATAATTGAAAAACAAGAAGAACAGAAAGTTGAACAATTAACAGAAAAAATTGAAATTGTTAATAAACCAATTGAAGAAACTAAAATAGAAGAACCTGAAGAAGATGCTGATGATAATAACGAACCAGAACCCAACACAACGTTGTTTTTACGAAACTTAAATTTTTCGACTAGGGAAGGTGCTATTGAGGAACAATTCAAACACTTGGGTAAAATTCATATGATTCAAGTAGCAACTAAGAAAGATCCAGATAATCCAAAACAAAAGATTGCACTTGGATATGGTTTCATTCAATTTAAAAAGAATGCTACAGCTGAAAAGGCATTGAGGACTATGCAGTTTACAAATATTGAAGGAAATTCAGTTGAATTAAAAAGAAGTGATAGAACATTAAAGTAAGTATCATAAATTTAAAACATATTATCTTTATAATAATTTTGTATATATTTTTTAATATTTTAGAAACAATGTTCAAACAGCAAAAAAATCAGTTAAAATGACTCCACAAACGGGAAGTAAGATTTTAGTTAGAAATATTCCATTCCAAGCTAAAGAAAGTGAAATTAGAGATATTTTCAAGTAATTACTTTATTATTGTTTAATTGCGTTACTTAAAATGTACTTATAAATCTTTTTAAAATTATTTTAGAGCATTTGGGGAAATTAAATCATTACGTTTGCCTTTAAAATTAACTCCTGGGGAAAGTACACATAGAGGTTTCGGTTTTGTAGACTTTTATACAAATAGTGATGCAAAAGTAATATATATTATAATTTATTGTCATAATGGAATAACAGTTGTTTTTTTTTAGAAAGCATTTAATGCACTTTGTCTTAGTACTCACGTTTATGGTCGTCGTTTAGTACTGGAATGGGCAGCACCAGATGAAGGTGTGGAGGAGCTTCGCAAAAGAACAGCTAAACAGTTTCATGGTGGTTCTCACCCATCTAAACGTAGCAAGAAAAGTATTTTTGATTCAAGTAAAATAGATGCAATCGAGGTTGATGATGCTGAAAATGATGAAAAATAATATCAATGTAAATTTTTATAATTTATAAATAAAGATAATTATATAAATTCGTATTATAAATATAAATGCGAATATTTTTTTTTTCGAAAATACTTACCGATAACTTCACACAAGTTTTTTAAATTTGACAACAATAAAATTCCGCTGTTAATTGTGTATATTATTTAAATATATTTTTTTATAAATAAATAAATTTAATAAATTATATTTACCTATACTGAATTTATTTAACAAAGAAATTTTTATCTGAAAAATGAATCCGGAGGAAAGTGAATATGAAATACAGTTATTTGGCTTTTCTGTTGAGGAATTTAATCAATCAAGTAATTTACAATAAATTGTACTGTGAACTATTTTCTTTATTATACTTTAAATTTTAGACTTTGCAATGATTGAATCGAAAATAAAGGCAACAGCTTCAGATTTTATAGAAGCTATTATTGACAAAACATCTCCTAGCCAAAATACTTGCGATAAAATTCGGGAACAAATTGACGAGGTTACCGATAATATACTCAAAAATTCCTCAAATACTATTAAAGAAATGACAAAAGCCGTGAAAGAGCATTTTTCAATACCAGATAATGTTTTACTTGCTGAGGATACTAAATATTCTAAAAATATCACTGAAGAGGAACTCGATCAACTTACTAAAAAAGTAGAAGAACTAGAACACTTGTTTAAAGAAGTAAAATGATTTTTGTAAATTATACGGCTTGATATTAAGGTATTTTATTTTATTTTAATTACAGAATGCATTTGTAATGGCAGCTTTAAAAGAAGAAATTAAAGATTATGAAGAATTGCAACCACTTATAGAAAAAGAAAACGAAATAATTGTAAAAGTTAAAGAAACATTTCAAAATTCCGTAGAATTAAGTAATGAAAGCATAGTTATGTCATCATTTGATAAAATTATTAGTAAAATTAATGAAGCAAAAGAAAAATCAATGCTTTAATTATTAATATTTTTATTTTGCATATAATAATAAATTCAAATCATTTTAACATAAATTTATCTATAGGCAATATTTCGTTAAATTATTATTTCTTCGTTAAGTTTTTTTTTTTTTTTTTTTACTTATGGTTTAAACGCCATTTTTACTGTCTCTCGTCCGTGCGCCCGATACCTAGGAAGCACGTGTATTTGGTGTTAATGTGTATAATTTATTAAAATAAAATATAAATTCCGCCTTTGTTGGCGTTTATTTCGTCAAAAAAATAAATAATTTATTATTGTTAATAGAAATAGTAGTGTCGTAACAATGAATCCAGAAAAGTTAAAAAAATTGCAAATGCAAGTACGCATAGGTGGAAAAGGTACCCCACGTCGTAAGAAGAAGATTGTACATGCAACTGCAGCTACCGATGATAAAAAATTGCAATCATCCTTAAAGAAATTATCTGTAAACACAATTCCGGGCATCGAAGAGGTTAATATGATTAAGGATGACGGAACTGTAATTCATTTCAATAATCCAAAAGCGCAGGCATCCTTAGCAGCAAATACTTTTGCAATAAATGGGCATGGAGAACACAAGCAGGTAATTTTAAAAAACTAAATGTATTTTAGTTAATGATAAAAAATCGGAAAAATTTACGAACATTAGTCAGGTGAAATAAAAACATGGCTGATAAAAAAATAAAAAATTATTGAAAAAAATGAGATAATGTCATAAATCCTTTATTTCCTATTAAAAATACCATACAAATTAAAGCAAATAAATGATTGTCTATTTTAGATAACTGAAATGTTACCTGGCATTTTGACACAACTTGGCCCAGAAGGATTGAATCAGTTAAAACGTTTAGCAAATAATGTTGTCGCTGGTAATAAATTGTTGAGTGTCAATGAAGAGGATGACGTGCCGACAGTTGATAATTTCGAAGAAGTAGCGAAAAAGGAAATTGAACAAACTGCTGCCAAAAAAGCACCATTATTTGAGGATATGGAAGGAATATCTGCAGAGGCATTTGCACAAGGTGTTGCTTTAGCAATGTCTGGTACAGGAGCTGTAGACGATGTTATAAAAGAAGTTGAAGCATCAATAAAACTAGCAACAGCCTCGGCAACTGCTGCACCTACGGTACCTGCAGGAGAAAAAAAAGAAGAACCCGCCAAAAAAGAAGGCACCCCCAAAAAAGGTGATGATAAAAAGAAAGATAATAAGAAAAATGAAAATAAAAAAACTGAAGCAAACACACCTAAAAAATCTGATGATAAAGCAAAGAAGGAAAACCAACAAGCTGGTGGCAAAAAAGAAGCTCCTGCTAAAAAAGGTGAAGACAAACCCAAAGAAAAATCAAAAGAAGCAGCCCCACAAACTAAAAAAGGTGGTGGAGATAGCACTAAAAAACCAGATGGTGGTTCTGCTTCAAAAAAAGATGATAAACAAAAAGAAAGTGCCAAAAAACAGCAACAAGAGTCTAAAAAGACCAACGAAGCAGTCAAAAAACAAGCAGCTGAATCAAAGAAAACTGATGCTGCAGCAGTTGCAAGTAAAAAGTCTGACGATGTTGCACCAGCAACTCCCAAACCATCCGCTTAGTCATGATTATTTTTGTTTGAGTTTTTTCATAAATAATACCATATTATCCTCCTAACTTCGAAAAAAAATTATTATTTTATTATATATATATTTTATGATAATCCCTTAAGAATGGATTATGGATACTATTGAACGAACGACAAAAAAATAAGGACAATTAGCGAAATTCTTGAAAAATGTTGAACAATTAATTTTCTGTATCGCTAAATTCTTTATTTTAGTGTTTTACCGTTCTTTTTAGTTTTTTAAAAGATTTACATTTACATCACTTTCATTTTATTTATTCAATTCATATAATTTGGATACGAGAATCATTAGTTATATACATGATGAGGGAAATACCTGCGTAATGAATTTTGAAATATAAATTATATCTCTGTTTTTACTGTAAAGGGACGATTTGTAAGAAACAATAAAAAGATATCATCAAGGTCAGGTTCATTAAAGTGTCTCTCATCATTAAAATTTGGATTGCTACATAATTTTATATATAACTTTTTGATTATCGTAAAATCAGTAATTAGGCGCTATATTTTAAGAACTCAAAAAAAAAAAAAAATAGTTCTTTAATTAATTATATATATATGAAAAAGTATTTTTTTTTGCAAAGAAATTTCTAATTTATATTTTCTTAAATGCTTTTCTCAAACTAGTCAAATTTGATTTAAATTAAAAAAACAAAGAAAAACAATTTGTTTTAATTTTTTCAATTGTAAACCTAAATCCTAGCTGCTGCTACATTTTGTTCTTGACAATATTGAATTGAAACCAAAATTATAAAATTTTATTATATATATAAAAAAAAAGAATTAACAAAAACTATTTAATTATTTCGATAAATGAGAAAAAAAAATTATTAACCAAATAAAGTGCAATTGTATTTTGTATTTAATTAATCCTTATTAAAAGAAAAACTTAAATATAATTAATTTTCATTTAAATTATTTTTTTTTCTTTAATTTACTTGTTTTTCCGCTTGACTCTTACGTAAGCAGCATAGTTTCTATGGTTGGCCATAAATGTGTTTTACCATTTTCTTGAAGGTATCACTGTCTTGTCCTTATAGCTGTTTAATTACAATAAATTTTATAAATAACTACATTTTTCCTAATCTTTAACAATAATTGTATAAATAATCCGTCTTATGCACAGTTATATAATTAGCAGCTGATTTTCACATTATCATTTCACCTTCTTGTAATGTAATAAGAGATTCATATACTCCATCCTCTTATCCTTATTAAATTTAAATATAGAATTGTTATAAGTATTTTTGTTTTAAATTTTTTGAATTAAAAAGAAAATAAAAATATAATGTATAGAAATAAAAAAATAAAATAAAAATTGAATGAAAAAAAAGAAGCAAATTAGGAAAATAATATTTAATTGAACAATTGTACATCAATTTGTAATTAATAATTATAATTAATAAATAGTAATTAAAAGGATTTTATTAAATATAAGTTTGCTGTTGGTTGTTGAAATAAATTAATTTAGAATCTTAGATGAGAAATTTTACTTGCTTGATGCGTTTTGTTAATGATTTCGTCATGGAATAAATATAATAAGTGATATCCACGATAATGTTTTCTTTCTTAATTTATTCGCAAAATTATTGTTTAGTATTCGTAAATTATTCTAAACCACAAGATAGTGTTTGGTTAATTTATTAAATTAAATTTCCTCCATTTTGATTGAAAAAACAATAAATATATGACTTGGTAATAAAAAAAAATTCTTTTACATAATTAAAAATGCATTGTTTCGATAATTTTGAAAAATATGTATATAATATAATCAAGTAATTACATAACAAAACACCTGGATTGAAGAAAAATAAAATATAATAATGTAATATTCAATTAATAATAAAAGTAAGTATAATAAATGAAATTTTAATCTTTTTTCTCCTCAATACTTTTTGGATTATTTTTATAAATTGTATAATTAAGAAGTGATGCAAATGACAACCAGGCAACGTATGGTGCCATTAAAAGGCCAGCTAATGGATTAACATTATAAAATGAAATTGCACAGGCGCCTGCCGATGCTGTTAATGCAAATATATTAACAACACTTAATGGTAAATTATGAAGACCAAAGAATACTGGTGTCCATGACCAGTTAAGTGCCAATTGGAACCCGTAGAGCATTAATGGTACTTTTGCAGCACCTTAAAATAAATCAAACACAAAAAATATCAGCAACTAAAATACTTTTGGAAATTTTTTTATTACCATTGAAGCCACCACCGTCTCTCCAGACTAGATAAGATGCGTAACCCATTCCAGTATACAAAGTAGTCCATGCTGGTGCAAATACCCAATTTGGTGGACGAAATGAGGGTAAATTTAATTTTTCATACCATTCTTTAATATTCGTTCTAGTTATTTGACTACCGGCAATGCCGCCCAAGTGCGGTAGAATTATTGCACCGGCAATTTTTAATGATTTATCTGAATCCATTTTATTAATGATAAATATAAAACACACTTGTCAAATTTGACTTTAAAATGAATAGATCAAAATGGAAAAAAAGATTGATTTTTTTTTTTATTATTTTAATAATTTAATAAAATTTCTAGAAAATTTGTTTATGTTGTGCAATCACAATGTTTGTTAACTATATCTTATCCACGATACAGTATGTAGTATAATAAATAGAAAACAAAATATTTAGTAATTTAGTAGAGTTACTAATACAACGAATAAAATAAATATAAAATATAATTTAATTAAATTATTATTAAAGAAAAATACTTTTATTATTATTATTTTATTTTTTAGTACTGAGAGTTGTTTATTGTTGAAAGTAATATAAGAAATGGGTTTGGTTTGTTTGTTTTTAATATGTAAATATGATAGACACATAATTTAATTTATTTTAATTAATATAATTATGAAAAAAAAAAAAAAATTAAATTAACAAAAAAAAAAACATTTTTTGGTTTGCGTTTATGGTTGAAAAATAAAACGCACCCTATAGTTGAACATGCTAAACAAATTTTCTAAAATAATGCGCATGATAATTTGTGTCTTAGCTTATTATTATTTAAAATGTTTTAAATAATTAATTATTTCAAATAAATAAATTAATAAAATAAAAGTAAAATTACGACTGATCCTTAAAAAAATACATACATAGAAAATTAAAAAATAAATAAATGATTATAATAACACTGTAAACCCTGCAACCACTTGTTGTATTTTGTATTGTAAAATACAGGTAAACAAAAGTAAAAATCATTCAACCGGTGTATGTGATGTTAAACAAACGTCTTGTAGTCATGACAACAATATATCCAAACAATTTATAATAAACAAACAAGAAAATAAATTAATGTCAAAGTTTTAATCGTTTTATTAAATTTGAAATTGATTTTTTAATTTATTAAAAAGGTAAAAACAGAAAGTTTTATCCCTAAACATTGATTTGTTGTGTAATTAGCCAGTTAATAAACTCAAAATCAATAAAATGACATTATACTTTGATACAAAAGTACAATTTTTGGATAGTGAAGCAATAAGTACGATTGGAGTTTGGCATCCAAATGAGCCGCTTATTGCAATTGCCTCATATAGTCAAGATCGTGGTGGTTCTGTTACAATATTCGATGATACGGTAAAATTGAACTAATGTTAAAAATTTAATAAAATTACTATAAAAATGTAAAAAAAATAACAGGGTGAACCGCTGCACGAGGTAAGTTACCCAGTTCATCCAGTGTCTCAAGCAACAGCACTTTGTTGGCATCCTGAACGGAGACTTTTGGTGACTGGTTGGGAGAATGGTGAAGTTCATGCATGGTCTGAAGGTCACCGTGAATTCTCTGCCATTAATGGACCACATAAGGCACCAATTATGCTACTAGCGTTTAGTGAAATGGGTGGCAGAATGGTGACAGCTGATTCGGTATGTAACAAACTTTCTATAAAAATTTTCATTAAGTTTTTAATTAATTTTTACTCTTTTTATAAAAATAATAATAGATAGGAGTTCTTACTGGTTGGCGTTGCGATAACCATGGACAATTTTTAACAATGTTTACACATGATTTACACGATCCTTTGCTTCATATAACATTTCGAAAAACTGTGCAGAATGCTACCAGCAACGAAATTACAAATTTAGCTAGGTGAAAATTTAATTTTATTTATTTTTTTCATTAATTCTCTATAAATTTTAGAAAACATTTATTATGGTCGTTTGTTATTTTTAATTTCCCATTAATTTTAATTGCTTCGACAAAACTATGTAGCTATGTAATTTAATAAATAATTAAATATTTCTTCTTTCTTTTTTTTTTGGATTTTAAAATGTTAACACTTGTTATGTATATTTTTGTTTGTTTTTATTTTTTTAGGGCTGCTGTTGCCGGCGACGAAACTGCATTAGACACGTTGACAAATTGGCGACCAAGAACAGCTGCTAGAAATTTATCACATTCAGGTGTTAAGGATAATCATTGCTTTTACGTTGGTACACAAACTGGCGTTATTTATTATCTTAATCAATCGGGTACGTGTACAGAAGTTTTACGTACAGATAATGCACCCATTATACAAATATTATGGCATCCAAGAAGGTATTTATTTTAATTTTAAATTTAATTTTTAATAATATAACTAACGTGTGCTAAAATAAAGGGAGGCAATCGTTACATTAATGGAAGATATGACAGTGGGTCATTATTTAGTTGAATCCACGGGCTATTTAACAGAGTTAGATCGTGTTAAATTAAGCGGACGAATGTCTGGCCACAATAGTGCAATATCATGGGCCAGTGGTGCATTAGCAATTATTACAGGTAATTTTTTATTTTGGCATTTGCTTTATAAATATTTTATTTATGGAAAATTAACGAAAATAAAAAACAATTAAATTATATATTTTAGGTGATTTATCAGTTCGTATATGGGACATTGATACAAGTGACAATTATTTACTTGGCACTGAATTGGCAAACTTATCGAATGAAAATGACATGCAGTCAAATAAATTAGCTTCATCTTCTGGTAGTATGGTGGTGTCTCCAACATCGCCACCAAAAACAATAACACCGACAACAACTGTGGAAATATTTACATGTATTTCCTATTGCCCATCTAATCAGACATTATGTGCTGGCACAAATCAAGGGAATTTATATACATGGAAACGTACAACAACAGGCAATTTTCAGCAATCAAGTCGCGCAGACCAACAACATCAACAGCAGCAGCAACAACCAGAAAATCTATGGCAATTAAATAATATATCAGGTGTACGTGGTGCAATTAAACAATGTCTGTGGGGTATAACGGAAACAACAAAACCATGTATTATGGTCAATTGTATATCCAACGTTTTTATTTTAAAGGTATTTGTTAATTTTTTTTGGTTTTAATGAATTTTATATAATTAACATTGATTTATTGATTTTTAAAATACAGGAACAACCTTTAATGTCATATCATACACGTGAATTTTGGGCAACACAAAAAAGTGCTAATCAAGTCAATGTTGAATATATAACTGGTGATAAATCAGCAATTATAAATGCTGATATATCAATAACTGATTTATGCATAAATAATAAACATTTAATTATAACAAATGGACGTAATATAATTGTTTATAAAATAAACAAAGATGATAATGATGATGATGATATTATAATATCGTCGTCTGGTACTAATATTGAGACAATAAATAAAAAATTAATAATAAAATTATTAAATAATTTTACAATGGAATGTCATGGTTTATTTATTTATGAACAAAATATAATTGTATTAAATCAATTGGATGTGAAAATTATGTCATTGGGTGGTGTTAAATTACAAGAAATAACCTTTTCTGATATGGAAGGTAAATAACACTTTGATGTGCTGTTTTTTTATTATATACTTTGTTGTTTTTTTATTAATAATAGGAAGACCAATTGGTGCAGATTTAACAAGTAATTATCTAACAATATTCACAATGAATGGTTATATAAAAATATATGATATATCACGGCATGAACCAAAATCAATAATACAAACGTTAAAATCTGGTTATGATTTATTTGAAAATTTTGGTGAAATAATAATGGCAAAATGTAGTCCAAATGGTAAATATTTAGCATTAATAATAGCAACAGAAAATTTAATACCAGATGGTAAATTATATATATGGGATTTTGAAAAGGATTTAATAACATCATATGATTACATAAGAAATGATATGAATTCATTGAGTGAGAAAAAAGAAACGGTTGCTAGGTGAATTTTAATTTTTTTTGTTTTTATTGATTATATTTTACCATAAAAGAATTAATGAGTTTTATTTTTACGTTTCTAGACTTCCAATAATATTTTTTTGGGATACAGATGATGGGCGTTTGTTAGCTTGTGAAGCGAAATGTATTCATCATAATCAACAACAGCAGCAGCAACACCAACAACAAAAATTAACAAAGAGTCCTGCACATTCATTCTCTGCACATTTAACCAACAGTTTAACCGTCGCCTCATGTAATTTTAATATTGCTGAGTCAGAAACGTATATAATGTTTATAACAGACAAATGTGAAATTAAAATACTAGAAACATTGCCACTTGCTAGTGGAGAACAGTTAATTAATTTATGTGCTCCGCATGCTGTAAGTTAAAGAGAATGGAACAAAGCAAAAACCAAGCAAATTTGTTTTGTAATAATTTTTATTTTGTTTTACAGATTACTTTAAAAATAAGTGTTATTGGACGTATACCATTACGTGATTTTAAAGGTTTGGAAAAGTGTGATGGAATAACGAGAAAAATGGTTCTTGATTTTAGTTTAAATGTGGCACTTGGTAATATGGATCAAGCTTTTAGGTATATTAACTTTACTATACTAATTTGTTAATTAGAAATAATGTTTATCATTTGTAAAATCGTAGCTGTATCAGATCAATACAGTCAGAAGCTGTCTGGACTAATTTAGCGAAAATGTGTGTTCAAACGGGTCGTTTAGATGTTGCAAAAGTATGTCTTGGCCATTTGAAACGTGCATGCTCTGTTCGTGCACTTCGTAAAGCTATTGATGATGAATCTTTAGAAGATGAGGCTAAAGTTGCTGTACTGGCGATAGAACTTGGGATGTTAGATGAGGCTGAAATGTTATATAAAAAATGCGGCCGTTTTGATTTACTAAATCGTTTGTTACAAGCATCGGGTAAATTCGAAGAAGCTTTACAAATCGCAGAACAATGCGATCGAGTACACTTGAAAAATACATATTATACATACGCAGAGTGGTTACGTGATCAGGGTGACGTACAAAATGCGCTGATATATTTTGATAAATCAAATAATCCAACGCATAATGTGACGCAAATGCTAATGGAGGATCCAGTGGCACTAAGAGTAAACACTTTTTTATTTCTTATTTATATAATTATTTAGACAAAATTAAAATTAATAAATATATATTAATGGAAACGAAATATGTTTATGTCAGGAATACATGCAAAATACAAAGGATACAAATCTTTTAAAATGGTGGGCACAATATATTGAGAGTACGGGTGATATGGATTCATCTTTTAAAATTTATCAAAAGGCTGACGATTGGTTTTCTCAAGTGCGAATTTTATGTTTCTTGGGTCAACTTACACGTGCTGACACAATAGCACGTCATAGTGGTGACCGTGCAGCATGCTACCATTTGGCACGTCATTATGAAAGTATTGATCGCGTACAAGATGCAATTCAAGTAAATTTTATTTGGCAAACAAATAATAAAATTATAATTATAACTTATTTTACGATTTTAGTTTTATACTAGAGCACAGACATATGGTAATGCTGTACGTATCTGTAAAGAAAATGATTTACAAGATGAATTGTGGTCGGTTGCCAATTCGGCAAGATCTCGGGATAAAGCAATTGCTGCTGCTTTTTATGAGGATTGTGGTGATTATAAACGTGCTGTTGAATTATATCACCGTTCGGGGATGTTGCATAAAGCTGTTGAGATGGCCTTTGCATCAAAACAACCAGAGACATTGCAAGTAATTGCATCCGAATTAGATATAAATTCTGATCCTGAATTAGTATCGCGATGCGCTGAATTCTTTTTGAGTATTGAACAACCACAAAAAGCAGTACATTTGTTAGCAAATACACATCAGTTTGAGAAGGCTTTAGATGTTTGTGGTGAATATAGTGTACCGATAACAGAGTCGTTGGCTGAAATGCTAACACCTGCAAAAGATGAATTATTAGAAGCAACTCGCGTCAAAGTGCTTACATTGCTTGGTGATATACTTCAAGAACAAGGCGATTATCATTCAGCTACGAAAAAATTCACTCAGGCAGGAGATAAAATCAGAGCAATGAAAAGCCTCTTAAAATCTGGCGATACTGATAAAATAGTATTTTTTGCTGGAATGTCTAGACAGAAAGAGGTATACGTTATGGCTGGAAACTATTTGCAAGCTTTGAATTGGCAAAGTGACCCAAAAATTTTGAAAAGTATTGTCACCTTCTATACTAAAGGTCAAGCGTATGATTTGCTCGCAAATTTTTATGCTACATGTGCTCAGGTAGAAATTGATGAGTTTCGTGATTATGAGAAAGCTTTAAAAGCATTACAAGAAGCCGGCAGATGTCTGTCGAAAATACCAAATATGCAGCGTCCATCTGAACAATTACAAATTACAATTTTAGAGGTGCGTAAAGTACTTGAATTACAGGAAGCTTTTGAACGGGGTGAATATCCGAGTGTAATTAACGGATGTCGCAATTTATTGAGTAATGAATTTATTTATACTTTTAAAAGTTAAATCTAATAGTTTTCTTTTTTTTGTTCTCTTTTAGCGACACAAGAACGGCCACCAGTACGGCAAACGGATATTTTAGCATTGCTTATTGAAGCATTAATATCCGGTAAACAATTTACTGAATCGCTAAGTTATTTACGGGAATTGACATTAAAGGCGCCCGATTGGTCTTTGCGTGGCTTTATTGAGCGTAATTCAATTGAGAAACTGTCTAAAGAATGCGGTATTGAATTTAATACATTATGGAATTCTGGGCGAAATCATCAGCGCCAACAGCATAATAACGGAAATGAAAATCGTGACGGTGATTTTGATGAGGTTGACGAGGAAGAAGAAATTCAAGAAGAATTTGAATAATTTTAATTTATTTATATATTTATTAAAATATTTATTTAAAAAATAAGATAAAGTAATATCATTAGAGATTAATTAGTTGTTTTAACACAAATAAAAATTTCCACTTATCCTTGCCAGCTGTACTATAACAAGTAGATGTTTGAAAAATTAATAATAAAATATTCAAAAATATATTGTTTAATATTTTACGTCCTTAAAATTCCACTCAACATTGAATAAAAAACAAATAATAAAGAAACAATAATATTAATTTTGGGGTTGTTCTGTATGTTTCCTTGATGTAAACGAAATGTCTGCATAAAAGGTGTTTAAATTTTTCTAAATAAATAATCTAATTTTTTTTTGTTTTGTATAAAAAATGAAATTGTTTGGAAATTATATTTTTGATTTATGAAAAAAACAAAAACCCTATAGTTCTCCCATATTACTTATATGGTTTGTCGAGAACATTTATTTCTGTGCATTTGTTCAAGCAAATATAAATATTCAAAAATCAACAGCAATTGGGGTGTGATAAAAGTACATAAATTCTTAACGAATCCCTACATGTTGTGTGACATATCTAATTTTGTATTTTTAAGGCGTAAAAAATTGAGTTTTTTTTTTGAGTGCAATAACTTGATAGAAGAGTTTAGCAAATAAATAAAATAAAACTATAATCCTTTATACAAACTGATCAGGAAAGGATATAAAAGATAAACAAACAATTTTATATTTTAAAAACACTTGTATAATATTTTTGACGAATTGGTAACATCCTTAGCCAAGTATATTTTAAAGAAAATTTCAGAATAAAATTTCACCTTTAAACTGAATATCCGGTTTGTTTTGATTAGATAAAATGAAAATAATTATTTAAGTATTTATATAGTGTTACTTTTATTATTATTTTTTTTAAAGTTTGCTATAAATTGTATCAACAGGAACCAATAATTTGGAAGGAAATCACTGTACGTTCCGCAATTTCTTACATGTTAATACAAGAAATTTCTGAGAGCTTTAAAGTTATAAAAATTCTTTTTTGTCTTTAACACAACTGATTATTTTCTTATCTTGCATAAAAGAACGTTTATTTAATTTTTTCTATCTAAATAAACTTAATTTGCTAGAAACACTTTGATTTTAACTAATTTTTTTTTGGGGTTTGTCTTCTTATTATTGCCATTGCCCTCGTGTAAACGTGACGTGAATTTTATAAAAACATTGTATAAAGAAATAATAAAAAAAGGTTACAATACTATATAAAAGGTATATATTAGAAAAAAGCGTACACCTTACTTAATTTTGTCTTAAAAATAACGATAATGATGATAATAATATTAATAACATTAAAAAAACACACAAAATAAAAAGTTTATGTAAGAGAAGAAAATAATGTTTAAGGATGCAAAAACGAAAAACAAAATTATAATAAATTTGATCAGTTACATTGTATGAATACGTTTTTTATTTGTATGGCATTAGATAAGCTTTTGAATAATTAAAAGTCATTATTTGTGTATGCTTTTCTCAGCTTAGGAAATAAAATAAAAACAACATTATCAAGGAAGATATCTTTTTTTTAAATAACTTTATTTTTAAGTAATTTAAATAATTTTTTTAATAAAGCATACCACAAATTTCTGGTAATGAGTTTACATTTATAACTTGTCTGCATTTTATCCGCTTCTCAATTTTTTTTTATTCATTATATTGCTCAGTAAATACATTATGAAAATTAAAATAAAATAAAAACGCGATGTCGTGTTGTATACTACGAAAGAGGAATAATAAGAAATAATTACTAATTAACACTTTGTCACTTTATTTCATTTATAATCTGGCTTTTTTGCATATTACAATGTTTTTGCTTGTAAGAGAGTTTTTTTCACCATTAAACTAACCTTTGCTAAAGTTTATAACATTAAAGACATTACAAATGACACAGTTGTTTATATAAAAAATGAAAAAAAAGTTTTGTCGTAGAAAAAAATTGATTTTTTATGCCAAAAAGGATAGTAGCATTCATTAATAAAAAATGAAACAAGGAAGAGACAGGTTTATTATTAAATTTAAATTTTAATTAAATTACTCTAAAGGACTATTTACTTATTTGATCTTTATTTATTTAATATTGTAAATAATTAATAAAACATATAAACATAGTTTCGACCTGTTAAGGCTTTTTCACATAACCGTAATTACAATTCGTAACCGTAAGTAATAAAACACCTGCCTGAGTCCCTTATACACTATAATCTTTTTAAGAATTAGGACTAGACTTATTTTATATATGTGTTTAAACAAAAAAAGAAGCAAACTATATTCTATAAACCTAATTCGTTGTTGATTTACGAAGGTGTCTTAATTTACTTAAAAATAATTTCTTTCTATGAGCTTTCTATGTTTGTTTAACATTTTCTCGTTGGTAAAATATTAGATAAAAACCTATAGTATATGTAAATTGTTTAAACAAATAATAAATAAGTAAATATAATAAACATCTCAAAACCATTGAAAATTTAATACAAAACAATAATAAAACTTTATTATCTAAAAACAAGAATAAATCAAGTTATTGAAATTATTAATTTAAATCTTAAAAATAATATAAATAAATTTTCTTTGATAAGTAATTCACCGACAGTAATTTTAAATAAAATGTTAATTATTTAATCTTTCATCTTGATTTTATTTATGCATAAATGGAAATATAAATTATTATTATTATTCTCTTATTAAATTATCATAAAACTGGGGGTTGTTGTCTCAATTACTTTAGAAAAAGAGTCGTCGGTGCGTCTTCTCGGTGTAAATATCTCATCAAATTTGTTGTGGCATAACCATGTCATGAACATCGCGAAGCAAGCATCAAAAAAATTAGGTTTCTTGTATCGTTGCAAGTCATTTTTTAACGCGCAGCAACTCTGCCTCATATATAAATCTTTCATACGGCCGTGCATGGAATATTGTTGTCATGAATGGGGCGCTGCGGCGAAGACAACTTAGATTTATTAGATAGAGTACAAAACCGGGCCATACGAGTAATAAACAATTCCGAAATCACTGAAATTAGACTTCCTAAAGCATCGCCGCGACGTAGCGGACCTCATGATTTTTTACAAATAAAACTACGGACATTGTTCCAAAGAGGTCTCCGAAATAATGCCATCGCGCGAAAAACGTGTACGAGAAAAAAAGGCTGGATTTACCACCCACGGTCGAGCAGTGACTTTAAGTACGATGCGAACATCGAAGTTCAAAACGATTTCTTTACTCGTACAGCAAAGAAATGGAATACTTTATCAGCGTGTGCATTCCCAAAACAATTTAATATCCAATACTTTAAAACTTATGTCCACAAATACCTTATATCCCATCCCATAATTTGACATGCTAGCTCAAAGCTATTCACAGGTCGACTTCACGTCGTAATTCCTAAACATGTCAATTTCATTATAAAAAAAAAGAAAAGTAAAATAAATTTTTAATTTTGTGGTTTTATCTTTATTTTAATTTTAAAGAAATTTTATTGTTTAGCTTTAATCTGTGTTTATTTGTATTTTTGTTGCCTAGTGACTTGACTTAAGTAATTGTCCAATGTAATTAATTAAAGAAATAATTAATACTTTGTAAATTATTAAATTAACTTGAAAATTTTAAAATTAAAAACATATTACATACTTCCATTGCATAATTTTCATTAAAAATCTAAAAATATTTCCCGCAGCACACTGTGCTTAGTAAAGCAGATTTTAGTTATTTAAAAAAAGCATAGTAAATTTATTTAATTATTTAATTATTCATAACTCACTGTCAAATGAATTTTAATATTGTTTTAATAAAAAAAAAAAATAAAAACGAGAAAGGGAAGTTTATTTAGCTGCCGGAAAAAAACAAAGTTTATTGTTAACTTTTTATTTTATTAGAGTTTTATCTGTTTTTTAATTAATTATTTAACAATTTGTTTCGATACATGATATTTAAGTGTTTAAAATTAGTATTTTTATCTAGCTATAAATATTCCACTTGTATTGATTTTACTTTCTTAGTAAAGATTTTTTTTATTTAATTTATTTATTTATTATTGATCTCCAAGTCTGTTTTTTTCTTCTTCCTTTTCTGTAAATATTAAACAAAAATTTATAAATAATTCTATTAAAAAAAATTAATCAATTTATAAAACATATGTTGATGTTGCTGTCAATACCTCAGATGAAACACTTCAGCGTTATATTATCAATATCGGTATTTTCATCTGCGTTATAATTTCCTGGTAAATTGGATGTTACTGCTTGTACTAAAAATAAAAATAATAATAATAAGTTTAACATTTATCATTTATATATAAATATTGAACTCACTTTCGCTCTCGTGGAACTGTTCTTAAGAAATCAATGTTTTCAATATACTTCCATTTGGACACAAATTCAATGCAGCTGATTCTGATGACATTTTACTTTATTAAACTTCTTTAAAATATGAAATGATATTTTGTATTAACGTATTATTATTATGTATTAACTTTCATATGTTTTGCATGCGATGCAGCGTCATTATAACTTAGGCATTATTTTAGCAAATTTGTTTTGAATGTTTACCTACAGGATTCGTTTTATTGTTATACTATAAATGCAAATCAAAAAATATGTTTTTTTGTTAATTTAATTTTTGTTTATGTTGAAAAATTACCTAAGCTGAAAATGAATATCCCTGTACTCTATGCTCGAAACCAAATTGATCATGAAATGATCTTGAAATTGATCTTGAAATCGATATCAATACGATAATGGGCCCCAGTCGAAATAATTGGTATTTGTAGTCCATCATATGCTGACGATGTATCATTACCTGTTGTAAAAATGACACTATAATAATATAATAATAATATTAATATTATTAATTTATAATAATATTTAATAAAAAATTGAAAGAAATTAAAAATTGATTAAAGAATTATAAAGAAAATAAATCAAATGAAATGCTTACTCTATGTTTATCAATATTCAAAGGCCTCAAATTATTATCAAATAAAAGACGCTGTGGATCTAAATTAACTGGTGACTGTCGTCTACCTTCATTGCACAATGACCATTCCGGATTGATAAGACCCCAGAATGCGGTCCTGAATTATAACGCCAAAAAAAAGAAAAAAAAAAATAAACAGAAAAATTTAAAATACATTATATAATTTTTATGACACTTAAGCACGATTTATGTATGCTTAACATCGTGAATTTGTCGATAAAAGTTCGTGATCAAACAAAAATGATTTGACGTAAAGAATATAAAAGAGATTGCGATATCAGCATTAACCAAAATATATACATATATATAACATTCTTAACTATAGCATAATTTGCATATACTGTGGTTTCTCTTAAGTAGATTTATACAAAAAGCTGATTTGTCTTAAAATAATAATAATATTAATAATAATAATAATCTTTTGTATACAAACTTAAACATTATGGAAAATTTATATCGTTTAAAAATATAATACAAACAATTATAGTAGGTAGGAGTAAATAATGAAAAAAATAAAATTATCGACTAGAATAAGTAATTTAAAATGCTTTATTGTATTATGAGTGCGTAATCGTGATGTAAAAGAAAAATTATAATTATTTTATGAAATATCTATTCTAACATTATAAAGTTCAAAAGCACATATTGATCACCGAAAACATTTATGTACATTTTCATTTGGTCGCTTTATTTACTGAAAATCAGTGCATCTAACTTTTCTACGCTGAATGTTACATAGCAATCATGATTTATTATTTAATCGAAACAAATTTTAATTAAAATTATGGCATAACTGTACAACACATAAACTATAACTCATATTTTAACGGTAATAAAGTTTATAGATACTGGAAAATTATTATCTATAAAAAAATAAATAAAGAAAATATTTCGATTTTTATAAATTTAATTAAAAGCATATTATAATTAACGTTTCATAACAATTTCTCTCTTTAAAGCTTAAGGCATTCATTTAAGTTAATTAGTCATAAAAATATAAATATAAGAATTTTTCTCGTTCACTTAACACGTTCTGAATGACGCATCATGAAGAAATTTTATAGCCACCTCGTTTATAGTTAAATGATGCGCTATATTCAATGCGACATAAGAGCGTTTATGTTATGAAAATGTTATTTACATCTAATTTTATACTTAAACATTTTCTTTTCTTTTTTAATCTTTACAAGGGTAGCGCCGTGCTTGCAACGATGATACACGATTTAAAAGGTTTTAAAAAGAAAAGATGAAATTTATATACATGTTTATAAAGAACGATCGTGTTTTTCTAATTAGACTATTAAAGTCAATGTCTTGTTACAAATATTACAGCGACAAGTAGAACACGAATTAAAGATTATCAAACCAAAAAAAAAAGGAACGAAAAATATAAGATTTTTATTATTCATCGTCGTCACCCTTAATTACCTTAAATGAGGTTTACTTAATCGTTCATGTATTTTAAACATACTACATGCGGTTACAAGGATGGAACTTTAATTTATTTTTTACATTTATTTAATCATAATTTTTAATTTTATTAAAAATAATGTCAACAAAAATTGATAAAAAAAATCATATCGTTATACATGTTAAACAAGTAAAGTTATAATTAGTGTTACTTGTTGAGTTAATTACATAATTATGCTTAAATATAAATTTAAGCACAGATTTAAAAATGTCAAATTTTACTATCTAGCTTATAATATTCTAGCAAAAAAACATTTTTTGCTGCTCTATTTATATGCTTCATTAAATTATCATAATTTATTTATTTAATTAAAATTTTCTTCGTAAATTATTTATATAAAAACTCGTTAATTATTTACACAGAAAAAAAATGTTTGATCACGAGAAATTATGTAAATAACAAATATTTTTATTTAATTTTATTTTAATAATATTAATCGATAATTTTATTACTATATATTTCAATATTAATGAATACACACCTGAAATTCCATCATAAGTCCACCATTCTTCCCAGCTAACAGCAAATGTACCTGGAATTATAAATTTTTCGAGCAAAAAATCTTAATTCTTTAACTTTATGTTATTTAGTACAAATAAAATAATAAGAGAAATTTAATTTAATAAGAAAGTTAATAAATTATATAATTCATATTACTCTATTAATTTTAATAATACAATTTAATTAAAGTTTTGCATATGTTTGTTTATTTAATTTAAAAAACAAACAAAACAAAATTTTAATTTTTTTAAATTATTTAACTGTTGCTGATTATTTATTGTTTTGTTTCTATACGTTTTTTATTTTTTAAATATTTATTTAATTATTTTAACGTTAAACATTTTTATTATTGTTCAAGAAGTACATATATTTGAATCAAATATTAATAACAAATAATCAAATTGATTACATAACTTAAATTAAATACGACATTGTTTATTATTTATTCGTTGATTTACAAGTATATTTTTAATTTATTTAATTCTTAAATTATAATTAAAATCAAGAATATTTTTATTATCTAAAAAGTCTTGTAAAAAAGGAAGAAAACGCATTAAAAGAAAAAACTTTTGAAACAAAACCAGTCTTTTCAATAGTATAAAATCACTTATATTTAGAGCTTTTGTGTATGCTATAGATTTTTTGGTTGTATTAATCCAATAGAATAAAATTTTATTATAATTTTACCACTTAAAATTGAATTTTTGTAAGTGAAAGCTTGAAAAGTCGTAATCAAACTTTTCAAAAAATTAAAAACTAAAACACTTTAAAAATTCAATTTTCTTTTATCAATATAAAAACAGAAAAAATATGTTTCAATGAAATAATAATATTAAAGCAAATGAAAACAGTGTTAAATATTTAAGAATTTTATCATCAATAATTAAGGACGTGGAGTAAAAAACATGTGCGTTAAATACCGAAGACACAAAAATTATAATAAATTACTAACTACACATGAGAAAAATAATATTAAAGCATATTATTAAAGACTCATATTATTATTATTATAATATTCATTATTGTTATTATTATTATTATTATTACTCTGCACATAAAAAGTAAAATATATTGCGTGATTAGAAAAACACTGAAAAAACCAAAAAGAAAAAAAAAGTTATCACGCTACAAGTCTCTACCAACACTAACTTTACCAAAAAAATAAATATAATTAAACCAAAATTAAACATAAAAAAATACAAATTATAAATAGACAATAAATGGTTAAAAGTTGTTGACTTTGTCAGGCTAGAAAAAGTAATTTTTGTTTTTCTTATTTTTTCTTTACTCGTTGCAACAAGTTTTATTTTTTCTTTATTTTAATTTCACTCATAATATATTTAACTTTTGTTGTTATTATATAATTTAATTAATGCAAAGGACTGCTTTATTTATTTTCTTTTATAACATTTTAATACGTTTTAATGAAGGTAAATCACATAGAAATAAAATAACCAACAAAAAACCATATCAACAAAGCAAGAAATTGTTCATTCTTAAAAAATCGTTTATAATTTTTATTCTATTTTATATGAGTAGAAAATATACATTTATGTCTTCATGTTAAAAGCAAAGCATATACTTTGTCAGACACATAAATTACATTTAAAAAAAAATACAATATAGTCATGCAAGTAGATAACGTATCATCATTTAGCTTTATTTTATTCAAGGTTATATGGATTATTTGCGACAGTGTTTAAAAAAATAATTTATATATATGTAAATATAAACAAAACAATTAATTTAAATAAATAAAAGCTGCACTTGGCAGCTTTATTGCAAAACTACGAGTTAAATATCATATAAATAAAAAAAAATCCAATATTTTTCATAGCAAAATATTTAACAAAATAAAATATAAACATTTTGCCACAATTTAAAAAATTAAAAGCGTTTAAAAATTATTTGTAATTATTTAAAATATTAAAACAAAAAATTCAGTTAATAATAAACTAATTTTATTTTAATATCTCTAATTAATAGGATTTGTTTGTGAAAACCGAAAACAAGTTCTCAACTTATTAACAATAGTGCATGCACAGTAGATTTTCATTACACAAAGACAATACTTAACAAAAAGGATTTAATTTTATTAAAATGATATTGCAAAAATAAAAAAGACACACAAATGCAAAGGATAAATTTAATTGCAATCTCTTAAAAATAATAGTAAAAAAAAAATGTTGTATATGGCTGAAAAATAAGTTTTCAACTGTATAAACTTTTCTTCAATTCGAATGCAGTAATGGTCATGTCGTATTTGCATGTACAATATAGTTCAGTTGTTTGCGAAAAAGATAAAAGTAATGGAAAGAGATTGTGAATACAGTGAAGCATCTATTTCTACTCTATTAGTGCATTGCCTTAGCATTTTGGAAAAGATGGAAAATTTTTTGCATTTCATATAGCATATATAAATGTGTATGCATCAAAAGAATATTTTGTTTTATTATTTTTTTGGCGCCTTCTCGTTATACATTTCAACACTGGCTGCAGACGAATTTTTACAGATAACTAAAAATATTTTCAAAACTTTATTTTACCAAAAAAATATAAATTCATAATCCAAATAGATTTGTATAGCGCTCACATATGCATATAGAGTTTTATTTATCTTTTTGCACAGTGGTTTTTGTTTTTAGTTTTTTTTGTGTGCTTTTAGTTTAGAATATTTAAATTTTTATTATGTTTTTTTTTCATTTTAAATTATTATTATTTCACAAACACCTAATTAGCAGGTAACCAAAGTAAATTTGTGTATGCCAAGAGAGGCAAACTTAAACATAATTTTAATAAAAAAAAAATAAAACAATATTTAGAAAAATGAAGAAAGAAAACTTTCTACAAACAAATATAATACCACTACGATACGATGTACTTTGGAAACTCTTAATGCTAATGGGCTAGTGCTTTGTTAAAGGTAAAAGTAAATTACAACAGAAATACCTTAAATGAATAATAATGAATTTTAATACATAATAAAAAGAAAATAAAAGTGATTACATCATAATGCAAATAAAGAATAATAACGATAAGCTTTCAATAAATTTAACTTTGCAGATGGCAGAGGAGTATTACTAGATCTAACAAGAAAATAAATAAAAAATCAATTTTTTCAATATTTACTTTGATATAGAAAATCTATTTTGTTAAAAGTTGCTTAATATTAGTTTAAAATGATCAAATAAAATGAGTATAAAGTACAGTTGAGCTCTTTAAAGCATTCGTAAAGCTTCAAAAAAACCCTTAAAACCTTTTTTGTAAATTTAAAACTTTTTATCATAGTAGCTCAATTATTTTTAAGTCAAAATAATATATTTTTATTTTATTCGTTTAATTAAAGCTTAAATTAACAATTTAAAATATTTTTTATATATACTTTTATAGCTTTTTAACATTTCTTACGTAATAAGAAAAGCATAAATTTATAATAAAAATTCTTTTCTTTTAAAACTAACCTTGAGCTTGTAATAAATGCAGCACAATTATTGCACTAGCATACGTTACGATTCCCATTTTTGATATCACCTCATATGAACTTTAAATGTATTTTATTTTATTTCTTCTATTTATTGATTTAAACTTTGTAATTATATATATTTCCTTATGTTATTTGTAAGAAAAAATGTAATTACACAAAAATTATGATCAGTAATAACAAAGAAACTATGTTTAGCCTATTTTTATTTCTATCACTTCACTTTACTTCACCAAAAATACTTAAATTAATTAATTTAAAAGCACTGTTTATGTAACTTTTTTCTTAATTTATATAATTCTTTTTCTTTTTTTAAAATGAATTTTTAAATTACGAAACACTTAAACAAAAAAAAAACAGGAAGGATTAAAAACTAAAAACAAAATGTATTTTTATGTTCGTTTATGAGTTCCTATTAGCCTCTTCCGTCATTATGATGTTTCATTTCCTGTAATAAAAAAAATAATAAAATTAAAAACAATGTTTTGCTTCAAATAAAGTTAATTAAAAAAAAAGAGGAAACTCTTGACTACAAATGCAGAGTAAAAAGCAAGCATGAGTAAAATCATAATAAAACAGCAAAAAAAGAAGAAATTCACCCCGGCGTTGAAATTACTTGTTAAAATATATTATACGCGTCGGCTATTAGCCACAATCCTTATCGTTATGAAAGTCACATAAGATACATAATTTAAAAGTTTACTTTTTCCTTCTTATATTCTTTTCTTTTTTCATTTTTCTTTTAGCCTTTTCGAACATTGCTTTATTGAAACATTTTCTCATGAAACAATATTTTATGATTGTTCCATATTTTTATATTAGAGTCAATACACGATTATATACTTATTTGTTATAAAATTGCGTTAATGCTTGCATTTAATTATATTTAACGGGTTCGCCATAAAGCTTAAAAAGAGAAACTAGATCTAGAATATTTAATCATATTTTTTACAAAATACGTCAAAATATTATTTTAAATTAATTAATTAAAAAAAAAACAAAAATTTAAGCTAAGAACATTCGAAAAAGCTTATTCAACATTTCTTTAACTCTAAATAAATCGCAGCACAATAAAAACGATTAATTCATAGTTGAAATTGCAATAAAAAACGAAAAATAAAAACTTTAAATGAAAAGGAAGAAAAGCACTACCACAAGGTCTCAACACTAAATTTTTTAAAGCATGTAATAAATAACGAGAAGACCAACAACAAAACATTCATTATTTATTACTCTAATTAGTTTTCATATGTATTTACTTACATTTCCTTAAAAGTTTGCCAAAAAAAAAATTAACCAAATGCCGGAATGTAGTAAAAAAAAAAACAAAAATAATAAACAATTTTTTTTTGCTTTTTATTTGGAAAAATTAACAAAACTCACGCAACCTCAACGCCTGCACTAGGCAAACACGAACTTTATTTATTTTCCTTCTTTTTTTTGCACAAAAAACCACAATAAACTAATCAGAGTTTTTTTATTTTATTTTATTTATTTTTTAACTATTTTTGCAAAAGAAAATATCATAAGTAATTTGCTGGTAAACACGTTTCACTATAAAAAAACGTAAAGTATACACCGAGTATGAATTTTTTCGAATAAAAACAAAAAATTTATACCGAAAAACAGGAGCAAAATACTTTATTTTTCTCGTAAGTAATCTTTTATCTATACGACCGCATACAGATTTTTATATTTATTTATTTATTTAAAAAATAAAACCAGTATTTATATAAATAAAAACATTGACATAATATGTATATATATATATATATAATTTCCCTGTTATATACTAGTCACGACGAACCGTGAAAAGCAACTAAAACCAAATATATTATTTATAAGAAATGAAACTGAACTATAGCGAAATTAAAAAACAGAAATTCTCCAGGTTAGAGAGATAGTAATGTTGGTGTTTTGTTACATTTCTATTTGGTTTGTCTTCCTGTGAACGTAATCATGATTGTTTTGCGCGTTTATGTGTTATTTTCATATAATATTTTTGGCTAATGTTAACGATAAATTCCTTTATTTTTCACGATATAAAATTTCCCCTGTTATACAAAAATAATATTATTTAAACAACGAGTTGCGCTATAATGTGTTTGTGCTTTTCTATACTTAATATTTTTTAAGCGCTAAATAACGCTGCGTTAGCAAGTATTTTCCGAATAAGTTTTCTTAGTTTTGTTGCTTTTTCTATTTAAAGGATTGCCCTTTGAAGAATATTATTATTAATTATTCAAGAAATCTTCTGTATTTATTATAAATAAAAATGCAAATCGTTATATATTTTTAATTATAATTATTGATTTGCTATGAAAATAGAATAAAAAAAATCAAAATAAAAATGTCTTGATGAGATGTTTTTTTTTAATAATAACAAATCTGAGCCTTTTACAATAATAAAACTGATTATATAACAAAATATAAATAAATAAATAAACAACAAACCAAAGTTAAGGAAAGAAATATTAATTTTACAAAGTAATAACGTTTAAAAAGAAACATATTGTCAGAACAAATGGCATAAAGTTAAAGGAATTAATAAAAAATAAGTAATAAACCAAATTCATTTAATAAACGACAATCTGCTTAACATTATTTATTTGTAAAAGATTTTTGTTTGATTATTATTTCTTTCTTAAGATTTATTCATAAACGGATATTGGTTTTTCTTTCTAAATAAGGCGAATAAATATAAAAATTCTTAGTCTTGATAAATAATTTAATAGTAAAAATAAAAAATTCTTTGATATAAGTCTATGATTGCAAAATATTCTTGCAGCTGATGCAGGCAAAATTTAAATAAATTTACATTATTTGCAATGTTACACACTTATTGACGTTGCTTCAACTTACTAATGTAGAGTGAAAAAATATACATTGATAAAACTAATAATAATAATAATAATATAAAATATTTTCACTTACACGTGATTTGCTTTTAACTGCAGGTGTATGAGAAATTTTCAATTTTATTGAATTACGTTTAGGAATATTAATATAAAAGTCAATCACATACTTGAAACATTATCAATAATATATATTTTTAACTAATTAATGTTTATTTAGTAATATTAAGACAATTCTTCTTGTTATTTAACTATTGTACATTCTTCGGCAGTTTGTTCTTTTCAATTTATTTAAAAAAAAACACTCTACGATTAAGCTTGTCCTTAATACACATCCTTTATTTTTTGTTAAAGTAACATATTTTTTAATAATAAATAGTTTTATTATTGAAATGTTTTGTTCAAAAGTTACGAAACAAATATTTGGCGACAAATTTTACATACAAGGCTTTACTACGTTTTCTATTTATTTTTTTTTGATAAGCAAAAAACACTTAGCTCTAAAGTTTTGTTGAAATGTGCTTAGTAACAGGAAAAATTTTATTTATAAAAACAAACAGGATAAAGAAAACTCACATACACAAATGTTGAAAACATAAAATAAATATAGATATTTTAGGTAAAATTTTGCAGTAATAAAAATCAGACTTTGTACGACAAGATTTTCGTTTAAGATTTTATACCAAATTTATGAAAAAAAAAATATATTTTATTTAGCAAAGCCTACTTCACTGCCTACTGTTGCCTAATTTACAGATTTTTATAAATTTATATTAGAAAAATATTCTGCCATGTGAAAATACTATAATGAAAAATCAGTAAAAATATTTATGTGGGTTCAATTTGCTTGTAAGATGATTTTGCACAAAATTTCCACAGCTTAAATGTATAAATAGAAATTTTATCCGACCAAATATAAATGATGAAAGCTTTTAAATACTGATACAATATATAAATATTTCTACTTAAAATACTTACTTTAATATGATAAAAGTAATTAAATATTTATTATCCAATAAGTAATTATGAATTATCGATAAAATTTGTTACTATTTTCATGTTTAACCTAATATAATTAAACTATAATGGATTATGTTTTCCAATATAAGATAGATAAAATTCTAATCCTAAACAATTGTTTATATAATATTATTTTGATTAATAATTTCATCACTTTTTCGTAATCAGCTGTTTTTAAGGGTAGAAAATGTGCGAGTGATAGATAAGGGTCGATAAAATCTAATAATTTTATAAAATGTTATAATTTGAAATGATTTTTATTAAAAAAAATATTGCGTTTTATAGAAAGTATATTTTGTGAATTGACATTGTGAATGGTAAAGTTACTAAACTCTCTGCAAATTATAGAATGACATATTGAGATAAATAGATTCGAAAGTGTCATTATTTGTCAATATAAATACGAAAAAAGTTTTTAAAATAAAATAAAACCAAAGCAGATCAATTAAAGAAAACTTCTTTTTGTTTTTAATTTAATTAATTCTTAAATAAAAAAGTTAATGAGTTCTAACTACATAATGTATAGCAGCCATAATTATATAATTATATTAAAATAATTAGCTAAATAAAGTCTCGGATATCTTTTTGCTTATCTAAAGATTTGATTATGAATGTGTTGCTATGAATTTTAAATGAAATTATATAATTGAATGGGATAATATTGGTGAATATAAATCAAAACCCTTGATTAAATATAGAAAATTTATTTAGTGTTTATGTCACAACCAAATATATACACTTTATAAATAATTTATTAAGAGTTAAAAACACTTAACAAACAGAAGATGAACTAAGTAGCGAGCCAGACAACAGTCAACCAATAAAATCAACCAGTAAAGCCTATCATTGACAAAATTCAATTAAATTTTAAATAAGTTTTCTAATATTTTTTAGAAAAATAAACAAATAAACGACTGTTTGATGTAGTAGCTGGTAATGTCTTATTTGTAAATTAATTTTATTAAAAGCATTATTCTTGTTGTTTGCGTTTTTTATGTCTACTTTTTCGATCCAATTGGGTGAATTTCTTTGAATTTATACAAATAGGAAAAAAAATTTAAGTACAGATAGAAATAATTCAATCAAAAAAGCTAATTAAATCAAAGCCAATTTTCTTTACAAAATGTTTGTACAAAATCTTTCGTCAATCAAGTTGAACCAATTATTTATTCACTTTTCCAATAATAGAAAAACAACAACATTGCATATACTAAAATAGAAAAAAATAACTAAATAAATAAAATCAAATTGAAAGAATAAAATGTTCTATTTAAAAGCATTAAAAGAAGTAGTTTTATATGCATACTGGTAAGACATGTACTTGCAACTTTAGTTTAATAAATAAATAATTATCATTTTATTTATAATCAATACAAATAGTATATTTAACTTTGCTTCATGAAAAGAAAATTATTTATTTCTAAATTTAATCGAGTTTTATATAAAAAAAGAAAATTTATTTAAAAATAACTAACTGACTAACCAATCAACACCATAAAAATATAATTATTTCATTAAAATTTATTAATAAATTTATTTTTATTCAATACATATAATTAAATATTAAAAAAATACTTTGTTTAATAAAATTTAATTCATTAATCAGTATTTATATATAATCATGCCTAGGGCACATTAATTATTTGATTAATTAAATAATAACAATTATAATAAAAATATATAAAAATGTCACAACATATTAACATAAATACATAATTAACCATACAATAAAAATACAAATTAAAACAATAATAATAATTAATTGCATTTTTATTTTTAATTAAATAAATAAAAAGAAATGTATATTGTATACATATAGATATAGATAAACAATATATAAACATTTTATATAAAATATATAAATTCGTTAAAAAATAACCACAGTAACACAATGTATGAGGATAAACAAAAATATATACATATATTGGCTCATAGGGCGGCAGCAATAAATTATAAAACCTTTAATTATTATTTTGTTTTTATTTTTGCCTACTTAATTGATGTTTTTTTGCTATTCAATGGTTTATTTTTGTATAGAAATATTTTTTTTTTGATTAAATAAAAATCAACAAAATAATAAATAACAGTAATTAATAAACGAATACACACAATAAAAACATAAATAAACAGTGAAAAAAAACCCGAAGTGAAACAAAACACTAATTAACAATATAAATGTTCGATGCAGATCAATACAAACAGCGGTAATAACAGTAACAAATTTTAATTTATCAATGACAATACAATACATGAAAAAATAAAAATTATAAAAAATATTTTTCTGTAAACATACATAAATATATAACATATAAATTGTGTAGAAAAATAAAAAGCATTAAAATCACAAAAACAAAAGTATGAAATTATGGATAAAAATTAAAGCTATAGAATAATAAACTATTAAAAAAAGTTTAATAATAATAATATTTGCTTTGAATTGTTATTAAAAGTTTAATAATTTCAAAAAAAAAAAAATAAAATTGAAAAAATATTTCTGCACAATTCATTAAATATTAAATTAGCAAAAATAAAAACAATAATAATGATTTTTGCAAATCTGGTTTTGATATTATTATTTAATTGAATCAATAACGGAGAAATAATATTATTGTATTTACTCTGAATGAGTGCATTTCTTCTGTATTTTATTGAATTATTTCTTATAAAAAATACGCAAACAAACTTATATTTTTCTTAATTACTAATTGAATGACTAATTAAATTAATAATAAAAAAACAATGCAATAAAGTTACATAAATTCACTGCAAAGCTTTACAATTATTTTTCTTACTTAAATCGTAAAAATTATCGTTTATTTATATTTATGCCTTTATAATCATGCAATAAAAATAACTATAACAATTAAATTGTTAAACAACAAAAATATATAGTAATGTATTAAAAAGCTTTAAAAAAGCACAATCTATGCTTTAATAAAAGAAAAACCTCGTCATAGAAATATACATTTTAAGAATTATAAAAATGTTATTAAAAGAAATTCGAAAAATAAATACATAATAATAAAACTAAAGAAACTTTTCATGAAATATTGTTGACGTAGTATGTGATGCCGGTTGTAACAAATACTATAGAACTTTTACATCGAGTGCATCGACGTGTTATAAGATTTATTGTTGATACGAATAAGCTTAATTGTTAAACAGTAGCTTGCATCATAAAGTTCTACCACAATCACTGTTTTCAGGAGTTGTTCTAAGTGTTAATTCCACGTTATAAACATATATTTACGGCTAGTATTATAGCTCACAACGGAGTATTTATCTTAAGCATAATTAAAATACTATACAGATGGTATTCCTTTTTATAGAAAATTACATCATTTTAGAAAAAAGTATTCAAAATGACTAATAAACACTTTTTAGATCTGTTAAGTTCTCTCTTTGCTTTTAGCGACCGAGTCAAACTTTCGTACAGTTTTCTTTTTCGCAACGATGAAAAACGCAATACAATCGGTCGCTTTTCTAAAGCAGTCCAAATCCTTTAAAATAAATTTTCACAAACATTTTTTAACCATTTCCTCTAATTAAGATAATTGAAATATACGATGTTATTCTTAACAATTAGACATAACAATTAAATGTTAAAAAATAAGCAATTCTTGTTTTCTCACCTTTCATCACAATAAATAATTAAAAAAAATGAATTTCAATCAATATTTATTTACGTTCAATTTATTTTACGTTTTAATTATTTTATTTGAATTATTTCTTTCTTTCATATTTTTATTTTTTAAACAAAATAAATAATTATGTTTGTTTTAATTAATCACAAATAATATACAATTTATAAAATAAATATTGCAAAAAAATGGAAAATTATATATAATATATAAATATATTGTTATTTCACATTAATTATAATAATAATATTATTAAAAAAAAAATTATAAAACAATACAAACAGGAAAAAATTATCATTTAATTTTATTTTTTAATTAATAATTTAATAAAAATAATTAAAATTACACAGAAAAAAATTGATAATAATTAAAATAAATAAATAAAAAAAAACAAGGAAAAATATTTTAATAATAAATAACGTTTAATTTAAATTTATTTTTAATCTAAATCAAATTTATAATTTATTTATGCAAAGAAATGTTTATTCTCTCATCATTTGTTTGCAATGAAAAGAATTTAAAAAACTATTTTTTTTTAAATTTATTGTCGGATTTAAATGGATTATAGAGTTGGGTAATCATTATTTATATTTGAAAAAAAATTAAATAAAAATAATAATAATAATAATAATAATAATAATAATAATAATAATAATAATAATAATAATAATAATAATAATAATAATAATAATAATAATAATAATAATAATAATAATAATAATAATAATAATAATAATAATAATAATAATAATATGGTATTGTGATTTCATTTAAATATTCATTAGAGATAAATTATTTAATTTTCATTTTTTGCATAACTTTATTTTATTATAAATAAATATTTTTTTTTATTGTTTTGGTGTTTTGTGTTTTGATCCAATGAATCTGCTTTATAATGCAATGATTTTTTAATATGTTTCTCATATTAAATATATAAACAGCTGCATAAGTATCAGATACACTTAAAATAATATAAAACTATAGAAAAGCAAACAATGGTATTATTAAGCATTTAAAAGATGTCCAAACAAGTAAAGTAAAAGAAAAATATAAGAGAAACATTAGGAAAATTTTCAAAACCTTAATATTCTAAGCAATTTAATTGCGTTTTATGACAAAATACCTCCTTTTCTAGTTTCAACTTGTTTATAAACAACAATTTCTTGTTGTTAGTGTTTTTATTTAATTGTATACTGTTACCATATTCATTTATATTAAGCTGGTGCATATACATACATTGTAAACACTTGGAAAATTCAATTAAAACAGAATCTAACACATTGTTTATTATAGTCAGGTGTTATATACACCAATAACTTATATTCTTTGAAAATGACAATGGAATAGAATTAGCACAAGTTATATTTTCAAAAAACAAACTATTTTTCAAACAAAAACAATTAACAATAATTAAATATATAAAATTGTTTATTATTTTAAGAAAATACAGTGAAAATTTGTATGATGATACATTTATTTGTAAAATTCTTTATTTTCCTTTTTTTTAATCATTCATTTCCGACATGAATACAAAAAGAGAAACATTGATATGCTTTTTGTATCTTTTAAAGTTCTTTTATTATTCATTTACGTCCATCAAAGTTATTTTCTTTTTTATTTCTATTTCTTGTAAGGAAAAACTTAAAATTATTTCACGATAGGAAATAAAACGAGGAAACGAAGAAACTTCTCACATTGAATTTACATTTTTTTGATAAATATATAATGAAATTTATTCCTAATTAAATATTAAATATGGATTATTATTTTTTTCTTTATCTTTTTTACTTGCGGTTTTATTCCTTTCTTTTCCTTTGTAAATATTAAATATAATTCTTTTTTATACATAATATTTAATTTTAATTTTATTTTCAAATTAAAGTAATTAAATAAAAATAAAGAAAAATGAATAACTTCCTTATTTCTTTCATCTGCATATATATTTGACTTTTTAAATGAAATTTTCTGCTTTCTTTTGTATAATTTTTTGTGTAGAGAATAATTTATGCATAATTTACTTTTAAAGCTAGCTTTACTTCTCCGCTTTAATATTATTACGGATAATAATTGTAATTATCATTATTATTAGTCCTTATACTGTTTATTTTTATTTATTATTCCCGTATATAAATTAGTTATTTAAAATATTTATTTGTATAAAATATATAATCATATATCGATATTATTAATTATTTTAAACTTGTTTAAGTTATTTCTTAAATAAAATAAGAAAATCTACACTTTATTCATTACTATGCGAACAATATGCAATTTCATTTGTCTATTTCATATCTATACTTAGAAGAATATATAGTTTTGTTTTGTTAAATCAATTTTATTAATTAAACCAAATATAAAAGCTTATAACTAATAATAACACGTACATAAATAGAACCTTTACAATTCATGTAAGTATATATTATTTGTTGAAAATTGTATATGTGGTATCGTATGTGGTTAAATTTATACAATGGGTTAACATGACCTCAAAATATAATAATAATAATACTAAAAATGTACAAATAAAAAAAATAGCTAAATAAAAACCAACCAACAATATCAAAACAAACATAGAACAAGACTTTGTATTAGTGGAAGGTAAGTACATAGCAAAACCGACAAACATACATATTGTTGTCATAAATGTTTTTAAGGATATAAACATGACAGTGAGTCAGTAGTTAGAGAGTTCATAGCACCATTGATTGCTATGAGGTGTGTCATGTCATGTAATCGTATTGAGTGGCCTAATGTGTGATATAATTAAATGGAAAGGTTCTCACTTGGTCAAACATCGATTTCAACAATGAATATTTATTTTATCATTTTTTTTCTTTTGCCTATTTTTTCAACAAAACAATTCAATAAGAATTTTTAAATTAAATAAATTGATATCACAAAAGTGACTTAATTATAATGCAAAAAAAAAAACGAAAAATAAAATAATAAAAATTATATTTCCTTTAGGAAAAAAAAGCATTTCCAACGTCATCTCTTTAAATTAACTAACATTTATTTAAAAAAAATAAAATTAAGAAAGAATATTAAAAACGAAAATATAATAATTTTTGCTCGTCTGCTGACTGTAAATTTGCTAACCTCAAGGCTAAAGTATGATATTTAACATGCAAACTATGCTCCAACTATTATCTACAACGGTGTTTACAGTCTTTATTTTATTTTCTTTTTTTTTTGTTTTAATGACTTCCTTCAGCAATTAGCAAAACTGCTATTAGAATGAAGAAGAAGCAGAAGAATAAGTAAAAAAAGCAAAAACAACGCAATATCAACAATTAAGGAGTGCCATTAACAGTCACTGACGAACAGTTAAAATGTAAAAAAGTTTTTTATTTAAGAAAAATAAAGAGAAGTGATTTCGCTGTTGCTGCTGCTGCTGTTTACCCTTTTCAATGCAATTTGTTTTTTAATATAGAAAAAATCAATATATTTGGTGCTTTTTAGTGTAGCAAAGAAGAATGTACAGCAGGGTAATTGGATTCATTTATCAGCTTTTTAATACGCGCAATGTACAGCTTAAATGTGAATAAAATGTATTGTAGGAAAATAACTTAAATACTTTTCAAAGATATTTTATTTTATTTATCTATGTCTTACTTTCAAATGAACAATATATTCTCCACACTGATTTGTTAACTGAGATTATGCGGTTTTCATGACTTAATTTTTTACTTGTCTGTTAAAGCAATTTTGTAGTAAATAAATTTAGAATCATTTATCAATGAAAAAACAAAATTTACCGACTAAATGAAGAAATTCCGAATATTTAATGCATTTCTATTCAAAAACAACAAAATAATAAACACAAGAAGAAGAGGGAAGAAAATGAGTATAAAATTATGTTATCATAAAAATTAAATAAACTAACGAAGGAGTGTTGGTTGGTTGGTTAGTTGGTATTAGGTGTGGTCAAATATAATAGCCATCAACTTTTATAATAGATCCTATGAAAAATAATAAAAAGTAAAACAAGAAAAACTGAACTAGATAAATAAAAGATAGAGAAAAATAAATAAATATTTTAATGTTTGTTTTTTTATCATTATTTATTCCCGAGAATTGATATGTTTTAATTAATTTAACATTATTTTTATAATATTTTTATTTGCTTATTTTTTAATTATTTAATTATTATTTATTCAATTAATAAATTTATTTTATTATATTTTTTAAACATTTTTGTTCCTAGAATTCATTGCTGGTCATTTTATTTATTTATTAGTTGTACGAGTGATTTTTTTATGAATTTATTAACGAATTTTGCACAGAATGTAATATGTGCTGTAAAATTTTACATGAAAATATTGTAACCGCAGGGTAAACTACTTCGATTTTATATCATAATGCATTTTGCTTTTTTATAGATTTTAAATGGTATGTACTATAAAGCCGTTACAGTATAAAAACATTTGCTTCAATATGTATTAAAGATTATCACAGTCTCTAAGTTCCATCTGAAAAACTACTTGTCGAAAAATAATGTTTAAACAGAAGGTAAATATTACAAATAAATTCTAGTAGAACAAGAAGTCTTACTCAGAATCATACAAATTAAGAATACTCGTTTAGAGAAGCTCCTTCATCCTACTAATGGTGAGAACTTCTCAAACACTTTGCATACATATGCCTATCAATAAAATAAAATTTCAAACATATAATTATACAGGTTTTGTATTATGTTATACTATTTTTTCATCAATACAAAAAGAAAACTATTTACATCTAATCAATGTATTGTATAAATCAATAAAAAAGAAATTCGTTAGGGTCTACAAAAAATTAATAATATAAAAACAAAACTACATAATATTTGATTAATAAAAGAAATATAGCAAAAAAAAAAAGAATTTTCAAAAGCATTTCAATAAATCCCATACTTTGCACATTTTTCTATTTATTTTTTATTATTGTTATTTTCATATCGAAATTATTTTTTTTTATTTAATAAAAAAAATGTAAAAATAAATAATAAAAGTAAAAATGAAAATGTTTACTCAACAAGGATATAAATAAATAAAAACAACAACAGTACAGAGTACAGAGAGTTGCAAAAATAAAAAAATTCCTTTCACATAAAATAATAAAAAAATTTTGAATATACAAAAAAACTTGTTAAACGTTAATGTTTACGTTCAGGTTAACGTTGTTATTATTAAATACAAGCTTTTTATATGCTTTTCCTTTATATTATAGAAAATTAATATAAAATGATTTACATCAAACTTTCAATCGTTAAATTGTAAACAAAACGCTAAACAAAACGGGTAAAATACATGGTTTATGAATTATTTTGGAAATATATAACAAAAAATAAACAGTAAGCCTGAAGTGCTGTTGTTTTTAATTTTGAAAACTTTTTACCTGATTTATCTTTTGGCGGTTTTACGTAAACTTATGTTATATACATTATTTGTGCCTTTTAATTATAAATTGAACAATCGTATATTTGTTTTTTTGTTTCTCAGTTTTAGCTAAAAATTGAATTATTTTGGAATTTTAAGACAATGGAAAGATTTGATTTAATTATTATAGTTTTTTTGGTGACGTTGGTATGTTTAAGATAAATACTGATTTACTAGTGATTCATCATTAATGCAACTGATTCAATTTTAGGGGCTTTTGTTTATGAATGATTGAATGCTTTATTAATGTGAAAATATAATTTTTATATTTATTTTATCAATTTTTTAATTCAATAATTAATTTTCACACAATAAAATAAATGCAATAAAATTAATTAATTGTTTATAATTAAATAATTAATATTTTTATTAACAATTTTATATAAATTATTTAATAAATATCAATTCCAATTAACTATTTGTGTAATTATAAAAATTACGTAATCTATGCTATTAAAATTTATGGCTATTTTTTAAAATTAAAATTAATTAAAATTTAAATTAAAACTTATAGTATTAATTTTAAAAAATAAAAATATTTTTTATTATTTTCTTTGCACACAAATATTATCAAACGAAAATATGTTTTAAATCTCGTAAAGATTTTAATAAAGAAATAATTAAAACTCTTAACGTATTTTTATCATCACTTTTCAGGTATTTCTAATATTAAAATGTTAAAAGTGTCTGCATATAAACATTGCCAAGAAAGGTATGTTTTATTAAATATTTATATTAGATAACTAAATATTATAAATAATATTGTTTGCATTTTTCTATTCTTTTTGTACATTCTTTAAGTTCTTTAAGTATTATTAAATTTATGCTACAAAATATTTTTTCTTATGTTAATTATAATTACTTTTAGTGTAATTTTTATTTATAAGAAATTAAATAAAGGAAGAATAAAACTGATGCTGTGTGTAACAATATACAGGTAATGATAATTGACACACTCCAACCAATGCAATATGTATATAATTTGTCATTTAAATGCTCCAGTACAATTGGTAAATATAACAATTATGCAATACGATATGATCGACAAATATTTATTTATTTATTTGTCTAAAAGTCATCTATAATTTAATACAAATACTAATTTTAATACAAATATATACTGTTATGTCATTAGCAACATATGGCTTGATCTAAGTATCGTTATATTATGTACATGCATATTTAAAGCACTTGTCTTTATTTCTGTATTTTTTATGGTAAATATTTTATTAATAAAAAGAAATTCAAATAATTTTCTATCATTTTTATTCCATCATATGTGTAAGAAATATAAACCCTCGCGTATTTATTTTTTATTTAAATAATAAAAACAAACAAAATCAGCTTATAAAGCAAATATAATACTCATATACTTTGCTTTTTAGTACAATTTTGAGTGGTATAGTATGCCAAATGATTTTTAAACTTAAAAAAATACAAAAGCTGCCTTTTTTGGCTGGCTGACTAGTTAGTTTGTTGCTTGGCGAGTTATATGTATGGTAGTTTTATGGGATGGCCTGACGTTATATTGGCAACACATCACGTAAAAAAATAAATAAAATTTCATAAAATATGAATATTAAGCTACTGAATTGTTTTTCTGTTTGTTTATTTGTTTGTTTGTTGATTGTTGAGTGTTTTTTTTTTACTTATTTCAAAAAGGTTTTTCACTCAACATATTGTTGTTATTTTGACTGGATTGTATTATTGTTTCTTAATTTTATTTTTATTGTATAGCCGCATTCAGGCACATGAAATATTGCAATAATTTAATATTTATTACATTTGTTTAGGTATATTTTCACATATTAATTAAATTTCAAAATTTATATTTACATTATTTAACATTATTATTTATGCATTATTCATTTCTTTACGTTATTATTATTATTTTTTTAATTAACTAATAAATACTCGATTCGGCAATACAAATAATTTAATATAATTAAATTAATTTTAAATAATGATTATAATTATTATTATTATTATTTAAACAGGAAGTTAAAGTATAAATAATAATTTTATTCTCTACAATATCTATCTACAAAAAAACAAAATCGTCTAATTTCCCTTATTGTCTGTCTACGTAACATACGAAACGAAAAAGAAAAAACTTTCATTAGAAATAAGGAAATTGTAAACATTTCGTTAGAAAGCATTCTTTCGACAAGAAGAAAAAAAATGAATAATAATATGAAAGAAATTAATAACTGGAAGCTTTTTTGCGCTTTTTTTTCCTTATTTTAATTGTAGCTGATTTTTATTACATATTTTTGTTCTATTTGTTTTTTATATCATTCTTTTTAGTTCATCATTTCTGTTTTAAATATTTATTCTGTCTCAGTTGTATTTACTTGTTGTGTGGACAATATAACTAAAAAAATAAATAAAATAAAATGCTGATATAGTGTCATAAAAATGAAGACAAACACAACAAATGTATATATATTTTTGTTTTGTTACAATTACAATTCCACAATGACAGTCACAGTTATTATATTCATTCATTTATTCATTCGTTCTCTTACCCAGTCCAATATATTATATATGTTTTGCATAATTGTTTTCGTATCACAAATACACAAAAAAAGGAAAAGCATTAAAAATAAAGGAAGAAAAACAACAACACCATAAAAAGCTTGTAGTTTTTTTGTTCTACTGCAAAAAATAAAAAAAATGAATAGATATATAAATCTATGAAGTGACTGGTGAAGGAGAAATTATTTTATTCGCTTAACAAAAGGATTGAGAAAAATGCAAAAATAAATCACAAACATATAAAGGATGGAGCAAAAAAAAAATATATGTTTGCCTTTGCTGACAACTGTTATGCACCAGTCACAAAAGTTTTCCAACAGATTTTTAACAAAAAAAAAAACATATTTTTTTGATATTTCGCATAGCTTTTCAGAAAGTTTATTGTTTACATTAAGAATTTTTATTGTACATTTTTTGTTTGTTTGTTTGTTGTTCTAAATTGATTGAAAGACAGAGCATATTGAAATTTTGTGTAAGAGATTGGGCCATGGAGGCAGGATAATCATAAAATAACTAGATTGTTTTTATGTTGAATTTTTTTTAGTTAGAAATTACATTTAAATTGATTTATAAGCTTTTTTAGTATTTTTTTAGAGGCTAATAAAGTACTCCTACGGCAATATATTTCATATGCCAGCAGGTTTTTATGTAAAATCATGCAACTATTCGCTGTTAAATAGAACGAAGGATAAAAATTCAGTCATTAAGGTGTAATCTTATATAAAATCCCTAATAATACTTTTATTACATATTCTTTAAAGTCTTATCAAGATAAGAAAATATTTTTTAACAAAAAAGGGTTATAAAGGTAAGAATTATGTAATAATAATTTATAGTAATTAGCCTTGACACATTAAAGAATATTTAGAAAAAAAAATCATGTATGTTAATGATGAATAGATTTGTTACTAATTAGATTAATTTTTTTTTTCTTATAATATGATACATAAATATATAAATATAATTAAATACTACAGGTGTGTTATTGTTATCATGGTTTAAATATTATATTTGTTGATAGGGGTGTGTCAGATTTTTAGTATATTTTCTTCTTTTTTGCACTCATTTATAAATAAATAGCTTTAAACGTTTATATGAAAAGTCATTTTGGCTGTGCTAAAGAAAAAGGATAAAAGAATATGTTTTTATATATATGTATATAAACAAAACATGTATTTATAGAAAAGGAAAAAAAATCAGGTGTGGTAATGATAATGATAATGATTATTTGAATGTTAATTAAAATGAAATTTTATTTTTATCTTAAAAATAATCTAAAAGAAAAATATCCAGTACTTTTGCTATTCAAACAGTAAAATCCTGTATACATATATAAAAGGAATTAAATATTTTTTTGTTTATAAAAAAGGTAAAGAATCATTTAGTGTTTATAATATTCTTTAAGACATCTGCCTGTTTACACGTTATATAATTGTTTTTAAAGTAATTCTTAATTTTTTTCGTTTTATTCGCCGATAAACAACAAGAAAAGCGAAACGAAAAGCAATGTATAAGAAAAAAAATCATAAAACCCATTATCGTTCATCACACTTTTATTTTATTAAATTTGTTTCTTGTCCGGTATTTTTACCGCTAAAAATACTAAACTTTATTTTCCTTGAAATTTTCTTTCATTTTCATTTTGTTGTTGTAGATTTTTGTAAATTTTTCCACTAGAAATAATATTATCTTTGAAAAAGGAAGTAAATACAGTAATTGGCTGATTTCTTTTTATAAAAATACTCTTATCTTTATTAGCAGTAAGATTATACACTTTAATTAACAAATAAAAACCATTCAGTTAGTTTATTGCAATTGGAATTTAATTGAATTATTAAAAAATAAAAATAGAAATAAAATAATCATAAAAGATTTAACGGTAAGTGGTTATTCATTATAAAGTGGCACAAAATTGGCATAAATTGGCATAAATCTTGCATCAATTATTTTTTAATAATAACATTTCAAGTAATTTACCTAAATAGGAATTTTAATTAATTAATATAATTACTTAGAAAGAAAGAAAATAAAAACAAATTAAGCATACCAAATTTTTTTTAATCTAACATATCGCATTTGCTGCCAATACCATTTATTACCACATATACATATAAATGTATACTTTTAACAACCAAACATATTCTTTTTAATCCATTGCGTGCTTTAATGTTATAAATTACATTACCAAAAATTTTTATAAATATATAAATACATATTTTTTGTGTTGAAAATACTAAATAAAATCATTACATTGCAAATCGATGCTATATTAACCTTACTTCTGTTTCCTTTAAAAACTTGTTTAATTTTTTTTTTTTTCGTTGATATAATTAATTATATGTTAGACAGGTGTTTGGTATTTTTATTGATTCTTATATCAAATTTTTTCAGAAATATTTCTATAATAAAGTTTTATTAAAATTATAATATTTAATCATAAGATTATACTTTCTAAAATGTTTAATTAATTTTTTAATGCAAATATATATATATATATATATACAATAATAATTTGCAATATATGACTAACAAACAACTTGACTGCGCCTATTTGTTGCATTTAACTTTATCTAATAAAAAATTATTATTATTACAATTTTTAATATTACAATAAAAGTGACGATGAGGTTGGTAATGGTAATACAAATTTTTATATCATGTTTTTAGTCTATAAAATAAAAATAAAATTATCACAAAGTAATATTTAATTATAAAAAAAAAATAAGAATGAGTTTAAAGACAACAAATTTATTCATTTTTATATTAATTAATTAACTAATTAATATTATGTATATTAATATTTAATTAATATTTGCGTGTTTTAAATATATTTTATTACTTGACGATTTAATGATTTCATAGTTAACGACATAATTTTTAATAAGTCTTTATGTCAACAGCAAATAATATACCAAAAACAATAATTATTATTATAATTGAATATTTTATTTATTATTATTATTATTATTATTATTATTACTATTGGTTAAGGGTTGTTATTTGCTACTATAATAATATTTTAACAAAAGCTATTTAATTAACTTAAATAATAGTATTGAAGTATTCGAAAAAGGATATTATATCGAAAATCCTTTAAATAAATAAAAATAAACTAAATAAAAGGTGGTGAAAACCACAGAAAACACCCTCAGATCTAATAAGATAAAAAACAAGAAGGAAAACATAAAATTGCCCAAAAAAGCAACAAATTACACGTACTTCTAGCCTTTAACGTGACCAATAATAAATTTTTTCCAAAGTGTGATGTACAACTTTGAACGGTATTTTCTTATAGTAGAAATTCTTTTTATTAATTAGGATAAACGTCTGTAGCTGACGTAAAGTATAAATATCATGAGAAAAAGCAAAAACAAGTTTATTTTTTCTTTTTGCTTTTTCAATTCTTTATTCTAGTTAATTCTTTGTATCCTTATCGCTAGGCAAATAAGAATTAAGAGCTTCTTTCATTATTAAGAGAGAACAGAAAAAAAAGAAATAATAATAATAAAAGAATTACTAAAGAAAAACGTTTAATTGTTCACGAAGAGAAAATATTGAAGTTAATCCTTAATTTAACTTTTATTTATTTATAATAAAACCGAGAAACGTTTTATTTATAAATGTGCGTGTTGTGTTAAGTCATTATAATAAGTATTATCTAAGCAATTATTTATTGATAAATTTGTTTATTTTTTCATTTTATGGTTAAAATAACAATTTGTACCAATTGGTTCGTGCTTTATTGATAGAATAATATAAAGAGAAATAATTAAAAATTAAAAGAATTGCTGAAAAATACAATATTATCTTCTTGATAAATAAATTTTGCTAAACTAATGAAATATTTTCTTTATTCTATAAAAAACATATAACGTTTAAATATACAAAATAATAATTAAAAATCATGATTTTCATAACACTAACAATATAAAATAGAAAGAAATAGAAATAAAATTAAACCATGAGATCTTATCTAAAATGTACATTAGAATAAAGGGAATAACAAATTTTCTATAACTAACGTGGTCATTATGCGTAACTTAACATAAGAAATAATAGAAAAATTATGATTGATTAATAACTAAGGCACAATGAAAAAAAGCAAAAAAAAAATACAAATCTATTTTCTTAATGACTTAACGACTTTTTAGTGTTATGTTAATTTATTTTTATTGTAATTTCTATACATCAAATAATCGTAATAAAAATTAACAAAATAGAAGAAATTATTACTGCGGGGAAATTATTATACTTGGTTATATTTAAAAATAAAAAAAATTATTAAACATAATTAAGTAAATTAATAAATTCGCATAACTATGAAAATACTAAATATGAATGCATTTTATGTAAAATCAGTTCAACTACCTTAACCATCAGTGGAGCACATTAAGGTAGATTATTTGACAGGAAGCTTGTTAGACAGTTAACAAAAAAGCTTTTACTCAAACCAAAAGTGCATAGAAAACATAAAGAAATTTTCTTTAATCTGTAAAACCTGCAATTTAAGTTTAATATTTGTTATTCTTATTGCTAATATTACTCCACCTAAATAAAGTATATTACCGAACTAAAATAAAAAAGAAAATTATTTACCAACAAAATAAACTCTTACTCTGTACAATTTTCCATTTAATTTATTGTAAATTCGTTGTAATATTTTCTCTTTTCTTTACATTTATTTATTTAAACACGCTTAATGTGTTTTTATTTTTTCTTTGCAAAGCTGTATATGTGTCCCATGAGAAAATTATGATTTTTTTTCTTTAATCTGTTTTCTTATTGAGTTTATTCAATGTGTAAATAATGTGGTTTATACATAAAAAAGAAAAACTCATTGGAATAACTAACTTAAAGTCTTGTGCCACAAGTATAACAATATAAAAGACTGTACAAGTTTAACGCATAAATATAAACATTGTTGTTAGAGGACAGTGACATTACTATCAAGATAAATAACATCGAAATATATATATATCAACACGTATTAAGAAAGAAAGAGTCTGTAAATGTTGTACGTGCAAATAAACGAAGATTCATAATACTATTGTTGTTAAACTAAAATCACTGGAAACCAGAGTAAAACACCTAAAACAAATATTATATTTATCGAAAATAATTAATCACTGATTAAAGACCAAAAGAACTACGCCCAAAATGCAACTTCAAAACAGAAAATAAATGGAAAAATATATATTTATGTTTATTTCCTTAAAAAAATAATTTATTATTGTTTTAAGTACACCAAACAAAAGAAAAAGAATAAAATAAAACTCAAAAGCTTTATTGATAGAAATAAAAATCGGCTTATTGCCAAACAATATAAAAAGTACAAAAAAATATCGTTAATGTTTAAAATCATAAGAATTTATAATCTTAATGCTTGTCATACCAATTTTTATTGTTTTTAAAAGTAAGAAAAGATTTTTAACTTGCATTTACTTTGTTTTTATTTCTTTTTGTTGAATAAATTGATAACAATTTTTTAATATTAAAATATTTAATATATAATACTTATGTATGTAGTTTTCAATTGTTTAATACTTTTTCATACATTGAATTTTTCTTAAGAGTTTTATAAAAATAAGAAAGATAAGGGTTTTTAATACTTCTTTATATATACATTAGTAGGATTTCGAATGATTATTTCTTTAAATTACATATTATAAAACTGTCACTATAATAAAGAAAATAAATTCATTTCTAGATTTGCATTATATAATAACATGCTACGAATTTAAAATATAATTTATATTTGTTTTGATGTGTTTGCAAATGCAAGTAGAAACAAAAATAATAATAATAATAATAATAATATTAAAAAGCCGAATAGAATAAAATAAATTTCAAATAATTGACAAAGCGTGAAATAACATTAAATTGAATTTGAAATTGTATTCTTAATGGAATCTACCATATCAACCTACCTATCGTTAGTCTTTGTTTTATGTGATATCTGAAAATTCAATAAAAACGAATTTAAAAGGCTAAAAAATAAACAGAATAAAAAAACACAACAAATAATTGGCCAAGTTAAAATTCATAATGGAAATTAAAGAATATTATAAAAAAAGTCTTTTGAAAAGCTTTAACTTAACTTATAATCATTTACCTTTACAAATTGTGTTTACATGATTTTAAACCATGAATAAGATTTATATGTTTTTATAATACCATAAAATATGCAATGCTGAATAAATTATTTATGTTATAATAACAAAGGCACTGTCATAAACATTGTCTATTGTTCCATTTATATTGTGATTTACATTTTGTCAATATTATTTTTCTTTACTTATTTTTTGTTAAATAATTTTTTTTGCATAAATTTCAGTTCATGGATGATTTCGGTCGAGAATAATTGTAGTTGGTTAGTTTTTTTTTATTGATTTTTCTGATGTCATTGTTGCTTGAAGCATATATTAAAATAATTTAAAAATTTCATTAATTAATTAATTATAAATTAAAATTAAAACTTGAATAATATATGAATATGTATGTAATAAAAATAATAAAACATTGTTAAATGCAAAAAAAAAATGGAATAAATAATTGTAATAAAATTTATTGATTTATGCATTATTTGTCAACCAGATACCGTGAATAATAACACTAGTTCAAGCAACATTAACTATTTTAATTAAAAATACATGACCCATTAACATATAGCTAGATCACCAACAGACAATATATATATATATATATATATATATACCTGGCAGCTGGTTTATCAATAAATTTGTATAAATGTTTATTATGAATGAATAAATACATGAAAAATTTAATTAAAAAGAATATTTTTTGTTAGGCGAAAATTGTTTTCTAAATTCGTTGTGAATTTTTTAATGTCACCAACTCAACAAAATTAATAAAATAAAACCAAAAAATGAAATGTAACGAATCGAACTTTTTTTTTAATTGAAATTCAATTTAATGGCATTAAATTTTTATTGAATTAAATTGAAACTATTTTGTGGTTTTATTTTCGCTTTTTAAAGAAAATATTTTAACTAGCCAGTTGGTTGCTGCTATCTCCTAAACGCTGTGAAACCGTTAATCCTGTGTTATGTTTTACTGTCGAGAAAAATTATTATTTATTACTTATTTTTTGTTTCCTTAACCAATAAATGTATTTTTGGTTGTTTTATATTTATTTCTTAGATGTCATTTATCAACAAAGGAAGCTTAATATTATTAGAATTAATAACATACACGTTAATGCTTTAGCACAAATAAATATTATAGCTTCTGTCAACAGAGTAATTGATCAGTTTATTTGCTAAAGAAAATAAGAAGGTAAATAGATGACGTCCGATATCTAAACAGTTATTATTTAACATAAATAAATAAATTACTATAATTAAATGAATGGACTATAATATAATGAATCATTATATTATAACAAAATATAAATAAAAATAGAAATTCCATTAGGAACATTAAAGATAAAGGTTATGTATTCCGAAAGGTTCAAAAAGTTCAAGAAGAAAAACTTTTTCATAATACTTACATTTTCCTCGCCTTTAGAATTTGTTTTTCCTTATTTTTATCAATAGAAAAGGCATAGTATGTTTTTTTAATGGATTATTTGGATGACTGAGTGTTGAATTAATAAAAGTGAGAAGAACAAAATCTAAAGAAAAAATAATAATAAAACAAATTGACCAAAAAAAATCATAAAGAAATATTTTCTTTTTATTATTATTTGATTTTGCCCTTTTTTTGCTAGCATCCTGTTTGACATTGACTGTAGCGACTCGTTTTCAAATGTCACCAACAATAAATAATTCTTCATCGCATTTTTTTTTTTCATTTGGTCACAATTTACTATTATTACTTATTGAGGGTGCAGTTTTAATCAAAAACCATACGAGCGACTGATAAAATTTTAAAGAGTTTATTTTATTTATTTATATTGTGTTTAACTTCTTAGAATCGTTATTTTTATTAATTTAAAAAAGAAAATTTTTTTATTAATAAATAAACATAATTCTATAAGTATTTTGTTTTAAAAATTATAAAATTATTTTCAATGAATATAAATATACCTTATCGCATGTATCTACAATACTTACATGACTAATATAAAGAACTTTTAAAAGAAAAACTGAGTGATTTAAAGATTATACATAATTTATACGCAATGAAAAGCCAAATCTAGTGAAGAATAATTAATTAAATAAAGGTAGAAACATGCTTTTCGAAATATCAGATAATATTTAAAAGAATTTAATCAAATCTACTTTATACTCGTTTAAATAATTAATTGAATTAAAATTTATATAATGTGTTCAAAATTATATAAAGTTTATTTAATCAATTGATATATCTTTGAATTTGAAACTATGTTAATCAGATTATATTATATTACAAATAATCCTAATGTTTACTTGATTATTTGGGTTTGTATTATTATGTTTAAATATAGGCTAAATGATTATTATCTTAAGCCAAAGGATACTCTATTGTTTATATTTATACAAATTTATAAATTAATTTATAATATGTGAAAAATGATCTTTAAAAGTCATAATTACACAACTGCAATAGCTCTTTATTTTTGCTGCTATCATAGAATCAACTTCAACTCTATATACTTCTATCATTTTCTAGGAATATTTAAATTTTAGGTAAAACCTTTTGCATAGAAATTTACTGAGAAAGCCTACAAACTTATATTAATATTTTAAACAAACAAAAAAAAGCGATGCATGTGAAAGATGAAATCATCATAAAATTATTTATTTTATCTTATATAAAAAAAATAGAAAATTTACAAAAGTCTCTTTTCATAAAAACTTTTTTATTTTTTTAATTATCAAACGTTATGCGAGAGATCGTATAACTGATAAACTCTGATTTGAGAATTTTTTTCTGCATAAACAACGCAATAATATCCCCGAGTAATAAAGTTATCAATAAAATCAACAAAACAAAAAAAAAAGGAAAAGAAAATTTATTCACAGACTCACATGAAAATTTAATCAAATTTTTTTATAAGAAATTTCTTTATAAAGAATTTTTCTTCGATTATAGAGTAAGATAAATGCTTTATTAATACGAAATATAGCCAAATGTAAACCGGCTATTGCTAGAAATCCAATCAATTTTATTAATGTCAAGGGACACTTTTCGATAAATGAATTGTTTTATTATATATTTTTTTACATTTGCTAATTATAATGAAATGAATTCTTTGGAATAATTATTTTTACACTTTTGATGTATTTTTATTTCAAAATATAATATTTTATTTCCCATTAGTAACACTAAGAGTTTAAAATTAAACATGAAAGTCATAACACACAATTTATAAGTTAAATTTTTTCTGTCAACACTTCCAACTTAAATAATTAATATATTTTTATTTAATTAAAAATAATTTACTTTTTTTATAATTTTATTGAAAAAAAAAATTGTCAAAAATTTTCCATTTAATTATAATAAGCGATTTAACCCGGAAAATATTAAGCGAAAATATAATATTAATAATAATAACAAATTGAGACTTATTCCTGTTACTTTTATAAATTTTTATTTTATTTTTATGATATACACACTTCGTCGTAAATCTTCACTTTTTCTAAAACATATATTTTTCGTTATTTTTTTTATTCTGTATTTCATTTGATGCGACGACATTCATATCACGTCTGTTGAAGTTTATTACAAACAAACATAGAAAAAAATAATAATAAATTTCTTAGTATAACAGTAAAAGACAATACCGAAAACAAATTAATAAATATAATAAAAATAAGAAAATAAAACAATATAAGGAAGCAAAAAAGGAAGAAAGAAAAAAACATTAATATGGTTACGTTACGTTGGGAGGTGTTCGTTTGTCTTTTATTTATTCAATCTTACCTCTGCTTTTCATAGCAAGATTGAAGCAAGTTTCTATTTAATTTTTCTTTTTTTGTTCACGCAAAACAAACATAAACCAAAAAAGAAAGCAAACAAGTAAGACATCTGACACATTACATTAAATTGTTGATGCCAAAACACAAAAAGTGCTGAGCGAATACAAAAGTTTATTCTTTACTTTGTTATTACACCTTTTTTCTAATTTTTATTATTAGATTTTCTTAAATAATTCTTCATTGTATAAGTTATTTAAATAAACTTTAATTAAATAGCATACCGTTAATACTTAGTTAATGGCAAAGAAAAAAAAATGATTGAACTTTGTTTTTTTCTCATGCAATTAAACTGAATAAAGCAGAATTTTCTAGCAGGTATTGTAAAGTTATTTCAAGACAAAACAAAAAATAGAAAACGTTAAAAGAATTGTTTTCGTTCTGTTTATAAAATCAAGCCTGTCCTATATGAATATGGTAAATAAAAACTTTTTGCGTGTGAATTAAAGCATTTTTGAAAATTTTACTCATACATTTCTTCAGAAATTTCTTTTTTGAAACCAAAATATTAATTAAAAAACAATTTTTGTTTATACTAATCATAAATTCTCATTCACGTTTACATTGAAATTTAAAATATAATTATAATAAAATTCATACAAGAGATACAATGCTTGTAAGCATATAATATTTGGTTGACTGCATTTCGCTTTGGTATTTTTAAATGCAAAAAGATTTGTTGTTTGCTTGCGGACCGCAAGTAAATTTTTTTTATATAAAATTCGGTAAACTATAACTAATTGAAGTGAATAAAATATTTATGTAATTAAAATATATGATAAAATGTATTTTAATTGTAAAACATTTTTTATAAATCAAATATTTTAATTAATTTTAAATAAAATTTTTATTTATTATCACGATAAGTGCTTATACTATTGAAATAAAACAACTATTTTTCTGCTATAAATACAATGTTCTACTAACATCTTATTAATTATTTCGTTCAGAATGTTTAGTAATGATATCTGTAGAATATATTAATGGTAAAATAACATTTAACTTTCTTATTTTCTGTTTATAACGAAGTCAAGAATGTAAGAAAGATTCATTTATTTATCAACAACAAAAAAAGCATAAAATCATTTTGATTAATTTAAATACAATTCATAAACAAACATTACCTTTTAATTTATTCGTTTATAGACGTAAATTAATGTTATAAAATATTTAAAATTAACGTAATTTATATATATAAATGTATTTATGTTCTCGTTTTTTAGTATATAGAAATGTAAATTTACATAAGAAATATTTCCCATTCGTAAAACCACATATTATTACAGACATTTATACATATATATATAAATTAATTTATATCAATATTCATATATATATATATTTATATGTATATATATAAATATAAACTTTAAACGTTGTTATATACATACGTTTCATACAAAAACATTAAAATAAATAAACAAATAGCATATGTACGGGGTATGTATATAGGCAAAGCAGAGCCACAAAACACTCGAAAAAATATTTTTTATAATTATATAAATTAAATTAAAAAAATATATTAAATAAATAAAATAACATTATAATTAAAAATCAACAATCTAGTAAAATTAATTTACATAAAATTACTTATTACTTAAAATAAACAATAATTCATTAATAATAAAAATATATATTAATAATAAATAAATAACGCGAATTTAAATGGTAAATGTAAATAAATATAAGCAGCTGTCTGTTTGGTTTACCTGGTTATATAACAAATTATAATATACATCAACATAATGTTATAAAATAAAGAAGCTTTAATTGCAAAGGTTTAAATGCAGAAAATGTTTAAAGCATGTAAATTAATTTCATTATCCTTTATTTTAAATCAAATATAAGAAAATTGTAATGGAAATAATAATGCTTTTCTAAAATATCATGCCATTCAATGTTGTACAATAACATGATAGTTAATAATCAATGATGCTATCATTACCAACGAGCATCTTATATTCCTCAATATTCTAACAATGAAAACATTTTATACCATATAATTGCAATGCAAATGACTGAGAAACTGATAAACGCATCATTAACTTAATAATAAAAAGCTTCCAATCAATATATTATTGTAGAATAAAAAACAATTAAAATAAGCGACTAAATTTCTAAAACGTGCTTCCATTCAAAATCGTGTTATTTTATTATTATTTTTTTAACAATTAAGACATTAAAATAAAATAATATTGTGAACAAAGTGTTATTGAATCGTTGTTGTGTTGTTTTCCGTTATTTATTGTTTGATTTATTGATGTTTAAATTTATTTTATTATTTTATTATAGCTATTAAATATTTTATTAGTCAGTAAACATAGTAAAATAAATAAATAATAATAAAAGAAAATATATTTGAAATGTTTTTATTAAATAATTTTCATTTATTCGATGTAAAATGAGTTTCTGATAAACAATGAATAATATCAAAGTAAACAATATAATAAAAAATAAAAAACATAATTGCAATTGTTTAATTAAAAATAAAAGCTCATAAAATATAGTGTTTGTGCTCTTAATTTTTCATAACGACATAAAAGTCAAAACGGATTAAATTGCGCTTTAAAATTATTGAAAATATAACAAGAAATATTTTTAATACAACAATTTGCTTATTTTAAAATAATATCATTGGCGTGCGTGTGTCTTTATCCGAAACGATTTAAAGCTTTACTAAAATAACGGCAAACATTTACCACCCCTAAATAAAAAAAAAAAAATCCAATCGAATTGAATTCAAGTCAATGCTGCTTCTTTCATCGTTTAACAAAATGGATATATTAAATTATGATAACAAAACGAAAAAAAATAAAGAAAGAATCTGTTATGTATTATTAACAATAGATTTATCTTCATATATGTAAACCCTTATAATATAAGAAATTGCAACGACTTTACAAAAAAATAAAAGATGAAAAAAAAAAACAAAGCAGTAATATAGAATCTTCGTAAACTAAAAACCAAAGAAATGAATGAAAAATGAATATACATTTAATAGGACAAAAGAGGTAATATTTTAGTATTCTTTTAGTAGGGGTTAAAAATTGCAACAACATGCGAAGCTTTGACTGTAAACATTCATAGACTATAACCTATACGCCGAGACTATACCATGTAATATTTATTTAATCGATTGCATAAGGAAAGAGAAGAATAAAAAAATATAAATAAAGTAATGGTGTTATGAGATGATATCGTTTCATTTCCTGACAGATGTTTCATAGCGATCATAAAATAAAAGGATAAAAAATACTGTGTTATAGGGGATGTACATATAAACCACACTTTCTCTAATATAAGAGGCAAGAAAAAACCACGCTCCTCCTATGCCATATAAGACATATCGTAACGGATTAATAGAAACACCACATACCTACTTTCAACGTCAAGATTCAGCATATATATATATCCACTCATGGAAATCATGCTTGAAAAAAAATTTCTCATTTTTTGTAACACGTTTTGAAATATTTTTTTCTTTTTTTTTGTGTTAAAAAATGTTTATTTCCTTAAATCATTATTCTGCTTATTATTAGATTTAAAACTATATTTACAGAATTTTAAGTGATTTTAGTCGTCGAAAAAACTGTTTATCTCTTACCAGGCGCCTCCATCGCGATGTATATTTATGCAAAAGTTCATAATTTAAAAATTAAATAATTGTAATTCTTCCAAAAAATAATATTAAAAATTAATTATCTATTCTATCTAAGAGTTTTTTCAAGAAAATTAAATAGTTTTTTGCTATAAAAAGCAACCACAGTACAGACATTAAAGTTATTTTTTTTTTTTATAATAATCCTTGTAATTTTGAAAAAAAAAAAAAAATATTTTTAAAAAGCAAATGTATTTTACATTTTTAACTTAATGTAATTAAAAAAATAAATAAAAACAATAAATGAAATAAACAGGTAAGAAAACTGCAAGTAATGTTACAAAATGTAATATAACGTACCTACACGTAAAATAAAAAATATAGAAGTAAAATTATAGCAAAAATAATGTAAAACAATACAGTAAATTATTTCAGTACATTGAACACTAAAGTAGTTATGTTTTGGAGTGTAAAATTGAAAACATGCAGACAATATAAAATTGAAGTATTTTAAAACAGAAAAAGTAAAAATAGTTAATAGAAAATTCGTTTTTTATTTATTTATTTTTATTATTATTATAAAATTTAATTTTAACCGAAAAATTTTCTATTTCACTGATTTATATAATTCAATTTCTTTCTTTTTTCTGTATTATTTAAACAAAGAAAAACTCTTAAACAGCGATTATTTTCAGTATGTATTTATTTTAGTTGATTATTTAGATTAGGCATTATTATTATTATTATTATTCTAAATAATTATTTATTTCTAATCAAATATTAATTCAGTTGAATAATGCACTTTTAGTTGTAAATTTTTAATACTATTTGATAGTGTTATGTTTATAATATTTATTAATTATGTAAACATGTATTTAGCTATCAAAAACAAGTATCAATGTATAATATTCCATTAGTAACATAGTAACAAAAAAAAACCAATAATAGATTGTGTAAAATTATTTATGCTAAAACTTATTTCGAAAAGCTGATGAAAATAGAATCAGAAATTTATTTAAATATTTAAAATATAAATTTATTTGTTATTAAATTATTGATTGATTTGATAACCAAATAAAACGAAATTTAAGAATATTCCAAAATAAAAAAATATGACCAACCTCTCCAGACAATTAAAGGTTCAATGTTCCTTATTTTCATCATATTTTTCAATTTTGTTTGTTTAACGATTGAACAAACTAACAGCCAACGGCAAAAAAAGTTCGTTTATCAGTTCAACATACTGTCAAGGGGACAGGTCAATTTGATTATAATATACCAAAAACTTTGTTTTATGAAAAGAAAATGAAAGGATATATTATTTCATTGACAACTTAAATTTCTATTTATATATACATATTTTTGAAACTCTCATTGACCATCCATTTCATGCTATTCTTTCATTATTTTTATCTAAAATAATAATCTTTAGTACAGTGAAAAAAAAAATTGAAAATATAATACAACCACTTGTTGTCGTCGATCAAGTTTATGTTTTTTTATAACATAATGATTTCACCTGCTGTTATTCTAAATAAAATTTATTTAATTGATATTATTATTATTATTATCGTCCTTTTTTGTGTTATTATTTAAAAAATTCTGTTGCTTCTGCAAAAATATTTTGTTGTTTTATTTTAAATATCATAAAAGAATTTAATTTATTTTCTTATCAAATTTTGTTTCGCTAAGAAGTTTATGAAAGCTATATCAATTAAAAAAAAAGTAATAAAAACTAAAGAGAAAGTTCATTATATTTATTCGAAGTAAACAAAATTAACTTTATTAAGCTTTAAACTACTCAAAAACAGCAAAAAAGTGTAAAATGAGTAAACATTTTAAATATTTTAGTTATGTGCTTTATGGCATTAAATATTTGAAAAACGAAAACAAATTAATAATTAAAGGGAATAATAATAAACATTAGCACCTGTCACTGGATTTTTTTATTATCATAATTTAAAAAGTTAAAAAAAATTTTGATGAGTTTTAACAGAGACAAAAATTTTTAATAAATATTTACAGTGTTTTTTATCATAATAAAAAAGAACCTTGTCAATCAGATGTATTTTACTAATTCTTAAAAAAATAATGCTACCAGCTGCAAATGCAGTGAAAATTTAAAATAAAAAAAAATTGAACGCGTTATGAACCAACAAGCAATCACTACACGTTTGTTTTATGATTTTTAATGCTTCAATGTTACTTATGGTTGGTAAAATAACCTTCGTTTTATTGAAAAAAAGTAAATTCATTTAAACGTTAATGATGTGGAACATTTATTGCGTCAGAGTTGAGTGATTTAATTGAAAACCACAAACACCAATAATAATAATAGAGAATAAAATTTTTTCTTCTCTATTTTCCTTGCAAAAATTTTGTTATTGATATTTTCCGATGTATTAATTACAATTAATGAGTTTAAAATGCTTTATTTATGTGAAAGAAAATAATAAGAAAAGAAAAAAATTAATAAATGATGCGATAAACCACACAATTTTTGTGGGTTTATTTACTTAAATTAGAAAATTCAATTTTCCCTTTAAGTTAAAAAAAAAATAAACTCACCAAAAGTTTAGGCAAAAGCTTAAACAATGAACAATTAACAATAATATTAAATAAATTATTGTATAAACTTTTATTTAATTAAATTTAATGCTAAAGCATATATATTTAAATATTTATTTATATAAAAAATCATAATCAAAGAAATTTTATTAACTGAGTAAAAATAGATTTTTTTGTATAAATAATAAATATTATTAACGAGATTGTACACATCTTTAATGAATAACTAAATAAATTTTTAATTAACTTTACATTGTTAAAAATATTAAAATTTTTAATCCATATTTACTGTTTGAGTCGGTGTCTATTTGATTTTAACGAGGGAAGCAGACATAAAAGTATTAAAAACTGTAATAAAAGAGATGGAAAAATTCAACATAATAAAAGTAAATCCAAAAAAAGATAGAATTGTCACAAAGAATTAATCATAATTTCAATTAAAATAATATAATATGCACAGTAGTTTAGAATATTAAATTAAATACACTTTTTAATTTACTTTTCTTATTATTATTATTTGTTATTTCTTTGTCTGTTTTGCATGAGTTTTATATGAAAATATAAATGCTCATTGTCTGTCTTATTTGCAGTTAAAATTAAAGAAATGTACACTTTGTTTGACATAATAAAATTAATTAAAATCACAAAAACTCTTAACAATAACAAATATTCATTAATGCTTTACAATATTTTTATTTTTGCTTATGCTAAACATCGTTTTAAATAAATAAATAAATAATAAATGTTGTTTGTTTTATTTTATTTGCAATGTCAAGTGTTACATAGAATATAATCAAGTTTATGACAATCATCAAACACAGTTTTTAGTAATTAACATTAAATTAATATTCAGAATATTTTAAATAGTTTATTTTTGTATAAAATAAAGCTGATCAGTATCAAAATGCTCTTTATTAAAATAAAATTTTTACTACATACCTTATTCGCCAAGAGAAAAATAATATATATATAAAAGAAAAAAATTAATTCAACCTGAACAAGTGCAATGAAACAACTAATTACACTGTGTGAAAATTTTCACATGTCAAATAAAATGTGTAATAAATTTTCCAGATCAACATTATGTGGCGATACAGTATTTAATAACATAAACAACAAATGCTCATGTTTGTTTTGTTAATTTTAAGATTGGTAAAATAGAAGAAATAATTTACTAATAAAGATTTCTAATTAAAACCAAACTTTTTTTTAATAATTCTGTTTAATGTTTTACCCGCAAAACGTTTATAATGTTTATAAAATTGAAGTTTTGTTTAATTTTTTAACTAAAATTAGAATAATAATAATTATAATAGCATGGAAATGATACAACGAAACAAACAACATAGGAAACAAATAAGCTGTGGTAAAAGATACAATTATTTTTTATTACGATTGAAGGGATCCAAAAAAAAAAAAGAAACAAGTAGAAAAACACAAACACCAACAACAATGGGGTGGTAGATAAAAGACTGTTAATGCAATAAACATTCTAAAAGTTGGTGTTCTCGATGATGACGATGGCGGTGTGGTGGTTTTATATTATTTTTCTGTCTGGTGAGAATAATAAAATAAGAAACAGCTGCCATTTGATTTTTATTACTTCATTATAGCTAAGCAAATTATTTTTATTCTTTTGGTTTTCACTCATTCAGAAACTCATTTAATTTACTTAAGTTTCTTTTCTTCATTTTCACTTCTTTTATGACTATACTTTTTAATACAAAAATATTTTTTTTTTCTCTTTTTTGTTCCTTTCACTTTCATATTAATAGAAACTTTCATCTGATAGAATAATAATAATAATAATAAAGACGCACGGAAAAAAAAACCTCATTAAAGGATTTCCTTTTTATAAAAAAAAAACATATAAATATAAATCAAAAGAAAATTCACCTTTTTATAACGAAAAGAAGATTATTTATATAAATTGTAATAATTAATTTACTTAAAACGATATGAACATTTATTCACACTTTTATTACAATTAAACATTGATTTCTAATTCGTTTCAGTTAATAATAAAACACTAATCTCAAAGGTGCAACGTTTCATTATTAAAAAAAAAATACCACACATGATGAAATCTAATTGCTCTCTAATCTCGAATTAAAAATATTTAATTTAAATTAAAAAAATAAATTTCAATTTTATCAATGATTACCTATTACCAGTTAACAAACAAAAAATTAACGAATTAAATTGCAAGAAAATATAATCAAATAAAAAAAAACAGCACCTGCTGAATTTTTTAAATTCTTTTATATTCTCATTTCTAAAAGATTTTCTCTTTTCTTTTTTTGTTAAATATTCCTAAATACGTCTGTTATTAATTTAAATCTTTTCTTTCTTTTATTCAGTGCTTTATATTATTTATTTATTTTTTTAAAGCTTTTTATTATTATTTTCTATGGAAATTCATCAAGTACAAAAAGTTCGTTGTCATTTATGTTTAAAAAAAAAAAAAATATTGTGGAAAGAACACAACAGCTGTGTCATTACAACAGTATAAGCACAGCTACTATAATAATAATAATAATATCAACAATGCCAACAATAACCTCACGAACAGCGGCAGCTACTGAAGGATATTTTTATGCAAAATTATTTGATTAAACGTTGTAAAAATGTTAGAAAAATTTGTCAGCTGTCTCACAGTTGGTGGCTAAAGTACAAAGAATAAAAAAAAATAAAAATTACCACTAAATAACACAACATACAGATTTCAATTCATTGTCAATGAATTTTTTGAAAATATTATTATCTTGTATTAATACAGACATTCCAATAAAAATTGAAAATAAAATTATTAAATATTAGTTAATATTTCATGCTGTTAATCAAATTTAATTTTATTTTTATTTTGAAAAAAATTTTTATTCAAAAGCTTATTTTTGTTTTGCTTTAAAATTGCAAATAAAAATTGTATATCATCACAGTGCTATGAAATAGTTTAATGAGTCCAGTTCAAATTTAGTAAAAATACTCACTAAATGTAGAAAGCATCACTTTAAAGTTAAACAAACATAAGAAATGTCAAGTTTTAAGAAAACAAAAAAAATATATTCGCAAAGTGTTTTAAGAACGTTGTGAAAAAAAAAAGAAAATTATGAATGCTGAATGTTTCACATGGGATCGCCAAACATGAAAAACCTTTTAGTAATGATTAGAAATTTATAATATATTGTTAACATTTTACATTCATTTTTATTATAATAAATAAAGTCAATAACCCATTATTACCTTAGTATTTTTATGGTACTCTTTTATGGTCAAATAATAAACGTTTTCAAATTAATTCATTTTTGCTCAGTAATAAATCGTCCATGACAAGATAAATTGGTTAGAGAATGATAAAATTCTTTTAGAAATTAATAGAAAAAAATATTCATTATACGAAGAAAATTTTACTCTTTATAATTTACTATCCACCTACAAATATGCAATTTTCTTCAATTATTTAATTTTTACAAATAATAAATAAAGAAAGGAAAACACACCAACAGCGAGTAAATGCAAATTAAAAAAAAGAAAATTAAATGATCGGAATTGAAGCTCTACATAAAACATGTACTACACACACTGTGCTTTCCAACATAAAAATATAGAAAAATATATATTTATTATTTATTTAAATTAGTTAATAATACATTTATTTATGGTGCATAATCATAAATCATTTGATAATGGTATTTATGTAATTTTATTTTTCTTCCATTTCTTATACAGCTAGTAACCACTGCTGCGTTTAATGCTTCTAATGTTACTCCTGTACTAATACTAGTTATTGCAATAAATATTTTGCATAATAAAATTAAATATGAAACTTTTACTTCAGCATATTTTTAAAGTTAAGAAAATAATTATTTTAATAATGCGAAACAGAAAACTAATAAATATTGTTTTGTTATTAATATTTTTTATAATAATAATAATGTAGATTATTGTTACACTTGGCGTTTAATATTCCATTTAATTATTTATTCATAAAAGAAAACAATTAATTAGTAATAGTTAAATGAATAGTTAAAATTAATATTATAATTCTTTTAAAATCAATTCAGTAAATAAGTAACGACAAAAACCAAACAAACGAAAATATAGCGATAAATTTTTCAAAAACAATTTCAACAAAAAAATCAGTAAAACTTTATATAATTATTAATAATTTGTTTTTAGTTCTTGGCTTATACACATTGCATACAAATAAGTAAACTTGTTTAATTTTCTTCAAACAAACAAATACTATATTATAGAAATAAACTAAAATTATCAATTTTTTATTTTTAATATAGCTAACGAGTTTTAAGTCAACAAAAGTATCAATTTTTAATTTTTCTGTTTTCTTGTTTTCTTGTTTTCTTGTTGCCTCAAGTTCCATTACTTTACTACAGTACTTTCTAAACTTTAAATAAGCACAAAATAAAAGAAAAGAAAAGAAAAATGTAAACAACCAAAATGGAAAATTAATGTTTGTAGTTTCTTTTGCTTCAGCAAAAAATAATTCGCTAACGAACGAACAGCATAGTGAATGAGAGTAGAACTATTTTCTTTACTTCGTTTTCAAATCTTTGGAAATAGACTCAGTTATAAAGAAAGGTTTAAACTAGCTTATAATAAGTACAATAAAATAAATTAATAAATAAATTATAAAATAAATTGTGAAAAACTGAGAATAATTATGAAAAATTAATAATAATTGTGAAAAACTGAGAATAATTATAAAAAATTAAAAAAAATTGTGAAAAACTGAGAATAATTATGAAAAATTAATAATAATTGTGAAAAACTGAGAACAATTATAAAAAATTAATAATAATTGTGAAAAACTGAGAATAATTATGAAAAATTAATAATAATTGTGAAAAACTGAGAATAATTATGAAAAATTAATAATAATAGTGTGTTCTTTATTATTTATTGATTATTTAATATTGGCTTTCTGTATGGGGTTTTTCTTCTCAAACTATTAATAAATTAATTATAATTATTAATTTTTTGCATTTTAAAATTAATTAAAAAATACATAAAAAAATTAGCAACATTGATTTTGCATTGATTTTTATCAATTATTGTTTTTTCTTTTCTTTTTCTTTAATAAACTATAATATTATATTTTTATTTTGATTATTTAATTTTTACATTAATTAACATTTGATTCATGAATGAATTATCTATCGAATTTTAATAAACAATTAGGATCGTAGTATAGAAACTTTTTGAGATTTTTCCATATAACTGGGAGAAAAAAGAATCTTCTTGGATTAATTCTGCTAATCTAACTCTGGATTAATAATAAATATATAATAAATAATGAAATAATATATAATAAAAAAATAATAAATAATAAATAAATAAATAATAAAAAAATAATAATTGATCAAGGTATCCAGAAATCAAATACATCGAGACATCAAGCCATCAAGAGAAAAAGCCATCGAGACATCAAGAAATAAAAGATATCGAAACATCGAGACATTATCGGCAACAGCCCCGCGTATAAACCGAAATTAAACGATTACTAAGGTTAAGCACGTTTAACGGTACCTAGTACTAATTTGGGTTACCGCTTATAAACAATATTCCCGTAACAAAAAAAGTGCCTAGATGATCCAGGCGCGTTTTAAAACGTGCCTTGATGTGATCCCAGGCACGTTTTAGAACGTGCCTAGATGTGCATAAAATTTTCATCAATTAAAAGTAGCTATTCTTCTAAGTGAGTACGTAGTTTCTAGGCGTTAAAAATTAAATTACTTTACTCAATTCGCAATTATTCATCGAAATTCTGTTACTTAATCGTTTTAAAAATAAACTTTTTGTGCTAGCAATTCATAGTCATACAATTCATATTCGACTTACAACCCTTTCTATCTAGAATTTTAATATTAACCCAGAAATGACGAGTTAATATTTATTAAAAACTTACTACAATCAAATTTTTCTTTATAAATAAAAATTAATAACGAGTAAATTTTCCCTTAAATAATAAATAGAAATATAATTATAATTTGACGTTTTATCCGTAATTCAATATTTAAAAAAAATATAATATAATTTTTATTATTATTAATTACGTCTTAAAGGGGAAATAGTTTATTTGTCTTCATAATAATTTAAATATTTTAATAAGTAATCATAATTATTGATTTAACATTCTATGTATTATGAATATTCAAGTTGAAATTTAATATTTATGTTATTTGAAAATCATGACTTTATTTAAAAGTGAGGGTGAATTGACGATGAAATATTGAATAATAAAAATAAAAAAGTCAAAACAAATAATACTTAGATTAAGTTAAAGTTTAACGTTATTTAAATATACATTTTGTAAATACTTTCGTTTTTTTCATTTTTCTATCAAGATGTTAGGATATACATTTCATATTTTATTTATTTATTTATTGATTATGTATTATTGAATATTGTTATAAAGTTTAGTTTTTTAAATAATTGAAATATTTACATTATTGTTTAAGATAATATTTTAAGCTTAATTCAAATAATTGAAAAGTATTTATTGAAATAGAATATTTATGATTTATTTATAATACTCGAAGGACAAAATGCAATGACTTTCTTAATATAACAATAAAAAAAAAAACAATTAAATTATTTATCTATAAAGTTTTTGTTAAAGTTTCAAAAATTTATTAATTTATTAATTTTAATAAGAGTTATGTCAGCTGATTTAACCAAAATATGTTATGTATTATAATGCTTATGTGGAAGTGATTACAATAAAATTTTATTAAAGAAAATTTATATATATTAATAAATTTTCTATTGATAGCTTATTGTTTGATCAAAAATAAATTTACATAATTTCATTGGTTTGATGAAAACATTTAAAAGTCAAATGAAAATATGTATTCAATCGGGAATATGAATTTTTTCTGGTTTTTTTTTTATTTTCTTGCTTTATCAAAGTAAACAAAAAATATATGAATACGTTGGTTGATCTTCTGGAATAGATAGGTAACGTAAGTTATAAATAATAAGAATAAATTTTAATAGAAACCTTTTTTGTTCATGCTTTTTACTCCATTTTTTTACCCCACTGTCGCTACGGTTTTTCCTATTAAATTTTATTTCCTAACCTTTTTATTTTTTATTAATGTCTTATAAATTTGTTGCTTCTGTGTTCTTCTATTCGATATATATATATATATATATATATATATATATATATATTGAATGTATTTAAGATAATATTTTCATAGGCGTTAAGCCCTTTTTTGGTCAGGGTTTATTTAATTTTTCATTTTTTTTTTTCGTGTTAATAAAATTTTATGCCTTTTAGCATTTTATTTTATAGTATTTTTTTATTAATAAATAATGATGATAAATACAATTTAAATATTAATGCAGCTAACATTAGTTTAAATACTTGCAGCACACTTTTTACAATAATATTCAGATTATTTTGTTTTGTTGATGTATAATTTTAAAAAATAAAAAGATTGGTATTATTTATTAGATTTTTATTACAGTTTATCCTTTCTAGTTCATTGATCAGTAGTAAAATTTGTAAATCTTATTGAAAAAAATCACAATTCATCCGAGAAGAAACAACAAATAAGATTTGGTTTTCCTTTTTTTGATTCTTAGTTTGTTTTTATTTAAGGAAAAAGCAAAAAAAAAAATTAAAGTATGGATAAAAACCGAAACATTTAAGCAGATAAACATGATTGAACTACTGATTTTCATGTTTGGGGGATTATCATATAACGGATAATACCCTCATGTGCAACGTTGTCAATTTTGATTTACACAAAGTATTACACGGCTTAAGTAAGCATTATAGTCATAGCGTCAAAGCAAGCGGAAAACAACATAACACATTATGTGCCTTTTTTGTTGCTATTACTTCGTTCTTTTTCTTAAAAAATAGGGAAGTATATTTATGTATAAGAAATATTTGATTAACCTTTGCTGCTTTTATTAGCCTTAATTTATATGATTTTATATTTTTCCTATCTTGAGTTATATAGACGTAATTCTATAAAAATTGTATTCCTTCTATTAAATACAGAAATTCATTCATTTGTTAACAGAATAGAAGATAAGTTAATTAATTTCTTGTTAAAATTTACTTTAATCAATAATTTTATGCTATTTATCTTGTAATTAATTAAGTGTTTACAATAAATTGTTTTTTATTCATTTATTTATTTTCTTATTTAATTTACTGGAAAAATATTGATCTTATTTTGTAAGAAATATTCTAGTTAAGCTAGTTTTATCGTTGTTACTACAGAATAAGGACTTCTTGTTAAGAGTAAATAATAAATAATAATAAAAAATAAAAATTACTTTCCATATGATTAATCACAGAACATCAATGTTTATTGTGATTTTGTGCATGAATGATAATGTGACATTTATATTTTATACAACAACTCAATCAGGTACCAAAGAGATAACAACATAAGAATTTTATTTTATTTTCTGTTTTAAGAATAAAACCATGAAAAATGTAATTGATTTAAGTGACAGAAAATCTTTCTGGTTAACTTCTCTATTAATCCCTTAATTAGGATCCAACAATAAATAATTTATTAAAGAAACTCCAATCAGAAAATTTAAAGTATTTACTAATAAAAAGTTTTGACAGTATATTTAATAAAAAAAAACTTTAGCAATACTTTCTAATAAAGTTTATTGTAATTTAGTAATTTATTTTAAAAGCGTTTTAAAAATAAAAATAAAATAAAAAAAAATCTTACAATATAAATCATTAAGAAATAAAAAAAAGGAAAAACTTAAAAAAATTAAGATGAAAAAATACTTTAAAATCAAAACTTAAACTTGTGTTCTAATAAATATGGGCAAAACTATTTTTTTTTACAAATAATTAATTTATATATAAGGTAACGTCATTACATATATGTTTATTAAAATGAAAATGTAAATGTGTGCATGATTTTATTAATAATATTTTAACGCAAAGTGAGTTTAATTTACATTAACAAAATAAAAAAAAATCATTTGATTAGTTGAGCTACTTGCTTCCTTTTTGCAAAGTAAATTAATATTTCATATTCATGTCATACTTCAGCTATAAAAATATGAATATAATCCAACTAAATCTGACTCAAATTTGTGGTTGGATAACTTTAAATTTTATAAAAACTCGTTATTTATAGAAACCACAAAATAACGAAAAAAAAAAATGAATAATAATGGAAAAAAGAAAAACTAAAAACATCAAAATATACAAAACCACAATAATTGCCATTTACAATAGTAAAAGTTTTCGTTATTCAGCTCAATGATGACAGTTATTTGTGATTAAAAAAGTTCAGCAGGAGTTTTGTTGCAATCATTTGAAGGAAAATGAGTTAAAAAAAAAAGAACCAAAAGAGTTTTTAAAAATAAAACAAAATAAAGAATTAAATCAACAAATAAACGATAAATGAAAACTTTATATTTGATTGCAATTGATATTTGTGGTAAAAAATAAGCAAACATTTTAATACTTGACCTCTAGAGTAACCTTTCTTCACATCTAAACCACTCAATGTAATATATTTTCTTTTATGAAATTAAACAATTTTTTAATTATAATATTTTATTTCATTAGCAGCAGAAAATAAATCGTTCAAACCGTGTTAACATTGTGACAAGTAGTCAGGTTGTTAAGACAAATTAATTTTATATTTATTTTGCGAAATATTTGTTGTGTATTTATTAGTTCATTTAAATTTAATTAAATATGTAAAAATGTCCCGAAAATATCCAAATACTCCTACTATATGTCATATGTTTATTTGTTTATAGTTTTTAATTATTATTTTTTAATCTAAATTGATTAGATTTGATTAACAATATTCACTATCGCAATATCAATCAAAGTTCATCTAAAAGACAGTGTTAAAGTGTTACATCTATTTAATGAAATTTAACAGCGGAAACTATAAATATTTTATATGAAAAAGTAGTGAATTTTTTTGTATCTTTGTTTTTCTTTTTTTAATTATAAAATTTTGTTATTCACTGTTTTATCGTCAAACAAATTGTAATTTTTATTAACTTTTATGTAAATTCGAATACAAAAAACCCGCCTCGCTTACAGTCCATTCTTCTATAAATGATTATTAATATTTTTTCCTTTTTTTTTACCATTTTTACCAAAAGCACCATTGGATATCCATCCAAGAACAACCATATTTATGCAACAATAAAAAAAATGTTGAAATAATAACAATAATAATTTGTTTTTGTAAATAAAAACAAACCTTTTTTTAATTCAAATTATTTGAAATGAATTTTATTGAACAATTAAATCAATATTTTATTTTTGAAATAAAATATAGGAAATAAAAATAATAACAATAACAAAAATATTGTATATAATTCGTTGTACAAAAGGAAAAGTTTTAGCAGAATTTTATTTTTTTTGTAAGTAGTAATGTTTATAAAAAATGTAAAGTTTGCCATTAAACTCCCTTAGTGGGTGATCACATGAAAAAGTTTCTTGTTTTTATTTTTCTTTTACTTTTTGTTTAACAATAGTAATAACAATGATAGCCTTAAAATTTTTATAACATAATATAATTGTTGATTGGAAATAATATATAATTTCTATATATATATATATATATATATATATATATATATATATGTATTTTTGTGTTGTATATTTGGCATCGTAAACATTGTAAAAGAAATTCAAATAATTTGCTTTTTGTAGGAATTTAAAATCAATATTGCACTCTATAACGACTATAGTTATGTTTTGTTGGCAATTTTCATTTAAAAGTTATTTATGACTAATAAAAATAAATGATTATTTGCAAGAAAATTATTAATTTAAGTATAATTGTTATTCAGCAGTAGAAATTTATACAAATATTTTATATCCATTATCGTGTCCTTGTTGTTTGATTAAACTTGATAAAAATACTTTAGATACATAAATATCATTGGACTTATTACATTATTAACAAATGAAAGAATTATTTCAAATAGCATTAGTAAATAATATATATTTAAAAAAAATATAATGATTTTTTATTTATAAATATCAATTATTTGTGGATAACTCAATATGTTTGGTAATATAATGACTCAAAAATGTAATACATGTAGCAAACTTTAATAATTTTATTCCAAGCAGATCAATTCCATATATTAACGAATCATTATTTTCTATATTGAAATTTAATCTACAATATTTATTACAAAAAAAAATTGTTATTAATTATTTCATTTTTAAAATATAACATTTTCTTATTTTGAAAAATATATAATCATAATTACTTGTCTTTGATATGACGAATCCGTTAAAGTTCTATTTTAAATATTGCCTTCATTAAGCTTAACAAACGATATTTCATACAAAGAAATGAATTTCTTTTTATGAATAGAATAATAATGTACCGGATATTGTATAATTGTAGTTAGAAAAGAAAAAAAATTATATTGTTTTAATAATTAAATATTATTGTGGCTGCATTTAGTACAAAGAGAAAAGGAAAAACAAAAATTACATTTTCATCATAAATTGCATATGAATTTTTCTTAGCTGGACTATTACAATTTGTAACAAACTGTGCTTGTACCACAAGCTTTTGTCAAAAGCAAGTACATGCCGGTAATCTGCTAAAGTTAATTAAAATTTATAAATCATAACCAGCATGTAGGAATATTATTTAAAAATTTATATTTTAATTATATAATAAATAATGAAAAAGAAAATAAAATAAAATATGATATCTGATGTTATTTGATTCACCACAAAATTGAAACACATTTTTTTTTATTTTTAAGATGTAGTTTGATTTTAATTAAAATCTCAATTTATTGAATGCAAAAATAACGAAATTATAGCATATAGAAATCATTTAAATTTCTTAAATTAAAATTGGCATAAAGAATAATGTGCATTTTTTGCATTTAATTCATTTATTCGCATTTTGAAAATCAGCATGACAATTATTTCTCTAAATTTCACATAACAAATATATGTAAAATTGAAATATTCATTAAATTTTTTTCTATATTAAAATATTTACAAAATAATAAAAATGAAAAGAAAATTGATAAATATGTTATAAGAACTATAAACTTTACATTAGACTTTAAGTTATGTTTCATTACGACATTATACGAGTTTATTATACATAAATAAGCAGACAGAAAGATGAATACATGTCAAAAAAATATTTATGTTTTTATATAAGAAAACAATAAGAAAACCGAGAACGTGTTCATATTATCTTTATTATTTATTTTTTTATAGTATAGTATTATTTTGCTACCTTTTTTATTTTCAAGAAATGTTATACTTTCAATTGAGATACAAACAAAAAATAATAATAATAAAGGAGCAATTTTTAAGTTATTGAAAACGCACAAGACAGTGCATTGAAACTACGATTATCATTAAAATCGAGATGAAGAATATAAATATATATGTTTTTGAATTTAAATAATTTAAGAATCTCATTCATATTATAATATTAGTTAGTATGATACTTGTGAAACATTTTGACAATGAAAATAATTTTTGTTTGTTTGAAAAACCTAAACGAAAACCCAAAAGAAAACATGCAAAACAAAATTCAACTTTGGTTTTATTTTTTTACTTTATTACATTATACATTCTGTCAATAATTTTGAGTGTAACTTTCAGCTAAGAAGACACTTGAAGATTGAAGAACAAAGTTTTCTTCTATTTTTATTTGGTTGAAACATTTTTATTGAGGTATAAAATATATTATTTGATGCCACTGTACTAGATTCTTTTGTTAATCAAATACTTCAATCATTCTTCTTGTGTCACGAACTATTGAATCCACTTTGGTTTTAGAACTGAGAATAAAATTTTTTTATATATTTGGTTTCTTTTTTTATTAGATTTTCCTTTCAAGCATTTACTTTATTTTACAGCATATATATTATTTTTTCTTATTGAACAGTATTTTTACGATGTAACAATTGGAGTTTTTTATTGTAAAGTAAAAATATTAATAAATCATTTAATGTAAATAAATAAATATTCGCTGTACTATTTTATCAACAAATTAATTTCCATAAGAAATATAACGTTAAACAGACTTAAATTAAAAAAGAATTGTAAATAGCAAAAAAGGAAAAAATAAAAATAAAAATATAAATAAGTTTGCAGAAAAAAAAGAGAAAATCTAGAAAGAAACCAAATGTAATCACATAAAATCCAACATATCAAGTGGGATACCCTTTGGCTACCACAATATTTACTTTGATGTTATTCTGTTGTGTTGGTCTGTACAATATCCTTTGAATAACTGAAAACACTAACAGCAAATGTTGACTAAGCCTTCTGGGATAAAAGTTTTAGTTACATCTTTCCTTATTTTGTATATTTATTTTTTTTTTTTTATATTCTTTATTAAAGTGGTGACTTAACAATAACAATAAAGAGATATGAATACTTTTCAATTACTCAATACTACTATATTTAAATGAAACAAAAAGAAATAAACGTTTAGATACAAAAATCATTAATAAAAAGAAATCTACAAAGGCCTTGTGTATTTCTTATTTACGTTTTCTATTTTTTTAAATTAAAAAGAAAAATTAGTGAACAAAAATTGTCTCTTTGTTTAAAATTAAAACATGATTAGATTTGTTGCAAAATGAATATTATGAGCATAGAAATCGGATGTTTTGAATGTGTTAGTTATTATTTAAATTTAAAATATATTAAATAAATCTTTATTCACGTAAATAAAATTTTTGTAGAAAATAAAATATTTATTTTTTTTTGCATGTAGTGGAGGCGCCTGGTATTCATATTTTATTTATAAATAATATTAAATAGAAATGTGAAAATAGTTATGTAAATAAATAAACTAAATGGCACATAAATAACAATAATAAATATAAATATTACTGTATCAATACAAAGAGAATAAGCTGGTTAAAATTTAGTTTGTTTTATATAAAAATCAATTCGGCTAAAAATTGCAAACTAATAACAACAAAGCAAATTTTATAAACTTATATTTGCATTACCTTATTCATAAAATAAACATTAATTATTATGATATTCGTTTAATAGAGATTTATTTTTATATAAATAATTGATAAATTCACAAAAATTAATTTGGTCAAATATTATTTAAGTTTTTCTTTTTTTTTCTTTAATTTTCACTAGTAAACACTTAATAATAAATAAATATTTTAAATAAATTTAATTAACGATTTTAGAAATATAACAAACTAGAAATAAAAATATAAAATTATTACCTTGTGTCTCACATTATTTATATCGTATTGTTTCATTTCTCAAAGTACAACTAAAATAAAAAAAAAATAATTTGATTATCATGAATTGTTATTTTATAAATTACAAATATTTAATAACAAATAAAAATGTAAAAAATTTACATAAGAAACTGGAAAACGGTCAAGAAATTATTATAATTATAATAATAATAATAATAATAAAAATAATAACGAATGAACGATTTCCTGTACTTAAAAGATTAATGAATATGATTAGTAACTCTAAATAAAGGTTCGTTATTTATTTTATTGTTGTAATTAGTTTTACTTTACCCATAGCATGTTTTTATTTCTTCTTTTATTTTTATTTATGTCAGTCATATTGTTACAAATCATTTCTATTGCTATGCGCTCCCTATATAATTTATATCCATTAATAACAACGTTTTCAATTTACTTTAATTACTGTCTATATTTTACTTAATCATATTTCCTACAAATTATCTTATTAAAAATATTTTATCGTATTTAGAACAATAGATCATTTTTGTATAATTCATAAAGCAAAACAGAAATAAATATTCTTCTTTTTGGCACCTAAAAATAATATTTTTTTGCAATATATTTTCTCATTTAAAATAAATCATTAGATTTGCGCATGTTAACAAAATGATGCAAGATGCATATAATGTAATTGGGGCTACAAGTAATATGTATATTTGTGTGCATTGTTGCGGCAATAACGTATCAAGAATAACGCTGCGTTAAATATTTATAATATATTTTTTATGTGATTTTTATTTCAATAAAATATTAATTATCATTACGAAATTATTTTTTTATTTAATTATTAATAATTGAATATACTACTAAATATTTTATTATGATTTCTTAATCAAATAGCATATAGTATACAAACAAGCAATTTGTCTTCATTTACAAAAGCAACAAACAATAATTTATTTCTAATTAACTACAAAACTATAATAACAAACAAAAACATTAGTATAATCGTTATCATTTTATTGATTATTTACATATTATAATGTATTTTATTTATTATTAAAATTTAAATAAAAAATAAAATATGTTAATGGTTTACTATAATCAATAGAATATATAATCCTTTAAAGTGTAATAATTTAGAAAATATTCTACAAAAATTACTATAAAGTTGATTAAATTTATTACAATTTAATTAAATTATGTTTAAATTCACATAAATTTAATTTTTTCACTTTATATAAATAAATAAACAATGGAATTAAGCCGCCGCCGTCGCCAATAAAACCATGGTATAAATATTTAAAGCATATAGATTAACTTACATAGTGATAAACTTAAGATAAAAATTGTTATCGATTTACTTTACTCTGAATGAAAGTTTCAAAAACTATTTGCCAAATAATAAAAAAAAGAAGAAGTAAAACATGAACAAAAACTTTAAGCATATAAAGTTTTCCTATTTTATTATTATTATTCCGCTTTTACTGTTGAAGCCAATTTAACTCTTGAGACTAATACTATAAAACCATTTGATTCATTGTCTTTTCGTGTTGACTAGATAGTTGAGTTAATTTTTGTCAATATGAAATCCAAAAAGCAGAAGTTTTTTGCTTTTAATGTCTAGCCAGTGAAATTTCATATTATTAATCATAACCTAATGTAGAAACGAGAAAAATAATATGTAAAACGTAGCAAAATTTTAAAGTCTTTTAAATAATATTTTATTAAAACACGGAAAATTAATTAAATTTGAAATAAAAAGAAGAATTTAATTAACTTATTTAAATAATAATTATAATAAACTAGCAGCATAGCTTTGGTAAATGCATTAAAATAGATCAAAGAAGATTTTCTTAGTAAAGTACACTTAATACACAAAATTATATGTCTTAAAATAAATGGGATGTTAATTTTTAATGTTTTATGTTTAATGTTTTATACAAATTATAATAAAAATTTTTACAGTATAAGAAAGGGAAAAAATCTCTATAAATCTACTTGGTGCATTCGATTGTAAAAACCGGAAAATTAATAAAATTCCTCAAAAATAATAATATCTGTTTCAAGAGAATACATTTAATAGACAAAGACGTCATAAATCTATCATTTTGTTTCACAGAAATCCAATAAATCAAATAAAAAATAATTAAAAAACATTTTATGTTTAGTTAAATCTATAATAATATTTTTTATTAACTTTTCATGAGCATTTACTGTTTATTTAAGTATATTTTTAGGGTGTTTAGTGAATTAAGTGAGTCAACAAAATTCACATTTATTAGTTTTTCAGGCATAACGTCATTTATTAGCATCAGTTTGTTGTTTCATAAAAACATTATTACGATGGACATTCGCTTTAAGCTTTATTTATAAGGATTTTCACTTTGTGTATATAAACTTATGGTGTATTTTTTAGCGTTAATTATCTATCACAAACACGTACGTTTAAAGCGAAAAAAAGAAAATATCATGCAACTCATATTAAACAAACTCAAATCATGGACATTTTAAAACATTTTAAATTTAACTTAAAAATACATTAATATCAAAATTTTTCGTACAATTGTACATTATTATAACAAGAATTCTAAAAATAGAATGATAAATGAAAAATTGATGCAAGAAAGAAAATAAAAATTTACTTTTATTCTGTAGCAGTAAAATATTTAATAGTTTTTGGTTTTTTTTTCGGCTCCTTGAAAGTCAAATCTAAAAAAATTTCTATACAGAACAATGTATGCAGAAACGCTTATAATTTGAGCAGCATAAAACGAATTCATAAGAGATATGAATATAAACAGTTTTTCTTCTTTCTTTACTACTTTTTATGCATTTTTTCTAAATTATCAATACCGAATGTAAGTGTTATTATTCTACGTACAGTGAATTTTCTAGTTTTCTTTTCTTAAATCTAATTCAAATTTTCTATCTTTATAATTCATATCATGTTTGATTGCAAAAAAATAGCAAAACGAAACTTTTATCATAGCTTAATTAGTTCTGTTTTTGTTTAAATTTATGAAATATATGTAAAATAAACGCGTATTTTATTTTCAATTTAAATTAATCCGAAAAAATTGCACATATAATGGCACTAATTATAATAAATTTATTAATTATTGTATACTAAATTTATTAGCATATTTTGTTACAAAACATAGACATTAGTTTGTTTAGTGTTTAATGTTAAACTGAAACTGTATCGTAATTAAAAGTTAAACATATTTTGCAACAAAAAACACTAGAAATTACTAAGTTTTTATTAATATTATTATTATTTCGAAGAAATAGTTTTTTTATTATCTTGTTTGTTAACACTTTTTAATAAGTTTTTTCATTAATTCTAAGACCATGATATATGTTGACCACACAAAGCTTTTGTTAAATCTGTAGTTTCCAATTAAACAACAGCAACATTTTTTTTTTGTTTAATAAAAACAAAATAAAATGAATTAAATAAAATGAAAACTTTTCGCATTACTAGTTATTATCGTTGTATTTTCTTATATTGTATGCTCACCATCTGGTGACAATGAAGTTTAATAATACTTATTTTTATTTCTTTTTCTTTAATATTTCATTTAAAAAAATTCATGTAATATTTTCCTATTTAAAATAATAGTGTTTGAAGATGTCATTATAAGTGTTTACATGTTTTTTTCCTTTAAAGAATAATAAACACAATCAAACATTTTGTTGTTTAATTAAAAATAGAAGCATTACCTAATTTCTTTAGCACAGTAAAAGAAGAAAAAAAAATTAAAGAAAAAATTCCTAATGATTTTTAAAGTGCGAAAGCAAATCAGAAAAAAAAAAGAAATGAAATAATAAATAATCTTGAAAAGTAATTACAAGTCATAATTTATTCTGTGGAACTTTCGGTACGATAATTACATTGAAGAAATTTTTCTTATATAAACTATAAAAGCCAAGCATAACTTTTAACAATGTTATAAAATTTCTAGAAAAAAAAAAACCAAAAAAGAAACAAAAACAAAGTTTAAAATTACAGAGAAAAATATGTACTTGGAAAAGAAATATTATACCGAGTCAAACTGAAACATATAAATGAAATAAGCAAAAATGTGTAAAAAAAATTAACATAGAAGCATTTACCTGGTGCATATTAAACCTCATAAAGCATATTTAAATTTGTTTTGTTATTTTTTTTTACTTATTCTGTCTGTCTGTCTGTCTGTCTATTTGTCTAGTAAATTTAAGCTTTTATAATTTTTATACTTTTTGACAAATTAAAATATTCTACGTAAATTAAATTTAAATAAATAAAATGAATAAATAATATTTCTTTCAATAAAATATACATTTTATCGAAATTTAATCACATCCGATTATATACCGTCATAACTATCCTATCTAGTTAAAATAATAAAGCTAGCAAAGTGTAAAGACTATATGTGATAATCCCTCAACAATATAATCATTAAAAAAGAAACAATTTGTATATTTATTTCTTCAATTTTTTCATTTATTTTCATTAAAAAATCATAACAAGAAAAAAATTTATCAAAACAAAATATAAGCAAAAATAAAAAACAATTACAACCGGTAGATGTATAAAGAAAAGCTCTACTCTCATTGAGTTATTGATTTCCGTCAGCAATTTAGTAGACCGTTAAATTGTATACGTGAAATTGTAATAAAAAAAAGTACAGATTATTTGTCTTAATGTAACTTTATTGAGCGTAATTCAATTGAGTAGTACTGTCTAAAAATTCTATTGCATTGATTTCATTTATTTTTATTCATCATTACCAACTTTACGATAGACGAGGTAACAAAAAAAAAGTTTGTAGTGAATTTAACAAGTTTAAAGTTTATTTTTAATTCAACTTAATGATTTTCAAATAATAATTGTATCTTTAAGCTTTTAATAAAAAAAAATAGTTACCTGATCAAGAGTCAATAATTTCGGTATTTATTATTTCTTATTTTTCTTTAAAATACACTTTTAAAAGTAATAAAAATACAAGAGAAAAAAAAATTCTTTAATTTCACATAAAAAATATTTTCATAAAAAGCCACTTGTTGTTTTTTTTTTTAGATCGTAAATAAATGATAGAAGGCAATGAAAATAACACACACACACATAAAATGGAAATAACATAAATAAATAAATAAAAACATACATTTATCGCACGTTATAAAAGAGGTTAAAACTTACAGAAGAAAACGAACAGTCAAAAAAAAAAAAAATGCACATAAAATTTTTAAGGGATTTTTTTAAGCATTTTTCTCCGTTTTTTTTTTTTTTTTGCAGACAAAATGTTTTATAAACATTAAAAGAATGTACATGTTTTTTTTATTATTTAATGTGAAAAGTGTTTAGCATGATTAAAGTACAGAATTGCATAATGATTATACACTATTTGAAAGAAGTTTTATTATTGAATAAAATTCTAAATAATAGATATGAATAACTTACATATAATGTTTATAGTTTCGTTTATGTTAAAAAAGAATTTTAATATAAATAAAATTAGCAATTACATCGGTTATAAACAGCAGATGCTGAATATTAAAAAACAGAACAAAACTGTCATGCTAGTTTTACTCTTGTTTTTTTGTATTTTTAAAATTACATAACTAATCAACAACAAGATAAATATACAAAAACAAAAATATGTATAGCAAACGAAAAAAAAGTACAGAAGAAAATGATTTGTAAGTTATGTATAAAGGAAAACATAATCATATTTATATTTTTATTTTCAAAATGAAATTGCTTGAAATTTTATTTGTAATTTATGATTAAAAAAAAATACATACTACACAAGATAAGGAAATATAAAACAAATAACATAAATATATATACATATAGTAAAAAAGCGAAAAAAAATAAATAAAAATTATACAAACAGTAAGATAGGGTCATAAATATTTTAAATGTCCCAACGATAAAAAATGTACAAGAAAAAAAGGAGAAATTATATATTTTTTCATTCTTATTACTTGTTTCTTGTTTTTTTTGAAAGTCATTTTCAATTTTTCACATCGTGTCCAGTAAATATTTTATAAACAAAAAATTCTCCTATAAATAATAATAATAGTAATCATCATGGTGATAGTTCATTAAAACATAATTTTTATTCATCAATCAATCAAAACTACAAATAAAAATTCAACTGGCGGCCTGATTATGTTGCAGTTGCATTATGTTGAGTTTTTACTTGTTATTTCTTTAAGCCAAGTAATACTCATTGAGATTTTTACTAGTAATATTAAAAATAAAAAGAAAACATCAAAGTAAACTTTTGTCCACCATAAAATACAAATTTAGTTCTTTTTGTAAATAAATGTATTTTTCACACAAATTACTGTCAAAAAATTTTCGATATTAATTCTTAAACTTAATTAAAGAGTTTTCTTTACATTCAAAATTAAAAAATAATAATTATTATGTTCTAATTAAGATATGTTCTGTCTAGAAGATATTTATTATGTCCCGATGATTTTGATGAGCTTTTTCTTACTTCTTCTATATTAATTACATTTCTACTCAAATCTACCTTGTTAAAGTTCAAGAATAAGACTGTAGTCACTATAACTATATGTTTTAAGTTTTGTTTGGAAAATAGTAGAATAAAAAAATTATATTCATACTTATTACTTTTTAAATTCACAAGAGACGTTTATTCCATATATAAATTGCATGAACGTGGTGTTACACAAATTTAATACTTTTATCCCCCTCTATAACGATCTATTACCTTTGTGGCTCGAAGCTGTTAGTAAAAGGATAGGGATACTTTTGCTGTTTTCTTCGTTATTTTTATTTTATTTTTTTTTTACATTTATTTCACTAACCAAAGGCAATTTGCAAATTTTTCTTCTTCTGTTTTTCATGCATAAAAAATATACCCGAGTGCGACATGAAGGTTACCATAGTAAGTTGAATTATTTTTTTATTTTTTACTCTTTAATTTGGAACTTTCCAATCGGTTAGTTAATTCCATGCATTAATAACTAAATTTTAATAATTAATAGAAAATAGTAAAAAAAATTTAAACATTAAAAGGAATAAAAATATTATTTTTCATTTTTTAAACTTTTACCTTCCTTCCTTGCTTTTATCCAAACATTACAAAATAAAAACTTTGTTTTTCCAAAATATAATAAAATAAAAATAAAAACACAAAATTTAACAAACGTGACGCGAATATAATAAGGTTACATTGAAAAAGAAAAAAAAAACAACAACAGAAAAACAACAACCCAGGTATATTTACTATCAAGTGTATTTACTTTTACCTAATAATATGTATATAAACTTACCTATACCTACGAACGTATATATTGAGTACATTTAGTAAATTTGATTACTTACATTGTTTGAATATAAATTTATTTTTTAATATTTTTTATAGGAAAACAAAATAAAAATACAAATACAAAAGTTTAGTTTCATTAACAATAAAAGTTTAAATCGTTTTTATAAAGTTTACAGCGAGTGCATAATAAAAAAAAAGCTAAAGAATCCAATAGCAATAGCAATAGCAATATGAAACTAAACTTTTTAGACTAAATATTAGGAAAATTAATTTTATAAAATTAGAGAAACTAGTTAAAATGTCCGAATTTACAAAAATATATATAATTAATATACTGAATAAAGTTAATAATGATTTATAATTAACATGAGCAAAGTTTGTTAAGTGTTAAGACTAACATTATACAGTTACTGCAAACTAAGTGGTTTTTTTATTTATGAATAATGCTTCCTTATTTATGTATTTACTTTTGATTCAAAGTAAAACAGAAAGCTATATGTAGCTGATTAATATGTGGTAACTGAATAAAAGTATTTTATTTAGCATAAAAGTAATATGTTAAATTAAATAATACATGAAAATAAATAAGCAAAATCATTTATACTCAATAAAATAAAAAGTTATGCTTAAAAATCTAACCGCAAGAAAAATACAAATAAAAATAGAAAATCACTTCGATGTCCATTTAATTGATTACAATCTGAATTTTTTCGTTATATTGTCAACGAAAATAAACAAATTTCTCTCTATTAACCGAAATTAAATTGAATAAAATGAAAAAATGAAATGAAACAACGAAAAATAAAGTAATATAAAACGATGTAAATTAATTTAAAGCAATTTCATAACGATGTTGTCATTTATTATTATGTCGTCGTTCGCTTTTTATCTGCTAACATTTTTTATTTTTATTTTGTCGTTTTTCTTGATAAATATAACTAACCACAGATAAAATTGCTTAACAAAATATATAAATAAAATGTATTCCGTAATTCAACGTAGCTACACATATATACAGGTTGTTACTAATTAACACTTTGTCATTTTGCTAAGGCTATTAGTTTAATGTCTTCTAATCTTGTTATCTTTAATTATTATTTAAGAATCGTTGTTACTTTCTATTTTTTATTATTTTTCATTAAATTATTAAGATAAATTAGTATTTCTATACGAAATTCTATAGTAATCAGTCTTTATTAGTAATTTACATGTTCTATTATTCTCTTTAAGAAAAACTTTTACAATTCGCTAAGCGTAAATTAACTATTAATTGGCTAACAAATTTTTAACAATTGTACATAAATACGTAAATAATTATTTTAAGAAAAAATAATTCCATTAGAAAATAAAAGTTTATTCTATATTGACAAAATTAAAATAGCATAAATGCATAAAGTAGCGTTACATATTGTAAAAAAGGTTAAAATGATATATTCTTGCCTATTCAGAAAAAAAGAAAAAATAAATTAAAGGTAATCAAACTAAAAAAAGGGTTAATTTAGTTAAAACGATTTTTCTCCTTTTTTTTAAAGCAAAATAAAAAATAAAATATGTTTTCTGCTTTTGTGTATATAATAAATTACATAAATATTTAGGTGTTAAAAGTACATTTCTTTGAGTAATAATGTTTTATTTTATTTTATTTCAATTCGTTATATGTAGGTACATGAAAATGTATGTTCAACCAAAAAAAAAATGAAAAAAAAATAATAAAACAAACTAAGTAAACAAGCATAAATCAAAGGCTGCTTTTAAGAGTACAAACATAGAAATGAAAGTTTTATTTTTGTTTTAACAAAGTGCAAACAAACAAAGTTATTACTAATAATTATTTTCACCTACCTAAACTAAACTTTAACCACATTTAGCCCTTTTTTAACCTGTTTCGTTTTTCTGTCATTTTTTTCTGTTAAAATAAATTAATGTTGAAAGGCACCATTCCTTGCCTGCCAATATTATGCAAATAAAAAGTAAAAACAATTACAACTTAATTCATAGGATATATATTTTCAAATTTTATTTTTGTATGTATTGTTATTTTCTTAATAATTAATTAAATAATTAATTAAATGAATATTCTAAATTGCCAAGGTTAATTATTCAATTTATTATAAATAATGTTATCAATTTGTTTTAAAGAAAAAATACAGAGCAAAAAAAAATTACTTTTAGATAACTTTCTATTGAAAATTTATTCTTTGCTAAATAAATTCATCCACCCTACAATTAAACAGATTGTAATTAATGTTCGAACAATTCCTTCTATTTTAATCTTAATTACAGTCATTATCAATTCATAAGTTTACTACCCATCGTTTTAAATAAAGTACCAGCGATAATAACGAAGAGATTCAATTAATAAAAAATTTAAATAATAATAATAATAATAATTATTATTATTATTATTAGAATAAGAAAGACAAAAAATAAGAAAACTTATGCTTAAACCAAAATTACTTACAATTACTTTACAAATTACTAATTTTAGGGTTTTCTTCTATTATTCTATAATCTTAATACAATTTCTTATGATTTTCTTTCTTTTATACATAAAAAAAGAATTCATAATTACTTTGTCGTCTTCTTTTTTCTTTTTAACAAATTTAAGGATAATAATTACCAATGGGATTTGTGTTTTTTCTTCACTAAACGCTCGTTGTGTTGATTACATTATGAATTTTGGAGGGATAATATTCCAATTAAATAACAATAAAGAAACTTTATTAATTGATTTAGATTTGTTTGTTTTTAATTTAAAAATCATAAAATTATTTGTTAAATAAAGATTAAATTGTTTTTCTTTTCCTTTTCTTAAATAAATTCAATTATCATCGAACCGAATTTAATAACCAAATTTATATAAAAAAAAAAAACATTCTTAAAAATAAGAAAAAATTGAGAAAACAGTATTATTTAGAAATATTTTCCAAATCATTGATTTTAGTTTTTCTTTCTTTTGAAAGTGATTTTTTTTTATTTTTGCAATATTTTTAGTAAAATTGTTTCATTTTATCGATATATTTCGAGTTCATAGATTTCGTAATAAAAAAAACAAAAATAAAAATCACAACAAAGTAACGATAAAGCGGAAATCTCTATTAAATGCATTTCAATGCATTCAATTTAACCAAATCCATTAAATTCATATAAGAATTTTACAACTTTGTATTCTATTTTTCTCCATTGAATCATATATAAATCTGACGGAATAATAACTTAATGCTTTTGATATTTACCTAAATAAATTGTGTTTATTTTGTTTTTTTTTATTTAAATTTAATAAACGTGTATAAACAAGTGAAAATCATTTGCATTGAATTTGATTGTTTAACTACTTTCGAATTATTTCCCAATTCATAGACAACAAAACTGTAATATATTGTAAATTTTCGTTGATTTTAACTATTGATGCACTTGACTGCAAATGGCATTAATTGCAGAGTATTGTTACCAAATTCTATCTATATATAAGTAAAGAGTTAATTAATTATTTAACACACAATATATAAATTTACTATTAAATATTACTTAAGTGATTTTTTACGTAATTTATTCTTTACTCAAAAATTACGTTTATTTGTTATATTTCATTTTTATTAACTAATTTATATTAACATAATTTACTCAGCATATTATAAATACGGAAAATTAATTTATAATAACGTACAATTAAATTGATTTATAATCATACAAACACATTCTATATATGTCATTTAAAATTTATATTATTTCCATTTGTGTTTAATTTAGCAAATTTACGCAATTTATATAAGAATTTTAATTATTTATTACCATAGATGAAAATTCAAAGGTTAATTTAATTCCTTATATATTTTCAAAATATAAAATAATAAATAATTTTGATTGATAATAGTGATGAATTTGTTTTAATTTAATTTATTAAATACCAAAATATTTTTCTTATTAAATTTTCATTAAATAACTAAACAAAGTTAAATAAAAAGTTTTAAATTTTATCATAAAATTTTTGATTGATTACTAAATTAATATTTAGAAAAAAAAATCTCCTTTAAATAATTATCTCTTAATTGCAAGCATTTAACTTTAATTAAATATTAAATGTATTCTATTCATATTTATATGATACATATCAATATCTGAGGTTGTTATTAATGAGCCGAGTAATTAATCATTTAATGATTTTGTAATTTAAAAATTTTCAATTAATTTTATAATGAAAAAATTGTTTTTATTCAATTAATATGCCAAAATTATTCATTAATATTATTATTATTAATAAAATATTTCTCACAATATTCTTTATAATATTTTGCTTTATATGTATTTTCATTTAATTAATATAACAAAAATTAATAATAAATATGTATTGTATGATAAATGAGAAGGGATATATGTAAAATGTTTTATAGAAACATATGTAAATGTATTTTATTGTTTTAAATTTTTTATTTATGTGTATATAACCGAATGCTGGGTTAAATTATTATGTTTATTGTTTGTACCATCGTGGTTTGATCAATAATGAGTTTTGCCTGTTTTATTTAATTAAAATTTTAACATGTAAAGTTCTTACTATCAGCTAAAAATTTATTTTCCTTTTGTTTATTATTTATTCCTCTATTATTATTGTTATTATTTGTGTTATAATTGTTTTGTTTTAAATGTTGTTAATGCACAAAATACATGAAATACAAAATATAATATTCGTTTAACAGAGAATAATCATAATAATAATTATATTGACTTTGTTTAAATAACTGAATAGTATTAAACGAATGAAAATTTTTAAGAAGTCTTTATTATCTATAATTGCTGCATTTTAATAAACAATACTAGATTTTTAAATTAATAAATATAAAAACGGTACTCGTTAAATATTTGTAAATTAATTTATAAAAAAAATTGTATTTTATTTTTTTCAGTAAAAAAAAGTTTTATGATTACTTTTTTCTTTTTTAATAAATAAATAAAAAAATATATATGAAAACGTATATTATTTAGTTTTTCATTTAATTTATTTTTTAATATAGATTTCAAATGGTTGCAGCTAAAAATACATATATAAAATCAACAGAAACCATCTAAAATTCACATTTAATAACTAAGTGGCTTCGCAATAAAATTTCAACAAATATTAAACAGAAACAAAAAAAAATATTAATTCATTTTTATTATTGATTAATTGCTTGTTTATGCAAATTCAAAAAATTTTTATTACATCAATTGAATGAAATTTATAATTATAATATTTAAAATTTGTTTTTATTATTTTTAATTTATATTAAATTAATTGAATAGAAATAATTAATCTGGGTTAAAATTATGCTCAAAAAATAAAATGTGTTTTGAATGTTTATGAAAAAAAACATAAATTAATTAATTATTGTGTAAATTATTTTTTAATATTTAGAAATTGAAAATGAATTTATTTTTAATTAATAACTTTGAATGAATTATATAAAAAAAAATATAATTACAAAAGAAATGATATTAACAATCTGGTTTAAGCTCGAAGAATAAATTAAATTTGCATTTAATCATCGTGAAATAATTCAATCAAAATTTATACTTAATTTAGTTAAACATAAAACACAAAAATTATATGCCTTTGATTTATTTCTTATTAAAATATATTGCATTGAAAAAGAAAACATGAAAATTTAATGAGTCATCAAAGCGATAGTAAAAAATAAAAAATAGAAAAGAAAGCCAATTCACAGAACTCATCAAAGAGTTAACAATATTCTTTAGTACATTAAATGCCAGTAAATAGTCCAGTAATATAAATAAAATTATAACAATTTCATAGTAAATAAAGTAATTAAAAATTAACGCATTTTTAAATGGAAGCAAAAATAATAACAATAAAAAATTACTCAATAACGTTGTCTCTACCATTAACTTTTAATCTTGTTGATAAAAAAATGCGGAACACAACAATATCAGAAAAAACATAAAGTTTCTTTTCAAATTTTATTTCTATATATAAATTTTTACGTTTTAAAACAAACTTTATGCTTTATTTTATCACATTTATTTATTTAATGCTCTACACACAATGTTACGCAAAAGAAGCTAAAAATAAATACATAAAGAAATATTTATATTTATGTATTCTTAATAAATAAATATTTAAAAAAAGAAAATGCTGTACACACTTTTACGGTTAATTAAATAAAAACAGAATACATTAAATAAATAATAACTTAAAATAAAATAAATCTAAATGGCAAAGAAAAATTCTATCGTTATATCAAACACGAAATACTTCAACCATTCCCTCGTCTATAAAGCATTTCAATTAATGTAAAGAAACATTTGGAATTTCTTTGAAGTGTTTATTTACCTATTTATTTATCCTTTTCTTACATACCTTACATAAACATATGTTATATATAAATTTTTTCATTAACATTAAATGATAAAGGAGTAAAAATGCACAGTCAAAGTTAATCAATTTAACTAATTAAATATGTTTCAATTTAATTAAAAAAAATTAATAAAATCAAAGAAAAATACTTTATTGAATCAACAAATCAAGAGTATAAAACACAAAATATAATAAAACAAAATAATATGATGACAAAGTGTTAAAGAAGGTAAATTATTAACGAGATGACATGATTTTATACATTTTTATACATATATATTTACTTTTTTTCCATCTTTTTCCTATTATTTCTATGTGAATCAATATCGCTTTATTTTTAATACCCAACTGGGAATTTCTTATCTTCAAAATATGCTGACCGACCGACCATATTGAAAATGAAGAATAACAATATATTTTTATAACGAAAAAAAATAATAATAATAAGAAAGTTCTTTACTTAACTTTACTTTACTACTTGGTAAATGTTTCTATAGACAGAAGCTTGCTATTACGAACAATACCCCGATGGGTTTTTCATTTTGGCAAACAGAAAATAACAAATTTTCTAGATCTTATTGCAAATTTATTTGTTGTTTCCAATTAACTTTTCAAGTAATCTTGTTAATCTTGATTCATGATTTTATTTATTTATTTATTTATTTATGTATATTTATTCTTCGTTTTTTGTTAATTTTTGTTCGATTTTTTTTTTTAATTTAACACAAAATTTGAATTATTATTTAATCCTACATGCAGACAAATACACACAAAAAAAAACTGTTTTAAACAAGTGTTAAAGCTGACACTTTTATTCATTTTATTCACTTTTTCCTCTGTTTAACATAAATAAAAAATCCTCACAACACAACACAATCATTGAAACCAATAATACTCTAATCGATTTTTATTCAACCAAAGTTGATTACTGTTGTTTATATATCGTTACAAAAGTAAAGTAAAGCTTTTCGTTTATTTATCCTTCAAAAAGAGAGAGATTTCTTACAATTTGATTTTTATTTATTTATTATGTTATTCATGTAGCTTTTCATTCTTGAGTATTATTGTAATTCTTTTAATGTTGATTCTGTTGTCAAAAGTATACAACAAAAATTCGATGACAGAATATAAATTTCATTACAATAGGGATAAGAAAAATAATTGTGGATGAAAAACACTTACCATTAAACCTATGTGATAAAGAGATTTTTATTCCTTTTTTTATAATTGAAACAAACATTAAAAAAAAGAAAACTAACTTCTATCTTATACATAAATAATTTATGCTAATTATTTCAAGTAAAAATAATCAAAATTTTCAATTATTATAAATCTTACTATAATTTTTAATGAATTTAAATGAGAAAAAAATATTAATAAATAAAATTTCGGAATGTTATTTAATTATTCATAAATATTTTAAACAGAGTACTGCATGTTTTCTTTGCAAAGAAACGTATATGTTGCTTTAACGCATCATGTAGTTATAAAATATAATAATAACCCTTACCAACAGCATTATTATCTAATAATAAAAATTTATTATAATTTAAAATAAAAAACATAAATAAATAAATAAGCACACTTTATTGTGTATATAGTTAAGTTTCGTTAAGTGCAGCATGATATGCAAATAAATTAATATTTATTCATATATATTTTCTTACTATACACTTATGTGATAAATATATGTTTCTAGATTTTTTTAATATCTATAATTTTGTAACTAAGACATTGTATTGAAAAATGGTATCATTAAAATAAACAAGATTGCTGTAATTTATTACTAGCGGACGTGGTGAAGACGAGAAAATTGTGCAGAATGCAATTGTTGAGTAAAAGATATAATAATAACAAGGCAAAATGACACGTTATACGAGAAAAACATTTAGTAGACATTGATTTGTGTTTTTTAATTAAATTAAATTTAGTATATAATTTCAATTGCATTTAAGTGATTGATAATAATAAAAATAATAGTTTTAGTACTAATAAATTCAAAAACTAGTGTATAAAATATATTAAAACATATCTGTAAAAGAGAAATTAATATAAAGTAGCTCAATGAGATACAATTTAATAGTATTAATTAAGTCAAATCCCTTATCTGTACTTTAAATTAAGCATTAAAGCTTTAAAACAATAACTAAACAAAACAAAACTAATTGTTTTATTTAAAAGTTTTTGTTTTCGTTTAACAAATAAATAATAAACCAATTTTATTCATCAAAATAATCACCTAAATGAATATTATAAAATTGAATTAAAAATTAAAACGTTGGTTACATTGTTTTGTCCTTATTCGATAATTAAATATATATATCTGATTATATAAACTTAAATAGAAATTAAATTTCGATCAAAATAAGAAAAGAAAGTAAATATTATTGTAATAATGATAATTCTCTTTTAAGGTAATAAAATGTAATTGAATCGTTCACTCTCTCTCATCTAACAAAACGCAATAAAAACCAGACACTATTATAAAAGTTTTTGTATTAAAAGCATTATTCTTGTGATGCTTTCTTTTTTTTTATTAATATATATATATATATATATATATATATATATATATATATATATATATAAAAATATATATATATATATATATATATAGATATATATAAAATTTCTTATTTCATTTTGTTTTAACAAAGTTTGATGAGGCAAATGTGATGCCGATAAAAGATAACAATAGGTTAACTAAGGTTTGATAAATGGGTGGCAGATAGTACATTACAGTACTGTTGTAATAATAATTCTTTGCGTCCTTATTTAACTGTGTGAAAACGAAAAATAAATTTTGCAATGGGCAAACCAAAAAAAAATATATAGTAAATACTGTGAAGTAAATTGGATGAAAATAAATGAGAAATAAAATTAGGTTCGTAAGAAAAGTTTGTGTTTTTTTTTTTTCATTTTTGCGTTTTTCGTCTGGTGAAAGCAATTTCTTTTGTTTATTACTCGTACAATGAATTATTGTAAGAATAGTTGGATTTTATTACCCTTAGAAGCGAATTTTCCTACCAAACGTCTTTAATTGCTTTTTATAACTAAATTTTTCTTTGCGCTCATATGAAATTAAATAGATTCATTTTAATTCACAATAAGTGCAATTTTTTATTTATTTTCTTTATAAGCTAATGAAAAATTGCATAGAATTTACTCTAAATCTATGATCAAATTATTATTTTATTAAAAGCTATGCAGTTTAAGAAATAAAAAATATAATTCTGATGAAAAGTATCCTCTGTGCAATTAATTAAATTAAAAAATCATTCAACAAAAACAATGTAGAAAAAAATCTTCGTTTTATCGTTTTAACTACAGAACCAACATTAAACAGAAAAATAATAATATTTAAAACTAGAAAAAAAGAAAACAAAAATAAGTTTAATGTTTGGAAATTAATGATTTTAGAAGAAAAAAGAAAAAGTAACAATTTAAATCGTTTGAAAGGTTGAAAAAGGTTAATGTGGTTCGGTTGTTGGTTTTGTTTAGTTTTTATTCTTCTTTAAATACAATTTGAAGCGTGAAAATTCGTAAAGTAAAATTATTTTCTATTTCGTTGTTACTGTTTATTGAATTTTTAGTCAAATTATTTTCCCTCCTTATTTTCTTCTTCTTTATTTTATTATCTTGCCAACACTAGACAACTGATTGAATCAAGACTCAGACAACTTTATCTAAGCAAACAAACAAATAATAATAATGTTTTCATCTGTAATGTTCTAAAAAAAAAGAGAAGAAAGTTTAATTAAAGTCATGAATATAACGAAAAAAAAGCTAAAGAATTTAAATTATCTTTAAATTCAGGTACATTACTACCTTAATAAGTTTCTTTAATTTAACATTGAACAAAAATAAATACAAAATAGCGAACTTTATGTGACACTTTTTATATCTTTTTACCTTAAACAGAATGTTTGGTTACATCAGAAGAAAACGAAGTAGAAAAACAAACAAAATTATAATAAAAAAAGAGTCCAACCAACTTCAAAAAAATTGTAACAGTATCCCCAATACATTACAGAATAAATGTTAAACTCTACGACAAGGGAGTGTTACAGTTTACAGCCATAAACTATGCCACGAATGTACGATAAAATATTTTAGTACTTTATTTATTATTATTATTATTTATTTATTTATTTTTTGACGTAACTTTGCCATGAGCACTTTATTTTTCACAATAATGTGTTTTATGCATACAAAAAAAATATAAAAAGCGGAAAGAAGAAAATATTTTTACTTGGAGGAGTTTTTTTTTTTTTGAAACCAAATATTGATTGAAATAACAACAATTTTCTTCTTATAGTAAATTATCAGAAAATCGACATTTATATACATTTACCCTTTATGACAATTGATTATTTGGTCAAAATGCAAACAATTTTTTATCATAAAAACTGACCAAATGTTTAGTGAAATTATTTGGTAAAGAAATTTTGTGTTTTCTAAAAAAGAAAATAGAATAGAAATGTGTACATAAAGTGTTATCTGTTTTTTGAATTAAAGAAGTTTTTGAAATTTTGGTTCCATATATCCTTAAATTATTTTTAAAGTAAAAATATGTGTGCAATCAGTAGAGCGGAAAAATTTAAATAGGACTTTCTATAATGCTAAACAAAAAGTTCTAAACTCTTAACAAATAATAGGTAATAAAATAAACAAACATTTTCTTCTTATTTGTATAGTAATTTCTGTATAAAATTTCATTGTGGTTAATTCATATATTCTACATAAGCTACACTATATGTTATCCCAAATATTGCTATTAACAGCCCAAGTATTCTAAAAATAAATTGCAAAATCTTTATTTTCTGAAATCTAAATCATTTTTTGTCACAAGCAACAATAACTATTTTTAAAACTGCAATCTGATTGATTGATTATTCTTTATTAATACTAAATAAATGCTAAAAAATTAAAATTTGTTGGGTTCACGATAAATATAAAAAAAAACAGTAATTAAATTTTATCCATTTTAATATAAAATTAAAACACTGCTCAAATTGTATTAATTAAATTGAATAGTAGATGATTCTTTATGGCCTTTTTTGTTTATCTATAATAATAATAATAATAATAATAATAATTAAAAAGCACCACAAATTATGCACATTATAATAAATGAAATAATTTAATTAATTGAAATAACAAAATAAAAATACATAATGTCTCTTAATAAATAAACATGTTTTATGGTAAATTAAATTTTATTCTCATTTTAATTAAAATGCAAAAAATTAAATGCAATATTTCAATCATTATTATTTTAGCATCATTTTCTGATCTCTTTCATACAGAGCTTTTTATTTTTACTTTGTAATAACGAAACTGCTACGAAAAAATAATAAAAAGGATTTAAAAACTAAAACTAAAAATAAAAAAATCTTTAAACTAATCACAATATGACCTAGTTTCCGGATTTTTATTGTTTTGATTATTAAAATTCTTTTCTTTACCTATGTAAAATAATTTTTTTTGTATATTTGTGATTGCTTGTCTCAAGCACCTTAAATTATATAACTAAATGAGAAAAATATGTATTAGAGGGTAACTAGATAAATGTAAGCTAATCTAAGATGTTTGTGTTGTCAAAACAAGAAAAGATGCAAATCTGTAGTAGCAATAAAGAGACGTGTTTTGTATTCATTTTTAAGGGTAGTCAAACTCACACTCACTATTTTTGCATATCTTTTATAATATTTATTTTATTTTATTTCCTTCATGAAGTTTTTATGTTTGGTTTTTATTTATTTTTTTTTCATATAAAGGAAAATTTAACAAATTTATTATTTTTTCTTTCTCTCAAAAGCTTTTGTCTAGTGTCTGTTTTATAGTGGTTTTATGTATAAACTTCTATATACAAAAAAAAACTATAATCTGTTGTAATAATCATTTACAAACTATAAATCTGTTAACAATTATTATTAACAAGTAAAACATAGACAAAATCAGATTAAAAGCCATATTCTGTACAACCATTTTATTAATTTCCCTACATTAAAAATGTAATCCGTAAAAATACTTTAAAAAATATTATTCTACATCACTACAGCTTTGAGTTATTTACATGGAACCGACCTTATGACCGTATATTTCTAAGAAAAAAATTCTATGCAGAATGTTTATTCACTATTTTTAATCAGTCACATGCATTGCGTATTAAATGTTTTATTTTAATTTTAATTCATTTCACATTAATAAGTAGGTAGTATATTCAGTTTACTAGAAAAATATGTATTTCCAGCTTATAGTTTAAATTTTGTAAAATTTTATAATGAGAACTGAATAATATTTTCCAACGAAAAATTCAAATGAATTTTTATTTTTAAATATATTTTATGTTTTTCTTTTTAAATTTTTTATCCACATTACAACGATGTGTTTTGCATTATTACATTTTTTTCCTTTTGGTTAAATAAAAAAATTTATTACATTGTATACAGGACATTTTTCCACCATGTTTCCTACAACATTTATTTTATTTAATTTTCTATTATTTAAATTTATAAAAAAAATAATAACGAAACACTTTTAGAATTAAAATGCATTATTTATTTTAATTTTGTTGGTAAATTTCTGAATAGTTTATTCTTATCTTTAGTATACATACATATACAAAAAATAAACAATGATATAATTTTAAAATATTTTTTTTGTATTTTAAAACACACGGAAATTGTATTATTTATACAACATAACATTATTGTGGTCTGTTATCGCCTTTGAAATTCTATTTTGTTGGAAATTTCTTTATTATTGATTTGTTAAGCTGGAATTTTATGTAATTTACGGTATTTCGTATGAAAAAGAAAAGAATTTTTTAAAACAATTACATTATGTTAGTTATATATCTTTTTCAAGCTTTAAAACATGTTATTGTATCCGAAATACCTGGACACCCACCAGAAGACAAGCAAAACAATCTCATTAAATAAAGATTTCAAAAATTTACCTTTAATTTCTCTTAGTAAAAAGGGAAACAAACTTTATATTAGAAAAATAAACAAATTTAATGATGTTAAAGTTAAACAAAGTATAATTTACAATAAATGAGTTTGTTTCTTTAGTTCTTAGTTGTGAGGCTACACAAACCACTATCGTTTTTAATTTAAAGTTTTTATATTTTTTTATTAATTTCATTATTAACACAAGAATTATTTTTAATTTTATGTTTTATGTGTAAACATTTTGTGTTAAACTAACCAATAAAATAAGTAAAAGTTTATTATTTACCGGTTTTTTGGTTTTGTTTTGTTTGCTTTTGTTTTGTTTTGTTTTCCTACTTTTGATTAAGTTTAATTTTAAGGATAAATATTCATTGAACCAATTTAAAGTTCAGTTTAAAAACGTTTAAATTTAATAAGTTTTATGTTAAAAGAAAAGCTAAAATATTAAATTATAATAGATTTATTTTAATATTTTATCAAAACAAATTTAAATCAACAATCATCAATATCAACAAAAAAAAAAAAAATATTGCTGCAAAGTAAAAAGTCATAAAAGCAGAAATATTGTTGAATTTCGAAAAAAAAAAAGAAAACAAAAAATATTCACATTTCTATTAATAATAAATAATAATAAAAATAATAAAAAAATTGCTGCTTCTGTTTAAAAAATTTATCTCACTAAATAAATATAAAACGATAAAGTGGATAGCGTAAAAAGCGGATTAATTCGAAAATTGGGATCATCATTACGTTATTTTGCTTACTGTAATGCAAAATTTACTGAACCGCGGTTTACTCACAACCAGAAAAAAAAAAAATAACTAATAAAATAATATTAAATAGGCAAAAAATAAAACTAAAAAACAGTACGAAAAAACCCTTTTTCTCAATGACTATGAAGGATTTATTACCACAAATAAACAAAGGATAAATAAATTCATTATAAAAGCTTATAATTCAATTATTAAAGATGCTTGCAAAGCTTTTAAAAATATATAACTTATTTTTATTAATTAAATAATTAACTAGTTAATTAATTAATTAAGTATTCACGAATGACAATTTAAGTTGTTTTTTTTTAAGTTCACAAATAAAAAATAATAATTAGTATAGAAATAAAACCACAAATAATAAAAATAAAAAATCATAAGAATTCTTGAATAAATTTAAATTTATTAGTTCGCTGCTTTTTACATTTTTCGTTAAACAATAAAAAAAGATGAAAATTTTATTTGCATTTTCGCAACAAAAAAATACATACATTGATGAAATGTGGCTTATCATTGGTAAAAGGCTATATTTCTCCCTTCAACTTTTTTTTGTTTTCGTTTCTTTTTTAATTAGTTATTGTCAATCCAGATGCTACATGTGTAGTGTGGTGATGTTCAAAAAATTGCGATTTTTTTTTTCGTTTTGGAAATAAGCAAAATAAAAAAATTGCTGAGCTTTTAGGTTATTTTTTCATTTTTCTTGTTTTGCTTTTTATTTTAGTTTAAATTTAATTTCATTAAATTATTATAAATTTGTTTGAAAAAAAGAATTAATTTTTTTTTCGTTTTTCTTCTTACATTTTAAGGTTTTGCAAAACTTGACGAGAAATTAATTTTTACTCTTAAACAAATCTTTATATTGAAATCAATTGTGTAAAATGACTAAGAAAAACATAAAGAAAAAATAAACTATAGTATTATTACAGCAATATAATTGGTATTTCTGTTATTACTCAGCTAGAAACTATTCTTTTAAGTAATTTATTTTTTCCCCAGATACACAATGCAAAAGATTTTATTAAAATAATTTCAATATGACCTAATTTTATGAAATACGGTGACAGAGAAGAATTCACAAATGACAAATAATAATAAAAAAAACTCAAAGATAAATTATTTTTTCTCATGCAAATGTTGTAAAAAAATAATAATGCTCAGTAATAAAGAAACTAAATTAAATTTAAAAAAAGCTTTAAAACATAAATATTTGCATTTTTCTTCTATTTTTACACAATGATTTTCGCTATTAAGCTGACAAGTTTAGCAATTTATTTTTGTCTTTGAACATTTAAAGATTTAAAGTGCTTAATGTCTACGGTGGCATGGATGTCTACCGAAAATAAATATTTTTTATTTGCAATTAAATTCAAGAAAACTAGTTAATATCTCTATCCACTTGTTTTGTTTATCTAAAATAAAAAAAAAAATTAAAACGAATAAACAAAGATTTATATACTAAATAATATTTAAATAAACTTAAGCATTAAATTTCAATTTATTTAATATTTTCATTGTTAAATAAATAGAAGAAATAAAGAAACTTTCTATTTACATTACTTTGAAGTGTTTTCTTTTACTTTTTTGTAATTTACTTAATTGTTTCTACGTATTTTTTGGTGTAATTTAAATATTAAAATCACAGTTTATTTATTTATGTAATTTATGTATATTAATTTTTATTTAATATTTATCTTTTATTAATTGGTTTTATTTTCAAATTTTCAATTTTACGCCTATGTAATTTTTTTCGTTTTGGTAGCGAAGCGTTACAATCAAATTCAGTCACACAAATACGAGTACACCTACTCGAAAGGAATTACTTTGCATTGTATAAAAACAATTATAATAAAAACGAAAGAAATTATTTTCAAAAGCTCTTTAGAATAACATTTTAACTTTAAAAATCAGCAGCAAACATGTTTTTTTCCTATCAAAATACAGAAACTTTATTTTTATTTTTAACTGATTATTTAATTTTAATATTTGTGAAAATTTCTCCTACATCTTTATCTTATTATTAACTGTTTTCTTTTATATTTATTTTAATTTTAAATCTTTTGTTGTATGTAAAGTTAAAACATTTTTCAAAGTTCGTGTTTATAAAGAGATGAAAAACATGCCAGAAAAACAATTGTTTATGTCATGTACAAGGATACATAATCAGGGGACTTATTTTTTATTTTATTAATTTTTCTCTTTCAAACAAATATAATTTTTTTTTCTTTTTTTTTAATATCGTAAATGATTATTTATAGAATGGTTAATTATCTGTGGTAAAGTATTCATAATTTTATAACTCTGTGCATGTATATAAACACAATTGAATGGAATTGAATTGAGTGTTAAAGGAAAAGTTTTATCCCTGTTTTACTTTAATAAATATATATTTATATTGTTATTGTTTATTATTTTTATTTTGTTTAAAACTTTACAGACAATTGTGTTATGAATGGACAAATAAATATATTATGGTAATAAATGGTGAAAATTTAGTCTTAGCATGAATTTAAACAATGAATAATATTAACATTTCTATTGATTATATTTTCATAGACGATCATTGTATTAAGAGTTAATCAATTATATTTCAGCAAAACTCATCTCAAGTTATCGTGAAAACCTCACACATTACACAACCAAACCACCATAAAATATGATTTTGCCAATAAAATTTTAAATTTTATATTGAGAAAAGAAAACTAAACTCACTATAATATTTACTAGTGAAAATTCACAATACTATTATTATGTTGAAATAAAAAAATCAACGGGAATAAATAAAAATGTAATAAATTTTTATAAGAAAACAAACTATACTTTAGATAAATTGGATAAAAAGTTATGAAGATTCCCCGTCTATAGTACAATAAATAAATAAATAAAAACGATAAATGATTTAGGTGACATTTTACTTTTTATTTCATTTATTGTTTGCTTCGTTTAGTTTTGAAGCAACAAAATAAAAGAACAGAATAAAATATTGATACCATCATAATCTCTAGACTTTATATATATTGATACTACTGAGACTACAATCAGTGATGAAATTCACAAGGAAGTACAACACGTTATACTCATATTTTATTAAATAAAATAAAATATACAATTTTTGTTTTATTTGTGGTTTTCATCTCTGAAAATCACTATAATAATAGTGATAATAAAAAATATCTCCATAATTCTTTATTTATTTATTTACAATAATATTGACTTCTACGATCCCTTTTATTTTTCTTTTCATTTTTTCATTTGTGATACTGTCTTCGTGAAAAATCATTATTATTTTATTTAAAAACATTAAAATTTATGTTAATTTTTAAATGTAACACTTAAATAAAGTAATTTTTGTTATAATAATAGACTATTAAGTGCATTTTTTCTAAATTAAAAAAAGAGATTCGAATTAATATTCACAACTATATTTACATAAAATTAAATTTCTATCTTATCTACTAGCTGTTGAGTTAATTTATGGTGTCATTATTATCTTATTGAATTTTCATAGATTTTATTAGAAATAAATATTATTAGAAAAACCATTGAAAATACATTGTTTTTATAATAAAAACGTTTTCTACGTGACAAAACTTATTGATAGTTTTTTTTAACAAAAATATAGAAAAAACGAATAAAATAAAAATTGTGAATAATATAAATAGGGTTATCTAGTTATTTCTTCTGTGCTTTTATGGAAAGATATCTCTTTTTTACATATTTGCTTTATCCTACTTTCTTAATAACAACAATAGGAATTTATAATTAAACAAAAGTCATACCAATAACTAGACTTAAAACATAAAAAAATAAATAAATACAATTAAAATCGTTAATTAAATTAAGTAAACACACAGAACTATTACTATTTGAGTTATATAAAACACAAAATCATAACAATTAAAAATTTTATTAGCATCAAGAAGTTATTTAAAGCGAAATAAAAATAATATATATATATATATATATATATATATATATATATATATATATATATATATATATCCTTATAATTCCTCTGTGTGTTTAGTTTTCTTATTATTTAACGACTATTTTTTTTTATTATGGTTTATCAAGTACTATAAGTCGTGTTGGTAAACTTAAGTTATATTAAATGTTATTTATTAACGACTAAAATAGTACGTATAAACACTTTATGTGTATATATATAAGAAAATATAAATACAAAAGAATGTTTAATGCAATTAAAAATGGATAAAGAAAATTGCATATGGTAGATTTTATAGCGTTAAAATAAAAACAAAAAACTAATATATAATTAATTTTGTTAACCATTAAAATTATATATTAAAACGAGAAAGAAAAACCAAATTAACCATCAATATAATATTATTATTAAAGTTTTTATATTTATTAATTTAATTTCTATTAAAATAAAATTAATTGCTGAAACATATTATTTGCAATTGATTTTTCTTTAGAGAGATTTTGCTTTGCTTAAATTTGGAAAAGTTTTTTTTTGTATTTTGTTAGTAACTGTCATAACCGAGTGCTCTTATATGCTAATGTCTAAAGTAATAAAATAACCAAAGAAAACTATAAGGAAATAGGAAAATATTAAGATTAAGTTTTAAGATTTTTCTTTTCTCCGTAAATTTCTGTTTAAGATTTAATTTTTTTTTTGCTCCATGTGAATTTAGTTTTACTCATAAAACTTTGTGCTTTTAGGATTTAATAAAAAATTAAATTAATAATTACCATTGAAAGCAAAAATATTTTTATTTTGACAAATTAAAGTTCTAAGTACATTGACAGGCTTATTTATTTATTTTTAGATAGACAATCGGAATAATTATTGCAAAAATATAGCCAAATCCTAAGTAAAGTAGAAAATTACTTATTAAACTATAAATTATCTTAGAAAATTATAAAACAAAAAACTTAGTTAAATATTTTGCATAAAAATACAATAAAGTAATCCCATGTTAAATCTAGACTTACACTAATAACGATTAAAGTAACTACACTAACTGCATTATTTAGTTTAATCGTAATTAATATCCAAGCATAAATCTGTTTATAATAAACTGCACATAATCCTATTCAAATAACCTAACAACAACAGCAGTAACAACAATAAAGAAATAAAGAATTTTTTTAAAGAAATAATTTGTATAGCTTTAGTATGGAAAATTATTTTCCTTATCAATAAATAAGAAAATATTCTTAATAAAGTGCAGTAAGGAAAAAAAATGAGAGAATTGCATACAATACGACAGTTGTTGGAAAGCTATATTGTACGGAATAGCCCTTACATCATTTATAACAATAAAAAAGGATTTATTTTTTTAACATTTATTAATTTTTAAAATCCTTTAACTAAGTTTTTTTTATTTTTATGAAATAATGTTAACAATCCCTGAGTGCATTATATGTAAAAATATTTTTCCTTTTTATTGCATTAAAATGCAAAAATTATACGATATCCAGAATGTTTTTGCACTAAACATTTATTTAGTTTATTTAAAAAAAAAGAAGAGAAAAAAGTAAAAAATACTTCAAGAAAATAACACCTCGGCAAAATGGTTTTTCTTTTTTATAGGAATATAATTTTAGTAGGAAAAAAATTTTTCTTTTGCTATTATTCTATGTATAAATATATATATATATTGTATATTAGTATAATTATATAATAATATAAACACAAAAATTACTCCTTATACCTGTAACATGTGTATATTGTTTTAGTTGTTGGTGTTAAATATGCTAAGTGGTTAAGAAATAATTTAAAAAAAAGCTTTACCGGATTTCTTTTTGTAATAAATTTCATGTGAATTTTAAGACATTTTTGTTATTGTATTTTACTAAGAGTTTTTCTTTTTATTTAAATTAAAATAATAGGGGATTTGTTACTTTCTTATGAAAAACCGACTGAAAATTAACTTAGCTAAAACTAAGACTCAATTATTATAATTATACATTTAAAAAAAAGAAGTAGATTTTACAACTCTTTTTAGCATAAATTATATATTTAATTAATTTTAAATATATTATTAATTTTGTATAGAATTGACGTTGATATAGATTTTTAAATTTATTTATTTCTGTTACTGATATTAGTATGATATTTTTATTCGTGCAATTCATTTATTTGATAACACATTGTAAACGGAAATTAATTTTCGAATTTGGTTTCTTTTTTTTCATCAAATTTTTAATATAGTTTCGCATTTTTAATTAAATTAATGTGTTTAAACTACACTGCCAGGGGGAATATTTTTTTGTATGAATATAGTAATTTTAACAACTGAAACATTTGTAATTGGTGATTTTGATGAAATATTTGTTAATTCTACATAAAAAAAAGTTTATGCAATGCAATACAATTACAAATATTTGATTTAACTCAATTTGCTTAGAAATAATACAAATATTCAAAAATTTTAGTTTTTTTTAAACGTATAACATACATTGTTGGTTTAATTAAAATAAAATCTATAGAAGTATTACTTTTCTTGCTAATCAATATCAATTTTTATATGAAATCAGGCAATAAAATCATGAAAAATAGAAAAAAAAATTAAATATTTTGTATGTTTTTAAAAAAAAATTGACATTTAATATTGTATGAAAACATATTTATTGGTTTTTCAAAATGAAATATTAAAGAATTTTCATCTTTGCAGGAATTATTAAAAAAGCAACAAATTAGGGTTTAAATTGGATAATGGATAAAAAAATCCTTAAATTATTGTGGTGATTTATAATTGAAATTATTATTACACTCGACAAAAAAAAAATACATTTATTTGTTTAAGTTTATTATCTATAGAAAATTTATTTGATATTTCGAATAAGAGAATAAAAGAAAGAGTTGCGAAATTTATTTTCAACGCTGCAAAATAAGAAAAATTTATGATTTCTTGAAATTGCATTTTCTATTTATTTATAATACAATTATTTTTCAATTGATTTGTGTTTTTATTTAGCGTGAATTGATTTTTCAATTATCCAGCCTCAGTTACGTTAGGAAGACTAAATATAAGCTGAAAATCATTGGTAGTATTGTAGCAGTTCTAACGTCATAAAATTATTCCTTAATTATAATATTAATGAAAATTATACCTAAAACGATAAAAGAAATACTTTTTAACAAAATTTTGCTGAACAATCTAATAATTAATAAATAAAAACAAATAATAATAATAATAATAATACTTTTAATCTGCTGCAGTGTAGCCAAACTACATTCTGACATTTTCTTATTTATATTTGTTGTACGTAAAACTTTTTTCTTGTGTTATTTTTTAACGAACCACAAAAAATGTTAACTTTAATCCATAGTTGAATAAACCAAAAAAAAAAAAAATATATATACATATATATAATGAAATAGAGAAGCTAAATAAATTAAAGAATTTATACAACTTCAGCCACATATTTTAAATAAAAGTATTAATTTTTTATTTGTGAAAAAATATTTCATTAAAAAAACATTATTTTAGTATTTTGAATGTGTTTCAAATGTGTAAGTTATTATTCTTTTGAACGTTTTGAATTGCAATTACTTGACTTGCCTTTAATTTAATTAAATATAATTTTTTCTAGGTAATTAATAAAATAAAACATATTGAAAAATTTCTTTCTGAATAAAAAATAAATAAAAATAATAAATCTAAACAACAACAAGCGTGAAAAATCACTCGACTCCGAGCTAGACAAACATCCTTTATCATATCTTTAACTTCCTTATTGTTGTGTGTATTATTGCATGGGTGTTGACAAAATATTATTGAGAAGATACAATAAAAAGTCGAGAAAAATAAAATAAAATGATTGAGTTCGTTATTTTTTTTTTTTCGTTATATTATTTGCTTTATAACATTTCTTTTTTCTCTCTTGTTTTTATTGATATAGAAAAGAACTCAAAAGTTTACATACGTCTCGTTAGAAATAGAAAGACGAAAAAATAAATATATAGAAAGAAAATAATAATAAAATAAGATTATTGCTGAGTTTGATGTCAAAATATTTATAGAACAACAAAAAGAAGACAAAAAAAGCAAATAAAGAAAAAAAACTTTAAATAAACAACTTTGTCTGCAAAAAATTGAGTCGATGCTCTTATTTCTTGAATAAAACAAAATTTTGGTACGTGTTTCCTTGTTGTGTTTACTAAAAATAACAAAACTTTTTCCTATTTTGTCTATTCATATACCGACCAAGAATGTAGTGGAAAATATAATCCTTAGAAAAATATTAAGTATTTCTGGTTTCATTGCATTTTCCTCAAATGTATCTCAATACGTTCCAAAGGGATAAAATTTATACGTTTGTACGACTTGCGCACTTTTTTTTGTTTAAATTTATTTCGCGAAAGAAAATTTCTCTCTAAATTCCAAACACATTTTCAGTTACTAACATTGGCTGTTCGTGATCGGTTACAAACTGATTTTTTATTATTATTCTACATAAATAAGACACGAATATTTTCGACAACAAAAATAGAAAAGAAAAGAAAATTTGTCAAAGTTTGTAATAAATGAATAAATCTTTATAAAAACTACTAGAAATGTTAAACAATACAATATTCTCTATAGTCTATACACTAAAAATTTACATTTGAAAAAATTATTTATTCACATGCATAATTAGCTTTTGTATATTTCTTATTGTAGCATGAAATGCCTCTTTAATAAATAGAACGAAGCAGCGAAAATAAATTTTTAATGTTTTAAATATTTTATTATTACGCGTGTCAAAAAAATTATACAAAGAAAATTCCCATCAAGCATTCAACTGATCTATATGCATTTTTTTTTGTTATTTTTGCTGTAACAATAAATCTTTCAATAAGAAAGGTGATTCAGGAATAAACATGACAAAGATATTTATGTGTCTGACATGAGAAGAATAATTTCTTTTATTTTTATTTTAACATACGTTCTATGATTTATATACATTTAAATGTTATGCTACAATCTAACATTGTCATTAAGATTTATTTATTATTTATAGAAATATTATTTAAATAAATAAATAAAACATTCGGAGTTATGGAGCAAAATGCATTAAGTTTTTCTTCCATTGTCGAATCATATTTATTTATCAAGTTTAAATTAAAACACCAAAGTAGCACTTATTCATAATAAAAATAAAATATTTTCTGTTTATATTTGATTAACATTAATAAATACAAGCAAAATACATTTATAACTACTTCGTTTTTTCTTTAATAAAATAAAAAAATTTAAAAACAAATATTCATCTCACGTTTATCAAGATTTCTAAGAATGGAAAAGAACGAATTCTGGAATGGTTAAATCGAGATAAAAAAGAAAAAGAGAATAGAAGAAATATCCATTCATTTTTAATGATGCAGTAAACAGCTTCATTGTTGCTTGAATGTTTTCTTTTTTAAAAAAGCTTAAATTGGTACGACTACTTGTCTTCTAGAGATAATAAGACTTATTTAGTACAGATTATTACAATTAGAATATTTTTATAAATAATAATATCACTATATAGTGAGCTCTATGCTTTATTCATATTATATTGTATTGTCTTCATTAGTATAAAAAACAACTAATTAGCATAATTATTACTTAGCTTAAGCTTTCTAAAAAATAAAACTTTCAATAATGTAAAGGAAATTATAAAAATTTAGCTATAAAATACAAAATTATTCCAATTACTTAATAACAGTTAATTTTAGTGCGAAACCTAAAAAAAAAATATTAAATAAATTTTATTTAATTTAATTACATAAAATTAAAACCCATAATTATTGTTTTAATCAAATAAATAAAACGAACAAAAAAAAAACAATTTATTAAATATTTTTCTGCATCAAATTAATTATTTTAATTGTGGTCATTTTATATATTTATTAATAACTCATATATTGTTTACATGGGAAGCACTGTGCACTGGGTACAAATTTTTATTTTTAAACCTTTTTATCATTTTTTTTTGTATGTATCATGTTCTGTGATTTATTATTATTAACATTACATACTCAATATATTTATTATAGCTGGACAAAAGTGATATATTGTGTATTATATTTTTACATTTTTTTGTTCATTTTTTTATCCACTGTTGGGTTAAATGTTTGCAGTCAGGGTGGTGTTTTATTTATATTTTTTTTTGTTATGTTTATAAAAAAAAATATAAAGATAGAGAATACAAAAAATATATAACGAAGTGTATAAAACGTATAATATTTATATAAATGTTTCATTTCTATACATGAATATGACTCGGTGTTGTCAGTAATGTCAAATATCATGAACCTTTCATTCATCATCTCGTAATTCATTTTCTTCTTTAACGTTTTATCTTTATATATAATTTTTTGTATATACAACAAAACACTATTTCTTATTATATTACTATAAAAATAATGAATTTTCTATATTCTATTATATTTTTATTTTATTTAAAAAACAACATTTTAGCTTTACTAAGCTAAGTTTATTTTTCTATAAAACTTTTAATAATAAATTATTTAATAAAAATCAATCCTTTCAATAAACTTTATTAGGAATTATTGTATCTTAGAGTTTAGTAACTACTGAAATAATGCATTATATTCTTTAAGCGACGATTTTATTGTTATAAATTAAAAAAATAAATAAACTTCTAATTTATTGTCCGATAATAGCTTTTACAATATTTAAGCTTTTTATAAAATAAAATATTTCTAAGTAAAAAATGAGTAAAAGTAATATTTTTAATAGATAATTAAACATAATTAAAATAGCTTTTTGCAATTACTTATTTAGTTTTATCATCACATATATAAATAAATCAATCATCTAAAAACAGAACAAACTGTGCTCATTTCGCAAAATTTTTCTTATTGATTGTTGAATTTTTTTTATTCTAAAATTGTTTATTTAAAGACTTTTTTAGCTTGGATTAACATATTTAACGTAAATTTACAATAAATATTTTTTACAAATTTATATTTACAAATAAATATATATTCCAAAAAAAAAGTTTAATGTAGGAAAAGCTACAACAACTACTTTAGTTGTTTGTTGCTGACAAATCGTTAAACATTTTTCATTTTTGTTTATTTTGCAATATTTTTTTATATAAACATAAAATATTTATAACCTATATTTATATAAAAACTGAAAAAAAGATTAAAATTATTCTTGTATTTTAAATTTAAATATTTAATGAAAAAAAAAAATTGTTTATATAAAAAAAAATAACATTTTCTTATAAATTAATCTAAATTAAAGTCTTGGAATATTTTCTATAAACTTTCAATGTAAGACGCCGGTAAATGATTAAATTTTTTTTCTACTATACACATTCTTTTCCTTCTTTTTTTTGTTTTATTAAATAACATTGACCCCAGATGTTATATTTAGAAATTGGTTTTAGTTTGACACCGATTATAATTGCTACTAATGTGAAAAGTTTACATTACATTTTAAGGGAAAATTGTCTTAAATATTTTTTTTCTACTTTTTTTCTTTTGCACAGAAAAAGAAAATCAAAAACTCATATTAGTTACAATACCAATAATATTATTAATAGAAAAAAAAGAAAATAAAATTGTAGTTTTTATTAAAAAGTTTGTGGTCTTATCACATATCTCGTGTGTTGCTATTATTGTTGAATTGCAAATAAAAAAAAAACGAATAAAAATAGTTTCTTAAATGTAGTTTTTTTGCTGAGTTCTTTGTTTCATTAACGAAACTTTACGTAAAAGTTATTCGATAATTTGCTTGAAACAGTGTTTGGCATTTATTCAAATAGCTACAACTGTGATCAGTAAAAACCATATCAAAAAATCTTAGTTATAGCTAAATTAATTATAAAAGCAGAAATAAAAACGAAAAAATCGTTAAAACATTTATTTTATGTGCAGACACTTAGTAAAATATTATTTTTGAATGATACTTTCATGCATGCTTTCTTAAAATCTATAAAATAACAGAGTTTAAACATTCTTTGCCAAAACTAATTATTAAAAGAAATATTTGTAAGTACATATGATACATAAAAACAAATTTATTAAGCCACTTATTAAGAAACATACTCAACAAGTGAATCTTATTGAATTTTTCATCATTCCCTTCTACAAATATCGTTTCAAATTTAAATCATAATGAAAATTTTACTAAACTTATAAAAGGTTAAATTTATCAGATGATGATAATAAATGAATAGAAACATTTATTGTAAATTTCCTTTACTAAAATCATATCAAGATAAAAATTAATTAGCTAAGTGTTGCCAAAATAGACGAAATTTCCGTCAGACAATAAAAGCTAAATACTTTGTGCAAAAAATTATTTTTTAACAAATGTTAGCAAGCCAGCGATAACCTTAATGCAATAAAAAACATTCAGTATTATTTTTAATTTAATATTGATTTTATACTACCAAAAAAGCTTCACAAAAAAAAAAATGCCAACAATAACACAAACCGAAAATAAACGAAAAAGAAATGCAGTTTTAAATTCACATAATCGACATTTTATCGTTGCATGATGATGGAATACATGAAACTAAAAATTAGGTCTTTAAAAATGATTCAACAACATGTTTCACAAACCAACAAAACAAAAAAATAGAAAAATTAAATATATTAGTAATAATATTTATTTTTTTATTATATCATAACGATGCGGTTAAAATATCGTTATGAATAACTCTGAAAGTATTGAGATTATTTTATTTTCTTCAATTTTACATATATTGTTGTTTCTCTTCACTTCCAATAAAATTTTATTTTATTTAAGATTTAAGTAAAGCATAAATAGTTTCTTGAACAATAAATTATTCACGTAAAAGCTATTATAGGGCGGAAACATACAAATTTCAACTACAGCATCAGAGAAGGTTGGTTTTATTTTGTTTCACAAGAGTAATTACATAACACTTTGCCCATGATTTTTATTTATTTTCTCTGATTTTTTTTTATTCATTTAAGAATTTTTTCTCATTTTCACTTTAATGTTTTTTATTTTATATAATTTTTCTTCTTTTTTTGTATTATAAATTCGGTTTTTATTTCGTCCCTTTGTTTGAATTCATTTTAAATGAAGTCTATATAATGAAAGGGTGTAACCGAGAAAGGTTAATTTATTAACATTTCTCATCAAGCAATGAATCATTAACGTTTTTTTTATTTATTTCTACATTTTAAGGGTCAACGTTGTGGTGAAATAAGTAAATAAAAATATATTAATCTTTTTTTCCTACAGGATTTAATCAAATAATTCGCATCATACCTAACTAGTTATTTAAATAAATTATTTCTTTGCTAAAACAAAACGAACGACTTATATTAATAAAGCACAAAAAGAAAAGCGAAATTTATTAAACTTCAGGCGCTTCAACTAGCATTAATGATCTTGTTATAAAAAAATTAATAAATTCTTTTATTATGGCAAAACAGTAACATTAACAATAAATGTTATTTCAAAATTATTATCTATTTTTAATAAATTATTTCTTAAGATTTTTATTTGATTCAAAAAATAAAATAGAAAAAACTTTAAGACTTAAAAGTTAAAGCTTTTATAGAAAAACTTTTGTATAGTATTACTTATAATATTATTTTTATAGCTGAAAAGTATGTTTTATTGATAGAAAATCCGCTTACATTATTGAATAAATTTTCTGATTTATTACAAATCTTAGCCAATGACTTATAAACTTAAACTTTCACACACACACAAAAAATAATTTTGAATTAATTTTATCACACTTTGGTATTTAAGTGTTTCAGTATTTCTGATGTGAAAATAAATCATTCTCTGGGTGACATTGTGTTAATGGAGTTCACTTGTTCGGCACTAATTCATTTAAATTAGTTTCAATGTGTGTACGATATTCGTTTCTTTTATTTATTTTTAAATAAATTATTAACATATTAAATTTGCAAATAAAAAAAAAGCACACACATATTTTTTAATTTAATTTAATTTTTAAAAACAATTATTATTTACTTTTTTTTCATTTGCGTGTGCTTCATGTTTGGTGTTGATCGCATTAAGTGTTATGTAATTTTTCCGGCTTACAATGGTATGACATTAATTCTTATTTAATCCGTGTTATACTTTATAATGCAGCGATGACACTGTTTTGTTTTTTCCATTTTTTTTTTTTGTTCACATAAGGATATAAGCTGGTGTATTCCCAACATTAAAATCAGTAGTTCAATCATGATTATCCGATTAAATGTTTCCTTTTTTCTGCGTTGTGAATAACTTTTCTCTTTTTTTACTTATTTTCTTCCGTTGTTATTTTTTTTCCATTTGTTAGGGTCGACAAGTCTGTTTGGTTTTTTCAATGAATTGATTTTTATTTTATATAGATAAAAAAATCAATATAATTTGTTTGGTCTATTGATTTTTAATTATTTCTATTAAATTGAGTATTTTTACGGAAAATACATTAGGGACAATTACCTAAGCGGATGTATAACACATAATCACCACTTACTTAGTTTAAGCACATGGAAATGTTTAATCATAATAATTATTAGCTTTTCCTCTCTTATATAAATGCATTGTTTATGTATTAAATGAATTATCTTATTTTTACCTGAAAACACATAAAAAAAAGTTGCTTTCCATCATTTACACTAGTTTCACATTTCATTATTCCCAAATGGATATTTATACAAATTTACTTAAAGGAAACAAAATAAAAGCACAGAACGAAATTGATCCTAATATGAAGGAAGAATACAAAAAACTTTTTTATTTTCCACTAATTTTTTTTATATAAATAAATAAATTATATTTAGCATTCAAGATCTACTAAACTGAATATATTTTTATAAAATAACTTAATTTATTTATTCTCTTTGGGAAAATGTTTGTTTTTTGCTTTTAACAAACTATAGGTCAAATTGTCAAACTATAATACATAAATTATAGTTTATTATAAGAATATACCGAAATACTTATAATAAAAATAATAGTAAGGGAATAATAGTAAAAACATAAAACTATACAAAATTAAGTTTATTGATTTATTATTTGCTTTAATTATTGAATTTTTCAGAAGACACAAGTGTATTAAGACAAGAGAGAGAGAGAGAAAAAAATCAATTAAATCAAAGCACAAGTATTTATTTATTAAAAATAAAAAGAAAATAATAATAAAAACAATTTTCCCTCGTTGTTATTTTTTTTTCATAAATATTTATTTTTATTATTAATAACGACCCCTTAGTGTAAATACCCATCATTAGTTTTCAATTGACGTTTTATCATATTTATAAATTTAACATTTGTTAAGTAGATTTAATTATAAGAATATTTGCTATTATTATTATTTTTTATCAAAATAAAATCGTTGGCCGGGCAGACGAAAAAAACATACATTTTTATAATAATAATTTTATTTAAGCATAAACAATTTTTTCCAGATATACATGTATATTTACCAAAAAAAATCTCATAATCTCATCAAATTACGAAAATAAAGATAGAAAATCAACCAGCGAAAATAGGGAGTTTAAATTTTTTTTTTAATCAAATAGAAGAAGAAAAAATACATAATTAGAGTGGAGTTCTTTGAAATTAAAAAAATAAAATAACATAGTTAGGTCGATATTAATGGGCTTGTTAATATAATATTTTCTTGTTTAAGGTATTAAGCGCTGATCCCTCATGATTTTGCATAACATGAGTGATGTGTTTGCAAATAACGACCAAATTTCACAAAATTTAATTAATTTTAAAATACAAACATAATAACAGTCGGATTAAGAAGGATATATTTGCCAACAACTCGATACATGGTTAAATTAATTCGCGCCTGCAGGTGTAATACTGCAGTAATAATACTAATGAAAAAATAAAAAAAAAATCACCACAAACAATATTATTTTTCATTAATTTTAAACAATTCCCAAAAGTGTATTTAATATTATTTTTCAACTTTATTTAATTTATTTTCAGTTCATACAGACAATTACATTAAGAAAATATATGTATCTACTTGCAACAAACACATGCAAATAACATAAAATTTGCAAATTTTTATTTCCTTTAACAGAAATGAAAAAATAAAAAAACAAAAATTGTAAGCTTTAGAATAAAATTTACATTATATTATGAAAAACTAAACAACAAAAAAATAAATAAAATGTATTACATTTAATTAGTTGCAAAAATTAGAGGAAATAGGTTAATGACTTTTGCGATAACGTCGCTATAGCATTGCTTGCTGCAGACAACAAGACAAAAAAAAATAGCAAATAAAATTTCTCTAATTTTCTCACGTAATTATCTTTTCCAATAATAAATTAAATATTTTTTTATACAAAAATTAATTAAAAATTTAAATTAGAAAATTATTTTTTATTTTCTCCGTTTATTTTTCTACCAATTAAAATTAATTCGACTAATTAAATTATAAAAGAAAATTGCAAAATTATTAAAAATAAAAAAATAGATTATAATCAAAAGTTATTACTTTTAGAAAAGATTAAAAGCTTAAGAGACCCTTTAAAGCTACTTTTTTATTCCTGGTTTTTAAATTTTACTTTTCTGATTATAGCTTTTATTTACATATATATATATATATATATATATTTTAATTTTTTAACTATTTCCTTTATTATTTTAATTATAATTTTATTTTATCTTTATACAAAGGAAAACTGTGACGTGCTTTTTTGCTGATAAGTTAAACTTTTAAGTCGGATTTTCAAAATTAGTATTTCTATGAAATAATTTTTTATTTCCGTATTATTATTTCTTACTTTTATTTTAAACTAGCTGGTATTTCCCGGCTTCGCACGGCGGTAAAATAAAGTTGTGAATATAATGAAACCCCGTTTATGCTAATTTTTAAAGTCCCGACAATATTTAGTTTTTATATTTATTTAAAACCTCCGATTTGCCTTTTCCCATTAAAAATAAACATAAAGTAATAAATTCCATAACCTTTTGACGTATTGTTAATGCAATTCAAAATTCTATTTCAGGGATGAAAATAAAGTTTTTATCAGAGAGTATATTTTGTTTTACGTATATGTTCACTTTCTAAAGAGCCTATTTTTAAAAAATCAAAGCATTTATAACACTTAATAGAAGAAAATAATAATTCTTTTTCGTTTATATGCGATTTTGAAGTTATGCCGATTTTTCTATACGATTTTTTAATATGATATTTTGTGTGGGAATTCCCGTTGAATATTGCTTGTATGCAATTTTTGTTGGGAATCTCTCTTTTATATGATTAGCATTGAAATAAAAACTAATTTTAACGTATTGATTGGATTCTTTTTAACTTCGATTCTATTTCACTTTACATATCTATTCTTTTGTTCTCACTATTAAAAGGGTTTTCAATATTTTTCACTAACACATACGTCGATCGCAATCGGATTTGGCATATTTTACGTATATTTTCTTTTAACCGAAAAAATTGTTACCTACCGATTTTTTACATATATAAATTTTTATGACCGTTTGTTATAAAAGATAAAATTTTTTTGTTTACCCATTTAAGGGGAAATATCTTTTTTAATTACGTGCTGAACTGCAGAATTTAAGTGTGAGAGAAAAATTGAGAATTATTTCATTTTGAGTTTTTCTATTTGTTTTTAAAATTGGTTTTACCTTATTTATTTTAAAATAATAGTAAATGTATCGTTCATTAGTGCTTGTGAATTAATTAGTAAATAAAGTGAATTTATGAATTAATTTAAAAAAAGTTTAATGTTAAAATAATTAGAATATTAGTTTTATTATTTTTTTATTAAAATTGTTTTATTAAATAGAAATAGTAACTAATTTTATAAGTGTAATTATTAAATAATATTCATTCATATGAATCATTCAAACAAAGAGAATTTCTAGTGATAGGTATGTATGCATATGTGTTAATGTATTTTTGTTAAAAAACGTAATAAATTTTTAATTTTAGGATCTAGTATAAAAAAATGGCATTACATAAAAGGTATTTTATTAGTACATTTTCCAAATAGAAAAGGGAGAGGAGAGTGAGTTGGAATTATTATAAAATAGTTTAGTTTCTTCCCCCTCTACCTAAATAGTGTCAATTTTTACCACCTCTACAAAATGTTACAGAAACACACGAAAAAATCGGACTTTACTTTATATATTAGATAATTTCTTTATGCAAAAATTACCATTTCATTATGCTTTAAAATAAACCTTCTTATTTTCATAAACTCGAAACATTGAATCCTTATCCATTGACGTAAAAAGACAAGAAAAAAGCTTAACAAAATTAATTAATACCTCCAAAAATTAAGAAATAAAGATTAATAAAAAAAATTATTATTCAAGATTAAAAATTGAACAATTCGTATTACCACAAAATTGTGTTAATTATAACCTTCTTTCGTTAATTCTATTTCATTAACACAAAGAAAAAAAATACTAAAAATATCTAAAAAAAAAAGTTCTAAATTCATTTTATCTTCTCCTCATTATTATTATTATTTTTTTTCGTATGGATATAAGCTTCAACCGTGTGACAGCTGATAACTTTTAACAATATTACAACGAGGGAAATTTATATTATAATTTTTCCATATAGCCCGTGTTATTTTACACAAGCACTGATGACACAGCTGTTGTCCCTTTAAACAAGACACAACTAATAACTCGAATGACAATGGTATTTTGTTTTTGTTAAACATTTTCGTTATATTTAAAACTTGATAAATTAACATACAGAGAAATTTAAACTGTTTTCGTGTTTAGAAACATTTAAAACGAAAAAAAAAGCATAAAAAAGTTTTTCTAACTTCCAAATTTAAAGAAAAGAAGAAAATAAGTTTAGTTCTTTTAATGACAAGCCAGTCAACCAGCAGGTGCTTCTATTGTTAATATACATTTTTTATTTTTGTTTAAATTTAAACTTAAATATCTCTAATTATAATTATTAAAAATAAATACATATATTTCGAACGTATATAATTTTAATAATATATTCACAAGTGAGTAAAAGTATCACACATCATTTTAATAAATTAAAAATAATAGTTAATTAGAAATCATATGACAAAAATAGTCAATATTTATCTAACTAAAATATTTTGTATTGTATTAGATCTAATTTATTCATTAATATAACCATATCACTATGTATTTCAGTGAATTAACATGATAGATCATAATATTATGTGAAATATTTTCATATTAAAACCACTTGTTGTTAGTTGCTGGTTTATCTATTTATATTCAAGTATGCATTATACACTTGATGGATTGTCACAAGTTAATTTAAATTATTTGTACAAATAAATTAACTAATTTAAATATTATATTGTTGAATAATTTTCATCTTTCTCGTTAAATGCATTTATTTTATATAGAATTTAGAAAGTAATTATTTTCATTCAAATAAGTTTAATGCTTAATGTTTTACGATTAAAATAGAAACATTTTAAAAGTTTAAAAGCTTAAAAAAAAACAATTAAAATTAATTAAACAAAAATTGTGAAATGAAACCGAACGAGACTATCGTTTTTTAATCAAATATTTAAATTTATTTTCAATACAACAATATCTATGAATGTATATCGTATTAATTTGTATTTATTAAAAAAAAATTATTTTTTTTATTACTAATTGATTTGTCAATCAGATTTTTGTGCTACATTTTTGGTTGTAATTATTTTTGTTATTATTTTTTTTATAAAAAAGAAGTGAAAAAATTTAATGAATTTGCTGAAATTAAATAAAATAAAATAAAAAAATAATTCAATATTTAATGACTTTTCTCATGCACGTCATAGTGTAATATAATGGTAATTTACAAAATGAAATTATGTAAAACACAAAACTTGGTTTTTAAATGAAAACAGAAAACGTTAATTTACAGAAAAAAAACTTGTAAAATGTCTTTAAGCAATATAAAAGTAAAAGGTTTCTTCCATGACAAATCATTTCTTTTCTACTTATAAAATAGTTAATTTGTTAAACAAATTGTATTATTCATGCTTTTTTTTTGTATTCTTTATTTAATACATTATTCTTATGATAATCTGATTGAATGACGGAAATACAATAAAAATTAATAATAATAATAATAAAATAAAAACGAAATAATAATAATAATAGTTACACATTGGATCGTTTGAATGCAAAGTTAATATTTAAATTTCTTTTTTCATTGATTCTTTAATTTCTCTAAGTGTTTTCAATATTTTATACTTTTTATATAAAGTCACATTTTGTAGTAGAACCTTATATTGTTTATATTTTTTTATTTTAAAAACATTTAGTGAACGTGTCATGAATAAATATAGATAAAAGTAAATTTTGTAATAAAAATGCATTTACTTGTACTTCGTTATATAATAATAATAATAATAATTCTAATTTACGTATTATGCCACACAGTGCATATGCTATTATATATTCTTCAAAATGTAAAATGATATGTTTGCTGATTTTACATATTTTATGTATCCTCACAGCAACGTAAATAATAATAAATCTCATGTAACCACATAATTCTTTGATAATAACATTAATATTTATAAAATAAAAACATTTCCATTCAATTATTAATTGTCATTAACTGATTTATTTTTAAAGCAATTAAATTAAAAATAAACAATAAGAAATAATATTGATTTGGTCGTCTGTTTATAATCGACTTAATTAAAGAACTCTTAAAATAAAGTAAATACGAAAGCATAGGAAATTCAGGATCGATAGATAAAACAATAAACGATAATAACAATAATAACCATGAAACAGAGGAAAAGTAAATGATGAACTAATAAAAACAGGAGTCATTTGCACCAGACAAATGAAGTAAAAGAAAAATTATATAAAATTTCCTTAGGGATATTTAATTACTTTCACAATCTGGTGCAACACTTTAGATTTTTATATCATTTCCCACTGTTATATCAATACTGCCTTTAATAATAGAAAAAAAAATAGATTTCTTGTGTTTTTCTCCCTATTTTATTTCAATGTTTTCATTACTGTGAAACTCAGGTGATTTTAATTAACTAAATTCACGGGAAATAGTTTTATTAGAAAGAACTGTTGTTTTCTTTTTCAAATCAAAAATTTATGTCCTCTTAACATTTAATAGTAAAATATGCTGATTGAACTCTTTGTACACAAAACTTATATTTAATTTTGCATTTTTATTTTGAAGATTATATTTGTTAAAGAAAACTTTAACTAGATGTTTTCTTAAAATACAAAATGTATCCATTCCTACAAGAAATGTAAAAAAAATGATGCAAATTTCACACAAACATCATCTTATTTCTTGTTTTTGCTTAAATATCATAAAATATATATCAAAAAATTTAATGAATTATTTATTTTTTATTAAATAATTTTATTTTCATTAATTTATAAACAGTATTTAAGTATTTAAATCATTGTTTACAAATTACAAGAATTTATTCTTACCACAGTAGTATACTTGAGGTTTTTACCTGTTATATTAACCATATTGTCTTTGAAATTTTGAACAAAAACCACGATAACGTACACTTTATTACGTACATTTAGCATAAATGAATTTTATGTGATGCCACAATACAACAATGTACATCGCTTATTTATTAAATACAATTTTTTTGATAAGCAAATGGAGAAAAGAATTTTATGGTTTTACAAAAAACAAATTAATTAATATTTAAAAAATGATTAAGAAATGTATGTTAAAATAAAATAAGAATTTTTATTAAACAAACATTGACAAAAAATATTTATTTCACAGAAAACGATAATAATGACAATTTTAATAGCATAATTTAACAATAAACATTACATATTTTCGGTATTATATCATTTTGTCACACAGAATTTTATATTCTAAAATGCGTAGTATAAACCAAGAGAATATTTCATTTTCAAAAGAGTTTATGACTATGAGTTATGATAAAGTCAATAAATTTATTATAATTCAGAAAACTACTTATTATTGGGTGCAAAATATTTACAGAAATAACTCATTTTACATCAAAATAACAAAAAAAGAATTCTTCAAAAACTAAAATAAAGACCCAGCACAACCTCAACTAGGTCTAATTAAGCTGTAAAAAAAAAGAAAATTATAAGTTCAAATATTAAAAAAAAACTTTACCTAACTTTTCAATTAAAAAGTAAAATAATAAAAAAATCTTTAACTTCTCACCTTTTAAATAAACTAATTAAATTTTCTGATTTCGTTACGTTGAATTTGAGCAGCAATAAAACAGTAAATGAAAAAAAACGATGAATTAAACCAAAAAAAAAAAGAAGAAAATAATCAAGCCTTATGTTATGTAAGAAACGATAATTCATAGGGGAAAAGCATCAAAACGAATAGAATTTTATTTATTTTTCGTGGTAATAATATTATAGCAAGGAAGCAATTTACGAAATACGTGAAAGAATAAAATAAGTTTTTTAAGTAGTATTTGTTTGTATACTAAAATTGGTAGAAGAAAGTAACGATAAAGACGGTTAAAAAATAAAATTGGTAATGGGATATTGAAAGCTCATATACTAAGCAAAAAAAAAAAAAAAAACACCAAACTAAACCTTGGGCTGTATTCTAATTAGAGATTAAAAAGAAAATATATCTTTTTTTCAGTTATCATAAAGTGTCTCTTGGCGTTAATAAAATTGATTGGATTTCTAACGATATAAATTTTTCTTTTAAAACCAAAAGCATCGTTGTTTTGTACAGGATTTTTCTTAAAAAATGAAGAAAATGCTAAAAAAGAGATTTTTTTTTAAATTAAATTATTTAAACCAACCGAAAAAAAAAATAATTATTTAAATTCTCAAAAATAAATTAATAATTTTTTCACTAACGCTACGGTGAATAACGTCGCGATATTACGTTAAGTCGTTATTTTCCACGGGAATTTTTTTATTGTCGTGATTTTAATGTGTTTTTCTTATTCATTTTTTTGCCTTTTTTGACAGAGATTAAAATTTTTGGTCCTGATTGTACGGTTAGTCTTTATCAACGTTTTTTTTTGAATAAAGCTTAAGGTTTTATCAAAAACATATGCTAAAAGTCATCAGGATCAAAAGATCGAATAAAACTTTTTTGTAGTGAATTTTTCTCTTTAATTTTTTTCCAATTGAAAATTTTAAAGTTTCACAAATAAAAATTATGTTTATGTTTCAAAAATAATATTTTGAGTGATTTGTTTACAAAAATAACACCAACAGAAAGCAAGTTAGCGTAAACATGTTTATGTTTAGAAAGGCTAATGCTAACGTTACCATGATTTGAGTAAAGAATATAACATTTAATATTAGTATTATGATTGAATTGTTATTGTGTTGTTATTCTTATAGAAAATATTGTTTTTTTTATATTTTCACTTATAAGTTACACTAGCCATTAGCCTAATAAAACGTCCTCAATTATTTTGTGTACCATTTTAATAAGACATTAGTGAATATTTAATTTTTGTAGAAAACAACCAAGGATTCAGTAAAAACAAATATATTTTCAAAGATTAATTATTAGCTACTTGTAAAGCTCAAAGATCCTGACGTGACGAAACAACATAAGCATAAATTCCAAATTTATATTTTTAGAAGTATAAAAAATCAGCATATTCATAATATATGCTAAATTATTTAAAATAAAATGAAAACATAAAATGATTAAAAATGTTTAAAACTTCACCACGTTATTAATTCATTAATATTAACATTATTGCGGTATAATAAGAAAAATTAAATTTTATACTAATATTGGCCTTGTTGTGGTTAAATTTTTAGTTATTAAACCAAAAATTAAAATTTTTAGAACTACAATAAAAATCATTATTTCATAAAGCGGTGATAAATCATCTGAAGATAAAAATTTTAAGCATAGATGCTTGAGGCCGATAATAAGCGATAATATTGTCTTGACCACATGTTAAATTTATTACCTTTATAAACAAGAAATTTTTATTTGTAAATTTGCATTCTTTACATAGTTACATAGTAACATAGTAACAAAGTCGAACTAAATTCTGAAAATTACCAAAGAAGGTAGCATATGGTAGCATATAATGTGAAAGAAACAATTATACATTAATTAGGAAGTAACTATGACATTGCTATTTTTAAGATAAATGCTAAATTTAAATTTAATATATACAGCCGATAACCTTGATTAATAGTACTTTGAATATTAGAATAATAGGTTGGGTTAATTAATTAATTAAAAAAAACTATGGAATAACTAGTCAATCTAATCAATTTAATTAAAAGCAATGATAATAACGAATATGAAGTAATGATGGTTGCAGAAAGGTATGTATACTAACAATGAACAACCAGGTTAAACTTATGGTATTAATTCTAATTCACTTGTTATACGCAGATCCGCAGCAACAATTTTATGCGACTTTGGCAAATACCTAAACTATAACTGAAACCTACTTAATAGTGCCGTGTACAATACATTCTTGACTTGATTCATATATTTATATATTTTCATACTATTTATCAGGTTGCAACGTGTGGCTCCAAATGTATCGCGTCCTTGGCAATTGTCCGGATGCCAAACCATTGCCATGGAGCTGGTTAAACGTTTTTACATTTGTTGTTCAATATGCATGACGTCAAAAATTGTTATAAAAACAAAATTTCTTATTTATGTTAAAAAATGTTTATTATTATATTTGCAGTTTCTTTTGGTTTTGCTAAATTGATAATTTAATTCATTTTTATGGTAGTAAATAATTTAGCTTATGTTTTTTATTTATATTATATTATATTATTATTTACTTTTATATAGTATCAGACAATGTATTATTATAAGCAATTCCAGTAAGTAAATTCCTAATCGTATTTGTGGTAAAAGGATAATATATAATTTACATTGAATGTTGCAAAAAAATACAAATAAATTTCTAAAACATTGATTGATTTATCTGACATTTATGTGACAAAATTCAATATATTAATAAAAAAATTGAAATAAATTTAAATCTGTCTGTCTCTATTAGAAAATGTTGTCATTCAAATTATTAAATTTCTTTTTAAAAATTATTATCATGCGATTAACCATTAACTTGTCAATTTTTTTTTATTAAATGATAAATCAAGTAAAAACACCATTTTATTTCATTAACGTATATTTAGACTTATTTTCTTTTTATTCTTATTACTTTAACTTGATGATTTTTTTGCATAAGCTACAAAAGAATATAAAAGCTTTATTGATTTTGCTTACTATTGTTATTTTTTTCTAAATTCCTTTTTTCTTTATTTATAATTGACAAAGTATTACAACGTTGCAAATCGTTGTAATTTAAACAATATTTGAAAACATTGAGTATTATTTTCAATTAACTATACTCAGTGTTTAAAAGAGTATTGTTACCCTTAAATAAATTCCTTTGAGAGTAATCTTAGCCTTATTTCAATAATATTCGTTCCTTTTAACAGAAAAAAGTGTCAAATTAAAGCACACATTTCGTTTAAAAATGATATTTTGTCAAGAACAAAAATTGCAATTTTTCAATAAGGATATTTTTTTAATAGCTTTTAGTCTATCGTAATTCATTTCTAATTAATTATTGGTAACGAAATTGGAAATATATCACCCTTTTTTTGCAATTTAAAAATGCAAAAATATTTCTTAATCCCAGTAGGTTTACTTTACAACTTTTTTCCACATTTTTTGTTTTGTTTATTCATTAAAAACTTTGTTGTCGGTTTATTTATGTCATGGATAATGTTTTATTTTGTTATCTGCTTTCATCAATTTACTAATAAGTTAGCACTTCTTTTTATTGTTGTTTTCACCTAAAAGATTAGCTGAAATGCTTTTTTATTCATTGAATTTTTATTGAAATAAAAACATTTACAATTTTACTAACTATCTAGGGATTATCATATGCTATTTTAATATTTCAAAAAATAAATTAATAAAATAAATACTTTAATTGTTCAATTTGTAAATAGAATAAATATGCAAATTATTTATAGTATATTTATTGATATTGTGATGAAAATAATATGTCTAAATTTCTACGAAATAAAATTATTTAATTAATCATTAACGTTTAGATATGGAGTAAACAAATATGTTTTAATACTTGTGTTATTATCCAACAAAAACTATTTGCTTTTATGGATACTATAAATTAGATTACAATTTAAAGTATATTTTAATTAGTTTATTTTTATATAATTTAAAATATATTATTAATAATTAGTAATAATGTGTAAAAAAAATTAACTATAAACGATTACACAACCAATCAATTTTTAATTACTCATTTAACGCAAACTATTAATTCATTTTTCAGTGTTTAGAACATATTTTAATCTAAAAATCAACAAATCAATATAGACCGATGCACTTTTATTGTTTAATTAAATAAATTTCTACATTTATTTTAATTTTAAAAAATGGACATTTTTTAAGTTTTAAAAACTTTAATCCTTTTTTAGATTATTTTTTATTTTTATTACTTTAAATGATTTTAATCTTTTAAAAAGTTCGTGCTCTGGCACATATTGTTCAGTTTATTATTTTTGTTTTAATCAAATAATCATAAATTTATTGGGTTATGAAAATTTTAGAGAATGCATGCGAGTAATTTGATTATTATTAATTTTCTTCTTTGTTTTTTAACTCATATTTACTAAAGGTACCAGTCCGCTTTATATTACATTATTTGTCGAAAGCTTATAAGAACTCAATGTAAATATAAGACAAAGCTCTATAATGGGACTATGGTCAGACACTACGGTCAAAATAAATCTCTTGCAACAATTTTCATAACAAAATATTCTTTCAATATACTAGAAGTATATAATTTATTTATTTTTTATTGAATTGCAAGGGAAAACAAATACAATTTCCTTTTCCTACAATAAAAGCTTTTATTTTTTTTTTTTTTATGATTATCATTACTTTACGTATAAAATAAACAAATAAAGTAAATAAATTTATATATTTTTGCTTCCTATAACTTTTTTATTGTGTGTTTTTTGATGTATTTGAGTATTTTCTTTATTTTTATAACTTAATACTTGAGATGATATTTTTTTGTTGCTATGTACTAAATGTTTAACAATTGCTGTATGTACATTTTTATAACAAAAGATTTCCCGTGCATTTGTCGCTGTGCTTTTTTCTTTATACTTTTTTTTCTACCAATGTAAATCTTTCAGTTGACTTCAATAAAATTGTCAAAACAAAAAGTTCGAGAATAAAATAACATTTTTTCTTTACTTTATATAACTTTTGACATTTTTTTTATTGTTCTTTCGCTATTTTTTTTTACAATGAGAAGACAAGAAAAGTTTATAAGCTTTATTGACAAGAACATTGGATTATTGAACACCTTATTGCGTTGAGTTTGATGACATAACACCAGCAATGGCAACAATAATAAAAATATTATATCAAGTGATTAAAAATCATTAAAAAAAAAAAAAACTTGTAAATATAATTGGAATTTTATTTTGAATTTAATTATAATATAATTAAATAAAATTAAAATCATAAAATGTCTAGTTATTTAATTAAATAAATAAATAATAAACTTTTTAACGCCGCGTTTTATCACTGCGTTCGATTTAAATCATGCGCAAATTTCCTCTATCCAGTTCACATACATTTTCCCAAGTTTTATTTCTCATTTTAGTTACTCTGCAGTGGCAGATCCGTAAACAAGGAAGTTAAAAATGGTTTTTTTGTTTAAATTTTGAAAAGATAAAGTTTTCCTTTTAAAATCGTCAATAAATAAAAATTATTTCGTACGTTTTTTTCTGGTAATACATAAAAATTTACAAAAAAAAATATCTTTTTGGTGTAGGTAGATATCAAGTACAAAGCAAGTTTTTGCTGTTTTTCTTTCATTATTATTATTTATAAACAAAAAAGAAAATTGTAATAAAATTAAATAAATAACAAACAAAAAAAACATGAATTGATTTATGAGGAAATAAAATAAAATTTATTTTATTGGTTTTTATATTTGTTAATATAAATAAATAAAATTCAATGTGACATATAACAACTCAATGTGATTCATTGCTTAGTATAATTTAATTTACCATAAAAAAACACAAATAATAATAATAAATAAATAAAAAATAAATTTTAAACTGCATTTTATTTGATTTATTACATATATTTTAATGTTTTTGATAGTTCAATGACGTAATAGTGAGTTGACACTATTGAATGTGATCTGTATTTACATTGTTTGTTTTTTCTATTTGTTTTTTGATCAGAAGTGTATATGATTTTATTATTATTGTTTTTCAATTTTATTGCAGCTAATATTCATGAATAAAAATGTACTTAAGTGTACTTTGATTCGAATATTTTCACACATTTGTTTACCTAAAATTGAGTATTAAAAAATTACAAAAAATAATAAAACCGCACACATTTGCTTTGGATATTTTATTAAAATCGTAACAGAGTGTGTGATTGAATTTTATTGCATTTTATTTATTTGTAAAATTTTAATTAAAATTATTAATATATTGACAATTTTTTTGGTTTTTACTTAAAATGTTATTTTAAAATAAAAATTAATTCAAATAATATTTGTTTTATAAATTAAATTAAACCTCAGAGATTTTTTTGAATTAATTTTATCATAAAAAAACCAAAATGACAAATTATATATTATTTTCGAAATAATTAAGGAAGATTATTTTATAAAAACATCATTTTTTGCATAAAGAAAATTAATAATTTTTCTGAAAGCATTTGAAATTTTCAGTGTAACGAAATTAAATGGTTTTATTATGTTAATTTTATATTAAATAAAATTAAAAAGCATTTTCAACAGCTTTATAATTATCTTTAAAGTCCTTTTTAAAAGATTTTTATTCAAATATAATTCGTACTGTACAAGTGAGCTTCTCATAAACAAGATAAAACCACACGAAAAAATAATACTGAAAACAAAAATGTTAAAAATAATTTTTTTTTACTACGAAATGCATTTCCGTATCTTTTATTATTTTACATAAAATTTTATAAAAATTTGAACGAAAGAATATTAAAAATAATACCCGAATTTTGACTGCATATTATTAATTTTTCTGGTTTTTCATATAAAATATCAATTATGGAATAAGTGCGTCGTTATTACAATCATATCAATTGACTATTAAACAAAAAATCAAATTATAAAATAGTACCTTTGTGATAATTTTTAAAAATTGGTATTAATTGCAACGATGTAAAGCACATACTTAGCATATTACGTGTGCAAAGATGCAACCAATAAAAGAAAAACAAATCCTAATAGTAATAACCATGCAGATATATTTTAACAACATTCGTAAGGCCTTATTGACAATTAATTGGTCATAATTTAATATATCATTTACGAAATTAAGTCATTTAAAATATAATAATAACTTTTACCATCAGTACTTCGAGCTTTGTGTAATTAGTTAATTTTTTCATTTAAATAATAAATTCATTTCAAAATAATATTAATTAAAACAATTATCACAGAAATACTGTCAATAAATTTTGATTTATGACTCTTGAATTTATTAAATCAAATAAGCAATATCTTCAAACGTTAATCAGCACAGCATAAGGTAATTCAGGTATAAAAATAATAAACATAATAAAATTATATAGATGCCAAAATATAAAAATCAAATTACTATAATTGTTAATAAAATCATATTAGATTGCTTAACTAAACACAATTATACTACAGGATAAACTTTCGTCTATAAAAGGGCACCATAAATGTTTATCATTTAATATGGTTAACTAATTTGTTAAAACATAGTATAAGAAAGTTTGTCACTTTCTCGTAACACCAATAAAAATAACAGGCAAAAATATAAAAAGGGACAAAATAGTTAATATTAAAAGGTTAATATTATCACAGCTTTTATCTTAATTAAGCATTAATATAAATTCTTAGTTAACTGGTTTGTTACTTTGTGGCAAAAGATTTTTGTTTTTTGTATACGTTTTTGCCTTTGCTTTTGTTTTTAACACCCTCTCGCACACCAGAACTATATTAAATTTTGTGTGAAATTGCCTAGAGACGTGACAATACTGATAAAATTATTTATATATACATAATTTTATCTCAGTAAATTTATAAATTATAAACCATATACAACATTAATGTGTCAACACTTGTTGAGCTTTTATCATAAATTTTTCTTATTATGAAATTTTAATACATTTAAATTTTCTAATAATTATTATATGACTAAAAGGCAATTAGAAAAAAAAAATAATGCTGATAAATAATAATTGTTTTTAATATAGCTACTATAATATTTTTAGTTATGAATTTTTAAGATACTCTGTTCTTGTAATAATTTATTTATTTGTTAATTTACTCAACCACAGTTATTATTTATAAAGTTTCACTTATGGAAAATAAAAATTATTATTTATTGCATAAGTTGGCTCAATTTAATGTGTATTATATACAAAAAATAAAAATTTGTGGTATTTTATTATCTCTTTATCTATTAAATAATTTGTTGAAAAAGCAACAGAATTGAAAATACTAAAAGTAAAGCAATAAAAATAAACCAATGATTTTTAAGTTATACTAGGCGTCTCCACTGTCTACTATTTAAACCGAGATAATTATTTTTGTTTTAAAATTTAAAAAGTAATTAATAGATAAATAATTTTTATTTTTAACATTAGTGTTGAAATGAATTATTTTTTATTTGTTTATTATTTATCAGCGTTAGTAAATCAACGTTAGAAAAAAACAAAATTTAAAAAGGGGATGATAAAATGAGAGGAAAACATTTATACTGTCTGCGTGTTTATAATGTTAAATTGTTAAAACTTATTATTTACTTAAAGTTAATTTAACATTTGTATTTTGTAATAAAAACTCTATAAATTTACTCAAAAATGTTTTATTTGTAAGTTTTCTTCTATCATCTAATTAACATGCAAGCAACCTAAATAAATATATTTTACTATGATTTCAACGCTATCGTTAAGTTGTTATAAAGCTTTCTTTGGCTTGTTTCTGTTTTTGTGAAATTTTTATATATTTCTTATATTTTTTTCTTCTTATTTTTAAAATTAAAAAATACCAAAAATTTAAATTATTTATTAACTTTTATAAAACATAAATAATAAATTGTTTATTCCATTAATGCTATGATTATCACCGCATATAGTTTAAGACTAATAATAAAAAGTACACGAATGCTTATACATTTTTTTTTTTGTTTAAATAAATGAAATTAATAACTAAGCAAGTTAACTAATGTAAGAAATATAACTTTTCTAGTTGTTCTACTCAAACTTCTTCTACCTTTGCTTTTTTTATTCATTAATTATTATTCTTTTTATTTAAGCAACGCAACACAACACAAGTAAAAGTTTATTTATTGATTAATGTTTCATTCTTTATTTTTTTATTGAAACAATTATTTCTTCTCATCAATAGTATTTATTTCGGGTTAAAAACCATTAAAAGTGAAAGATCATCCCTAAAAACCGACATCTGCTTACTTTTCCATTATTGTATGGATGCATGATGCTATGTGAATTAAGGATATAGAAAATACCACAAAAAACTAACCATTATCATTTACCACATATGTTGTTTTACTTTTCTTTTTTCTAGATTATTCTTCTTTTTCTTTTTTTTCTTTTTTCTTAACCATTTTTACATGTTTTATTGTTCATTCAATTTCGTTTTCGGTTTCTTTCTTTTCCTGTTTACTAACATTAAGAAAGTAAAGAATTATTAAGACTTCAATTAAATTTAAATTTTCAATAATATTAGATAAATTTTATCTAATCAAAAAATTGAATTTACGCAAACCAGACAAATTATGTAATTTTTCATAAACTTTGATAAATTTATTATTTATTTATTACGCTTATTCCCTTTAATTAAATAAAAATATTTATTTATTAAAAACTTTTAAATTGTCATAATAACTAATTTATTTGCTGTGCAAAAATAGTACCATTTTTACTGGAAAAACCACATAATCTCAATCACAATAAATGAATTTGTAAAAAGTGCTTTAAGTTATATGCGGTAAATGCGTGGTTTTATCCTATTTTCTTGGTCAATTCATTATTTTCTGTTTTTTTGTTAAACAAAAAAAAGAAAAAAAGAAAAACTTTATTTTTAAGGTACAGTATTTTTTTTTTGGTTATTAAAACTCTCATTTTATTATTTGCTACACTGTGTGCTTTTTAATACTGTAAAACTGAAACGTTGAAGTTGTTGTTTTTTTTCTTTATTTTATTATTATATAACGTTCATTTTCATAACAAAGGGTGATTTAAAAGATGCAATAATAACGATGGTGGAGATTTTTCTTTTCTCCCTTATTATAACACTTGAATGGGAAAAAGAAACCAAAAAGAAAAAAAATTAATAAGCATCACATCGGCAGCAAACAATAAACATTAGAGCATAGGCTGTTAAATATATACTATGGAAAAAAATTCATTTGTATGTCTGATGAGATTAATAATAATAAAAAAGCATCTGCCTATTTGATTTTTATTACTTCATTATTATTGTTATTATTATTATAGTTAAAGAAAATTATGTATTATTATTATTATTCTGGTTTCACCTAATTTTTAGATGAAAACTTTTTTAATTTATTTCATCTTTTTTGTCTAGTTATTTATTTTTCTTTCATTCCATTTTTTATTTTATTACATTCATATTTTTTTTATATTATTTTATATATGAGAAAACTTTTATTTGTTAAAAATGTGTAAGAAAATAAAATAAAATTATAATAATAGCACGCAACGAAGTACCATACACGCAACATACTATATTGCTTATAGTGAAATGTTGTTAAAAGATTAAGTACTTTTCTCATTATTATATTCTTGGTATTTTGAGTTTTTATTTTTAAGAAAACTCTAGATAATTAAAAAATCTTTTTTGGGAAAAAATGCACTTCTACCCAACCAAAATGCATAATTAAAATAATATTAAATAAACGCCTTGCAATTAAGAAAACCAATGATATTTTAGCAAACATTTATTTTAAGCATATTTCATTATTTATAAAATCAACAAGTAAATATTCTTAAAATATTCTTAGTTTAAAATAAAATACTAATAAACATGTATAAATTACATATAAATGAATAAGAAAGCAAACAATAAGCATAATTTTATTCATAAAGACAGCAAAAAAAAAATATAAAACCGGAAAAACTAAACTAAAAACATAGAAAATCATAAAGATGACAAACAACAAGTGGTTTTTACTACGAATATTTAGTATAAACATATATAATATTATTTATAATGTTAAACATGCGAATTATAAAATAGAAAACTATGAATAAAATACTGAAAATTAAAGAAAATTTTCGTTCATTTATGAAAATAATAATAAAAATTGAAACGACAAAAAAATGTAATTTTGATGGCTTTATATTACTTCATTATAATATTATACCTGTAAAGCACACCATAAATACTTAAGCATTAACATACATATTACCTGTTTTAACCCACTTTTAACTTGGTTAAGCACAATAAAAGAAAATAAACAAATTGATCATCTATTAAGAAAATTGTAAAACTATTTTTTATTTAGGGGTGAAATAAATTTGATGTTATTTTGCTGACTCAATAAAGTATCTGTCGTTTACTTTATTCAATAACGATACAAAGCAGATAAGAACGACAAGTGATAAGATAAGTGACATTTAACGAAACAGTTGACATTGATTATTTGATATTTGATAAGAATGTAACAAATCAACTAAGAAATACTTCTTTTTTTCATACAAATCACTACATACAACAAATAAAATAAAGTAAAATAAAATAAAATAAATATTATGCTTTTGTTGTTGAATTCATATGATAATAATAAAATGTATTTAATTGTTTAATTATTTTCTTCGTAATGATTATTCTTATGTTTTTAATCGAGGTATAATTAACGATTAGTTAAAGTGTTATCATAAGTATTTAAATGAACTAAATTAAATAATCTTTTAATGAGCAAAAGTTTCTAAAATGTTTTATTGCTTTTTTTCTAAAGTAGATGCTTAAAAGCCCATTAAAGGTAAATAAATACTTTTTAAATAGAACAACAAAACCATTATGTCATTCCCTCTAGGTTAAAAACAATTTTTTAAAAAAGAAATAATTTTTGTTCTCATAAATAATTAATCACAATAAAAATAACACAAACACCTGCTGAGTGGATACTATTACTTAAAAAAAGAAAAATAGAAATTCTCACACAAACATAAAAAAAAACGAAATTTAGATTTATTTTTATTATTGTATTTTATAGAGAAAAAAAGTTAAACATAATGTATATTCAAATTATATACAGTCAGTTGTCCTTTTTCAATTATTTTATTATATTTATTAAAAGGGACTACAGCTGTGTCATCATAACAAGAAAATTATCTATAGAAAAGTTTTTATTTTTATTTTTTTTATACATAAAAACAGGAAAAACAAATGGACAACAACATAAAAGCTACACATAATAGAGATAAAAATATAAAAAAACCGATGGTGATTTTAATAGCATTCATTTAACGAAAAACAAAGTGTAATTCATTTAGTAATTTGTACATACAACATAACAACAAATAACAATTAAAAATGGAGAAATAAAATGAACAAGCTTTTTTCCAATTGTTTTCAGTTTGTGTCAGTCTGTGTTTATGTTTTTTTTTTGTTAATCTTTATCATGCTTATTTATATTATGCAATTTTACAAATATTTTTATAGTATTTTATATTGAAAATAGGTTTATAAATCAATTAAAATCAATTTTATTAAAAAGCTCAACCTGCTTCTGTTTGTTTATAACGCTAGCCAGTGCAAACGAACAACTTTAAAGTATCTGCAATTATGTAATATTTAATGATATTACCTTTTTTTATTATATATTATTTAATCATTTTAATTTTTATGATTATTATTGTTATTATTGTTATAATTATTTATCAATAAAATAATTAAAATTCAACAACAAAAGCACAAAATGAAAAAAAATCAATAAAAATAACAACTAAAAAATTAACAAAACAAAATTATCTCATAGCTCATAAGCCATAAAGCTTATAAATATAATTAAAATAAATTACGCAACATTTGAAACTGTGTAACACAAATTAAAAAACAAAACCTCCGAACAGAACAGATTAAATACCATTAATGAGACATGTAAAAATTGTATTTATAAAATCAAACTAAATTAACAAGCCGAGAGTACCAATTTGTTTCCTGTGCTTTTTTTACTGCCGTTTTCAGCTTAAATCAATATTTATTAACAATTACCGTTACGATTTAATTTTAAAAAATCGCATAAAGCGGTGTTTCAGTGGCGTACAGTGCTTATAGGGATAAAACATTATCAATTATTTATTTATTAATTATGTTTTGATGAGTTTTAGCGATTTGTATTTGAGTTATTTTATTTTATTTTTGGTTTATTTTGTAGGAACGATATTCAGCTGAGGAAAATAATTTACTATTTTTAATTATAAATAATATTACTGAAACATATATTTACAGTCAGATGCTGTTATGTTATAAGTACAATGAGTAACCATTATAACCACCAAGTCCAAACAGCTGTGTAACAAGAAAAGTATTCTCAATAGATACCAATTAAATTTTTTTTTTAGTATAAAAGTTGGACAGATAATCGATAATTTTAAAATAAATAAAAATATTAACCCGAATATCATTAAAAAGCAAATAATAATTAATATACTACGTCTATGCTAAGATATAAAACCTCACCGAAAAAAAAGTATTTTCTTTTAATGAAAGAAATATGAACCTGATTAAAAATATACAAACTCAACAATTTCTTTCCTTTCTATATACATTTATTATTATAATTATTTTGATGCAACAGAAGAAATAATAATATAAGGAAAAATACATTTCCTCTTTTGATTTTACCATTTTTTTTGTCTGTTTTTCATACAGAACATAAATAAATAATAATTGGTTATCAGTTTTTGGTTAAATTTTCTCTCCATCGTTTGTTCATTTGTAAAATAAACATAATATATTTTTTTTCAATAATAAAATCAAAATAAATAGTAAAGGAAACATAATTTTTTTTTTGCCATTTATTGAAAAAATTTGTAAATTGAGTTTTTTTACCAATAATAATGATGCAAAAAAGAACATAATAATAACAACAATAATGTGAAGAAAGACTTTCAAATTTTAATGATTAAATTATTTATTTTTTTAATAATTTACTTTGTAAGCAAATAAAATAGGGTAAATTATTATTGTTAGTTTTATTTATCAAAATATTCGTTTATAATATTGGAATATGCATTTATTATTTCGAGTTTAATAATTAACTAGGTAAGGTAATAAAAACTTAAATTACTTCTTCTTTTTTTATGAATAATAATTTAAAAAATGTTCTGTAAAGTTAAAAATAGTTAATAAAAAACATCCTTAAATTACTATACACAAGCAAAAATACGTTGTCAACGTTTAGTTTAATAAAAACTTGACTATAAAAAAATTTAAAAGCTTATTTTTGTACAATTATGAATTAAATAGTTTTTCTTATTTTTATAAATAAGTTTTTTCTTTTTTTAATTGAGTTCTATATTCAGCGAAGTCTAGGAGCGGTTACCGAAATAAAACATTTCAACCATAAATTAATTTTATTCAAAAAAATAATTTATTATCAAGAATCAATTAAATGTTTAATGCAACCGAAAAAAAAACTTTAAAGAAAACTTTATTTATAGTTTTCTATACTTTATTTTTATTTAAATAAAGTTAAATTTTGGTAGTGATTTATATCACGTATGCACACAAAATGTTATAAAAAATAACAGACCATCGGTTTAATCAGTTGGGAATAACTTATAAAAAGACAGTGTCAATTCGTTATCCTATATACATTGTATATTGTTTAACTTTATTACTGTAATCACTATGGATTATTTTTAAACAATAAATATTATATTAAAAGTTATTTTTATCAAATGTTTTATATTTTAGTAGGAAAATTACCCTAGTGACCTTGTATTAAATTTACGGCAGGTGTATCAAATACAGTTATACAGAGAATAAAATTACCTTAATTAATTTATTTTAAATGGATATACTTATTTTATAGTGATAATAATTTGTTTAAATAATTTAAATTAAGCTGAGCTTTGAGCATTACTTACGCAGTGTTTCGGTCATGCATTTAGTGCTTTTAATTGTTCTATAGTAAACTTTAAATAATTAATTAGAGATAGTTCACTATACCCACTGTATAACCTAACCTTATTTTTTGTTCTAATTAATTTGAATTCTCATTTTTAAACGGTTTGATGCGAATGTAATAGAATTTAGATCGAAACATGAAGCATATTTTCCTGGAAACACTTTGTTTTTAACGATTTAAAAAAAAATAACAAATTATATTTCTGTGGGTTCTTCGATTAGAAATGCATTAAAGAGCTTTTAAACTCCATTCAAATTAGCACGAATTCGTACTTTTGATGTACTTTTTTAATTTATAATAATTATCCATTTTCAAATACCAATAGTATTTTTATAAATAAAAAAAATTAAACATAATTCAGGTGCTAAGAATTTTCTTTAAAAAAATATAAAAAAGATATTTTGAACAATAGCAATTGATAAAACAAAATAAAATAAGAACAAAAATATTTGTAAAGGATCAAAATAAAATTAAAAAGGAAGTCGTTGATTCATCCGGTTTTTATCCAATCATTATTCTTATTTTATCATCTTCAAATGTTGTCTTTTATTTAGTTTTTGTGTTTTTTATATGCTTTGTCGCGCTTGAAAAAATAATAACAAAAGCGACGACATTTTTTTCCTTTGCCTAGACATTAGATAAAAATTTTTGTCCTTATTTTATTTATTTTTTTCATTTTATGAATATAAGAAAAATACTGCAAAAAATAAAGTTGCATTTTTCGTTTGTTATGCTTTTCTTAAATTTTATTTATGTTAAAGCATTTATCTTCAGTGTTTTATTAAATATATTTATATATACCTTATTATGTTTGGTTTTGATGCTGAGTGAACAAAGAGAAATTGTGTTATCTTGGGATGGAATAGAAAACTATATTTATTTCAAAATAAAAATCACTTTGTTACCGGTTATTATTTTATATAAAAATTTTCCTTTTTTCAAATTTTATGATGTTATTCTGGTAGATATTTTACTTTATTTACATATTTTATTAATCATACAAAGCTTTTACTTATACTGTATAATGGTAATGTTTGTGGTATTTTTATTATAAAATTTAAACAGAAATAATTATTTTGTTATTCAAATATTTATAATGAAAATAATAATGCAAAATCAAGTATAAATCAAAAATTATTACTTTATTATCATAATTCAATTTAAATTGATTGATATTTGCGTTCAAATGATTAGCTTAAATTATAATCTTTTAAATTAAGAAGGTATTATTCCTATTATTGTTATTATTAATTGCTTAAATTGTTGCCTCAACTAATAAGCATAACAATAACATATCTTATGAATTTTTAATCTTTGCATAAATTTTTTCAATTGAACCAAAATATAAACATAACCTCACGATTCCAAATGAATTGCAGATTTTCTACCTATATTCACGGATATAAAAAAATATCGAATAAAATTATATACTTTTTTTAATTAAATACAAATATTTAAATAGCGTTTCTAACGTCAGAAGTTTATAATTTTAATTAAAGTAAAGATTGCTTTATATATTATGAAACTATAAAAAATCAAAACAAATATGTATATTGTAGCTTAAAGCTTAAGAAATTAAATATTGAAAATCGATAAAAAAATCAACTATATAAAAGAATTTTATATAAAAAATAGGCTCAAAATTAGTATACAAATTCCTTAAGCACTATTTAACAATTATTCTCACTCTTATAATATATTTATTCTTTTCCATACATTCGATTTAAGAATTTTCTTCTATTTTTTCGTCTTTTAAACAAAGTTAACATTTATTCGATATATTGATTTCCGTTAATCTTGCAGCATATAACTTGAATTCGAAATTAATAACAAATTAAATTAAATATAAACAATCAAATTAATAGATAAAATCAAGGAAAATTTTCCCCGGAATTATATAGTAAAATAAAATTCTAAACACCAACGGAAAAAAAACCAAAGTAATAATTTTTGATTAATTCTTTGCCTTAGTTTTCCTGCGCGAATATCTATGTTCAACACTCCTTTATTTTCATTTATTTTTTATAAAAATTATTATTAATTCATCTCACGTTTATAATAATTTTTTTTATGTAATTTATTTTCTTTTTGCTCTCTTAAAACAAGACAGATAAACTTGAATTATTATTGGATTAAAGATAAAAAAATATATATTTAAGAAGAAAGAAAAATGCTTACATCGTATAGATTAAAAACTTGTCTAACGAATATTAAATCACGACGAGCCATTAATTTTTATTTTATTTCAATGTTAAATATTAAAAAAAAAAAAAAATATTACGGCGGGCGTAGACCTGTAAACCGGAAAATTTGTTATAAAAATTATTGCAAAAAATTTTCAAATTGAATGCATCGTTATTACAAAATAAAATAAGAATAATAATATTCGCCCAATTATCATGAATAATTTAACCTGTTTTTCCACCAGTTTTACAATTTTTATGTTTTATAATTTGATTAATTTTTTATATAGAATTATTTATATATTTTTGTTTAATATTTACAGAAAAGGAAGAAGAAAAAATAATTACTTAAGTCAAGTCACTAGGTAACAAAAAACATAATAAACAAACACAGATTAAAGCTAAACAATAAAATTTCTTTAAAGTTAAAATTAAGATAAAACCCCAAAAGTAAAAATTTATTTACTTTAGACAACAACCCCCAATTTTATGATAATTTAATAAGAAAATAATAATAATAATTTATATTTCCATTTGTGCTAAATAAAATCAAGATAAAAGATTAAATAATTAACATTTTATTTAAATTTACTGTCGGTGGATTACTTATCGAAGAAGATTTATTTATATTATTTTTAAGATTTAAATTAATAATTTCAATAACTTGATTTATTCTTGTTTTTAGATAATAAAGTTTTATTATTGTTTTGTATTAAATTTTCAATGGTTTTGAGATGTTTAGAAATTATTATTATTATAGAAAGAAATTATTTTTAAGTAAATTAAGACACCTTCGTAAATCAACAACGAATTAGGTTTATAGAATATAGTTTGCTTTTTTGTATAAACACATATATAAAATAAGACTAGGCCTAATTCTTAAAAAGATTATAGTGTATAAGGGACTCAGGCAGGTGTTTTATTACTTACGGTTACGAATTGTAATTACGGTTATGTGAAAAAGCCTTAACAGGTCGAAACTATGTTTATATGTTTTATTAATTATTTACAATATTAAATAAATAAAGATCAAATAAGTAAATAATCCTTTAGAGTAATTCAATTAAAATTTAAATTTAATAATAAACCTTTTACTTCCTTGTTTCTTTTTTTTATTAATGAATGCTACTATCCTTTTTGGTATAAAAAATCATTTTTTTTTTTAGTTTTACCATCATCACTATTATGCCAACATTTCTTTTTTTATATATAAACAACTGTGTCATTTGTAATGTCTTAATGTTATAAACTTCAGCAAAGGTTAGTTTAAAGGTTTTTTTTTTTTTTTTTTTTTTTATAAAGAAATTGACATGTTTAGGAATTACGACGTGAAGTCGACCTGTGAATAGCTTTGAGCTACCATGTCAATTTATAGGATGGGATGTAAGATATTTGTGGACATTGGTTTTAAAGGATTGGATATTAAATTGGTTTGGGAACGCACACGCTGGTAAGGCGTTCCATTTCTTTGCTGTACGAGTAAAGAAATCGTTTTGGAACTTCGATGTTCTTACCGTTCTTAGAGTTACCGCTCGACCGTGGGTGGTAGTACCAGCCCTTGTTTCCCGTAGCCTTTTTTCGCGCGAAGGCATTATTTCGGAGACCTCTTTCGAACAATGCCCGTAACTATATTTATAAAAAATCGTGAGGTCCGCTACGTCCCGACGATGCTTTAGCGAGTCTAATTTGTCCGTAATTTCGGGATTATTTATTAATCGAATGGCCCGGTTTTGTACCCTATCTAATAAATCTAAAGTGGTCTTTGCCGCAGCGCCCCATACATGACAACAATATTCCATACACGGCCGTATGAAAGATTTATATATGAGACAGAGTTGCTGCGCGTTAAAAAATGACTTGCAACGATACAAGAAACCTAATTTTTTTGACGCTTGTTTCGCGATACTCATGACATGGTCATGCCACAACAGATTTGATGAGATATTTACACCAAGAAGACGCACCGATGACTCTTTTTCTAGTAGAATTGAGTCAAAAATTATATTCACGTTTTTATTTTTAAGTTGTAGCCGCGATATCTCACATAGTTGTGTTTTAGACGGGTTAAATATAACTGAGTTTTTCTCCCCCCATTCAATTATCCTACACAGATCCTTATTCATAGATGAAACTACTGTTTCCCTTTCCAATTAGTAATTATTTCTTATTATTCCTCTTTCCTAGTATACAACACGACATCGCGTTTTTATTTAATTTTAATTTTTATCTCTGTAAAAAGAGCAGAATAATGAAAAAAAAAAATTGAGAAGCAGATAGAAAGCAGACAAGTTATAAATGTAAACTCATTACCAGGAATTTGTGGTATGCTTTATTAAAAAATTTATTTAAATTACTTAAAAATAAAGTTATTTAAAAAAAAGATATCTGATGATTTTTTTAACGTTGATGTTTACTTTAAGCAATCCTTGATAATGTTGTTTTTATTTTATTTCCTAAGCAGAGAAAAGCATACACAAATAATGACTTTTAATTATTCAAAAGCCTATCTAATGCCATACAAATAAAAAACGTATTCATACAATGTAACTGATCAAATTTATTATAATTTTGTTTTTCGTTTTTGCATCCTTAAACATTATTTTCTTCTCTTACTTAAACTTTTTATTTTGTGTGTTTTTTTAATGTTATTAATATTATTAACATCATTATCGTTATTTTTAAGACAAAATTAAGTAAGGTGTACGCTTTTTTCTAATATATACCTTTTATATAGTATTGTAACCTTTTTTTATTATTTCTTTATACAATGTTTTTATAAAATTCACGTCACGTTTACACGAGGGCAATGGCAATAATAAGAAGACAAACCCCAAAAAAAAATTAGTTAAAATCAAAGTGTTTCTAGCAAATTAAGTTTATTTAGATAGAAAAAATTAAATAAACGTTCTTTTATGCAAGATAAGAAAATAATCAGTTGTGTTAAAGAAAAAAAAGAATTTTTATAACTTTAAAGCTCTCAGAAATTTCTTGTTTTAACATGTAAGAAATTGCGGAACGTACAATGATTTCCTTCCAAATTATTGGTTCCTGTTGATACAATTTATAGCCAACTTTTAAAAAAAATTAATAAAAGTAACACTATATAAATACTTAAATAATTATTTTCAATTTATCTAATCAAAACAAACAGGATATTCAGTTTAAAGGTGAAATTTAATTCTGAAGTTTTCTTTAAAATATACTTGGCTAAAGATGTCACCAATTCGTCAAAAATATTATACAAGTGTTTTTAAAATATAAAATTGTTTATATATCTTTTATATCCTTTCCTGATCAGTTTGTATAAAGGATTATAGTTTTATTTTATTTATTTGTTAAACTCTACTATCAAGTTATTGCACTAAAAAAAAATCTCAATTTTTTACGCCTTAAAAATACAAAATTAGATATGTCACACAACATGTAGGGATTCGTTAAGAATTTATGTACTTTTATCACACCCCAATTGCTGTTGATTTTTGAATATTTATATTTGCTTGAACAAATGCACAGAAATAAATGTTCTCGACAAACCATATAAGTAATATGGGAGAACCATAGGGTGTTTGTTTTTTTCATAAATCAAAAATATAATTTCCAAACAATTTCATTTTATATACAAAACAAAAAAAAATTAGATTATTTATTTAGAAAAATTTAAACACCTTTTATGCAGACATTTCGTTTACAGCAGAGACAGAACATACAGAACAACCCCAAAAATCATATGTTCATATTATTATTTCTTTATTGTTACTTTTTATTCAATGTTGAGTGGAATTTTAAGGACGTAAAATAATAAACAATTTATATTTGAATATTTTAAAAATATTTTATTATTAAATTTTCAAACATCTACTTGTTATAGTACCGCTGGCAAGGATAAGTAGAAATTTTTATTTGTGTTAAAATAACTAATTAATCTCTAATTATATTACTTTATCTTATTTTTTAAATAAATATTTTAATAAATATATAAATAAATTAAAATTATTCAAATTCTTCTTGAATTTCTTCTTCCTCGTCAACCTCATCAAAATCACCGTCACGACTTTCATTTCCGTTTTTATGCTGTTGACGCTGATGATTTCGCCCAGAATTCCATAATGTATTAAAATCAATACCGCATTCTTTAGACAGTTTCTCAATTGAATTACGCTCAATAAAGCCACGCAAAGACCAATCGGGCGCCTTTAATGTCAATTCCCGTAAATAACTTAACGATTCAGTAAATTGTTTACCGGATATTAATGCTTCAATAAGTAATGCTAAAATATCCGTTTGCCGTACTGGTGGCCGTTTTTGTGTCGCTAAAAGAGAACAAACAAAAAAAGAAAACTATTAGATTTAACTTTTAAAAGTAAAAATAAATTCATTACTCAATAAATTGCGACATCCATTAATTACACTCGGATATTCACCCCGTTCAAAAGCCTCCTGTAATTCAAGTACTTTACGCACCTCTAAAATTGTAATTTGTAATTGTTCAGATGGACGCTGCATATTTGGTATTTTCGACAGACATCTGCCGGCTTCTTGTAATGCTTTTAAAGCTTTCTCATAATCACGAAACTCATCAATTTCTACCTGAGCACATGTAGCATAAAAATTAGCCAGCAAATCATAAGTTTGGCCTTTAGTATAGAAGGTGACAATACTTTTCAAAATTTTTGGGTCACTTTGCCAATTCAAAGCTTGCAAATAGTTTCCAGCCATAACGTACACCTCTTTCTGCCTAGACATTCCAGCAAAAAATACAATTTTATCAGTATCGCCAGATTTTAAGAGGCTTTTCATTGCTCTGATTTTATCTCCTGCCTGCGTGAATTTTTTCGTAGCTGAATGATTATCGCCTTGTTCTTGAAGTATATCACCAAGCAGTGTAAGCACTTTGACGCGAGTTGCTTCTAATAATTCATCTTTTGCAGGTGTTAGCATTTCAGCCATCGACTCTGTTATCGGTACACTATATTCACCACAAACATCTAAAGCCTTCTCAAACTGATGTGTATTTGCTAACAAATGTACTGCTTTTTGTGGTTGTTCAATACTCAAAAAGAATTCAGCGCATCGCGATACTAATTCAGGATCAGAATTTATATCCAACTCGGATGCAATTACTTGCAATGTCTCTGGTTGTTTTGATGCAAAGGCCATCTCAACAGCTTTATGTAACATTCCCGAACGGTGGTATAATTCAACAGCTCGTTTATAATCACCACAATCCTCATAAAAAGCAGCTGCAATTGCTTTATCCCGAGATCTTGCCGAATTGGCAACCGACCATAATTCATCTTGTAAATCATTTTCTTTACAGATACGTACAGCATTACCATATGTCTGTGCTCTAGTATAAAACTAAAATCGTAAAATAAGTTATAATTATAATATTATTATTTGTGTGCCAAATAAAATTTACTTGAATTGCATCTTGTACGCGATCAATACTTTCATAATGACGTGCCAAATGGTAGCATGCTGCACGGTCACCACTATGACGTGCTATTGTGTCAGCACGTGTAAGTTGACCCAAGAAACATAAAATTCGCACTTGAGAAAACCAATCGTCTGCCTTTTGATAAATTTTAAAAGATGAATCCATATCACCCGTACTCTCAATATATTGTGCCAACCATTTTAAAAGATTTGTATCCTTTGTATTTTGCATGTATTCCTGACATAAGCATATTTCGTTTCCATTAATATATATTTATTTATTTTAATTTTGTCTAAATAATTATATAAATAAGAAATAAAAAAGTGTTTACTCTTAGTGCCACTGGATCCTCCATTAGCATTTGCGTCACATTATGCGTTGGATTATTTGATTTATCAAAATAAATCAGCGCATTTTGTACGTCACCTTGATCACGTAACCACTCTGCGTATGTATAATATGTATTTTTCAAGTGTACTCGATCACATTGTTCTTCGATTTGTAAAGCTTCTTCGAATTTACCCGATGCTTGTTACAAACGATTTAGTAAATCAAAACTTTGCTTCGTTTTCTTTAACTTACAGCATGCGGAGCACATAAATTAATTAACTGTTCTCCACTAGCAAGTGGCAATGTTTCTAGTATTTTAATTTCACATTTGTCTGTTATAAACATTATATACGTTTCTGACTCAGCAATATTAAAACTACATGAGGCGACGGTTAAACTGTTGGTTAAATGTGCAGAGAATGAATGTGCAGGACTCTTTGTTAATTTTTGTGTTGGTGTTGCTGCTGCTGTTGCTGTTGTTGATTATGATGAATACATTTTGCTTCACAGGCTAACAAACGCCCATCATCTGTATCCCAAAAAAATATTATTGAAAGTCTAGAAACGTAAAAATAAAACCCATTAATTCTTTTATGGTAAAATATAATCAATAAAAACAAAAAAAAAATTAAAATTCACCTAGCAACCGTTTCTTTTTTCTCACTCAATGAATTCATCTCATTTCTTATGTAATCATATGATGTTATTAAATCCTTTTCAAAATCCCATATATAAAATTTACCATCCGGTATTAAATTTTCTGCTAAATATTTACCATTTGGACTACATTTTGCCATTATTATTTCACCAAAATTTTCAAATAAATCATAACCAGATTTTAACGTTTGTATTATTGATTTTGGTTCATGCCGTGATATATCATATATTTTTATATAACCATTCATTGTGAATATTGTTAGATAATTACTTGTTAAATCTGCACCAATTGGTCTTCCTATTATTAATAAAAAACAACAAAGTATATAATAAAAAAACAGCACATCAAAGTGTTATTTACCTTCCATATCAGAAAAGGTTATTTCTTGTAATTTAACACCGCCCAATGACATAATTTTCACATCCAATTGATTTAATACAATTATATTTTGTTCATAAATAAATAAACCATGACATTCCATTGTAAAATTATTTAATAATCTTATTATTAATTTTTTATTTATTGTCTCAATATTAGTACCAGACGACGATATTATAATATCATCATCATCATTATCATCTTTGTTTATTTTATAAACAATTATATTACGTCCATTTGTTATAATTAAATGTTTATTATTTATGCATAAATCAGTTATTGATATATCAGCATTTATAATTGCTGATTTATCACCAGTTATATATTCAACATTGACTTGATTAGCACTTTTTTGTGTTGCCCAAAATTCACGTGTATGATATGACATTAAAGGTTGTTCCTGTATTTTAAAAATCAATAAATCAATGTTAATTATATAAAATTCATTAAAACCAAAAAAAATTAACAAATACCTTTAAAATAAAAACGTTGGATATACAATTGACCATAATACATGGTTTTGTTGTTTCCGTTATACCCCACAGACATTGTTTAATTGCACCACGTACACCTGATATATTATTTAATTGCCATAGATTTTCTGGTTGTTGCTGCTGCTGTTGATGTTGTTGGTCTGAGCGACTTGATTGCTGAAAATTGCCTGTTGTTGTACGTTTCCATGTATATAAATTCCCTTGATTTGTGCCAGCACATAATGTCTGATTAGATGGGCAATAGGAAATACATGTAAATATTTCCACAGTTGTTGTCGATGTTATGGTTTTTGGTGGCGATGTTGGAGGCACCACCATACTACCAGAAGATGAAGCTAATTTATTTGACTGCATGTCATTTTCATTCGATAAGTTTGCCAATTCAGTGCCAAGTAAATAATTGTCACTTGTATCAATGTCCCATATACGAACTGATAAATCACCTAAAATATATAATTTAATTGTTTTTTATTTTCGTTAATTTTCCATAAATAAAATATTTATAAAGCAAATGCCAAAATAAAAAATTACCTGTAATAATTGCTAATGCACCACTGGCCCATGATATTGCACTATTGTGGCCAGACATTCGTCCGCTTAATTTAACACGATCTAACTCTGTTAAATAGCCCGTGGATTCAACTAAATAATGACCCACTGTCATATCTTCCATTAATGTAACGATTGCCTCCCTTTATTTTAACACACGTTAATTATATTATTAAAAATTAAATTTAAAATTAAAATAAATAAACAAAATAACCTTCTTGGATGCCATAAAATTTGTATAATGGATGCATTATCTGTACGTAAAACTTATGTACTCGTACCCGATTGATTAAGATAATAAATAACGCCAGTTTGTGTACCAACGTAAAAGCAATGATTATCCTTAACACCTGAATGTGATAAATTTCTAGCAGCTGTTCTTGGTCGCCAATTTGTCAACGTGTCTAATGCAGTTTCGTCGCCGGCAACAGCAGCCCTAAAAAAATAAAAACAAACAAAAATATACATAACAAGTGTTAACATTTTAAAATACAAAAAAAAAAGAAAGAAGAAATATTTAATTATTTATTAAGTTACATAGCTACATAGTTTTGTCGAACCAATTAAAACTAATGGGAAATTAAAAATAACAGACGACCTTAATAAATGTTTTCTAAAATTTATAGAGAATTAATGAAAAAAATAAATAAAATAAAATTTTCACCTAGCTAAATTTGTAAATTAAATAATACATTGCTATATTTAATTTTTTTAATCCAGGTGTTTTGTTATATTATTACTTGATTATATTATATACATATATTCAAAATAATCGGTTAAAATTGATTTTTTATGCCAAAAATGATAGTAGCATTCATTAATAAAAAAAAAAAGAAACAAGGAAGAGACAGGTTTATTATTAAATTTAAATTTTAATTGAATTACTCTAAAGGATTATTTACTTATTTGATCTTTATATATTTAATATTGTAAATAATTAATAAAACATATAAACATAGTTTCGACCTGTTAAGGCTTTTTCACATAACCGTAATTACAATTCGTAACCGTAAGTAATAAAACACCTGCCTGAGTCCCTTATACACGATAATCTTTTTAAGAATTAGGACTAGACTTATTTTATATATGTGTTTATACAAAGAAAAAGAAGCAAACTATATTCTATAAACCTAATTCGTTGTTGATTTACGAAGGTGTCTTAATTTACTTAAAAATAATTTCTTTCTATGAGCTTTCTATGTTTGTTTAACATTTTCTCGTTGGTAAAATATTAGATAAAAACCTATAGTATATGTAAATTGTTTAAACAAATAATAAATAAGTAAATATAATAAACATCTCAAAACCATTGAAAATTTAATACAAAACAATAATACAACTTTATTATCTAAAAACAAGAATAAATCAAATAATTGAAATTATTAATTTAAATCTTAAAAATAATATAAATAAATTTGCTTCGATAAGTAATCCACCGACAGTAAATTTAAATAAAATGTTAATTATTTAATCTTTTATCTTGATTTTTTTTATGCACAAATGGAAATATAAATTATTATTATTATTTTCTTATTAAATTATCATAAAATTGGAGGTTGTTGCCTAAAGTAAATAAATTTTTACTTTTGGGGTTTTATCTTAATTTTAACTTTAAAGAAATTTTATTGTTTAGCTTTAATCTGTGTTTGTTTATTATGTTTTTGGTTACCTAGTGACTTGACTTAAGTAATTATCCAACGAAATTACTTAACGAAATAATGAATACTTTGTAAATTTTATAAACTTTAATAATTTTATTAAAAAAATTCTTTTTGCTTATAAAATTATAGCAACTCATTGTGCTTTTTACAGCAGATGTTAGTTATTTAAAAAAAGCATAGTAAATTTATTTAATTATTTAATTATACATAACTCACTGTCAAATGAAATAAAAACGAAAAAGAGAAGTTTATTTAGCTGCCGGAAAAAAAACAAAGTTTATCGTTACCTAATTATTTTATTAGAGTTTTATCTGTTTTAATTATTAATTATTTAACAATTTGTTTCGATTAATATGATATTTCACTGTTTAAAATTAGTATTGTTATCTAGATATGAATATTCCATTTGTTTACATTTCATTGATTTTACTTTCTTAGTAAAGATTTTTTTTTATTTTATTTATTTATTTATTATTGATAACCTAGTCTGTTTTTTCTTCTTCCTTTTCTGTAAATATTAAACAAAAATTTATAAATAATTCTATAGATGAAAAAATTAATCAATTTATAAAACATAAAAATTGTAAAACTGGTGGAAAAACAGGTTAAATTATTCATGATAATTGGGCGAATATTATTATTCTTATTTTATTTTGTAATAACGATGCATTCAATTTGAAAATTTTTTGCAATAATTTTTATAACAAATTTTCCGGTTTACAGGTCTACGCCCGCCGTAATATTTTTTTTTTTTTTTAATATTTAACATTGAAATAAAATAAAAATTAATGGCTCGTCGTGATTTAATATTCGTTAGACAAGTTTTTAATCTATACGATGTAAGCATTTTTCTTTCTTCTTAAATATATATTTTTTTATCTTTAATCCAATAATAATTCAAGTTTATCTGTCTTGTTTTAAGAGAGCAAAAAGAAAATAAATTACATAAAAAAAATTATTATAAACGTGAGATGAATTAATAATAATTTTTATAAAAAATAAATGAAAATAAAGGAGTGTTGAACATAGATATTCGCGCAGGAAAACTAAGGCAAAGAATTAATCAAAAATTATTACTTTGGTTTTTTTTCCGTTGGTGTTTAGAATTTTATTTTACTATATAATTCCGGGGAAAATTTTCCTTGATTTTATCTATTAATTTGATTGTTTATATTTAATTTAATTTGTTATTAATTTCGAATTCAAGTTATATGCTGCAAGATTAACGGAAATCAATATATCGAATATATGTAAATTTTGTTTAAAAGACGAAAAAATAGAAGAAAATTCTTAAATCGAATGTATGGAAAAGAATAAATATATTATAAGAGTGAGAATAATTGTTAAATAGTGCTTAAGGAATTTGTATACTAATTTTCCGCCTATTTTTTGGATATAAAATTCTTTTATATAGTTAATTTTTTTATCGATTTTCAATATTTAATTTCTTAAGCTTTAAGCTACAATATACATATTTGTTTTGATTTTTTATAGTTTCATAATATATAAAGCAATCTTTACTTTAATTAAAATTATAAACTTCTGACGTTAGAAACGCTATTTAAATATTTGTATTTAATTAAAAAAAGTATATAATTTTATTCGATAATTTTTTAAATCCGTGAATATAGGTAGAAAATCTGCAATTCATTTGGAATCGTGAGGTTATGTTTATATTTTGGTTCAATTGAAAAAATTTATGCAAAGATTAAAAATTCATAAGATATGTTATTGTTATGCTTATTAGTTGAGGCAACAATTTAAGCAATTAATAATAACAATAATAGGAATAATACCTTCTTAATTTAAAAGATTATAATTTAAGCTAATCATTTGAACGCAAATATCAATCAATTTAAATTGAATTATGATAATAAAGTAATAATTTTTGATTTATACTTGATTTTGCATTATTATTTTCATTATAAATATTTGAATAACAAAATAATTATTTCTGTTTAAATTTTATAATAAAAATACCACAAACATTACCATTATACAGTATAAGTAAAAGCTTTGCATGATTAATAAAATATGTAAATAAAGTAAAATATCTACCAGAATAACATCATAAAATTTGAAAAAAGGAAAATTTTTATATAAAATAATAACCGGTAACAAAGTGATTTTTATTTTAAAATAAATATAGTTTTCTATTCCATCCCAAGATAACACTATTTCTCTTTGTTCACTCAGCATCAAAACCAAACAAAAAACGAATACATAAATATATTAAATAAATTTAATAAAACAACTGAAGATAAATGCTTTAACATAAATAAAATTTAAGAAAAGCATAACAAACGAAAAATGCAACTTTATTTTATGCAGTATTTTTCTTATATTCATAAAATGAAAAAAATGAATAAAATAGGGACAAAAAATTTTATCTAATGTCTAGGCAAAGGAGAAAAATGTCATCGCTTTTGTTATTTTTTTTTCAAGCGCGACAAAGCATATACAAAAACACATAAAATAAATAAAAGACAACATTTGAAGATGATAAAACAAGAATATTGAATGGATAAAAACCGGATGAACCAACGACTTCCTTTTTGATTTTATTTTGATCCTTTACAAATTCTTATTTGTTCTTATTTTATTTTGTTTTATCAATTGCTATTGTTCAAAATATCTTTTTTATATTTTTTTAAAGAAAATTCTTAGCACCTGAATTATGTTTAATTTTTTTTATTTATAAAAATACTATTGGTATTTGAAAATGGATAATTATTATAACTTAAAAAGGTACATCAAAAGTACGAATTCGTGCTAAATTGAATGAAATTTAAATGCTCTTTAATGCATTTTTAATCGAAAACAAAGGGAAATAAAATTTGTTATTTTTTTAAATCGTTAAGAACAAAGTGTTTCCAGGAAAATATGCTTCATGTTTCGACCTAAATTCTATTACATTCGCATCAAACCGTTTAAAAGATGAGAATTCAAATAGAACAAAAAATAAGGTTAAATTATACAGCGGTATAGTAAACTATCTTTAATTAATTATTTAAAGTTTACTATAGAACAATTAAAAGCACTAAATGCATGACCGAAACACTGCGTAAGTAATGCTCAAAGCTCAGCTTAATTTAAATTATTTAAACAAATTATTATCACTATAAAATAAGTATATCCATTTAAAATAAATTAATTAAGGTAATTTTATTCTCTGTATAACTGTATTTGATACACCTGCCGTAAATTTAATACAAGGTCACTAGGGTATTTTTTCTACTAAAATATAAAACATTTGATAAAAATAACTTTTAATATAATATTTATTGTTTAAAAATAATCCATAGTGATTACAGTAATAAAGTTAAACAATATACATTGCATATAGGATAACGAATTGACACTGTCTTTTTATAAGTTATTCCCAACTGATTGAACCGATGGTCTGTTATTTTTTATAGCATTTTGTGTGCAAACGTGAAATAAATCACTACCAAAATTTAATTTTATTTAAAATAAAAATAAAGTATAAAAAACTATAAATAAAGTTTTCTTTAAAGTTTTTTTTTCGGTTGCATTAAATACTTAATTGATTCTTGACAATAAATTATTTTTTTGAATAAAATTAATTTATGGTTGAAATGTTTTATTTCGGTAACCGCTCATAGACTTCGCTGAACTTAATTAAAAAAAGAAAAAACTTATTTATAAAAATAAGAAAAACTATTTAATTCATAATTGTACAATAATAAGCTTTTAAATTTTTTTATAGTCAAGTTTTTATTAAACTAAACGTTGACAACGTATTTTTGCTTGTGTATAGTAATTTAAGGATGTTTTTTATTAACTATTTTTAACTTTACAGAACATTTTTTAAATTATTATTCATAAAAAAAGAAGAAGTAATAAAAGTTTTTTCTTACCTAGTTAATTATCAAACTCGAAATAATAAATGCATATTCCAATATTATAAACGAATATTTTGATAAATAATACTAATAATAATAATTTACCCTATTTTATTTGCTTACAAAATAAATTATTAAAAAAATAAATAATTTAATCATTAGAATTTGAAAGTTTTTCTTCACATTATTGTTGTTATTATTATTTTCTCTTTATGTAAATTATGTTTCCTTTACTATTTATTTTGATTTTATTATTGAAAGAAAATATATTATGTTTATTTTACAAATGATACAGAAAATTTAACCAAAAACTGATAACCAATTATTATTTATTTATGTTCTGTATGAAAAACAGACAAAAAAAATGGTAAAATCAAAAGAGGAAATGTATTTTTCCTTATATTATTATTTCTTCTGTTGCATCAAAATAATTACAATAATAAATGTATATAGAAAGGAAAGAAATTGTTGAGTTTGTATATTTTTAATCAGGTTCATATTTCTTTCATTAAAAGAAAATACTTTTCTTCGGTGAGGCATTTTATCTTATGCATAGGCGTAGTATATTAATTATTATTTGCTTTTTAATGATATTCGGGTTAATATTTTTATTTATTTTAAAATTATCAATTATCTGTCCAACTTTTATACTAAAAAAAAAAATTTAATTGGTATCTATTGAGAATAGTTTTCTTGTTACACATCTGTTTGGACTTGGTGGTTATAATGGCTACTCATTGTACTTATAACATAACAGCATCTGACTAGAAATATATGTATCTGTAATATTATTTATAATTAATAATAGTAAATTATTTTCCTCAGCTGAATATCGTTCCTAAAAAATCAACCAAAAATAAAATAAAATAACTCAAATACAAATCGCTAAAACTCATCAAAACATTATTAATAAATAAATAATTGATAATGTTTTATCCCTATAAATACTGTACGCCACTGAAACACCGTTTTATGCAATTTTTTAAATTTAAATCGTAACGGTAATTGTTAATAAATATTGATTTAAGCTGAAATCGGCAGTAAAAAAAGCACAGGAAACAAATTGGTACTCTCGGCTTGTTAATTTAGTTTGATTTTATAAATACATTTTTTACATGTCTCATTAATGGTATTTAATCTGTTCTGTTCGGAGGTTTTGTTTTTTTAATTTGTGTTACACAGTTTCAAATGTTGCGTAATTTATTTTAATTATATTTATAAGCTTTATGGCTTATGAGCTATGAGATAATTTTGTTTTGTTAATTTTTTAGTTGTTATTTTTATTGACTTTTTTTCATTTTGTGCTTTTGTTGTTGAATTTTAATTATTTTGTTGATAAATAATTATAACAATAATAACAATAATAATAATAATAATAATCATAAAAATTAAAATGATTAAATAATATATAATAAAAAAAGGTAATATCATTAAATATTACATAATTGCAGATACTTTAAAGTTGTTCGTTTGCACTTGCTAGAGTTATAAACAAACAAAAGCAGGATGAGCTTTTTAATAAAATTGATTTTTATTGATTTATAAACCTATTTTCAATATAAAATGCTATAAAAATATTTGTAAAATTGCATAATATAAATAAGCATGATAAAGATTAACAAAAAAAAAACATAAACATAAACTGACACAAACTGAACACAATTGGTAAAAAGCTTGTTCATTTTATTTCTTTTTTTTCTCCATTTTTAATTGTCATTTGTTGTTATGTTGTATGTACAAATTACTAAATGAATTACACTTTGTTTTTTGTTAAATGAATGCTATTAAAATCACCATCGGTTTTTTTATATTTTTATCTCTATTATGCTTTTATGTTGTTGTCCTTTTGTTTTTCCTGTTTTTATGTATAAAAAAAATAAAAATAAAAACTTTTCTATAGATAATTTTCTTGTTATGATGACACAGCTGTAGTCCCTTTTAATAAATATAATAAAATAATTGAAAAAGGACAACTGACTGTATATAATTTGAATATACATTATGTTTAAGTTTTTTTTCTCTATAAAATACAATAATAAAAATAAATCTAAATTTAGTTAGTGTGAGAATTTCTATTTTTCTTTTTTTAAGTAATAATATCCACTCAGCAGGTGTTTGTGTTATTTTTATTGTGATTAATTATTTATGAGAACAAAAATTATTTATTTTTTAAAAAATTGTTTTTAACCTAGAGGGAATGACATAATGGTTTTGTTGTTCCTTTTAAAAAGTATTTATTTACCTTTAATGGGCTTTTAAGCATCTACCCTAGAAAAAAAAGCTATAAAACATATTAGAGACTTATGCTCATTAAAAGATTATTTAATTTAGTTCATTTAAATACTTATGATAACACTTTAATTAATCGTTAATTACACCCCGATTAAAAACATAAGAATAATCATTACGAAGAAAATATTAAAACGATTAAATACATTTTATTATTATCATATGAACTCAAAAACAACAGCATAATACACTTTATTTTATTTATTGTATGTAGTGATTTGTATAAAAAAAGGAGAAAATAATTCCTAAGTTGATTTGTTACCTTCTTATCAAATATCAAATAATCAATGTCAACTGTTTCGTTAAATGTAACTTATCTTATCAAACACTTGTCCTCCTTATCTGCTTTGTAACATTATTGAATAAAGTAAACGACAGATACTTTATTGAGTCAGCAAAATAACATCAAATTTATTTCACCCCTAAATAAAAAATAGTTTAACAATTTTCTTGATAGTAGATCAATTTGTTTATTTTCTTTTATTGTGCTTAACCAAGTTAAAAGTGGGTTAAAACAGGTAATATGTATGTTAATGCTTAAGTATTTATGGTGTGCTTTACTGGTATAATATTATAATGAAGTAATATAAAGCCATCAAAATTCCATTTTTTTGTCGTTTCAATTTTTATTATTATTTTCATAAATGAACGAAAATTTTCTTTAATTTTCAGTATTTTATTCATAGTTTTCTATTTTATAATTCGCATGTTTAACATTATAAATAATATTATATATGTTTATAATAAATATTCGTAGTAAAAACCACTTGTTGTTTGTCATCTTTATGATTTTCTATGTTTTTAGTTTAGTTTTTCCGGTTTTATATTTTTTTGCTCTCTTTATGAATAAAATTATGCTTATTGTTTGCTTTCTTATTCATTTGTATGTAATTTATACATGTTTATTAGTATTTTATTTTAAACTAAGAATATTTTAAGAATATTTACTTGTTGATTTTATAAATAACGAAATATGCTTAAAATAAATTTTTGATAAAATAACATTGGTTTTCTTAATTGCAAGGCGTTTATTTAATATTATTTTTATTATGCATTTTGGTTGGGTAGAAGTGCATTTTTTCCCAAAAAAAGATTTTTTAATTATCTAGAGTTTTCTTAAAAATAAAAACTGAAAATACCAAGAATATAATAAGGAGAAAAGTACTTAATCTTTTAACAACATTTCACTATAAGCAATATAGTATGTTGCGTGTATGGCACTTCGTTGCGTGCTATTATTATAATTTTATTTTAATTTCTAACACATTTTTAACAAATAAAAGTATTCTCATATATAAAATAATATAAAAAAATATAAATGTAATAAAATAAAAAAGGAACGAAAGAAAAATAAATAACTAGACAAAAAAGATGAAATAAATTAAAAAAGTTTTCATCTGAAAATTAGGTGAAACCAGAATAATAATAATAATGACACATAATTTTCTTTAACTATAATAATAATAACAATAATAATGAAGTAATAAAAATCAAATAGGCAGATGCTTTTTTATTATTATTAATCTCATCAGACATACAAATGATTTTTTTTTCTATAGTATATATTTAACAGCCTATGCTCTAATGTTTATTGTTTGCTGCCGAAGTGATGCTTATTAATTTTTTTTTCTTTTTGTTTTCTTTTTCCCATTCAAGTGTTATAATAAGGGAGAAAAGAAAAATCTCCACCATCGTTATTATTGCATCTTTTAAATCACCCTTTGTTAGGAAAATGAACGTTATATAATAATAAAATAAAGAAAAAAACAACAACTTCAACGTTTCAGTTTTATAGCATTAAAAAGCACACAGTGTAGCAAATAATAAAATGAGACTTTTAATAACCAAAAAAAAAAAAAAAAAAACCGTACCTTAAAAATAAAGTTTTAATTTTTTCGTTTTTTTTTGTTTGACAAAAAAACAGAAAATAATTAATTGACCAATAAAATAGGATAAAACCACGCATTTACCGCATATAACTTAAAGCACTTTATACAAATTTATTTATTGTGGGTGAGGTTATGTGTATTTTCCAGTAAAAATGGTACTATTTTTGCACAGAAAATAAATTAGTTACTATAATTGTATCAAATAAATAGAATAATAAATTTATTAAAGCTTATGAAAAATTACATAATTTGTCTTGTTTGCGTAAATTCAATTTTTTGATCAGATAAAATTTATCTTATATTATTGAAAATTTAAATTTAATTGTAGTCTTAATAATTATTTACTTTCTTAATGTTAATAAACATGAAAAGAAAGAAACCGAAAACGGAATTGAATGAACAATAAAACATGTAAAAATGGTTAAGAAAAAAGAAAAAAAATAAAAAGAAGAATAATCTACAAATAAGAAAAGTAAAACAACATATGTGGTAAATGATAATGGTTAGTTTTTGTGGTATTTTTTATATCCTTAATTCACATAGCATCATACATCCATACAATAATGGAAAAGTAAGCAGATGTCGGTTTTTAGGGATGATCTTTCACTTTTAATGGTTTTTAACCCGAAATAAATACTATTGATGAGAAGAAATAATTGTTTCAATAAAAAAATAAAGAATGAAATATTAATCAATAAATAAACTTTTACTTGTGTTGTGTTGTGTTGCTTAAATAAAAAGAATAATAATTAATGAATAAAAAAGGCAAAGGTAGAAGAAGTTTGAGTAAAATAACTAGAAAAGTTATATTTCTTACATTAGTTAACTTGCTTAGTTATTAATTTTATTTATTTAAACAAAAAAAAAATGTATAAGCATCCGTGTACTTTTTATTATTAGTCTTAAACTATATGCGGTGATAATCATAGCATTAATGGAATAAACAATTTATTATTTATGTTTTATAAAAGTTAATAAATAATTTAAATTTTTGGTATTTTTTAATTTTAAAAATAAGAAGAAAAAAAATATAAGAAATATATTAAAATTTCACAAAAACAGAAACAAGCCAAAGAAAGCTTTATAACAACTTAACGATTGCGTTGAAATCATAGTAAAATAGATTTATTTAGGTTGCTTGCATGTTAATTAGATGATAGAAGAAAACTTACAAATAAAACATTTTTGAGTAAATTTATAGAGTTTTTATTATAAAATGCAAATGTTAAATTAACTTTAAGCAAATAATAAGTTTTAACAATTTAACATTGTAAACACGCAGACAGTATAAATGTTTTTCTCTCATTTTATCATCCCCTTTTTAAATTTTGTTTTTTTCTAACGGTGATTTACTAATGCTGATAACTAATAAACAAATAAAAAATAATTCATTTCAACACTAATGTTAAGAATAAAAATTATTTATCTATTAATTACTTTTTAAATTTTAAAACAAAAATAATTATCTTGGTTTAAATAGTAGACAGTGGAGGCGCCTAGTATAACTTAAAAATCATTGGTTTATTTTTATTGCTTTACTTTTAGTATTTTCAATTCTGTAGCTTTTTCAACAAATTGTTTAATAGATAAAGAGATAATAAAATACCAGAAAATATTTTTTTTGTATATAATACACATTAAATTGAGCCAACTTATGCAATAAATAATAATTTTTATTTTCCATAAGTGAAACTTTACAAATAATAACTGTGGTTGAGTAAATTAACAAATAAATAAATTATTACAAGATACTCTGTGTTTAATTCACTTAAAAATTCATAAATAAAAATGTTATAGTAGCTTTATTAAAACCAATTATTATTTATTAACGTTTATTTTTTTTTTTAATTGCCTTTTAGTCATATAATAATTATTAGAAAATTTAGTTGTATTAAAATTTCATAATAAGAAAAATTTATGATAAAAGCTCAACAAGTGTTGACACATTAATGTTGTATATGGTTTATAATTTATAAATTTACTGAGATAAAATTATATATATATATATGTATATATATAAATAATTTTATCAGTATTGTCACGTCTCTAGGCAATTTCACACAAAATTTAATATAGTTCTGGTGTGCGAGAGGGTGTTAAAAACAAAAGCAAAGGCAAAAACGTATACAAAAAACAAAAATCTTTTGCCACAAAGTAACAAACCAGTTAACTAAGAATTTATATTAATGCTTAATTAAGATAAAAGCTGTGATAATATTAACCTTTTAACATTAACTATTTTGTCCCTTTTTATATTTTTGTCTGTTATTTTTATTGGTGTTACGAGAAAGTGACAAACTTTCTTATACTATGTTTTAACAAATTAGTTAACCATATTAAATGATAAACATTTATGGTGCCCTTTTATAGACGAAAGTTTATCCTGTAGTATAATTGTGTTTCGTTAAGCAATTTAATATGATTTTATTAACAATTATAGTAATTTGATTTTTATATTTTGGCATCTATATAATTTTATTATGTTTATTATTTTTATACCTGAATTACCTTATGCTGTGCTGATTAACGTTTGAAGATATTGCTTATTTGATTTAATAAATTCAAGAGTCATAAATCAAAATTTATTGATAGTATTTAAATGATAGTGATAATTGTTTTAATTAATATTATTTTGAAATGAATTTATTATTTAAATGAAAAAATTAACTAATTACACAAAGCTCGAAGTACTGATGGTAAAAGTTATTATTATATTTTAAATGACTTAATTTCGAAAATGATATATTAAATTATGACCAATTAATTGTCAATAAGGCCTTACGAATATTGTTAAAATATATCTGCATGGTTATTACTATTAGGATTTGTTTTTCTTTTATTGGTTGCATCTTTGCACACGTAATATGCTAAGTATGTGCTTTACATCGTTGCAATTAATACAAATTTTTAAAAATTATCACAAAGGTACTATTTTATAATTTGATTTTTTGTTTAATAGTCAATTGATATGATTGTAATAACGACGCACTTATTCCATAATTGATATTTTATATGAAAAACCAGAAAAATTAATATTATGCAGTTAAAATTCGGGTATTATTTTTAATATTCTTTCGTTCAAATTTTTATAAAATTTTATGTAAAATAATAATAGATACGGAAATGCATTTCGTAATAAAAAAAAAATATTTTTAACATATTAGTTTTTAGCATTATTTTTTCGTGTGGTTTTATCTTGTTTATGAGAAGCTCACTTGTACAGTACGAATTATATTTGATTAAAATTCTTTTAAAAAGGACTTTAAAGATAATTATAAAGCTGTTGAAAATGCTTTTTAATTTTATTTAATATAAAATTTACATAATAAAACCATTTAATTTCGTTACACTTAAAATTTCAAATGCTTTCAGAAAAATTATAAATTTTTTTATGCAAAAAAGGATGTTTTTATAAAATAATTTTCCTTAATTATTTCTAAAATAATAGATAATTTGTCATTTTGGTTTATTTGTGATAAAAATAATTCAAAAAATCTCTGAGGTTTAGATTATTTATACAACAAATATTATTTGAATTAAATTTTATTTTAAAATAACATTTTAAGTAAAAACCGAAAAAAGTGTCAATATATTAATAATTTTAATTAAAATTTTACAAATAAATAAAATGCAATAAAATTCAATCACACACTCTGTTACGATTTTAATAAAATATCCAAAGCAAATGTGTGGGGTTTTATTATTTTTTGTAATTTTTTAATACTCAATCAATGTTACCAAAAACAAATGTGTAAAAATATTCTAATCAAAGTACACTTAAGTACATTTCTATTCATGAATATTAGCTGCAATAAAATGGAAAAACAATAATAATAAAACTATATACACTTCTGATCAAAAAACAAACAATGTAAATACAGATCACATTCAATAGTGTCAACTCACTATTACGTCATTGAACTATCAAAAACATTAAAATATATGTAATAAATCAAATAAAATGCAGTTTAAAATTTATTTTTTATTTATTTATTATTATTATTTGTGTTTTTTTTATGGTAAATTAAATTATACTAAGCAATGAATCACATTGAGTTGTTATATGTCACATTGAATTTTATTTATTTATATTAACAAATATAAAAACCAATAAAATAAATTTAATTTTATTTCCTCATAAATCAATTCATGTTTTTTTGTTTGTTATTTATTTAATTTTATTGCAATTTTTTTTTGTTTATAAGTAATAATAATGAAAGAAAAACATCAAAAATTTGCTTTGTACTTCATATCTACCTACACCAAAAAGATATTTTTTTTTGTAAATTTTTATGTATTACCAAAAAAAAACGTACGAAATAATTTTTATTTATTGACGATTTTAAAAGGAAAACTTTATCTTTTCAAAATTTAAACAAAAAAAAAACCCTTTTTAACTGCCTTGTTTACGGATCTGCCACTGCAGAGTAACTAAAATGAGAAATAAAACTTGGGAAAATGTATGTGAACTGGATGGAGGAAATTTGCGCATGATTTAAATCGAACGCAGTGGTAAAACGCGGCGTTAAAAAGTTTATTATTTATTTATTTAATTAAATAACTAGACATTTTATGATTTTAATTTTATTTAATTATATTATAATTAAATTCAAAATAAAATTCTAATTATATTTACAAGTTTTTTTTTAATAATGTTTAATCACTTGTTATAATATTTTTATTATTGTTGCCATTACTGGTGTTATGTCATCAAACTCAACGCAATAAGGTGTTCAATAATCCAATGTTCTTGTCAATAAAGCTTATAAACTTTACTTGTCTTCTCATTGTAAGAAAAAATAGCGAAAGAACAATAAAAAAAATGTCAAAAGTTATATAAAGTAAAGAAAAAATGTTATTTTTTTCTCGAACTTTTTGTTTTGACAATTTTATTGAAGTCAACTGAAAGATTTACATTGGTAGAAAAAAAAGTATAAAGAAAAAAACACAGCGACAAATGCACGGGAAATCTTTTGTTATAAAAATGTACATACAGCAATTGTTAAACATTTAGTACATAGCAAAAAAAAATATCATCTCAAGTATTAAGTTATAAAAATAAAGAAAATACTCAAATACATCAAAAAACACACAATAAAAAAGTTATAGGAAGCAAAAATATATAAATTTATTTACTTTATTTGTTTATTTTATACGTAAAATGATAATAATCATAAAAAAATAAATAAATAAATAAAAGCTTTTATTGTAGGAAAAGGAAATTGTATTTGTTTTCCCTTGCAATTCAATAAAAAATAAATAAATTATATACTTCTAGTATATTGAAAGAATATTTTGTTATGAAAATTGTTGCAAGAGATTTATTTTGACCGTAGTGTCTGGCCATAGTCCTATTATAGAGCTTTGTCTTATATTTACATTGAGTTCTTATAAGCTTTCGACAAATAATGTAATATAAAGCGAACTGGTACCTTTAGTAAATATGAGTTAAAAAACAAAGAAGAAAATTAATAATAATCAAATTATTCGCATGCATTCTCTAAAATTTTCATAACCCAATAAATGTATGATTATTTGATTAAAACAAAAATAATAAACTGAACAATATGTGCCAGAGCACGAACTTTTTAAAAGATTAAAATCATTTAAAGTAATAAAAATAAAAAATAATCTAAAAAAGGATTAAAGCTTTTAAAACTTAAAAAATGTCCATTTTTTAAAATTAAAATAAATGTAGAAATTTATTTAATTAAAGAACAATAGTGCATCGGTCTATATTGATTTGTTGATTTTTAGATTAAAATATGTTCTAAGCACTGAAAAATGAATTAATAGTTTGCGTTAAATGAGTAATAAAAAATTGATTGGCTGTGTAATCGTTTATAGTTAATTTTTTTTACACATTATTACTAATTATTAATAATATATTTTAAATTATATAAAAATAAACTAGATAAAATATACTTTTAATTGTAATCTAATTTATAGCATCCATAAAAGCAAACAGGTTTTGATGGACAATAACACATGTATTAAAACATATTTGTTTACTCCATGACTAAACGTTAATGATTAATTAAATAATTTTATTTCGTAGAAATTTAGACATATTATATTCATTACAATATCAATAAATATGCTATAAATAATTTGCATATTTATTAAAATTATTTATTCTATTTGCAAATTAAACAATTAAAGTATTTATTTTATTAATTTAAATTTTGAAATATTAAAATAGCATATGATAATCCCTAGATAGTTAGTAAAATTGTAAATGTTTTTATTTCAATAAAAATTCAATGAATAAAAAATCATTTTAGCTAATCTTTTAGGTGAAAACAACAATAAAAAGAAGTGCTAACTTATTAGTAAATTGATGAAAGCAGATAACAAAATAAAACATTATCCATAACATAAATAAACCGACAACAAAGTTTTTAATGAATAAACAAAATAAAAATGTGGAAAAAAGTTGTAAAATAAACCTCCTGGGATTAAGAAATATTTTTGCATTTTTAAATTGCAAAAAAAGTGTGATATATTTCCAATTTCGTTACCAATAAATTAATTAGAAATGAATTACGTTAGACTAAAAGCTATTAAAAAAATATCCTTATTGAAGAATTGCAATTTTTGTTCTTGACAAAATATCATTTTTAAACGAAATGTGTGCTTTAATGCGGCACTTTTTTCTGTTAAAAAGAACGGATAAAATTGAAATAGGGCTAAGGTTACTCTCAAAGGAATTTATTTAAGGGTAAAAATACTCTTTTACACACTGAGTATAGTTAATTGAAAATAATACTCAATGTTTTTAAATATTGTTTAAATTACAACGATTTGCATCGTTGTAATACTTTGTCAATTATAAATAAAGAAAAAACGGAATTTAGAAAAAATAACAATCGTAAGTAAAAATCTATAAAGCTTTTATATTCTTTTGTAGCTTATGCAAAATAATAATCAAGTTAAAGTAATAAGAATAAAAAGAAAATAAGTCTAAATATACGTTAATGAAATAAAATGGTGTTTTTACTTGATTTATCATTTATTAAAAAAAAATTTGACAAGTTAATGGTTAATCGCATGATAATAATTTTTAAAAAGAAATTTAATAATTTGAATGACAACATTTTCTAATAGAGACAGACAGATTTAAATTTATTTCAATTTTTTTATTAATATATTGAATTTTGTCACATAAATGTCAGATAAATCAATCAATGTTTTAGAAATTTATTTGTATTTTTTTGCAACATTCAATGTAAATTATATATTATCCTTTTACCACAAATACGATTAGGAATTTAATCAATTATTGTGACAATATTATCATTTACAGGAATAATAATAATAATACATCGCCTGATACTATAGAAAAGTAAATAATAATAATAAAAAATTATAAAAATGAATTAAATTATCAATTTAGTAAAAAACAAAAGAAACTGCAAATATCATAATAAACATTTTTTAACATAAATAAGAAATTTTGTTTTTAAAACAATTTTAAACATCAAATGTAAAAACGTTTAACCAGTTCCATGGCAATGGTTATAGTATAAAAATATGATAAATAGTATAAAAATATATGAATCAAGTCAAGAATGTATTGTACACGGCACTATTAAGTAGGTTTCAGTTATAGTTTAGGTATTTGCCAAAGTCGCTAAAATTGTTGCTGCGGATCTGCGTATAACAAGTGAATCAGAATTAATACCATAAGTTTAACCTGGTTGTTCATTGTCAGCCTACTACCTTTCTATCATTAACAATATTGGTTTTTAATATTGTGCAACCATCATTACTTCATATTCGTTACTTTTATTGCTTTTAATTGAATTATTATGGAATAACTAGTTTTTGTTTAATTAATTAATTAATTAATTAACCCAACCTATTATTCTAATATTCAAAGTGCTATTAATCAAGGTTATCGGCTGTGTACATATATAAAATTTAAAATTAGCATTTATCTTAAAAATAGCAGTGTCATAGTTACATTCTCATTATTGTATAATTGTTTCTTTCACATTATATTTTACCTTCTTTGGTAATTTTTAGAATTAAGTTCTACTATGTTACTATGTAACTATGTAAAGAATGTAAATTTACAAATAAAAATTTCTTGTTTATAATGCTAATAAATTTAACATGTGGTCAAGACAATATTATCGCTTATTATCGGCCTCAAGCATTTATGCTTAAAATTTTTATATTCATATGATTTATTACCGCTTTATGATTTTTAATTTTTTAATTGTTGTTCTAAAAATGTATAATTTCAGTTTTAATAACTAAAAGTTTAACCACAACAAGATAAATAATTTTTTAAATTCAATTTTTTTTATTGTATTGCAATAATGATAAAATTTACGAAATGTTAATAGTTTTAATTGTTAATGAATTAATTAAACGGTGAAGTTTTCAACATTTTTAATTTTTTACGGATTCATTTTACTTTAAATAATTTAGCATATATTATGAAAATGCCGATTTTTTTTACTTCTAAAATAATTAATCTTTGAATATATGTTTGTTTTTACTGAATCCTTGGTTGTTTTCTACAAAAATTAAATATTCACTAATGTCTTATTAAAATGGTACACAAAATAATTGAGGATGTTTTATTAGGCTAATGGTTAGAGTATCTCATAAGTGAAAATATAAAAAAAAAAACAATATTTTCTAAAAGAATAATAACACATTAGCAATTCAATCATAATATTAATATCAAATGTTATTTTCTATACTCAAATCATGGTAACGTTAGCATTAGCCTTTCTAAACATAAACATGTTTACGCTAACTTGCTTTCTGTTGGTGTTATTTTTGTAAACAAATCACTCAAAATATTATTTTTGAAACATAAACATAATTTTTATTTGTGAAACTTTAAACATTTTCATTTGGAAATAAAATAAAGAGAAAAATTCACTACAAAAAAAATTTATTCGACCTTTTGATCTTGATGACTTTTAACATATGTTTCTGTTAAAACCTTAAGCTTTATTCAAAAAAAGAAAAAAGTGTAAACCAGGCTTAAAAGTTGAACTAGTGAACTTAAAGATTATATTTTTTGCTCTTTATTTATTACCCTTGCGATGCATTTCGGAAATTTACTTTTTTATTTTACTGAAATTGACGTTGAATATAAATAGAAAATCAATTAATTTTTAACGATTGTAAAGTTTGTTAATTTTTTAATTTAAAACAGATAAATCAATTTTTATATTTGACAGACTGTGAAATTAAGTAAACTAGGATGCTGATGGGAACAAACCACTTTATTTATCCTCTTTTTAAAGGTAAAAATGATAAAATTATCATGTAATTGTGGTAAAAATTTATATTATGACACAATATTAGTTTATTTATTTTAATAAATGATTTAATCGTAAACATGTAAACATAATTAGCATGAAAATTTACATCAGAAAAACAAAAAAGGTTAAGTACATTTTAATCTATTCACTTGTTTTTCATTACTCAACACAACGAAACGTTGACAAAGACTAACCGTACAATCAGGACCAAAAATTTTATTCTCTGTCAAAAAAGACAAAAAAATGAATAAGAAAAACACATTAAAATCACGACAATAAAAAAATTCCCGTGGAAAATAACGACTTAACGTAATATCGCGACGTTATTTACCGTAGCGTTAGTGAAAAAATTATTAATTTATTTTTGGGAATTTAAATAATTTTTTTTTTTTGGTTGGTTTAAATAATTTAATTTAAAAAAAAAATCTTTTTTTTTAGCATTTTCTAAATTTTTTAAGAAAAATCCTGTACAAAACAACGATGCTTTTGGTTTTAAAAGAAAAATTTATATCGTTAGAAATCCAATCAATTTTATTAACGCCAAGAGACACTTTATGATAACTGAAAAAAAGATATATTTTCTTTTTAATCTCTAATTAGAATACAGCCCAAGGTTTAGTTTGGTGTTTTTTTTTTTTGCTTAGTATATGAGCTTTCAATATCCCATTACCAATTTTTTTTTTAACCGTCTTTATCGTTACTTTCTTCTACCAATTTTAGTATACAAACAAATACTACTTAAAAAACTTATTTTATTCTTTCACGTATTTCGTAAATTGCTTCCTTGCTATAATATTATTACCAAGAAAAATAAATAAAATTCTATTCATTTTGATGCTTTTCCCCTATGAATTATCGTTTCTTACATAACATAAGGCTTGATTATTTTCTTTTTTTTTTTGGTTTAATTCATCGTTTTTTTTCATTTACTGTTTTATTGCTGCTTAAATTCAACGTAACGAAATCAGAAAATTTAATTAGTTTATTTAAAAGGTGAGAAGTTAAAGATTTTTTTATTATTTTACTTTTTAATTGAAAAGTTAGGTAAAGTTTTTTTTTAATATTTGAACTTATAATTTTCTTTTTTTTTACAGCTTAATTAGACCTAGTTGAGGTTGTGCTAGACCTTTATTTTAGTTTTTGAAGAATTCTTTTTTTGTTATTTTGATGTAATATGAGTTATTTCTGTAAATATTTTGCACCCAATATTTCTGAATTATAATAAATTCATTGACTTTGTCATAACTCATAGTCATATGCTCTTTTGAAAATGAAATATTCTCTTGGTTTATACTACGCATTTTAGAAAATAAAATTCTATTTGACAAAATGATATAATACCGAAAATATGTAATGTTTATTGTTAAATTATGCTATTAAAATTATCATTATCATCGTTTTATGTGAAATAAATATTTTTTGTCAATGTTTGTTTAATAAAAATTCTTATTTCCTTTTAACATATATTTCTTAATCATTTTTTAAATATTAATTAATTTGTTTTTTGTAAAACCAAAAAATTCTTTTCTTCATTTGCTTAACCAAAAATGGTATTTAATAAATAAGCGATGTACATTGTTGTATTGTGGCATCACATAAAATTCATTTATGTTAAATGTACGTAATAAAGTGTACGTTATCGTGGTTTTTGTTCAAAATTTCAAAGACAAAATGGTTAATTTAACAGGTAAAAACCTCAAGTATACTACTGTGGTAAGAATAAATTCTTGTAATTTGTAAACAATGATTTAAATACTTAAATACTGTTTATAAATTAATGAAAATAAAATTATTTAATAAAAAAGAAATAATTCATAAAATTTTTTGATATATATTTGATGATATTTAAGCAAAAACAAGAAATAAGATGAAGTTTGTGTGAAATGTAATTGTATTTTAAGAAAACAAATAGTTAAAGTTTTCTTTAACAAATATAATCTTCAAAATAAAAATGCAAAATTAAATATAACTTTCGTGTACAAAGAGTTCAATCAGCATATTTTACTATTAAATGTTAAGAGGACATAAATTTTTGATTTGAAAAAGAAAACAACAGTTCTTTCTAATAAAACTGTTTCCTGTGAATTTAGTTAATTAAAATCACCTGAGTTTCACAGTAATGAAAACATTGAAATAAAATAGGGAGAAAAACACAAGAATTCTATTTTTGTTTCTATTATTAAAGGCAGTATTGATATAACAGTGGGAAATGATATAAAAATCTAAAGTGTTGCACCAGATTGTGAAAGTAATTAAATATCCCTAAGGAAATTTTATATAATTTTTCTTTTACTTCATTTGTCTGGTGCAAATGACTCCTGTTTTTATTAGTTCATCATTTACTTTTCCTCTGTTTCATGGTTATTATTGTTATAATCGTTTATTGTATTATCTATCGATCCTGTATTTCCTATGCTTTCGTATTTACTTTATTTTAAGAGTTCTTTAATTAAGTCGATTATAAACAGACGACCAAATCAATATTATTTCTTATTGTTTATTTTTAATTTAATTGCTTTAAAAATAAATCAGTTAATGACAATTAATAATTGAATGGAAATGTTTTTATTTTATAAATATTAATGTTATTATCAAAGAATTATGTGGTTACATGAGATTTATTATTATTTACGTTGCTGTGAGGATACATAAAATATGTAAAATCAGCAAACATATCATTTTACATTTTGAAGAATATATAATAGCATATGCACTGTGTGGCATAATACGTAAATTAGAATTATTATTATTATTATATAACGAAGTACAAGTAAATGCATTTTTATTACAAAATTTACTTTTATCTATATTTATTCATGACACGTTCACTAAATATTTTGAAAATAAAAAAATTATAAACAATATAAGGTTCTACTACAAAATGTGACTTTATATAAAAAGTATAAAATATTGAAAACACTTAGAGAAATTAAAGAATCAATGAAAAAAGAAATTTAAATATTAACTTTGCATTCAAACGATCCAATGTGTAACTATTATTATTATTATTTCGTTTTTATTTTATTATTATTATTAATTTTTATTGTATTTCCGTCATTCAATCAGATTATCATAAGAATAAATAATAAGTATAAGAAAAGAATACAAAAAAGCATGAATATTACAATTTGTTTAACAAATTAACTATTTTATAAGTAGAAAAGAAATGATTTGTCATGGAAGAAACCTTTTACTTTTATATTGCTTAAAGACATTTTACAAGTTTTATTTCTGTAAAATAACGTTTTCTGTTTTCATATAAAAACCATGTTTTGTGTTTTACATAATTTCATTTTGTAAATTACCATTATATTACAATATGACGTGCATGAGAAAAGTCATTAAATATTGAATTATATTTTTTATTTTATTTTATTTAATTTCAGCAAATTCATTAAATTTTTTCACTTCTTTTTTATAAAAAAAATAATTACAATCAAAAGTGTAACACAGAAATCTGATTGACAAATCAATTAGTAATAAATAAAATAATTTTTTTTATTAATAAATACATTCATAGATATTGTTTAATTAGTAATAAATTTAGATATTTGATTAAAAAACGATAGTCTCGTTCGGTTTCATTTCACAATTTTTGTTTAATTAATTTTAATTGTTTTTTTTTTTTTAATCTTTTAAATTTTTAAAATGTTTCTATTTTAATCGTTAAACATTAAGCATTAAACTTATTTGAATGAAAATAATTACTTTCTATATAATTAATTCTATATAAAATAAATGCATTTAACGAGAAAGATGAAAATTATTCAACAATATAATATTTAAATTAGTTTATTTATTTGTACAAATAATTTAAATTAACTTGTGACAATCCATCAAGTGTATAATGCATACTTGAATATAAATAGATAAACCAGCAACTAACAACAAGTGGTTTTAATATGAAAATATTTCACATAATATTATGATCTATCATGTTAATTCACTGAAATACATAGTGATATGGTTATATTAATGAATAAATTAGATCTAATACAATAGAAAATATTTTAGTTAGATAAATATTGACTATTTTTGTCATATGATTTCTAATTAACTATTATTTTTAATTTATTAAAATGATGTGTGACACTTTTACTCACTTGTGACTATATTATTAAAAGTATATGCGTTCAAAATATATATATTTATTTTTAATAATTATAATTAGGAAATATTTAAGTTGAAATTTAAACAAAAATAAAAAATGTATATTAACAATAGAAGCACCTGCTGGTTGACTGGCTTGTCATTAAAAGAACTAAACTAATTTTCTTTTTTTTTAAATTTTAAAGTTAGAAAAAACTTTTTTATGCTTTTTTTTTCGTTTTAAATGTTTCTAAACACGAAAACAGTTTAAATTTTTCTGTATGTTAATTTATCAAGTTTTAAATATAACGAAAATGTTTAACAAAAACAAAATACCATTGTCATTCGAGTTATTAGTTGTGTCTTGTTTAAAGGGACAACAGCTGTGTCATCAGTGCTTGTGTAAAATAACACGGGCTATATGGAAAAATTATAATATAAATTTCCCTCGTTGTAATATTGTTAAAAGTTATCAGCTGTCACACGGTTGAAGCTTATATCCATACGAAAAAAAAAATAATAATAATGAGGAGAAGATAAAATGAATTTAGAACTTTTTTTTTTTTAGATATTATTAGTGTTTTTTTTCTTTGTGTTAATGAAATAGAATTAACGAAAGAAGGTTATAATTAACACAATTTTGTGGTAATACGAATTGTTCAATTTTTAATCTTGAATAATAATTTTTTTTATTAATCTTTATTTACTTAATTTTTTGAGGTATTAATTAATTTTGGTGATCTTTTTTCTTGCCTTTTTACGTGAATGGATAAGGATTCAATGTTTCCAGCTATGAAAAATAAGAAGGTTAATTTTAAAGCATAATGAAATGGTAATTTTTGCATAAACAAATAATAATACGGAAATGAAAAATTATTTCAAAGAAATACTAATTTTGAAAATCCGACTTAAAAGTTTAACTTATCAGCAAAAAAACACGTCACAGTTTTTCTTTGCATAAAGATAAAATAAAATTATAATTAAAATAATAAAGGAAATAGTTGAAAAATTAAAACAAAAAAAAAATGTAAATAAAATTCAGAAAAGTAAAATTTAAAAACCAGGAATAAAAAAGTAGCTTTAAAGAGTCTCTTAAGCTTTTAATCTTTTCTAAAAGTAATAACTTTTGATTATAATCTATTTTTTTTTTTTTAATAATTTTATAATTTTCTTTTATAATTTAATTAGTCGAATTAATTTTAATTGGTAGAAAAATAAACGGAAAAAATGAAGAATAATTTTCTAATTTAAATTTTTAATTAATTTTTGTATGAAAAAAATATTTAATTTATTATTGGAAAAAATAATTACGTGAGAAAATTAGAAAATTTTATTTGCTTTTTTTTGTCTTGTTGTCTGTAGCAAGCAATGCTACAGCGACGTTATCGCAAAAGTCATTAACCTATTTTCTTTAATTTTTGCAACTAATTAAATGTAATACATTTTATTTATTTTTTGTTGTTTAGTTTCTCATAATATAATGTAAATTTTATTCTAAAGCTAACAATTATTGTTTTTTTATTTTTTCATTTCTGTTAAAGGAAATAAAAATTTGCATATTTTATGTTTTTTGTGTGTGTTTGTTGCAAGTAGATACATATATTTTCTTAATGTAATTCTCTGTATGAACTGAAAATAAATTAAATAAAGTTGAAAAATAATATTAAATACACTTTTGGGAATTGTTTAAAATTAATGAAAAATAATATTGTTTGTGGTGATTTTTTTTTTATTTTTTCATTAGTATTATTACTGCAGTATTACACCTGCAGGCGCGAATTAATTTAACCATGTATCGAGTTGTTTGCAAATATATCCTTCTTAATCCGACTGTTATTATGTTTGTATTTTAAAATTAATTAAATTTTGTGAAATTTGGTCGTTATTTGCAAGCACATCACTCATGTTATGCAAAATCATGAGGGATCAGCGCTTAATACCTTAAACAAGAAAATATTATATTAACAAGACCATTAATATCGACCTAACTATGTTATTTTATTTTTTTAATTTCAAAGAACTCCACTCTAATTATGTATTTTTTCTTCTTCTATTTGATTAAAAAAAAAATTTAAACTCCCTATTTTCGCTGGTTGATTTTCTATCTTTATTTTCGTAATTTGATGAGATTATGAGATTTTTTTTGGTAAATATACATGTATATCTGGAAAAAATTGTTTATGCTTAAATAAAATTATTATTATAAAAATGTATGTTTTTTTCGTCTGCCCGGCCAACGATTTTATTTTGATAAAAAATAATAATAATAGCAAATATTCTTATAATTAAATCTACTTAACAAATGTTAAATTTATAAATATGATAAAACGTCAATTGAAAACTAATGATGGGTATTTACACTAAGGGGTCGTTATTAATAATAAAAATAAATATTTATGAAAAAAAAATAACAACGAGGGAAAATTGTTTTTATTATTATTTTCTTTTTATTTTTAATAAATAAATACTTGTGCTTTGATTTAATTGATTTTTTTCTCTCTCTCTCTCTTGTCTTAATACACTTGTGTCTTCTGAAAAATTCACTAATTAAAGCAAATAATAAATCAATAAACTTAATTTTGTATAGTTTTATGTTTTTTAAACTTAAATATACTATTCCCTTACTATTATTTTTATTATAAGTATTTCGGTATATTCTTAGAAAACTATAATACATAAATAAAGTTTGACAATTTGACCTATAGTTTGTTAAAAGCAAAAAACAAACAAACATTTTCCCAAAGAGAATAAATAAATTAAGTTATTTTATAAAAATATATTCAGTTTAGTAGATCTTGAATGCTAAATATAATTTATTTATTTATATAAAAAAAATTAGTGGAAAATAAAAAAGTTTTTTGTATTCTTCCTTCATATTAGGATCAATTTCGTTCTGTGCTTTTATTTTGTTTCCTTTAAGTAAATTTGTATAAATATCCATTTGGGAATAATGAAATGTGAAACTAGTGTAAATGATGGAAAGCAACTTTTTTTTATGTGTTTTCAGGTAAAAATAAGATAATTCATTTAAAACATAAACAATGCATTTATATAAGAGAGGAAAAGCTAATAATTATTATGATTAAACATTTCCATGTGCTTAAACTAAGTAAGTGGTGATTATGTGTTATACATCCGCTTAGGTAATTGTCCCCAATGAATTTTTCGTAAAAATACTCAATTTAATAGAAATAATTAAAAATCAATAGACCAAACAAATTATATTGATTTTTTTTTATCTATTTAAAATAAAAATCAATTCATTGAAAAAACCAAACAAACTTGTCGACTCTAACAAATGGTAAAAAAAAATAACAACGGAAGAAAGTAAGTAAAAAAAGAGAAAAGTTATTCACAACACAGAAAAAAGGAAACATTTAATCGGATAATCATGATTGAACTACTGATTTTAATGTTGGGAATACACCAGCTTATATCCTTATGTGAACAAAAAAAATGGAAAAAACAAAACAGTGTCATCGCTGCATTATAAAGTATAACACGGATTAAATAAGAATTAATGTCATACCATTGTAAGCCGGAAAAATAACATAACACTTAATGCGATCAACACCAAACATGAAGCACACGCAAATGAAAAAAAAAATAATCATTATTTTTAAAAATTAAATTAAATTAAAAAAAATGTTTGTGCTTTTTTTTTATTTGCAAATTTAATATGTTAATAATTTATTTTAAATATAAATAAAAGAAACGAAGATCGTACACACATTAAAACTAATTTAAATGAATTAGTGACAAACAAGTGAACTCCATTAACACAATGTCACTCAGAGAATGATTTATTTTCACATCAGAAATACTGAAACACTTAAATACCAAAGTGTGATAAAATTAATTCAAAATTATTTTTTTTGAGTGTGTGAAAGTTTAAGTTTTGTAAGTCATTGGCTAAGATTTGTAATAAATCAGAAAATTTATTCAATAATGTAAGCGGATTTTCTATCAATAAAACATACTTTTCAGCTATAAAAATAATATTATAAGTAATAATATACAAAAGTTTTTCTATAAAAGCTTTAACTTTTAAGTCTTAAAGTTTTTTCTGTTTAATTTTTTGAATCAAATAAAAATTTTAAGAAATAATTTATTAAAAATAGTTAATAATTTTGAAATAACATTTATTGTTAATGTTATTGTTTTGCCATAATAAAAGAATTTATTAAATTTTTTATAACAAAATCATTAATGCTAGTTGAAGCGCCTGAAGTTTAATAAATTTCGCTTTTCTTTTTGTGCTTTATTAATATAAGTCGTTCGTTTTGTTTTAGCAAATAAATAATTTATTAAAATAACTAGTTAGGTATGATGCGAATTATTTGATTAAATCCTGTAGGAAAAAAAGATTAATATATTTTTATTTATTTATTTCACCACAACGTTGACCCTTAAAATGTAGAAATAAATAAAAAAAACGTTAATGATTCATTGCTTGATGAGAAATGTTAATAAATTAACCTTTCTTGGTTACACCCTTTCATTATATAGACTTCATTTAAAATGAATTCAAACAAAGGGACGAAATAAAAACCGAATTTATAATACAAAAAAAGAAGAAAAATTAAATAAAATAAAAAACATTAAAGTGAAAATGAGAAAAAATTCTTAAATGAATAAAAAAAATCAGAAAAAATAAATAAAAATCATGGGCAAAGTGTTATGTAATTACTCTTGTGAAACAAAATAAAACCAACCTTCTCTGATGATGTAGTTGAAATTTGTATGTTTCCGCCCTATAATAGCTTTTACGTGAATAATTTATTGTTCAAGAAACTATTTATGCTTTACTTAAATCTTAAATAAAATAAAATTTTATTGGAAGTGAAGAGAAACAACAATATATGTAAAATTGATGAAAATAAAAATAAAATAATCTCAATGCTTTCCGAGTTATTCATAACGATATTTTAACCGCATCGTTATGATATAATAAAAAAATAAATATTATTTCTAATATATTTAATTTTTCTATTTTTTTGCTTTGTTGGTTTGTGAAATATGTTGTTGAATCATTTTTAAAGACCTAATTTTTAGTTTCATGTATTCCATCATCATGCAACGATAAAATGTCGATTATGTGAATTTAAAACTGCATTTCTTTTTCGTTTATTTTCGGTTTGTGTTATTGTTGCCATTTTTTTTGTGAAGCTTTTTTGGTAGTATAAAATCAATATTAAATTAAAAATAATACTGAATGTTTTTTATTGCATTAAGGTTATCGCTGGCTTGCTAACATTTGTTAAAAAATAATATTTTGCACAAAGTATTCAGCTTTTATTGTCTGACGGAAATTACGTCTATTTTGGCAACACTTAGCTAATTAATTTTTATCTTGATATGATTTTAGTATAGGAAATTTACAATAAATGTTACTATTAATTTGTTATCATCATCTGATAAATTTAACCTTTTATAAGTTTAGTAAAATTTTTATTATGATTTAAATTTAAAACGATATTTTTAGGAGGGAATGTTAAAAAATTCAATAAAATTCACTTGTTGAGTACGTTTCTTAATAAGTGGCTTAATAAATTTGTTTTTAGATATCATTGTATGTACTTACAAATATTTCTTTTAATTATTAATTTTGGCAAAGAATTTTTAAACTATGTTATTTTATAGATTTTAAGAAAGCATGCATGGAAGTATCATTCAAAAATAATATTTTACTAAATGCCTGCTCAGAAAATAATTGTTTTAACGATTTTTTCGTTTTAATTTCTGCTTTTATAATTAATTTAGCTATAACTAAGATTTTTGGATATGGTATTTACTGATCACAGTTGTAGCTATTTGAATAAATGCCCAACAATGTTTCAAGCAAATTATCGAATGACTTTTACGTAAAGTTTCGTTAGTGAAACAAAAAACCTGTAAAAAACGCTCAATATATTTAAGAAACTATTTTTATTCATTTTTTTTATTTGCAATTCAGCAATAATAGCAACACACGAGATATGTGATAAGACCACAAACTTTTTAATAAAAACTACAATTTTATTTTATTTTTTTTCTATTAATAATATTATTGTTATTGTAACTAATATGAGTTTTAGTTTATGTAAAAGAAAATACGTAGAAAAAAACATTTAAGACAGTTTTCCCTTGAAATGTAATGTAAACTTTTCACATTAGTAGCAATTATAATCGATGATAAACTAAAACCAATTTCTAAATATAACATCTGGGTTCAATGTTATTTAATAAAACAAAAAAGGAAGGAAAAGAATGTGTATAGTAGAAAAAAAATTTAATCATTTACCGGCGTCTTACATTGAAAGTTTATAGAAAATATTTCAAGACTTTAATTTAGATTAATTTATAAGAAAATATTATTTCTTTTTATATAAACAATTTTTTTTCATTAAATATTTAAATTTAAAAAAAATTATTTTAATTTTTTTTTCAGTTTTTGTATAAAAATAGGTTATAAATATTTTATGTTTATATATAAAAAAAATATTGCAAAATAAACAAAAATGAAAAATGTTTAACGATTTGTCAGCAACAAACAAGTAAAGTAGTTGTTGTAGCTTTTCCTACATTAAAATTTTTTTTTTTTTGAACATTTATTTATTTGTAAATATAAATTTGTAAAAAATATTTATTGTAAATTTACGTTAAATATGTTAACCCAAGCTAAAAAAGTCTTTAAATAAACAATTTTAGAATAAAAAAAATTCAACAATCAATAAGAAAAATTTTGCGAAATGAGCACAGTTTTTTCTGTTTTTAGATGACTGATTTATTTAAATATATATGATGATAAAACTAAATAAGTAATTGCAGAGAGCTATTTTAATTATGCTTAATTATCTATTAAAAATATTACTTTTACTTGTTTTTTACTTAGAAATATTTTATTTTATAAAAAGCTTTGATATTGCAAAAGCTATTATTGGACAATAAATTAGAAGTTTATTCATTTTTTTAATTTATAACAATAAAATCGTCGCTTAAAGAATATAATGTATTATTTCAATAGTTACTAAACTCTAAGATACAATAATTCCTAATAAAGTTTATTGAAAGGATTGATTTTTATTAAATAATTTATTATTAAAAGTTTTATAGAAAAATAAACTTAGCTTAGTAAAGCTAAAATGTTGTTTTTTGCAGATTGAAAATTAAGCAAAAATAATAATATAATAGAATATAGAAAATTCATTATTTTTATAGTAATATAATAAAGAAATAGTGTTTTGTTGTATATACAAAAAATTATATATAAAGATAAAACGTTAAAGAAGAAAATGATTTACGGGATGATGAATGAAAGGTTCATGATATTTGACATTACTGACAACACCGAGTCATATTCATGTATAGAAATGAAACTTTTATATAAATATTTTACGTTTTATACACTTCGTTATATATTTTTTGTATTCTCTCTCTTTATTTTTTATAAACATAATAAAAAAAATATAAATAAAACACCACCCTGACTGCAAACATTTAACCCAACAGTGGATAAAAAAAGGAACAAAAAAATGTAAAAATATAATACACAATATATCACTTTTGTCCAGCTATAATAAATATATTGAGTATGTAATGTTAATAATAATAAATCACAGAACATGATACATACAAAAAAAATGAAAAAAAGTTTAAAAACAAAATAAAATTAAATAAAATAAAAATTTGTACCCAGTGCACAGTGCTTCCCATGTAAACAATATATGAGTTATTAAAATATATATAAAATAACCACAATTAAAATAATTAATTTGATGCAGAAAAATATTAAATAAATTGTTTTTTTTTGTTCGCTTTATTTATTTGATTAAAACAATAATTATGGGTTTTAATTTTATGTAATTAAATTAAATAAAATTTATTTAATATTTTTTGCTGGTTATACACTAAAATTAACTGTTATTAAGTAATTGGAATAATTTTGTATTTTATTGCTAAATTTTTATAATTTCGTTTACATTATTGACAGTTTTATTTTTTAGAAAGCTTAAGCTAAGTAATAATTATGCCAATTAGTTGTTTTTATACTAATGAAGCCAATACAATATAATATGAATAAAGCATAGAGCTCACTATATAGTGATATTATTATTTATAAAAATATTCTAATTGTAATAATCTGTACTAAATAAGTCTTATTATCTCTAGAAGACAAGTAGTCGTACCAATTTAAGCTTTTTTAAAAAAGAAAACATTCAAGCAACAATGAAGCTGTTTACTGCATCATTAAAAATGAATGGATATTTCTTCTATTCTCTTTTCTTTTTTTATCTTGATTTAACCATTCCAGAATTCATTTTTTTCCATTCTTAGAAATCTTGATAAACGTGAGATGAATATTTTTTTTTTTAATTTTTTATTTTATTAAAGAAAAAACGAAGTAGTTATAAATGTATTTTGCTTGTATTTATTAATTTTAATCAAATATAAACAGAAAATATTTAATTTTTATTATGAATAAGTGCTACTTTGGTGTTTTAATTTAAACTTGATAAATAAATATGATTCGACAATGGAAGAAAAACTTAATGCATTTTGCTCCAAAACACCGATTGTTTTATTTATTTATTTATTTAAATAATATTTCTATAAATAATAAATAAATCTTAATGACAATGTTAGATTGTAGCATAACATTTAAATGATTATAAATCATAGAACGTATGGTAAAATAAAAATAAAAAAAATTATTCTTCTCATGTCAGACACATAAATATCTTTGTCATGTTTATTCCTGAATCACCTTTCTTATTGAAAGATTTATTGTTACAGCAAAAATAACAAAAAAAAAATGTATATAGATCGGTTGAATCCTTGATGGGAATTTTCTTTTATTTAATTTTTTTGACACGCGAAATAATAAAATATTTAAAACATTAAAAAATAATTTTCGCTGCTTCGTTCTATTTATTAAAGAGACATTTCATGCTACAATAACAAATATACAAAAGCTAATTATGCATGTGAATAAATAATTTTTTCAAATGTAAATTTTTAGTGTATAGACTATAGAGAATATTATATTGTTTAACATTTCTAGTAGTTTTTAAAAACATTTATTCATTTATTACAAATTTTGACAAATTTTCTTTTCTTTTCTATTTTTGTTGTTGAAAATATTCGTGTCTTATTTATGTAGAATAATAATAAAAAATCAGTTTGTAACCGATCACGAACAGTCAATGTTAGTAACTGAAAATGTGTTTGGAATTTAGAGAGAAATTTTCTTTCGCGAAATAAATTTAAACATAAAAAAGTGCGCAAGTCGTACAAACGTATAAATTTTATCCCTTTGGAACGTATTGAGATACATTTGAGGAAAATGCAATGAAACCAGGAAATACTTAATATTTTTCTAAGGATTATATTTTCCACTATATTCTTGGTCGGTATATGAATAGACAAAATAGGAAAAAGTTTAGTTATTTTTAGTAAACACAACAAGGAAACACGTACCAAAATTTTGTTTTATTCAAGAAATAAGAGCATCGACTCAATTTTTTGCAAACAAAATAAATTCTGCAGCCAAAGTTGTTTGTTTAAAGTTTTTTTCTTTATTTGCTTTTTTTGTCTTCTTTTTGTTGTTCTATAAATATTTTGACATCAAACTCAGCAATAATCTTATTTTATTATTATTTTCTTTCTATATATTTATTTTTTCTGCTTTTTATTTCTAACGAGTCGTATGTAAACTTTTGAGTTCTTTTCTATATCAATAAAAACAAGAGAGCAAAAAGAAATGTAATAAAGCAAATAATATAACGAAAAAAAAAAAAAAATAACGAACTCAATCATTTTATTTTATTTTTCTCGACTTTTTATTGTATCTTCTCAATAATATTTTGTCAACACCCATGCAATAATACACACAACAATAAGGAAGTTAAAGATATGATAAAGGATGTTTGTCTAGCTCGGAGTCGAGTGATTTTTCACGCTTGTTGTTGTTTAGATTTATTATTTTTATTTATTTTTTATTCAGAAAGAAATTTTTCAATATGTTTTATTTTATTAATTACCTAGAAAAAATTATATTTAATTAAATTAAAGGCGAGTTTAGTAATTGCAATTCAAAACGTTGAAAAGAATAATAACTTACACATTTGAAACACATTCAAAATACTAAAATAATGTTTTTTTAATGAAATATTTTTTCACAAATAAAAAATTAAAACTTTTATTTAAAATATGTGGCTGAAGTTGTATAAATTCTTTAATTTATTTAGCTTCTCTATTTCATTATATATATATATATATATATATATACATTTTTTTTTTTGGTTTATTCAACTATGGATTAAAGTTAACATTTTTTGTGGTTCGTTAAAAAATAACACAAGAAAAAAGTTTTACGTAAAACAAATATAAATAAGAAAATGTCAGAATGCAGTTTGGCCACACTGCAGCAGATTAAAAGTATTATTATTATTATTTGTTTTTATTTATTAATTATTAGATTGTTCAGCAAAATTTTATTAAAAAGTATTTCTTTTATCGTTTTAGGTATAATTTTCATTAATATTATAATTAAGGAATAATTTTATGACGTTAGAACTGCTACAATACTACCAATGATTTTCAGCTTATATTTAGTCTTCCTAACGTAACTGAGGCTGGATTATTGAAAAATCAATTCACGCTAAATAAAAACACAAATCAATTGAAAAATAATTGTATTATAAATAAATAGAAAATGCAATTTCAAGAAATCATAAATTTTTCTTATTTTGCAGCGTTGAAAATAAATTTCGCAACTCTTTCTCTTATTCTCTTATTCGAAATATCAAATAAATTTTCTATAGAAAATAAACTTAAACAAATAAATGTATTTTTTTTTTGTCGAGTGTAATAATAATTTCAATTATAAATCACCACAATAATTTAAGGATTTTTTTATCCATTATCCAATTTAAACCCCAATTTGTTGCTTTTTTAATAATTCCTGCAAAGATGAAAATTAATTAATATTTCATTTTGAAAAACCAATAAATATGTTTTCATACAATATTAAATGTCAATTTTTTTTTTAAAAAACATACAAAATATTTAATTGTTTTTCTATTTTTCATGATTTTATTGCCTGATTTCATATAAAAATTGATATTGATTAGCAAGAAAAGTAATACTTCTATAGATTTTCTTTTAATTAAACCAACAATGTATGTTATACGTTTAAAAAAAACTAAAATTTTCGAATATTTGTATTATTTCTAAGCAAATTGAGTTAAATCAAATATTTGTAATTGTATTGCATTGCATAAACTTTTTTTTATGTAGAATTAACAAATATTTCATCAAAATCACCAATTACAAATGTTTCAGTTGTTAAAATTACTATATTCATACAAAAAAATATTCCCCCTGGCAGTGTAGTTTAAACACATTAATTTAATTAAAAATGCGAAACTATATTAAAAATTTGATGAAAAAAAAAGAAACCAAAATCGAAAATTAATTTCCGTTTACAATGTGTTATCAAATAAATGAATTGCACGAATAAAAATATCATACTAATATCAGTAACAGAAATAAATAAATTTAAAAATCTATATCAACGTCAATTCTATACAAAAATAATAATATATTTAAAATTAATTAAATATATAATTTATGCTAAAAAGAGTTGTAAAATCTACTTCTTTTTTTAAATATATAATTATAATAATTGAGTCTTAGTTTTAGCTAAGTTAATTTTCAGTCGGTTTTTCATAAGAAAGTAACAAATCCCCTATTATTTTAATTTAAATAAAAAGAAAAACTCTTAGTAAAATACAATAACAAAAATGTCTTAAAATTCACATGAAATTTATTACAAAAAGAAATCCGGTAAAGCTTTTTTTAAATTATTTCTTAACCACTTAGCATATTTAACACCAACAACTAAAACAATATCCACATGTTACAGGTATAAGGAGAAATTTTTGTGTTTAAATTATTATATAATTATACTAAAATACAATATATATTTATACATAGAATAATACCAAAAGAAAAATTGTTTTCCTACTAAAATTATATTCTTATAAAAAAGAAAAACCATTTTGCCGAGGTGTTATTTTCTTTAAGTATTTTTTACTTTTTTCTCTTCTTTTTTTTAAATAAACTAAATAAATGTTTAGCGCAAAAACATTCTGGATAACGTATAATTTTTGCATTTTAATGCAAAAAAGGAAAACATTTTTACATATAATGCACTCAGGGATTGTTACCATTATTTCATAAAAATAGAAAAAACTTAGTTAAAGGATTTTCAAAATTAATAAATGTTAAAAAAATAAATCCTTCTTTATTGTTATAAATGATGTAAGGGCTATCCCGTACAATATAGCTTTCCAACAACTGTCGTATTGTATGCAATTTTCTCTTTTTTTCCTTACTGCACTTTATTAAGAAAATTTTCTTATTTATTGATAAGGAAAATAATTTTCCATACTGATGCTATACAAATTATTTCTTTAAAAAAATTCTTCATTTCTTTATTGTTGTTACTGTTGTTGTTGTTAGATTATTTGAATAGGATTATGTGCAGTTTATTATAAACATATTTATGCTTGGATATTAATAACGATTAAACTAAATAATGCAGTTAGTGTAGTTACTTTAATCGTTATTAGTGTAAGTCTAGATTTAATATGGGATTATTTTATTGTATTTTTATGCAACATATTTAACTAAGTTTTTTGTTTTATAATTTTCTAAGATATTTTATAGTTTAATAAGTAATTTTCTACTTTACTTAGGATTTGGCTATATGTTTGCAATAATAATTTCGATTGTCTATCTAAAAATAAATAAATAAGCCTGTCAATGTACTTAGAACTTTAATTTGTCAAAATAAAAATATTTTTGCTTTCAATGGTAATTATAAATTTAATTTTTTATTAAATCCAAAAAGCACAAAGTTTTATGAGTAAAACTAAATTCACATGGAGCAAAAAAAAATTAAACCTTAAACAGAAATTTACGGAGAAAAGAAAAATCTTAAAACTTAATTTTAATATTTTCCTATTTCCTTATAGTTTTCTTTGGTTATTTTATTACTTTAGACGTTAGCATATAAGAGCATTCGGTTATGACAGTTACTAACAAAATACAAAAAAAACTTTTCCAAATTTAAGCAAAGCAAAATCTCTCTAAAGAAAAATCAATTGCAAATAATATGTTTCAGTAATTAATTTTATTTTAAAGTAATTGAAATTAATAAATATAAAAACTTTAATAATAAAAATAATACTTTATTGATGGTTAATTTGGTTTTTCTTTCTCCTTTTAATATATAATTTTAATGGTTAACAAAATTAATTATATATATTATGATTTTGTTTTTATTTTAACGCTATAAAATCTACCGTATGCAATTTTCTTTATCCATTTTTAATTGCATTAAACATTCTTTTGTATTTATATTTTCTTATATATATACACATAAAGTGTTTATACGTACTATTTTAGTCGTTAATAAATAACATTTAATATAACTTAAGTTTACCAACACGACTTATAGTACTTGATAAACCATAATATAAAAAAATAGTCGTTAAATAATAAGCAAACTAAACACACAGAGCAATTATAAGGATATATATATATATTATTTTTTCTTTCGCTTTTAATAACTTCTTGGTGCTAATAAAACCTTTAATTGTTATGCTTTTGGTTTTATATAACTCTAATAGTATCTTCTGTGTCTTGACTTAATTTAATTAACGATTTTAATTGTATTTTTTTTTTTAATGTTTTAAGTCTAGTTATTGGTATGACTTTTAGTTTAATTATAAATTCCTATTGTTGTTAACTAGAAAGTAGGATAAAGAAAATATGTAAAAAGCATAAAAGCCATAAAAGCACAGAAGAAATGTCAAGATAACCCTATTTATATTATTTATATTTTTTTATTTTATCCCTTTTTTCTATATTTTTGTTAAAAAAAACTATCAATAAGTTTTGTCACCTAGAAAACGTTTTTATTATAAAAACAATGTATTTTCAATGGTTTTTCTAATAATATTTATTTCTAATAAAATCTATGAAAATTCAATAAAATAATAATGACACCATAAATTAACTCAACAGCTAGTAGATAAGATAACAATTGAATTTTATGTAAATATAGTTGTGAATATTAATTAGAATATTTTTTTTTAATTCAGAAAAAATGCACTTAATAGTCTATTATTATAACAAAAATTACTTTATTTAAGTGTTACATTTAAAAATCAACATAAATTTTAATGTTTTTAAATAAAATAATAATGATTTTTCACGAAGACAGTATCACAAAAGAAAAAATGAAAAGAAAAATAAAAGGGATCGTAGAAGTCAATATTATTGTAAAGAAATAAATAAAGAATTATGGAGATATTTTTTATTATCACTATTATTATAGTGATTTTCTGAGATGAAAACCACTAATAAAACAAAAATTGTACATTTTATTTTATTTAATAAAATATAAGTATAACTTGTTGTACTTCCTTGTGAATTTCATCACTGACTGTAGTATCAATATATATAAAGTCTAGAGATTATGATGGTATCAATATTTTATTCCATTCTTTTATTTTGTTGCTTCAAAACTAAACGAAGCAAACAATAAATGAAATAAAAAGTAAAATGTCACCTAAATCATTTATCGTTTTTATTTATTTATTTATTGTACTATAGACGGGGAATCTTCATAACTTTTTATCCAATTTATCTAAAGTATAGTTTGTTTTCTTATAAAAATTTATTACATTTTTATTTATTCCCGTTGATTTTTTTATTTCAACATAATAATAGTATTGTGAATTTTCACTAGTAAATAATATAGTGAGTTTAGTTTTCTTTTCTCAATATAAAATTTAAAATTTTATTGGCAAAATCATATTTTATGGTGGTTTGGTTGTGTAATGTGTAAGGTTTTCACGATAACTTGAGATGACATTAGCTGAAATATAATTGATTAACTATTAATACAATGATCGTCTATGAAAATATAATCAGTAGAAATGTTAATATTATTCATTGTATAAATTTATACTAAGACCAAATTTTCACCATTTATTACCATAATATATTTATTTGTCCATTCATAACACAATTGTCTGTAAAGTTTTAAACAAAATAAAAATAATAAACAATAACAATATAAATATATATTTATTAAAGTAAAACAGGGATAAAACTTTTCCTTTAACACTCAATTCAATTCCATTCAATTGTGTTTATATACATGCACAGAGTTATAAAATTATGAATACTTTACCACAGATAATTAACCATTCTATAAATAATCATTTACAATATTAAAAAAAAGAAGAAAAATTTATATTTGTTTGAAAGAGAAAAATTAATAAAATAAAAAATAAGTCCCCTGATTATGTATCCTTGTACATGACATAAACAATTGTTTTTCTGGCATGTTTTTCATCTCTTTATAAACACGAACTTTGAAAAATGTTTTAACTTAACATACAACAAAAAAATTAAAATTAAAATAAATATAAAAGAAAACAGTTAATAATAAGATAAAAATGTAGGGGAAATTTTCACAAATATTAAAATTAAATAATCAGTTAAAAATAAAAATAAAGTTTCTGTATTGTGATAGGAAAAAAACAGGTTTGCTGCTGATTTATAAAGTTAAAATGTTATTCTAAAGAGCTTTTGAAAATAATTTCTTTCGTTTTTATTATAACTGTTTTTATACAATGCAAAGTAATTCCTTTCGAGTAGGTGTACTCGTATTTGTGTGACTGAATTTGATTGTAACGCTTCGCTACCAAAACGAAAAAAATTACATAGGCGTAAAATTAAAAATTTGAAAATAAAACCAATTAATAAAAGATAAATATTAAATAAAAATTAATATACATAAATTACATAAATAAATAAACTGTGATTTTAATATTTAAATTACACCAAAAAATACGTAGAAACAATTAAGTAAATTACAAAAAAAAGTTTTCTTACTTCAAAGTAATGTAAATAGAAAGTTTCTTTATTTCTTCTATTTATTTAACCATGAAAATATTAAATAAATTGAAATTTAATGCTTAAGTTTATTTAAATATTATTTAGTATATAAATCTTTGTTTATTCGTTTTAATTATTTTTTTTTAATTTTAGATAAATAAAATAAGTGGATAGAGATATTAACTACTTTTCATGAATTTAATTGCAAATAAAAAATATTTATCCTTTAGACATCCTTGCCACCGTAGACATTAAGCACTTTTAATCTTTAAATGCTCAAAGACAAAAATAAATTGACAAAAGTTTTAAATTCTTAAAAAAATTGCTAAACTTGTCAGCTTAATAGCGGAAATCATTGCATAAAAATAGAAGAAAGATGCAAATATTTATGTTTTAAAGCTTTTTTTAAATTTAATTTATTTTCTTTATTACTGAGCATTATTATTTTTTTACAACATTTGCATGAGAAAAAATAATTTATTTTTGTGTTTTTTTTTTATTATTATTTGTCATTTGTGAATTCTTCTCTGTCACCGTATTTCATAAAATTAGGTCATATTGAAATTATTTTAATAAAATCTTTTGCATTTTGTATCTGGGGAAAAAATAAATTACTTGAAAGAATAGTTTCTAGCTGAGTAATAACAGAAATACCAATTATATTGCTATAATAATACTATAGTTTATTTTTTCTTTATGTTTTTCTTAGTCATTTTACACAATTGATTTCAATATAAAGATTTGTTTAAGAGTAAAAATTAATTTCTCGTCAAGTTTTGCAAAAGCTTAAAATAAAAAAAGAAAAACGCAAAAAATTAATACTTTTTTTCAAACAAATTTATAATATTCGCATTATGTTTCAATTTAATGTACCCTCTTTTTCCGTTATAAGCCTCACTCCGCTTGTAAGCCGCGGCTTATTAGAGGTAATTGCTTACCAAAAGTTTTTGCAAAACTCTAATAAGCCGCACTCCTTTATTAAACCGCGTTCCTCTATAAGCCGCGGATATTTTTTGATTTTTTTATTTTTACAACATAAGTCAAGTGTTTCTGTTGTTTTTAGTGATTAAATTCAATAATTTAAATAATAATGATAATATTCTAAAAATTAATAATAATAAACAATTTTTTTTTTAATTTTCGTTAATTTAATTTAAGGTAATATTAAAAAAAATATTTATTATAGCCAAATAAAATTTTAAGAACTTGTATAAGCCGCACTCTTTTATTAAGCCGCACTCCTTTATTAAGCCTATTTTCGAAAAAAATAAAACTTTTTTTCACTAACAAGCCGCGGCTTATAACGGAAAAACAGGGTAATTATATTTAATCTAAACTAAAAAGCTCAGCAATTTTTTTATTTTGCTTATTTCGAAACGATAAAAATCGCAATTTTTTGAACATCACCACACTACACATGTAGCATCTGGATTGACAATAACTAATTAAAAAAGAAACGAAAACAAACAAAAGTTGAAGGGAGAAATATAGCCTTTTACCAATGTTAAGCCACATTTCATCAATGCATGTTTTTTGTTGTTGCGAAAATGCAAATAAAATTTTCATCTTTTTTTTTATTGTTTATCGAAAAATGTAAAAAGCAGCGAACTTATAAATTTAAATTTATTCAAGAATTCTTATGATTTTTTATTATTATTATTTGTGGTTTTATTTCTATACTAATTATTATTTTTTATTTGTGAACAAAAAAAATCAACTTAAATTGTCATTCGTGAATATTTAATTAAATAATTAATTAATTATTTAATTAATAAAAAATAGGTTATATGTTTTTAAAAGCTTTGTAAGCATCTTTAATAATTGAATTATAAGCTTTTATAATGAAATTATTTATCCTTTGTTTATTTGTGGTAATAAATCCTTCATAGTCATTGAGAAAAAGGGTTTTTTCGTACTTTTTTTTAGTTTTATTTTTTGCCTATTTAATTTTATTCTATTTGTTAATTTTTTCTGGTTGTGAGTAAACCGCGGTTCAGTAAATTTTGCATTAAAGTAAGCAAAATAACGTAATGATGATCCCAATTTACGAATTAATCCGCTTTTTACGCTATCCACTTTATTGTTTTATATTTATTTAGTGAGATAAATTTTTTAAACAGAAGCAGCAATTTTTTTTTTATTATTTATTATTAATATAAATGCGAATATTTTTTGTTTTCTTTTTTGAAATTCAACAATTTTTCTGCTTTTATGACTTTTTACTTTGCAGCAATATTTTTTTTTTGTTGATATTGTTGATTGTTGATTTAAATTTGTTTTGATAAAATATTAAAATTAATCTATTAAAATTTAATATTTAAGCTTTTCTTTTAACATAAAACTTAATGATTTATACGTTTTTAAACTGAACTTTAAATTGGTTCAATGAATATTTATCCTTAAAATTAAACTTAATCAAAAGTAGGAAAAGCAAACAAAACAAAACCAAAAAACCTGTAAATAATAAACTTTTACGTATTTTATTGGTTAGTTTAACACAAAATGTTTACACATTTAACATAAAATTAAAAATAATTCATGTGTTAATAATGAAATTAATAAAAAAATATAAAAACTTTAAATTAAAAACGATAGTGGTTTGTGTAGCCTCACAACTAAGAACTAAAGAAACAAACTTATTTATTGTAAATTATACTTTGTTTAACTTTAACATCATTAAATTTGTTTATTTTTCTAATAAAAAGTTTGTTTCCCTTTTTAACTAAGAGAAATTAAAGGTAGTTTTTTGAAATCTTTATTTAATGAAATTGTTTTGCTTGTCTTCTGGTGGGTGTCCAGGTATTTCGGATACAATAACATATTATAAAGCTTGAAAAAGATATATGACTAACATAATGTAATTGTTTTAAAAAAATTCTTTTCTTTTTCATACGAAATACCGTAAATTACATAAAATTCCAGCTTAACAAATCAATAATAAAGAAATTTCCAACATAATAGAATTTCAAAGGCGATAACAGACCACAATAATGTTATTTTGTATAAATAATACAATTTCCGTGTGTTTTAAAATTTGTTTTTAAAATTATATCATTGTTTATTTTTTATATATGTATGTATACTAAAGATAAGAATAAACTATTCAGAAATTTACCAACAAAATTAAAATAAATAATGCATTTTAATTCTAAAAGTGTTTCGTTATTATTATTTTTATAAATTTAAATAATAGAAAATTAAATAAAATAAATGTTGTAGGAAACATGGTGGAAAAATGTCCTGTATACAATGCGATACATTTTTTTATTTAACCAAAAGGAAAAAAATGTAATAATGCAAAACACATCGTTGTAATGTGGATAAAAAATTTAAAAATAAAAACATAAAATATATTTAAAAATAAAAATTCATTTGAATTTTTCGTTGGAAAATATTATTCAGTTCTCATTATAAAATTTTACAAAATTTAAGCTATAAGCTGGAAATACATATTTTTCTAGTAAACTGAATATACTACCTACTTATTAATGTGAAATGAATTAAAATAAACCATTAAATACGCAATGTATGTGACTGATTAAAAATAGTGAATAAACATTCTGCATAGAATTTTTTTCTTAGAAATATACGGTCATAAGGTCGGTTCCATGTAAATAACTCAAAGCTGTAGTGATGTAGAATAATATTTTTTAAGTATTTTTACGGATTACATTTTTAATGTAGGGAAATTAATAAAATGGTTGTACAGTTGGTAATGGTTGTAATCTGATTTTGTCTATGTTTTACTTGTTAATAATAATTGTTAACAGATTTATAGTTTTTAAATGATTTTTACAACAGATTATGGTTTTTTTGTGTATAGAGCCTTATGCAAAAAACCACTATAAAAATAAACAAAAATTATGAGCTAAATAGAGACAAAAGCTTTTGAGAGAAAGAAAAAATATTAATTTTGTTAAATTTTCATTTATATGAAAAATAAAAAATAAGAACATAACATAAAAACTTCATGAAGCAAATAAAATAAAATAAAAATTATAAAAGATTTGCAAAAATAGTGAGTGTGAGTTTGACTACTCTTAAAAATGAATACAAAACACGTCTCTTTATTGCTACTACAGATTTGCATCTTTTCTTGTTTTGACAACACAAACATCTTAGATTAGCTTACATTTATCTAGTTACCCTCTAATACATATTTTTCTCATTTAGTTATATAATTTAAGGTGCTTGAGACAAGCAATCACAAATACACAAAAAAAAATCATTTTACATAGGTAAATGTTAAGAAAAGAATTTTAATAATCAAAACAATAAAAATCCGGAAACTAGGTCATATTGTGATTAGTTTAAAGATTTTTTTATTTTTAGTTTTTAAATCCTTTTTATTATTTTTTTTCGTAGCAATTTTATTATTACAAAGTAAAAATAAAAAGCTATGTATGAAAGAGATCAGAAAATGATGCTAAAATAATATTAATTGAAATATTGCATTTAATTTTTTGCATTTTTATTAAAATGAGAATAAAATTTAATTTACCATAAAACATGTTTATTTATTAAGAGACATTATGTATTTTTATTTTGTTATTTCAATTAATTAAATTATTTCATTTATTATAATGTGCATAATTTGTGGTGCTTTTTAATTAATATTATTATTATAGATAAACAAAAAACGCCATAAAGAACCATCTACTATTCAATTTAATTAATACAATTTGAGCAGTGTTTTAATTTTATATTAAAATGGATAAAATTTAATTACTGTTTTTTTTTATATTTATCGTAAACCCAACAAATTTTAATTTTTTAGCATTTATTTAGTATTAATAAAGAATAATCAATCAATCAGATTGCAATTTTAAAAATATTTATTGTTGCTTGTGACAAAAAATGATTCAGATTTCAGAAAATAAAGATTTTGAAATTTATTTTCAGAATACTTAGGCTGTTACTAGCAATATTTGAGATCACATATAGTGTAGCTTATGTAGAATATATTAATTAACCACAATGAAACTTTATACAGAAATTACTATACAAATAAGAAGAAAATGTTTGTTTATTTTATTACCTATTATTTGTTAAGAGTTTAGAACTTTTTGTTCAGCATTATAGAAAGTCCTATTTAAATTTTTCCGTTCTACTGATTGCACACACATTTTTACTTTAAAAATAATTTAAGGATATATGTAACCAAAATTTCAAAAACTTCTTTAATTCAAAAAACCGATAACACTTTATGTACACATTTATATTCTATTTTCTTTTTTAGAAAACACAAAATTTCTTTACCAAATAATTTCACTAAACATTTGGTCAGTTTTTATGATAAAAATTTTTTTGCATTTTGACCAAATAATCAATTGTCATAAAGGGTAAATGTTTATAAATGTCGATTTTCTGATAATTTACTATAAGACGAAAATTGTTGTTATTTCAATCAAAAAAAAAAAAAAAACTCCTCCAGGTACAAATATTTTCTTCTTTTCGTTTTTTATATTTTTTTTTTGTATGCATAAAACACATTATTGTGAAAAATAAAGTGCTCATGGCAAAGTTACGTCAAAAATAAATAAATAAATAATAATTATAATAATAAATAAAGTACTAAAATATTTTATCGTACATTCGTGGCATAGTTTATGGCTGTAAACTGTAACACTCCCTTGTCGTCGAGTTTAACATTTATTCTGTAATGTATTGGGGATACTGTTACAATTTTTTTGAAGTTGGTTGGACTCTTTTTTTATTATAATTTTGTTTGTTTTTCTACTTCGTTTTCTTCTGATGTAACCAAACATTCTGTTTAAGGTAAAAAGATATAAAAAGTGTCACATAAAGTTCGCTATTTTGTATTTATTTTTGTTCAATGTTAAATTAAAGAAACTTATTAAGGTAGTAATGTACCTGAATTTAAAGATAATTTAAATTCTTTAGCTTTTTTTTCGTTATATTCATGACTTTAATTAAACTTTCTTACTTTTTTTTTTAGAACATTACAGATGAAACCATTATTATTATTTTTTAGTTTGTTTAGATAAAGTTGTCTGAGTTTTGATTCAATCAGTTGTCTAGTGTTGGCAAGATAATAAAATAAAGAAAAAGAAAATAAGGAGGGAAAATAATTTGACTAAAAATTCAATAAACAGTAACAACGAAATAGAAAATAATTTTACTTTACGAATTTTCACGCTTCAAATTGTATTTAAAGAAGAATAAAAACTAAACAAAACCAACAACCGAACCACATTAACCTTTTTCAACCTTTCAAACGATTTAAATTGTTACTTTTTCTTTTTTCTTCTAAAATCATTAATTTCCAAACATTAAACTTATTTTTGTTTTCTTTTTTTCTAGTTTTTAATATTATTATTTTTCTGTTTAATGTTGGTTCTGTAGTTAAAACGATAAAACGAAGATTTTTTTCTACATTGTATTTGTTGAATGATTTTTTAATTTAATTAATTGCACAGAGGATACTTTTCATCAGAATTATATTTTTTTTTCTTAAACTGCATAGCTTTTAATAAAATAATAATTTGATCATAGATTTAGAGTAAATTCTATGCAATTTTTCATTAAATGTGAATTAAAATGAATCTATTTAATTTCATATGAGCGCAAAGAAAAATTTAGTTATAAAAACCAATTAAAGACGTTTGGTAGGAAAATTCGCTTCTAAGGGTAATAAAATCCAACTATTCCAACAATAATTCATTGTACGAGTAATAAACAAAAGAAATTGCTTTCACCAGACGAAAAACGCAAAAATGAAAAGAAAAAAAACACAAACTTTTCTTACGAACCTAATTTTATTTCTCATTTATTTTCATCCAATTTACTTCACAGTATTTACTATATATTTTTTTTTTGGTTTGCCCATTGCAAAAATTTATTTTTCGTATTCACACAGTTAAATAAGGACGCAAATAATTATTATTACAATAGTACTGTAATGTACTAGCTGCCACCCATTTATCAAACCGTAGTTAACCTATTGTTATCTTTTATCGGCATCACATTTGCCTCATCAAACTTTGTTAAAACAAAATGAAATAAGAAATTTTATATATATATATATATATATATATTAATAAAGAGAAAAGAAAGCATCACAAGAATAATGCTTTTAATACAAAAACTTTTATAATAGTGTCTGGTTTTTATTGCGTTTTGTTAGATGAGAAAGAGTGAACGATTCAATTACATTTTATTACCTTAAAAGAGAATTATGATTATTACAATAATATTTACTTTTTCTTTTCTTATTTTGATCGAAATTTAATTTCTATTTAAGTTTATATAATCTGATATATATATATATATATTTAATTATCGAATTAGGACAAAACAATGTAATCAACGTAATTATAAATTTTTCTTTTTAATTTAATATTATAATATTAATTAAAGTGATTATTTTGATGAATTAAATTGGTTTATGATTTTTTATGATTTATTTATTAAACGAAACCAAAAACTTTTAAATAAAACAATAAGTTTTGTTTTGTTTAGTTATTGTTTTAAAGCTTTAATGCTTAATTTAAAGTACAGATAAGGGATTTGACTTAATTAATACTATTAAATTGTATCTCATTGAGCTACTTTATATTAATTTCTCTTTTACAGATATGTTTTAATATTTTTATACACTAGTTTTTGAATTTATTAGTACTAAAACTATTATTTTTATTATTATCAATCACTTAAATGCAATTAAAATTATATACTAAATTTAATTTAATTAAAAAACACAAATCAATGTCTTATAAATGTTTTTCTCGTATATCGTGTCATTTTGCCTTGTTATTATTATATTTTTTACTCAACAATCGCATCCTGCACAATTTTCTCGTCTTCACCACGTCCGCTTGTAATAAATTACAGCAATCTTATTTATTTTAATGATAATATTATTTTGCAATACAATGTCTTAGTTACAAAATTATATATATAAAAAAATCTAGAAACATATATTTATCACATAAGTGTATAGTAAGAAAATATATATGAATAAATATCAATTTATTTGCATATCATGCTGCACTTAACGAAACTTAACTATATACACAATAAAGTGTGCTTATTTATTTATTTATGTTTTTTATTTTAAATTATAATAAATTTTTATTATTAGATAATAATGCTGTTGGTATGGGTTATTATTATATTTTATAAATACATGATGCGTTAGAGCAACATATACGATTCTTTACATACAAAACATGCAGTACTCTGTTTTAAATATTTATGAATAATTAAATAACATTCCAAAATTTTATTTATTAATATTATTTTCTCATTTAAATTCATTAAAAATTATAGTAAGATTTATAATAATTGAAAATTTTGATTATTTTTACTTGAAATAATTAATATAAATTATTTATGTATAAGATAGAAGTTAGTTTTCTTTTTTTTAATGTTTGTTTCAATTATAAAAAAAGGAATAAAAATCTCTTTATCACATAGGTATAATGGTAAGTGTTTTTCATCCACAATTATTTTTGTTATCCCTATTGTAATGAAATTTATATTCTGTCATCAAAAAAGATAAATTTTTGTTGTATACTTTTGACAACAGAATCAACATTAAAAGAATTACAATAATACTCAAGAATGAAAATCTACATGAATAACATAATAAATAAATAAAAATCAAATTGTAAGTGATCTCTGTATTTGAAGGATAAATAAACGAAAAGCTTTACTTTACTTTTGTAACGATATATAAACAACAGTAATCAACTTTGGTTGAATAAAAATCGATCATAGCATTATTGGTTTCAATGATTGTGTTGTGTTGTGAGGATTTTTTATTTATGTTAAACAGAGGAAAAAGTGAATAAAATGAATAAAAGTGTCAGCTTTAACACTTGTTTAAAACAGTTTTTTTTGTTGTGTGTATTTGTCTGCATGTAAGATTAAATAATAATTCAAATTTTGTGTTAAATTAAAAAAAAATCGAACAAAAATTAACAAAAAACGAAGAAGAAATGTACATAAATAAATAAAATCATGAATCAAGATTAACAAGATTACTTGAAAAGTTAATTGGAAACAACAAATAAATTTGCAATAAGATCTAGAAAATTTGTTATTTTCTGTTTGCCAAAATGAAAAACCCATCGGGGTATTGTTCGTAATAGCAAGCTTCTGTCTATAGAAACATTTACCAAGTAGTAAAGTAAAGTTAAGTAAAGAACTTTCTTATTATTATTATTTTTTTTCGTTATAAAAATATATTGTTATTCTTCATTTTCAATATGGTCGGTCGGTCAGCATATTTTGAAGATAAGAAATTCCCAGTTGGGTATTAAAAATAAAGCGATATTGATTCACATAGAAATAATAGGAAAAAGATGGAAAAAAAGTAAATATATATGTATAAAAATGTATAAAATCATGTCATCTCGTTAATAATTTACCTTCTTTAACACTTTGTCATCATATTATTTTGTTTTATTATATTTTGTGTTTTATACTCTTGATTTGTTGATTCAATAAAGTATTTTTCTTTGATTTTATTAATTTTTTTTAATTAAATTGAAACATATTTAATTAGTTAAATTGATTAACTTTGACTGTGCATTTTTACTCCTTTATCATTTAATGTTAATAGATAAATATATATATATATATAACATATGTTTATGTAAGGTATGTAAGAAAAGGATAAATAAATAGGTAAATAAACACTTCAAAGAAATTCCAAATGTTTCTTTACATTAACTGAAATACTTTATAGACGAGGGAATGGTTGAAGTATTTCGTGTTTGATATAACGATAGAATTTTTCTTTTCTTCTATGTTTCTTTGCCATTTAGATTTATTTTATTTTAAGTTATTATTTATTTAATGTATTCTGTTTTTATTTAATTAACCGTAAAAGTGTGTACATCATTTTCTTTTTTTTAATATTTATTTATTAAGAATACATAAATATAAATATTCCTTTAAGTGTTTATTTTTAACTTCTTTTGCGTAACATTGTGTGTAGAGCATTAAATAAATAAATGTGATAAAATAAAGCATAAAGTTTGTTTTAAAACGTAAAAATTTATATATAGAAATAAAATTTGAAAAGAAACTTTATGTTTTTTTCTGATATTGTTGTGTTCCGCATTTTTTTATCAACAAGATTAAAAGTAATTGGTAGAGACAACGTTATTGAGTAATTTTTTATTGTTATTATTTTTGCTTCCATTTAAAAATGCGTTAATTTTTAATTACTTTATTTACTATGAAATTGTTATAATTTTATTTATATTACTGGACTATTTACTGGCCTTTAATGTACTAAAGAATATTGTTAACTCTTTGATGAGTTCTGTGAATTGGCTTTCTTTTCTATTTTTTTTTTTTTACTATCGCTACGATGACTCATTAAATTTTCATGTTTTCTTTTTCAATGCAATATATTTTAATAATAAATAAATCAAAGGCATATAATTTTTGTGTTTTATGTTTAACTAAATTAAGTATATATTTTGATTGAATTATTTCACGATGATTAAATGCAAATTTAATTTATTCTTCGAGCTTACACCCGATTGTTAATATCATTTCTTTTGTAATTACTTTTTATTTATATAATTCATTCAAAGTTATTAATTGAAAATAAATTCATTTTCAATTTCTAAATATTAAAAAATAATTTACACAATAATTAATTAATTTATGTTTTTTATTAAAAATTCAAAACACATTTTATTTTTTGAGCATAATTTTAACCCAAATTAATTATTTCTATTCAATTAAATTAATATAAATTAAAAATAATAAAAACAAATTTTAAATATTATAATTATAAATTTCATTCAATTGATGTAATAAAAATTTATTGAATTTGCATAAACAAGCAATTAATCAATAATAAAAATGAATTAATATTTTTTTTTGTTTCTGTTTAATATTTGTTGAAATTTTATTGCGAAGCCACTTAGTTATTAAATGTGAATTTTAGGTGGTTTCTGTTGTTTTTATATAAGTATTTTTAGCTGCAACCATTTGAAATCTATATTAAAAAATAAATTAAATGAAAAACTAAATAATATACGTTTTCATATATATATTTTTATTTATTTATTAAAAAAGAAAAAAGTAATCATAAAACTTTTTTTTACTGAAAAAAATAAAATACAATTTTTTTTATAAATTAATTTTCAAATATTTAACGAGTACCATTTTTATATTTATTAATTTAAAATATCTAGTATTGTTTATTAAAATGCAGCAATTATAGATAATAAAGACTTCTTAAAAATTTTCATTCGTTTAATACTATTCAGTTATTTAAACAAAGTCAATATAATTATTATTATGATTATTCTCTGTTAAACGAATATTATATTTTTTATTTCATGTATTTTGTGCGTTAACAACATTTAAAACAAAACAATTATAACATAAATAATAACAATAATAATAGAGGAATAAATAATAAACAAAAGGAAAATAAATTTTTAGCTGATAGTAAGAACTTTACATGTTAAAATTTTAATTAAATAAAACAGGCAAAACTCATTATTGATCAAACCACGTTGATACAAACAATAAACATAATAATTTAACCTAGCATTCGGATATATACACATAAATAAAAAATTTAAAACAATAAAACACATTTACATATGTTTCTATAAAACATTTTACATATATCCCTTCTCATTTATCATACAATACATATTTATTATTAATTTTTGTTATATTAATAAAATGAAAATACATATAAAGCAAAATATTATAAAGAATATTGTGAGAAATATTTTATTAATAATAATAATAATGAATAATTTTGGCATATTAATTGAATAAAAACTATTTTTTCATTATAAAATTAATTGAAAATTTTTTAATTACAAAATCATTAAATGATTAATTACTCGGCTCATTAATAGCAACCTCAGATATTGATATGTATCATATCAATATGAATAGAATACATTTAATATTTAATTAAAGTTAAATGCTTGCAATTAAGAGATAATTATTTAAAGTATATTTTTTTTCTAAATATTAATTTAGTAATCAATCAAAAATTTTATGATAAAATTAAAAACTTTTTATTTAACTTTGTTTAGTTATTTAATGAAAATTTAATAAGAAAAATATTTTGGTATTTAATAAATTAAATTAAAACAAATTCATCACTATTATCAATCAAAATAATTTATTATTTTATATTTTGAAAATATATAAGGAATTAAATTAACCTTTGAATTTTCATCTATGGTAATAAATAATTAAAATTCTTATAAATATATAATATAATTTCGTAAATTTGCTAAATTAAACACAAATGGAAATAATATAAATTTTAAATGACATATATAGAATGTGTTTGTATGATTATAAATCAATTTAATTGTACGTTATTATAAATTAATTTTCCGTATTTATAATATGCTGAGTAAATTATGTTAATATAAATTAGTTAATAAAAATGAAATATAACAAATAAACGTAATTTTTGAGTAAAGAATAAATTACGTAAAAAATCACTTAAGAAATATATAATAGTAAATTTATATATTGTGTGTTAAATAATTAATTAACTTTTTACTTATATATAGATAGAATTTGATAACAATACTCTGCAATTAATGCCATTTGCAGTCAAGTGCATCAATAGTTAAAATCAACGAAAATTTACAATATATTACAGTTTTGTTGTCTATGAATTGGGAAATAATTCGAAAGTAGTTAAACAGTCAAATTTAATGCAAATGATTTTCACTTGTTTATACACGTTTATTAAATTTAAATAAAAAAAAACAGAATAAACACAATTTATTCAGGTAAATATCAAAAGCATTAAGTTATTATTCCGTCAGATTTATATATGATTCAATAGAGAAAAATAGAATACAAAATTGTAAAATTCTTATATGAATTTAATGGATTTGGTTAAATTGAATGCATTGAAATGTATTTAATAGAGATTTCCGCTTTATCGTTACTTTGTTGTGATTTTTATTTTTTATTACGAAATCTATGAACTCGAAATATATCGATAAAATGAAACAATTTTACTAAAAATATTACAAAAATAAAAAAAAAAATCACTTTCAAAAGAAAGAAAAACTTAAATCAATGATTTGGAAAATATTTCTAAATAATATTTAATGTTTTTTCAATTTTTTCTTATTTTTAAGAATGTTTTTTTTTTCTATATAAATTTGGTTATTAAATTCGGTTCGATGATAATTGAATTTATTTAAGAAAAGGAAAGAAAAACAATTTAATCTTTATTTAACAAATAATTTTATGATTTTTAAATTAAAAACAAACAAATCTAAATCAATTAATAAAGTTTCTTTTTTGTTATTTAATTGGAATATTATCCCTCCAAAATTCATAATGTAATCAACACAACGAGCGTTTAGTGAAGAAAAAACACAAATCCCATTGGTAATTATTATCCTTAAATTTGTTAAAAAGAAAAAAGAAGACGACAAAGTAATTATGAATTCTTTTTTTTATGTATAAAAGAAATATAAAATAATAAGAAATTGTATTAAGATTATAGAATAATAGAAGAGAACCCTAGAATTAGTAATTTGTAAAGTAATTGTAAGTAATTTTGGTTTAAGCATAAGTTTTCTTATTCTTTTTTTGTTTTTCTTATTCTAATAATAATAATAATAATTATTATTATTATTTAAATTTTTTATTAATTGAATCTCTTCGTTATTATCGCTGGTACTTTATTTAAAGCGATGGGTAGTAAACTTATGAATTGATAATGACTGTAATTAAGATTAAAATAGAAGGAATTGTTCGAACATTAATTACAATTTGTTTAATTGTAGGGTGGATGAATTTATTTCGCCAAGAATAAATTTTCAATAGAAAGTTATCTAAAAGTAATTTTTTTTTGCTCTGTATTTTTTCTTTAAAACAAATTGATAACATTATTTATAATAAATTGAATAATTAACCTTGGCAATTTAGAATATTCATTTAATTAATTATTTAATTAAATATTAAGAAAATAACAATACATACAAAAATAAAATTTGAAAATATATATCCTATGAATTAAGTTGTAATTGTTTTTACTTTTTATTTGCATAATATTGGCAAGGAATGGTGCCTTTCAACATTAATTTATTTTAATAGAAAAAAAATGACAGAAAAACGAAACAGGTTGAAAAAGGGCTAAATGCGGTTAAAGTTTAGTTTAGGTAGGTGAAAGTAATTATTAGTAATAACTTTGTTTGTTTGCACTTTGTTAAAACAAAAATAAAACTTTCATTTCTATGTTTGTACTCTTAAAAGCAGCCTTTGATTTATGCTTGTTTACTTAGTTTGTTTTATTATTTTTTTTTCATTTTTTTTTTGGTTGAACATACATTTTCATGTACCTACATATAACGAATTGAAATAAAATAAAATAAAACATTATTACTCAAAGAAATGTACTTTTAACACCTAAATATTTATGTAATTTATTATATACACAAAAGCAGAAAACATATTTTATTTTTTATTTTGCTTTTAAAAAAAAGGAGAGAAAAATCCTTTTAACTAAATTAACCCTTTTTTTAGTTTGATTACCTTTAATTTATTTTTTCTTTTTTTCTGAATAGGCAAGAATATATCATTTTAACCTTTTTTACAATATGTAACGCTACTTTATGCATTTATGCTTTTTTAATTTTGTCAATATAGAATAATACTTTTATTTTCTAATGGAATTATATTTTCTTAAAATAATTATTTACGTATTTATGTACAATTGTTAAAAATTTGTTAGCCAATTAATAGTTAATTTACGCTTAGCGAATTGTAAAAGTTTTTCTTAAAGAGAATAATAGAACATGTAAATTACTAATAAAGACTGATTACTATAGAATTTCGTATAGAAATACTAATTTATCTTAATAATTTAATGAAAAATAATAAAAAATAGAAAGTAACAACGATTCTTAAATAATAATTAAAGATAACAAGATTAGAAGACATTAAACTAATAGCCTTAGCAAAATGACAAAGTGTTAATTAGTAACAACCTGTATATATGTGTAGCTACGTTGAATTACAGAATACATTTTATTTATATATACGAGTATATATATTTTGTTAAGCAATTTTATCTGTGGTTAGTTATACTTATCAAGAAAAACGACAAAATAAAAATAAAAAATGTAAGCAGATAAAAAGGGAACGACGACATAATAATAAATGACAACATCGTTATAAAAATGCTTTAAATTAATTTACATCGTTTTATATTACTTTATTTTTCGTCGTTTTATTTCATTTTTTCATTTTATTCAATTTAATTTCGGTTAATAGAGAGAAATTTGTTTATTTTCGTTGACAATATAACGAAAAAATTCAGATTTTAATCAATTAAATGGACATCAAATTGATTTCCTATTTTTATTTTTCTTGCGGTTAGATTTTTAAGGATAATTTTTTATTTTATTGAGTATAAATGATTTTGCTTATATATTTTCATGTATTATTTAATTTAACATATTACTTTTATGCTAAATAAAATACTTTTATTCACTTACCACCATTATTCAGCTACATATAGCTTTCTGTTTTACTTTGAAGCAAAAGTAAATACATAAATAAGGAAGCATTATTCATAAATAAAAAAACCACTTAGTTTGCAGTAACTGTATAATGTTAGTCTTAACACTTAACAAACTTTGCTCATGTTAATTATAAATCATTATTAACTTTAATCAGTATATTAATTATATATATACTTTTGTAAATTCGGACATTTTAACCAGTTTCTCTAATTTTATAAAATTAATTTTCCTAATATTTAGTCTAAAAGGTTTAGTTTCATATTACTATTGGATTCTTTAGCTTTTTTTATTATGCACTCGCTGTAAACTTTATAAAAACGATTTAAACTTTTATTGTTAATGAAACTAAACTTTTGTATTTGTATTTTTATTTTGTTTTCCTAACAAAAATATAAAAAAATAAATTTATATTCAAACAATGTAAGTAATCAAATTTACTAAATGTACTCAATATATACGTACGTAGGTATTTGTATATATGTAAGTTTATATATATTATTAGGTAAAAGTAAATACACTTGATAGTAAATATACCTGGGTTGTTGTTTTTCTATTGTACTTTTTTTTCTTTTTCAATGTAACCTTATTATATTCGCGTCACGTTTGTTAAATTTTGTGTTTTTATTTTTATTTTATTATATTTTGGAAAAACAAAGTTTTTATTTTGTAATGTCTGGATAAAAGGAAGAAAGAAAGAAAAAGTTTAAAAAATGAAAAATAATATTTTTATTCCTTTTAATGTTTAAATTTCTTTACTATTTTCTATTAATTATTAAAATTTAGTTAATAATGCATAAAATTAACTAACCGATTGGAAAGTTCCAAATTAAAGAGTAAAAAATAAAAATTTAATTTACTATGGTAACCTTCATGTCGCACTTGGGATATTTTTATGCATGAAAAACAGAAGAAGAAAAATTTGCAAATTGCCTCTGGTTAGTGAAATAAATGTAAAAAAAAAATAAAATAAAAATAACGAAGAAAACTGCAAAAGTATCCCTATCCTTTTACTAACAGCTTCGAGCCACAAAGGTAATAGATCGTTATAGAGGGGGATAAAAGTATTAAATTTGTGTAACACCACGTTCATGCAATTTATATATGGAATAAACGTCTCTTGTGAATTTAAAAAGTAATAAGTATGAATATAATTTTTTTTATTCTACTATTTTCCAAACAAAACTTAAAACATACATACATATATAGTGACTACAGTCTTATTCTTGAACTTTAACAAGGTAGATTTGAGTAGAAATGTAATAAAAATAGAAGAAGTAAGAAAAAGCTCATCAAAATCATCGGGACATAATAAATATCTTCTAGACAGAACATATCTTAATTAGAACATAATAATTATTACTTTTTAATTTTGAATGTAAAGAAAACTATTTAATTAAGTTTTAAGAATTAATATCGAAAATTTTTTGACAGTAATTTGTGTAAAAAATACATTTATTTACAAAAAGAACTAAATTTGTATTTTATGGTGGACACAAGTTTACTTTGATGTTTTCTTTTTATTTTTAATATTACTAGTAAAAAACTTAATGAGAATTACTTGGCTTAAAGAAATAACAAGTAAAAACTCTGTAACATAATCAGGCCGCCAGTTGAATTTTTATTTGTAGTTTTGATTGATTGATGAATAAAAATTATGCTTTAATGAACTATCACCATGATGATTACTATTATTATAATTTATAGGAGAATTTTTTGTTTATAAAATATTTACTGGACACGATGTGAAAAATTGAAAATGACTTTCAGAAAAAACAAGAAACAAGTAATAAGAATGAAAAAATATATAATTTCTCCTTTTTTTCTTGTACATTTTTTATCGTTGGGACATTTAAAATATTTATGACCCTATCTTACTGTTTATATAATTTTTATTTATTTTTTTCGCTCTTTTACTATAAATATATATATATATGTATATATTTATGTTATTTGTTTTATATTTCCTTATCTTGTGTAGTATGTATTTTTTTTTAATCATAAATTACAAATAAAATTTCAAGCAATTTCATTTTGAAAATAAAAAAGTAAATATGATTATGTTTTCCTTTATACATAACTTACAAATCATTTTCTTCTGTACTTTTTTTTCGTTTGCTATACATATTTTTGTTTTTGTATATTTATCTTGTTGTTGATTAGTTATGTAATTTTAAAAATACAAAAAAACAAGAGTAAAAACTAACATGACAGTTTTGTTCTGTTTTTTAATATTCAGCATCTGCTGTTTATAACCTATGTAATTGCTAATTTTATTTACATTAAAATTCTTTTTTAAAATAAACAAAACTATAAACATTGTATGTAAATTATTCATATCTATTATTTTAAATTTTATTCAATAATAAAACTTCTTTCAAATAGTGTATAGTCATTATGCAATTCTGTACTTTAATCATGCTAACTACATACATTCAACACTTTTCACATTAAATAATAAAAAAAAAAACATGTACATTCTTTTAATGTTTATAAAACATTTTGTCTGCAAAAAAAAAAAACGGAGAAAAATGCTTAAAAAATCCCTTAAAAATTTTATGTGCATTTTTTTTGGTTGTTCGTTTTCTTCTGTAAGTTTTAACCTCTTTTATAACGTGCGATAAATGTATGTTTTTATTTATTTATTTATGTTATTTCCATTTTAATGTGTGTGTGTTATTTTCATTGCCTTTTTTCATTTATTTATGATCTAAAAAAAAAACAACAAGTGGCTTTTTATGAAAATATTTTTTATGTGAAATTAAAGAATTTTTTTTCTCTTGTATTTTTATTACTTTTAAAAGTGTATTTTAAAGAAAAATAAGAAATAATAAATACCGAAATTATTGACTCTTGATCAGGCAACTATTTTTTTTTATTAAAAGCTTAAAGATACAATTATTATTTGAAAAACATTAAGTTGAATTAAAAATAAACTTTAAACTTGTTAAATTTACTGTAATAGCAATGCTATTTGGTGCCAAGTGATTTTCTTTCTTTTTACAATTTTGTTGTTTTTTTTGTTACCTCGTCTATCGTAAAGTTGGTAATGATGAATAAAAATAAATGAAATCAATGCAATAGAATTTCTAGACAGTACTACTCAATTGAATTATGCTCAATAAAGTTACATTAAGACAAATAATCTGTATTTGTTTATTTTATTACAATTTCACGTATACAATTTAACGGTCTACTTAATTGCTGACGGAATTCAATAACTCAATGAGAGAAGAGCTTTTCTTTATATATCTACCGGATGTAATTGTTTTTTATTTTTGCTAATATTTTGTTTTGATAGATTTTTTTCTTGTTATTGTTTTTTAATGAAAATAAATGAAAAAATTGAAGAAATAAAAATACAAATTTTTTTTTTAATGATTATATTGTTCAGTGATAATCACACATAGTCTTTACACTTTGCTAGCTTTATTCTTTTAACTAGATAGGCCAGTTATGACGGTTTATAATCGGTTTTCATTAAAATTCGATAAAATGTATATTTTATTTAAAGAAATATTATTTATTCATTATCTTTTTTAAATTTAATCTACATAGAATATTTTACTTTGTCAAAAAGTATAAAAATTATAAAAGCTTAAATTTACTAGACAAATAGACAGACAGACAGACAGATTAAGTAAAAAAAAATAACAAAACAAATTTGAATATGCTTTATGAGGTTTAATATGCACCAGGTAAATGCTTCTATGTTAATTTTTTTTAAACATTTTTGCTTATTTCATTTATATGTTTCAGTCTTACTCGGTACAATATTTCTTTTCCAAGTGTATATTTTTCTCTGTAATTTTAAACTTTGTTTTTGTTTCTTTTTTGGTTTTTTTTTTCTAGAAAATTTATAACATTGTTAAAAGTTATGCTTGGCTTTTATAGTTTATATAAGAAAAATTTCTTCAATGTAATTATCGTACCGAAAGTTCCACAGAATAAATTATGACTTGTAATTACTTTTCAAGATTATTTATTATTTCATTTCATTTTTTTTCTGATTTGTTTTCGCACTTTAAAAATCATTAGGAATTTTTTCTTTAACTTTTTTTCTTCTTTTACCGCGCTTAAGAAATTAGGTATTGCTTCTATTTTTAATTAAACAACAAAATGTTTGATTGTGTTTATTATTCTTTAAAGGACAAAAACATGTAAACACTTATAATGACATCTTCAAAAAACTATTAATATAAATAAGAAAATATTACATGAATTTTTTTTAAATGAAATATTAAAGAAAAAGAAACAAAAATAATTATTATTAAACTTCATTGTCACCAGATGGTGAGCATACAATATAAGAAAATACAACGATAATAACTAGTAATGCGAAAAGTTTTCATTTTATTTAATTCATTTTATTTTGTTGCTGTTGTTTAATTGGCAACTACAGATTTAACAAAAGCTTTGTGTGGTCAACATATATCATGGTCTTAGAATTAATGAAAAAACTTATTAAAAAGTGTTAACAAACAAGAAAATAAAAAAACTATTTCTTCGAAATAATAATAATATTAATAAAAACTAAGTAATTTCTAGTGTTTTTTGTTGCAAAATATGTTTAACTTTTAATAACGATACAGTTTCAGTTTAACATTAAATACTAAACAAACTAATATCTATGTTTTGTAACAAAATATGCTAATAAATTTAGTATACAATAATTAATAAATTTATTATAATTAGTGCCATTATATGTGCAATTTTTTCGGATTAATTTAAATTGAAAATAAAATACACGTTTATTTTACATATATTTCATAAATTTAAACAAAAACAGAACTAATTAAACTATGATAAAAGTTTCGTTTTGCTATTTTTTTGCAATCAAACATGATATGAATTATAAAGATAGAAAATTTGAATTTGATTTAAGAAAAGAAAACTAGAAAATTCACTGTACGTAGAATAATAACACTTACATTCGGTATTGATAATTTGGAAAAAATGCATAAAAAGTAGTAAAGAAAGAAGAAAAACTGTTTATATTCATGTCTCTTATGAATTCCTTTTATGCTGCTCAAACTATAAGCGTTTCTGCATACATTGTTCTGTATAGAATTTTTATTTAAATTTGAATTTCTAGCAGCCGAAAGAAAAAACCAAAAACTATTAAATATTTTACTGCTACAGAATAAAAGTAAATTCTTACCACTATTTTTATTTTCTTTCTTGCATCAATTTTTCATTTATCATTCTATTTTTAGAATTCTTATTATAATATTGTACAATTGTACGAAAATTTTTGATATTAATGTATTTTTAAGTTAAATTTAAAATGTTTTAAAGTGAACCAAATGTCCATGATTTGAGTTTGTTTAATATAAGTTGCATGATATTTTCTTTTTTTTTCCACTTTTTACGGACGTGTTTGTGATAGATAATTAACGCTAAAAAAAATTACACCATGAGTTTATATACACAAAGTGAAAATCCTTATAAATAAAGCTTAAAGCGAATGTCCATCGTAATAATGTTTTTATGAAACAACAAACTGATGCTAATAAATGACGTTATGCCTGAAAAACTAATAAATGTGAATTTTGTTGACTCACTTAATTCACTTAACACCCTAAAAATATACTTAAATGCGTAATACGTAAATGCTCATGAAAAGTTAATAAAAAATATTATTATAGATTTAACTAAACATAAAATGCTTTTTAATTATTTTTTATTTGATTTATTGGATTTCTGTGAAACAAAATGATAGATTTATGACGTCTTTGTATATTAAATGTATTCTCTTGAAACAGATATTATTATTTTTGAGGAATTTTATTAATTTTCCGGTTTTTACAATCGAATGCAACAAGTAGATTTATAGAGTTTTTTTCCCTTTCTTATACTGTAAAAATGTTTATTATAATTTGTATAAAACATTAAACATAAAACATTAAAAATTAACATCCCATTTATTGTAAGACATATAATTTTGTGTATTAAGTGTACTTTACTAAGAAAATCTTCTTTGATCTATTTTAATGCATTTACCAAAGCTATGCTGCTAGTTTATTATAATTATTATTTAAATAAGTTAATTAAATTCTTTTTTTTATTTCAAATTTAATTAATTTTCCGTGTTTTAATAAAATATTATTTAAAAGACTTTAAAATTTTGCTACGTTTTATATATTATTTTTCTCGTTTGTACATTAGGTTATGATTAATAATATGAAATTTCACTGGCTAGACATTAAAAGCAAAAAACTTCTGCTTTTTGGATTTCATATTGACAAAAATTAACTCAACTATCTAGTCAACACGAAAAGACAATGAATCAAATGGTTTTATAGTATTAGTCTCAAGAGTTAAATTGGCTTCAACAGTAAAAGCGGAATAATAATAATAAAATAGAAAAACTTTATATGCTTAAAGTTTTTGTTCATGTTTTACTTCTTCTTTTTTTTATTATTTGGCAAATAGTTTTTGAAACTTTCATTCAGAGTAAAGTAAATCGATAACAATTTTTATCTTAAGTTTATCACTATGTAAGTTAATCTATATGCTTTAAATATTTATACCATGGCTTTATTGGCGACGGCGGCGGCTTAATTCAATCGTTTATTTATTTATATAAAGTGAAAAAATTAAATTTATGTGAATTTAAACATAATTTAATTAAATTGTAATAAATTTAATCAACTTTATAGTTATTTTTGTAGAATATTTTCTAAATTATTATACTTTAAAGGATTATATATTCTATTGATTATAGTAAACTCTTAACATATTTTATTTTATATTTAATTTTAATAATAAATAAAATACATAATAATATGTAATTAATCAATAAAATGATAACGATTATACTAATGTTTTTGTTTGTTATTATAGTTTTGTAGTTAATTAGAAATAAATTATTGTTTGTTGCTTTTGTAAATGAAGACAAATTGCTGTTTGTATACTATATGCTATTTGATTAAGAAATCATAATTAAATATTTAGTAGTATATACAATTATTAATAATTAATTAAAAAATAATTTCGTAATGATAATTAATATTTTATTGAAATAAAAATCACATAAAAACTATATTATAAATATTTAACGCAGCGTTATTCTTGATACGTTGTTGCCGCAACAATGCACACACATATATATATTACTTGTAGCCCCAATTACATTATATGCATCTTGCATCATTTTGTTAACATGCGCAAATCTAATGATTTATTCTAAATGAGAAAATATATTGCAAAAAAATATTATTTTTAGGTGCCAAAAAGAAGAATATTTATTTCTGTTTTACTTTATGAATTATACAAAAATGATCTATTGTTCTAAATACGATAAAATATTTTTAATAAGATAATTTGTAGGAAATATGATTAAGTAAAATATAGACAGTAATTAAAGTAAATTGAAAACGGTGTTATTAATGGATATAAATTATATAGGGAGCGCATAGTAATAGAAATGATTTGTAACAATATGACTGACATAAATAAAAATAAAAAACATGCTACGGGTAAAGTAAAACTAATTACAACAATAAAATAAATAACGAACCTTTATTTAGAGTTACTAATCATATTCATTAATCTTTTAAGTACAGGAAATCGTTCATTCGTTATTATTTTTATTATTATAATTATTATAATTATAATAATTTCTTGACCGTTTTCCAGTTTCTTATGTAAATTTTTTACATTTTTATTTGTTATTAAATATTTGTAATTTATAAAATAACAATTCATGATAATCAAATTATTTTTTTTTTATTTTAGTTGTACTTTGAGAAATGAAACAATACGATATAAATAATGTGAGACACAAGGTAATAATGTTATATTTTTATTTCTAGTTTGTTATATTTCTAAAATCGTTAATTAAATTTATTTAAAATATTTATTTATTATTAAGTGTTTACTAGTGAAAATTAAAGAAAAAAAAAAGAAAAACTTAAATAATATTTGACCAAATTAATTTTTGTGCATTTATCATTTATTTATATAAAAATAAATCTCTATTAAACGAATATCATAATAATTAATGTTTATTTTATGAATAAGGTAATGCAAATAAAAGTTTATAAAATTTGATTTGTTGTTATTAGTTTGCAATTTTTAGCAGAATTGATTTTTATATAAAACAAAATAAATTTTAACCAGCTTATTCTCTTTGTATTAGTAATATTTATATTTATTATTGTTATTTATGTGCCATATAGTTTATTTATTTACATAACTATTTTCACATTTCTATTTAATATTATTTATAAATAAAATATGAATACCAGGCGCCTCCACTATATGAAAAAAAACAAACATTTTATTTTCTACAAAAATTTTATTTACATGAATAAAGATTTATTTAATATATTTTAAATTTAAATAATGTCTAACACATTCAAAACATCCGATTTCTATGCTCATAATATTCATTTTGCAACAAATCTAATCATGTTTTAATTTTAAACAAAGAGACAATTTTTTTTCACTAATTTTTCTTTTTAATTTAAAAAAATAGAAATCGTAAATAAGAAATACACAAGGCCTTTGTAGATTTTTTTTCTATTAATAATTTTTGTATCTAAACGTTTATTTCTTTTTGTTCCATTTAAATATAGTAGTATTGAGTAATTGAAAAGTATTCATATCTCTTTATTGTTATTGTTAAGTCACCAGTTTAATAAAGAATAAAAGAATGAAAAATAAATATACAAAATAAGGAAAGATGTAACTAAAACTTTTAACCCGGAAGGCTTAGTCAACATTCGCTGTTAGTGTTTTCAGTTATTCAAAGGATATTGTACAGACCAACACAACAGAATAACATCAAAGTAAATATTGTGGTAGCCAAAGGGAATCCCACTTGATATGTTGGATTTTATGTGATTACATTTGGTTTCTTTTTAGATTTTCTCTTTTTCTTCTGCAAACTTATTTATATTATTCTTTTTCTTTTTTCCTTTTTTGCTATTTACAATTCTTTTTTAATTTAAGTCTGTTTAACGTTATATTTCTTATGGAAATTAATTTGTTGATAAAATCTTAAAGCGAATATTTATTTATTTATTTATGTTAAATTATTTATAAATATTTTTTCTCTACAATAAAAAACCTCAATTGTTACATCGTAAAAATATTATTCAATAAGAAAAAATAATATATCTGCTGTAAAATAAAGTAAATGCTTGAAAGGAAAATCTGATAAAAAGAAACCAAATATATACAAATTTTTTATTCTCAGTTCTAAAACCAAAGTGGATTCAATAGTTCGTGACACAAGAAAAATGATTGAAGTATTTGATTAACAAAAGAATCTAGTACAGTGGCATACAAATAATATATTTTATACCTCAATAAAAATGTTTCAACCAAATAAAAATAGAAGAAAACTTTGCTCTTCAATCTTCAAGTGTCTTCTTAACTGAAAGTTACACTCAAAATTATTGACAGAATGTATAATGTTATATAGAAAAAAAAAATAAAATCAAAGTTGAAATTTGTTTTGCATGCTTTCTTTTGGGTTTTCGTTTAGGTTTTTCAAACAAACAAAAATTATTTTCATTGTCAAAATATTTCACAAGTATCATACTAACAAACGTTGTGATATGAATGAGATTCTTAAATTATTTAAATTCAAAAACATATATATTTATATTCTTCATCTCGGTTTTAATGATAATCGTAGTTTCAATGCACTGTCTTGTGCGTTTTCAATAACTTAAAAATTGCTCCTTTATTATTATTATTTTTTGTTTGTATCTCAATTGAAAGTATAACATTTCTTGAAAATAAAAAAGGTAGCAAAATAATACTATACTATAAAAAAATAAATAATAAAGATAATATGAACACGTTCTCGGTTTTCTTATTGTTTTCTTATATAAAAACATAAATATTTTTTTGGCATGTATTCATCTTTCTGTCTGCTTATTTATGTATAATAAACTCGTATAATGTCGTAATGAAACATGACTTAAAGTCTAATGTAAAGTTTATAGTTCTTATAACATATTTATCAATTTTCTTTTCATTTTTATTATTTTGTAAATATTTTAATATAGAAAAAAATTTAATGAATATTTCAATTTTACATATATTTGTTATGTGATATTTAGAGAAATAATTGTCATGCTGATTTTCAAAATGTGAATAAATGAATTAAATGCAAAATATGCACATAATTCCTTATGCCAATTTTAATTTAAGAGATTTAAATGATTTCTATATGCTATAATTTCGTTATTTTTGCATTCAATAAATTGAGATTTTAATTTAAATCAAGCTACATCTTAAAAATAAAAAAAAATGTGTTTCAATTTTGTGGTGAATCAAATAACATCAGATATCATAATTGTTTTATTTTATTTTCTTTTTCATTATTTATTATATAATTAAAATATAAATTTTTAAATAATATTCCTACATGCTGGTTATGATTTATAAATTTTAATTAACTTTAGCAGATTACCGGCATGTACTTGCTTTTGACAAAAGCTTGTGGTACAAGCACAGTTTGTTACAAATTGTAATAATCCAGCTAAGAAAAATTCATATGCAATTTATGATGAAAATGTAATTTTTATTTTTCTTTTTCTCTTTGTACTAAATGCAGCCACAATAATATTTAATTATTAGAACAATATAAATTTTTTTCTTTTCTAACTACAATTATACAATATCCGGTACATTATTATTTTATTCATAAAAAGAAATTCATTTCTTTGTATGAAATATCGTTTGTTAAGCTTAATGAAGGCAATATTTAAAATAGAACTTTAACGGATTCGTCATATCAAAGACAAGTAATTATGATTATATATTTTTCAAAATAAGAAAATGTTAAATTTTAAAAATGGAATAATTAATAACAATTTTTTTTGTAATAAATATTGTAGATTAAATTATAGAAAATAAGAAAATAATGATTCGTTAATATATGGAATTGATCTGCTTGGAATAAAATTATTAAAGTTTGCTACATGTATTACATTTTTGAGTCATTATATTACCAAACATATTGAGTTATCCACAAATAATTGATATTTATAAATAAAAAATCATTATATTTTTTTAAAATATATATTATTTACTAATGCTATTTGAAATAATTCTTTCATTTGTTGTAATAAGTCCAATAGTATTTTGAAATTTTTGTGATTATCCTAGTATTTATGTATCTACAGTATTTTTATCAAGTTAAATCAAACAACAAGGACACAATAATGGATATAAAATATTTGTATAAATTTCTACTACTGAATAACAATTATAATTAAATTAATAATTTTCTTGCAAATAATCATTTATTTTTATTAGTCATAAATAACTTTTAAATGAAAATTGCAAACAAAACATAACTATAGTCGTTATAGAGTGCAATATTGATTTTAAATTCCTAAAAAAGTAAATTATTTGAATTTCTTTTACAATGTTTACGATGTCAAATATACAACACAAAAATACATATATATATATATTATATATATTGAAATTTTATATTATTTCCAATCAACAATTATATTATGTTATAAAAATTTTAAGGCTATCATTGTTATTACTATTGTTAAATGAAAAGAAAAAGAAAAAAAGTACGAAACTTTTTCATGTGATCACCCACTAAGGGAGTTTAATGGCAAACTTTACATTTTTTATAAACATTACTACTTACAAAAAAAATAAAATTCTGCTAAAACTTTTCCTTTTGTACAACGAATTATATACAATATTTTTGTTATTGTTATTATTTTTATTTCCTATATTTTATTTCACAAATAAAATATTGATTTAATTGTTCAATAAAATTCATTTCAAATAATTTGAATTAAAAAAAGGTTTTTTTCATTCACTAAAGCAAATTATTATTGTTATTTCAACATTTTTTTATTGTTACATAAATATGATTGTTCTTGGATGGATATCCAATGGTGCTTTTGGTAAAAATGGCAAAAAAAGAGAAAAATTATTAATAAACATTTATAGAAGAATGGACTGTAAGCGAGGCGGGTTTTTTGTATTCGAATGTACATAAAAGTTAACAAAAATTACACTTTGTTTGACGATAAAACAGTGAATAACAAAATTTTATAATTAAAAAAAGAAAAACAAAGATACAAAAAAATTCACTACTTTTTCATATAAAATATTTATAGTTTCCGCTGTTAAATTTCATTAAATAGATGTAAAACTTTAACACTGTCTATTAGATGAACTTTGATTGATATTGCGATAGTGAATATTGTTAATCAAATCTAATCAATTTAGATTAAAAAATAATAATTAGAAACTATAAACAAATAAACATATGACATATAGTAGGAGTATTTGTATATTTTCAGGACATTTTTACATATTTAATTAATTTTAAATGAACTAATAAATACACACCAAATATTTCGCAAAATAAATATAAAATTAATTTGTCTTAACAACCTGACTACTTGTCACAATGTTAACACGGTTTGAACGATTTATTTTCTGCTGCTAATGAAATAAAATATTATTATTAAAAAATTGTTTAATTTCATAAAAGAAAATATATTACATTGAGTGGTTTAGATGTGAAGAAAGGTTACTCTAGAGGTCAAGTATTAAAATGTTTGCTTATTTTTTACCACAAATATCAATTTCAATCAAATATAAAGTTTTCATTTATCGTTTATTTGTTGATTTAATTCTTTATTTTGTTTTATTTTTAAAAACTCTTTTGGTTCTTTTTTTTTTAACTCATTTTCCTTCAAATGATTGCAACAAAACTCCTGCTGAACTTTTTTAATCACAAATAACTGTCATCATTGAGCTGAATAACGAAAACTTTTACTATTGTAAATGGCAATTATTGTGGTTTTGTATATTTTGATGTTTTTAGTTTTTCTTTTTTCCATTATTATTCATTTTTTTTTTTCGTTATTTTGTGGTTTCTATAAATAACGAGTTTTTATAAAATTTAAAGTTATCCAACCACAAATTTGAGTCAGATTTAGTTGGATTATATTCATATTTTTATAGCTGAAGTATGACATGAATATAAAATATTAATTTACTTTGCAAAAAGAAGCAAGTAGCTCAACTAATCAAATGATTTTTTTTTTATTTTGTTAATGTAAATTAAACTCACTTTGCGCTAAAATGTTATTAATAAAATCATGCACATATTTACATTTTCATTTTAATAAACATATATGTAATGACGTTACCTTATATATAAATTTATTATTTGTAAAAAAAAATAGTTTTGCCTATATTTATTAGAGCACAAGTTTAAGTTTTGATTTTAAAGTATTTTTTCATCTCAATTTTTTTAAGTTTTTCCTTTTTTTTATTTCTTAATGATTTATATTGTAAGATTTTTTTTTATTTTATTTTTATTTTTAAAACGCTTTTAAAATAAATTACTAAATTACAATAAACTTTATTAGAAAGTATTGTTAAAGTTTTTTTTTTCTTAAATATACTGTCAAAACTTTTTTATTAGTAAATACTTTAAATTCTCTGATTGGAGTTTCTTTAATAAATTATTTATTGTTGGATCCTAATTAAGGGACTCATAGAGAAGTTAACCAGAAAGATTTTCTGTCACTTAAATCAATTACATTTTTCATGGTTTTATTCTTAAAACAGAAAATAAAATAAAATTCTTATGTTGTTATCTCTTTGGTACCTGATTGAGTTGTTGTATATAATATAAATGTCACATTATCAATCATGCACAAAATCACAATAAACATTGATGTTCTGTAATTAATTATATAGAAAGTAATTTTTATTTTTTATTATTATTTATTATTTACTCTTAAGAAGAAGTCCTTATTCTGTAGTAACAACGATAAAACTAGCTTAACTAGAATATTTCTTGCAAAATAAGATCAATATTTTTCCAGTAAATTAAATAAGAAAATAAATAAATGAATAAAAAACAATTTATTGTAAACACTTAATTAATTACAAGATAAATAGCATAAAATTATTGATTAAAGTAAACTTTAACAAGAAATTAATTAACTTATCTTCTATATACATAATTAATCTTCTATTCTGTTAGCAAATGAATGAATTTCTGTATTTAATAGAAGGAATAAAAATTTGATATAATTACGTCTATATAACTCAAGATAGGAAAAATATAAATTAAGGCTAATAAAAGCAGCAAAGGTTAATCAAATATTTCTTATACATAAATATACTTCCCTATTTTTTAAGAAAAAGAACGAAGTAATAGCAACAAAAAAGGCACATAATGTGTTATGTTGTTTTCCGCTTGCTTTGACGCTATGACTATAATGCTTACTTAAGCCGTGTAATACTTTGTGTAAATCAAAATTGACAACGTTGCACATGAGGGTATTATCCGTTATATGATAATCCCCCAAACATGAAAATCAGTAGTTCAATCATGTTTATCTGCTTAAATGTTTCGGTTTTTTATCCATGTTTTAATTTTTTTTTGCTTTCTCCTTAAATAAAAACAAACTAAGAATCAAAAAAAGGAAAAGCAAATCTTATTTGTTGTTTCTTCTCGGATGAATTGTGATTTTTTTCAATAAGATTTACAAATTTTACTACTGATCAATGAACTGGAAAGGATAAACTGTAATAAAAATCTAATAAATATTACCAATCTTTTTTTTATGAAATTATACATCAACAAAACATAATAATCTAAATATTATTGTAAAAAGTGTGCTACAAGTATTTAAACTAATGTTAGCTGCATTAATATTTAAATTGTATTTATCATCGTTATTTATTAATAAAAAAATACTATAAAATAAAATACTAAAAGGCATAAAATTTTATTAACACGAAAAAAAAAAAATGAAAAATTAAATAAACCCTGACCAAAAAAGGGCTTAACGCCTATGAAAATATTATCTTAAATACATTCAATATATATATATATATCGAATAGAAGAACATAGAAGCAACAAATTTATAAGACATTAATAAAAAATAAAAAGGTTAGGAAATAAAATTTAATAGGAAAAACCGTAGCGACAGTGGGGTAAAAAAATGGAGTAAAAAGCATGAACAAAAAAGGTTTCTATTAAAATTTATGTGCCTTACGTTACATATCTATTCCAGAAGATCAACCAACGTATTCATACAGTTCTTGTTTACTTTGATAAAGCAAGAAAATAAAAAAAAACGAGAAAAAATTTTTATTCCCGATTGAAAACATATTTTCATTTGACTTTTAAATGTTTTCATCAAACCAATGAAATTATGTAAATTTATTTTTGATCAAACAATAAGCTATCAATAGAAAATTTATTAATATATATAAATTTTCTTTAATAAAATTTTTATTGTAATCACTTCCACGTAAGCATTATAATACATAACATATTTTGGTACAATCAGCTGACATAACTCTTATTAAAATGAATAAATTAATAAATTTTTAAAACTTTAACAAAAACTTTATAGATAAATAATTTAATTGTATTTTATTATTGTTATATTAAGAAAGTCATTGCATTTTGTCCTCCGAGTATTATAAATAAACCATAAATATTCTATTTCAATAAATGCTTTTCAATTGTTTGAATTAAGCTTAAAATATTATCTTAAACAATAATGTAAATATTTCAATTATTTAAAAAACTAAACTTTATAACAATATTCAATAATACATAATCAATAAATAAATAAATAAAATATGAAATGTATATACTAACATCTTGATAGAAAAAGGAAAAAAACGAAAGTATTTACAAAATGTATATTTAAATAACGTTAAACTTTAACTTAATCTAAGTATTATTTGTTTTGACTTTTTTATTTTTATTATTCAATATTTCATCGTCAATTCACCCTCACTTTTAAATAAAGTCATGATTTTCAAATAACATAAATATTAAATTTCAACTTGAATATTCATAATACATAGAATGTTAAATCAATAATTATGATTACTTATTAAAATATTTAAATTATTATGAAGACAAATAAACTATTTCCCCTTTAAGACGTAATTAATAATAATAAAAATTATATTATATATTTTTTAAATATTGAATTACGGATAAAACGTCAAATTATAATTATATTTCTATTTATTATTTAAGGGAAAATTTGCTCGTTATTAATTTTTATTTATAAAGAAAAATTTGATTGTAGTAAGTTTTTAATAAATATTAACTCGTCATTTCTGGGTTAATATTAAAATTCTAGATAGAAAAGGTTGTAAGTCAAATATGAATTGTATGACTATGAATTGCTAGCAAAAAAAGTTTATTTTAAAAACGATTAAGTAACAGAATTTCGATGAATAATTGCGAATTGAGTAAAGTAATTTAATTTTTAACGCTTAGAAATTACGTACTCACTTAGAAGAATAGTTACTTTCAATTGATGAAAATTTTATGTGTAAATTAAATTGCTCATTTACCTAAACAATAGTGATTCAGTATTCCATTATTTAATATTATTTATGTTGTAAAGAGACAAAAAACAAAACTGAAAAATTGTGGAGGAAAAAAGGTTAATGAGTAGAAAATATTTTACCCGCATTTTAAACAATGAAACATTCAGAAAATAACATTAAAACAAGTGTGCTAGGGCTTGCCTTCTTCTAAGATTATAATACATAAGTGGTTTTTAATGATGTGGTTTAAACATTTAACGTTAATGTTAACGTTAATGCTAATGTTAAAATTATTTTCTAGAAATTACTGCGGTTATTTTATATTTTCAAGTTTTTTGTTTTTGTTTGCATCCGTTTTTATCGTAGCCACTTTCTTACGTTATATTCTGTAATTTAGGGGTTGTTACGCTTTGCACTTAATTGATTCATTACATAAATTGCATGGATTAGTAATTGATTTGTTATTAAATAAATTTTCGATTTTTGAAAATAATTTACATATTTTATTAATCGGAAACAACGTACAAATAGCTTTTAAATAAATTATTCATATATAATTTACTCGTATGCATTATTTTTTAACATAAAAAACACAATTTTGTTAAAAGTGTTTTAATAATCGTGTTGTATAATTTTTCTAGGTAAAGTGTTTTTGTTCACTTAAAATAGGATTCAGTTTGTATTTGCAAAATTATATTTATTAAAGACGCACCCTTTATAGTCGCACCTAGCTGATGTATCCTTTTATTTTAATTTCTAATTTTTTAATCTTACTCTATATATATATATCATTGTTATGTCAACAAAATGAAAATTTACTGATATTATTATTTAATTAAATGTTTATTAACTAATAAACTTATAAAATTGTGTTTTTCAAATAAAAGATTTTTGTTATAGGTAAAAATGTTACTCGATTAAAGGTGTATTACGTGCTTAAGTAAACACCTGTTTTTATTTTTTCGTTTAATATTTTATAATGTTTTAACATAATAAAGTATGTGCAGAGTGTGACCTACTTTTATTAGGCGCTTAAACAGTCATTTTCAATTACTAAAAAGCTTATTAAACTTAAACAAAATTACTTTTATCTTAAATTAATTAATTAATTAATTATTTATATATTTTAATTACAATGTTATGTATATCTTAACATGTTTTCATGTTTATGTAGTATATTTACACTTAAAAAGTAATTGAAATAGTTAAAACCAAAAAAAGAAAAACGAAAATAACTTTGATGCAGAGTAATGTATATAAAGATACACTACCTGCACAATCACGAACATCCTCTATGCATAATACTAAAATTCCTAATTTAAAAAATGAAAAATAAATAAATAAAATTTTACATTAAAAAACAAAATCAATTATTTAATCAAAAAAAAAAATTGCATTTAAAAACAAAAAATAAATAAATAAATAAATAATTAATTATAAAGCAGCCAAAACATTTTCCACTTTATTGAATAATTCAATTATAAAGCGTTAAATTTACAATGAAACTTTCAGTACACATTTTTTTCTGAACTCGCAAAATTGTAAAATATAATTAAAAATAAAATAGAATAATTAATTAATTAATTAAAAAAAAATGTATCAAGAGTTTAATGATTTTTATTATTTTTTTTTTCGTAGTATGTATGTGTGCTTTTTTTGTATAGAAAATAGTAAAAAGTAAATAAATTCTTAAATTAAAAAGTATAACTTTGTAGTGGCTTTTTTCCATTGATTTTTAATTTGATGGAAATATTTGTTTATTCAAAACTAAATTTTATTTGTGCATTGCTTTGATTTTTTAAAAATATATTTCATACTTAACTGCTACCCACCATACTTAAGCAAACATTCAGTCAAATTCTTTTTTTATAAGAATATTATTTTTGCTAACTTTGTTGGTTTGACAAAATATATATTTTTTTTTTATAAAACATCAAGCAAGATAACGTTGTGTTTTATTTCATTTCTTTTTTCTTTTAAACATTATTTTTTTACTTATTATAAGTTAATTTAAAACTTTCTTTATAACTGAGTCTATTTCCAAAGATTTGAAAACGAAGTAAAGAAAATAGTTCTACTCTCATTCACTGTGTTCGTTCGTTAGCGAATTATTTTTTGCTGAAGCAAAAGAAACTACAAAAAATTAATTTTCCATTTATGTTGTGTACATTTTTCTTTTACTTTTCTTTTATTTTGTGCTTATTTAAAGTTTAGAAAGTACGGTAGTAAAGTAATGGAACTTGAAGCAACAAGAAAACAGAAAAATTAAAAATTGATACTTTTGTTGACTTAAAACTCGTTAGCTATATTAAAAATAAAAAATTAATAATTTTATTTTATTTCTATAACATAGTATTTGGTTGTTTGAAGAAAATTAAACAAGTTTACTTAGTTGTATGCAATGTGTATAAGCCAAAAACTAAAAACAAATTATTAATATTTATATAAAGTTTTACTGATTTTTTTGTTGAAATTATTTTTGAAAAATTTATCGCTATATTTTCGTTTGTTTGGTTTTTGTCGTTACTTATTTACTGAATTGATTTTAAAAGAATTATAATATTAATTTTAACTATTCATTTAACTATTACTAATGAATTGTTTTCTTTTATTAATAAATAATTAAATGGAATATTAAATGCCAAGTGTAACAATAATCTACATTATTATTATTATAAAAAATATTTATAACAAAACAATATTTATTAGTTTTCTATTTCGCATTATTAAAATAATTATTTTCTTAACTTTAAAAATATGCTAAAGTAAAAGTTTCATATTTAGTTTTATTATGCAAAATATTTATTGCAATAACTAATATTAGTACAGGAGTAACATTAGAAGCATTAAACGCAGCAGTGGTTACTAGCTGTATAAGAAATGGAAGAAAAATAAAATTACATAAATTCCATTATCAAATGATTTATGATTATGCACCATAAATAAATGTATTATTAACTAATTTAAATAAATAATAAATATATATTTTTCTATATTTTTATGTTGGAAAGCACAGTGTGTGTAGTACATGTTTTATGTAGAGCTTCAATTCCGATCATTTAATTTTCTTTTTTTTAATTTGCATTTACTCGCTGTTGGTGGGTTTTCTTTTCTTTATTTATTTTTTTTTTTTTGTAAAAATTAAATAATTGAAGAAAATTGCATATTTGTAGGTGGATAGTAAATTATAAAGAGTAAAATTTTCCTCGTATAATAATGAATATTTTTTTCTATTAATTTGTAAAAGAATTTTATCATTCTCTAACCAATTTATCTTGTCATGGACGATTTATTACTGAGTAAAAATGAATTAATTTGAAAACGTTTATTATTTGACCATAAAAGAGTACCATAAAAATACTAAGGTAATAATGGGTTATTGACTTTATTTATTATAATAAAAGTTAATGTAAAATGTTAACAATATATTATAAATTTCTAATCATTACTAAAAGGTTTTTCATGTTTGGCGATCCCATGTGAAACATTCAGCATTCATAATTTTCTTTTTTTTTCACAACGTTCTTAAAACACTTTGCGAATATTTTTTTTTTGTTTTCTTAAAACTTGACATTTCTTATGTTTGTTTAGCTTTAAAGTGATGCTTTCCGCATTTAGTGAGGATTTTTACTAAATTTAAACTGGACTCATTAAACTATTACATAGCACTGTGATGATATACAATTTTTATTTGCAATTTTAAAGCAAAACAAAAATAAGCTTTTGGATAAAAAAATAAAAAATATTTTTCAAAATAAAAATAAAATTAAATTTGATTAACAGCATGAAATATTAACTAATATTTAATAATTTTATTTTCAATTTTTATTGGAATGTCTGTATTAACACAAGGTAATAATATTTTCAAAAAATTCATTGACAATGAATTGAAATCTGTATGGCGTGTTATTTAGTGGTAATTTTTATTTTTTTTTTATTCTTTGTACTTTAGCCACCAACTGTGAGACAGCTGACAAATTTTTCTAATATTTTTACAACGTTTAATCAAATAATTTTGCATAAAAATATCCTTCAATAGCTGCCGCTGTTCGTGAGGTTATTGTTGGCATTGTTGATATTATTATTATTATAGTAGCTGTGCTTATACTGTTGTAATGACACAGCTGTTGTGTTCTTTCCACAATATTTTTTTTTTAAAGCATAAATGACAACGAACTTTTTGTACTTGATGAATTTCCATAGAAAATAATAATAAAAAGCTTCAAAAAAAAATAAATAATATAAAGCACTGAATAAAAGAAAGAAAAGATTTCAATTAATAACAGACGTATTTAGGAATATTTAACAAAAAAAGAAAAGAGAAAATCTTTTCGAAATGAGAATATAAAAGAATTTAAAAAATTCAGCAGGTGCTGTTTTTTTTTATTTGATTATATTTTCTTGCAATTTAATTCGTTAATTTTTTTGTTTGTTAACTGGTAATAGGTAATCATTGATAAAATTGAAATTTATTTTTATCATATTTTAAATTGTAATTAAATATTTTTAATTCGAGATTAGAGAGCAATTAGATTTCATCATGTGTGTGGTATTTTTTTTTTAATAATGAAACGTTGCACCTTTGAGATTAGTGTTTTATTATTAACTGAAACGAATTAGAAATCAATGTTTAATTGTAATAACAGTGTGAATAAATCATATCGTATAGTTCATATCGTTTTAAGTAAATTAATTATTACAATTTATATAAATAATTTTCTTTTCGTTATAAAAAGGTGAATTTTCTTTTGATTTATATTTATATGTTTTTTTTTATAAAAAGGAAATCCTTTAATGAGGTTTTTTTTTCCGTGCGTCTTTATTATTATTATTATTATTATTATTATTCTATCAGATGAAAGTTTCTATTAATATGAAAGTGAAAGGAACAAAAAAGAGAAAAAAAAAATATTTTTGTATTAAAAAGTATAGTCATAAAAGAAGTGAAAATGAAGAAAAGAAACTTAAGTAAATTAAATGAGTTTCTGAATGAGTGAAAACCAAAAGAATAAAAATAATTTGCTTAGCTATAATGAAGTAATAAAAATCAAATGGCAGCTGTTTCTTATTTTATTATTCTCACCAGACAGAAAAATAATATAAAACCACCACACCGCCATCGTCATCGTTGAGAACACCAACTTTTAGAATGTTTATTGCATTAACAGTCTTTTATTTACCACCCCATTGTTGTTGGTGTTTGTGTTTTTCTACTTGTTTCTTTTTTTTGGATCCCTTCAATCGTAATAAAAAATAATTGTATCTTTTACCACAGCTTATTTGTTTCCTATGTTGTTTGTTTCGTTGTATCATTTCCATGCTATTATAATTATTATTATTCTAATTTTAGTTAAAAAATTAAACAAAACTTCAATTTTATAAAAATTATAAACGTTTTGCGGGTAAAACATTAAACAGAATTATTAAAAAAAAGTTTGGTTTTAATTAGAAATCTTTATTAGTAAATTATTTCTTCTATTTTACCAATCTTAAAATTAACAAAACAAACATGACCATTTGTTGTTTATGTTATTAAATACTGTATCGCCACATAATGTTGATCTGGAAAATTTATTACACGTTTTTATTTGACATGTGAAAATTTTCACACAGTGTAATTAGTTGTTTCATTGCACTTGTTCAGGTTGAATTAATTTTTCTCTTTTATATATATATTATTTTTCTCTTGGCGAATAAGGTATGTAGTAAAAATTTTATTTTAATAAAGAGCATTTTGATACTGATCAGCTTTATTTTATACAAAAATAAACTATTTAAAATATTCTGAATATTAATTTAATGTTAATTACTAAAAACTGTGTTTGATGATTGTCATAAACTTGATTATATTCTATGTAACACTTGACATTGCAAATAAAATAAAACAAACAACATTTATTATTTATTTATTTATTTAAAACGATGTTTAGCATAAGCAAAAATAAAAATATGTATTGTAAAGCATTAATGAATATTTGTTATTGTTAAGAGTTTTTGTGATTTTAATTAATTTTATTATGTCAAACAAAGTGTACATTTCTTTAATTTTAACTGCAAATAAGACAGACAATGAGCATTTATATTTTCATATAAAACTCATGCAAAACAGACAAAGAAATAACAAATAATAATAATAAGAAAAGTAAATTAAAAAGTGTATTTAATTTAATATTCTAAACTACTGTGCATATTATATTATTTTAATTGAAATTATGATTAATTCTTTGTGACAATTCTATCTTTTTTTTGGTTTACTTTTATTATGTTGAATTTTTCCATCTCTTTTATTACAGTTTTTAATACTTTTATGTCTGCTTCCCTCGTTAAAATCAAATAGACACCGACTCAAACAGTAAATATGGATTAAAAATTTTAATATTTTTAACAATGTAAAGTTAATTAAAATTTTATTTTTTTTATTCATTAAAGATGTGTACAATCTCGTTTATAATATTTATTATTTATACAAAAAAATCTATTTTTACTCAGTTAATAAAAATTCTTTGATTATGATTTTTTATATAAATAAATATTTAAATATATATGCATTAAATTTAATTAAATAAAAGTTTATACAATAATTTATTTAATATTATTATTAATTGTTCATTGTTTAAGCTTTTGCCTAAACTTTTGGTGAGTTTATTTTTTTTTAACTTAAAGGGGAAATTGAATTTTCTAATTTAAGTAAATAAACCCACAAAAATTGTGGTTTATCGCATCATTAAACAAATTTTTTCTTATCTTATTATTTTCTTTTACATAAATAAAGCTTTTTAAACTCATTAATTGTAATTAATACATCGGAAAATATCAATAACAAAATTCTTGCAAGGAAAATAGAGAAGAAAAAATTTTATTCTCTATTATTATTATTGGTGTTTGTGGTTTTCAATTAAATCACTCAACTCTGACGCAATAAATGTTCCACATCATTAACGTTTAAATGAATTTACTTTTTTTGAATAAAACGAAGGTTATTTTACCAACCATAAGTAACATTGAAGCATTAAAAATCATAAAACAAACGAGTAGTGATTGCTTGTTGGCTTATAATGCGTTCAATTTTTTTTTTTTTTATTTTAAATTTTCACTGCATTTGCAGCTGGTAGCATTATTTTTTTAAGAATTAATAAAATACATCTGATTGACAAGGTTCTTTTTTATTATGATAAAAAACACTGTAAATATTTATTAAAAATTTTTGTCTCTGTTAAAACTCATCAAAATTTTTTTTAACTTTTTAAATTATGATAATAAAAAAAATCCAGTGACAGGTGCTAATGTTTATTATTATTACCTTTAATTATTAATTTGTTTTCGTTTTTCAAATATTTAATGCCATAAAGCACATAACTAAAATATTTAAAATGTTTACTCATTTTACACTTTTTTGCTGTTTTTGAGTAGTTTAAAGCTTAATAAAGTTAATTTTGTTTACTTCGAATAAATATAATGAACTTTCTCTTTAGTTTTTATTACTTTTTTTTAATTGATAAAGCTTTCATAAACTTCTTAGCGAAACAAAATTTGATAAGAAAATAAATTAAATTCTTTTATGATATTTAAAATAAAACAACAAAATATTTTTGCAGAAGCAACAGAATTTTTTAAATAATAACACAAAAAAGGACGATTATAATAATAATAATATCAATTAAATAAATTTTATTTAGATAACAGCAGGTGAAATCATTATGTTATAAAAAAACATTAACTTGATCGACGACAACAAGTGGTTGTATTATTTTTTCAATTTTTTTTTTTCACTGTACTAAAGATTATTATTTTAGATAAAAATAATGAAAGAATGGCATGAAATGGATGGTAAATGAGAGTTTCAAAAATATGTATATATAAATAGAATTTTAAGTTGTCAATGAAATAATATATCCTTTCATTTTCTTTTCACAAAACAAAGTTTTTGGTATATTATAATCAAATTGACCTGTCCCCTTGATAGTATGTTGAACTGATAAAGGAACTTTTTTTTGCCGTTGGCTGTTAGTTTGTTCAATCGTTAAACAAACAAAATTGAAAAATATGATGAAAATAAGGAACATTGAACCTTTAATTGTCTGGAGAGGTTTGTCATATTTTTTTTTATTTTGGCATATTCTTAAATTTCGTTTTATTTGGTTATCAAATCAATCAATAATTTAATAACAAATAAATTTATATTTTAAATATTTAAATAAATTTTTGATTCTATTTTCATCAGCTTTTCGAAATAAGTTTTAGCATAAATAATTTTACACAATCTATTATTGGTTTATTTTTGTTACTATGTTACTAATGGAATATTATACATTGATACTTGTTTTTGATAGCTAAATACATGTTTACATAATTAATAAATATTATAAACATAACACTATCAAATAGTATTAAAAATTTACAACTAGAAGTGCATTATTTTACTGAATTGATATTTGATTAGAAATAAATAATCATTTAGAATAATAATAATAATACCTAATCAAAATAATCAACTAAAATAAATACATACTGAAAATAATCGCTGTTTAAGAGTTTTTCTTTGTTTAAATAATACAGAAAAAAGAAAGAAATTGAATTATATAAATCAGTGAAATAGAAAATTTTTCGGTTAAAATTAAATTTTATAATAATAATAAAAATAAATAAATAAAAAACGAATTTTCTATTAACTATTTTTACTTTTTCTGTTTTAAAATACTTCAATTTGTATATTGTCTGCATGTTTTCAATTTTACACTCCAAAACATAACTACTTTAGTGTTCAATGTACTGAAATAATTCACTGTATTGTTTTACATTATTTTTGCTATAATTTTACTTCTATATTTTTTATTTTACGTGTAGGTACGTTATATTACATTTTGTAACATTACTTGCAGTTTTCTTACCTGTTTATTTTATTTATTGTTTTTATTTATTTTTTAAATTAAATTAAGTTAAAAATGTAAAATACATTTGTTTTTTAAAAATATTTTTTTTTTCAAAATTACAAGGATTATTGTAATAAAAATAACTTTAATGTCTGTACTGTGGTTGCTTTTTATAGCAAAAATTATTTAATTTTGTTTTAAGCCAAAATCAAAAGATGTAATTTCTTGAAAAAACTCTTCAACTAATATTATGTATTTAATTTTTTTAAATAGATAATTAACTTTCAACATAATTTTTTGGAAAAATTACAATTATTTAATTTTTAATTATGAACTTTTGCATAAATATACATCGCGATGGAGCCGCCTGGTAAGAGATAAACAGTTTTTTCGACAACTAAAATCACTTAAAATTCTATAAAAATAGTTTTAAATCTAACTATAAGCAGAATAATGATTTAAGGAAATAAACTTTTTTTTAACACAAAAAAAAGAAAAAAATATTTCAAAACGTGTTACAAAAAATGGGAAATTTTTTTTCAAGCATGATTTCCATGAGTGGTGACTGCTATATGCTGAATCTTGACGTTGAAAGTAGGTATGTGGTGTTTCTATTAATCCGTTACGATATGTCTTATATGGCATAGGAAGAGCGTGGTTTTTTCTTGCCTCTTATATTAGAGAAAGTGTGGTTTATATGTACATCCCCTATAACACAGTATTTTTTATCCTTTTATTTTATGATCGCTATGAAACATCTGTCAGGAAATGAAACGATATCATCTCATAACACCATTACTTTATTTATGTTTTTTTATTCTTCTCTTTCCTTATGCAATCGATTAAATAAATATTACATGGTATAGTCTCGGCGTATAGGTTATAGTCTATGAATGTTTACAGTCAAAGCTTCGCATGTTGTTGCAATTTTTAACCCCTACTAAAAGAATACTAAAATATTACCTCTTTTGTCCTATTAAATGTATATTCATTTTTCATTCATTTCTTTGGTTTTTAGTCTATGAAGATTCTACATTACTTCTTTGTTTTTTTTTTTTCATCTTTTATTTTTTTGTAAAGTCGTTGCAATTTCTTATATTATAAGGGTTTACATATATGAAGATAAATCTATTGTTAATAATACATAACAGATTCTTTCTTTATTTTTTTTCGTTTTGTTATCATAATTTAATATATCCATTTTGTTAAACGATGAAAGAAGCAGCATTGACTTGAATTCAATTCGATTGGATTTATTTTTTTTTTATTTAGGGGTGGTAAATGTTTGCCGTTATTTTAGTAAAGCTTTAAATCGTTTCGGATAAAGACACACGCACGCCAATGACATTATTTTAAAATAAGCAAATTGTTGGATTAAAAATATTACTAGTAATATTTTCAATAATTTTAAAGCGAAATTTAGGCCGTTATGAAAAACAAAAAACACTATATTTTATGAGCTTTTATTTTTAATTAAACAATTACAATTATGTTTTTTATTTTTTATTATATTGTTTACTATGATATTATTCATTGTTTATCAGAAAATCATTTTACATCGAATAAATGAAAATTATTTAATAAAAACATTTCAAATATATTTTCTTTTATTATTATTTATTTATTTTACTATGTTTACTGACTAATAAAATATTTAATAGCTATAATAAAATAATAAAATAAATTTAAACATCAATAAATCAAACAATAAATAACGGAAAACAACACAACAACGATTCAATAACACTTTGTTCACAATATTATTTTATTTTAATGTCTTAATTGTTAAAAAATAATAATAAAATAACACGATTTGAAATGGAAGCACGTTTTAGAAATTTATTCGCTTATTTTAATTGTTTTTTTTTCGACAATAATATATTGATTGGAAGCTTTTTATTATTAAGTTAATGATGCGTTTATCAGTTTCTCAGTCATTTAAATTGCAATTATATGGTATAACATGTTTTCATTGTTAGAATATTGAGCAACAAAAGATGCTCGTTGGTAATGATAGCATCATTGATTATTAACTATCATGTCTTTGTATAACATTGAATGGCATGATATTTTAGAAAAACATTATTATTTTCATTACAATTTTCTTATATTTGATTTAAAATAAAGGATAATGTAATTAATTTACATGCTTTTAAGTTTTTCCTGCATTTAAACCTTTGCAATTAAATCTTCTTTATTTTATAACATTATGTTGATGTATATTATAATTTGTTATATAACCAGGCAAACCAAACAGACAGATGCTTATATTTATTTACATTTACCATTTAAATTCGCGTTATTTATTTATTATTAATATATATTTTTATTATTAATGAATTATTGTTTATTTTAAGTAATAAGTAATTTTATGTAAATTAATTGTTGATTTTTAATTATAATGTTATTTTATTTATTTATATTATTATTTTAATTTAATTTATATAATTATAATAAATATTTTTTCGGGTGTTTTGTGGCTCTGCTTTGCCTATATACATACACCGTACATATGCTATTTGTTTATTTATTTTAATGTTTTTGTATGAAACGCATGTATATAACAACGTTTAAAGTTTATATAAATATATATATATGAATATTGATATAAATTAATTTATATATATATATGTATAAATGTCTGTAATAATATGTGGTTTTACGAATGGGAAATATTTCTTATGTAAATTTACATTTCTATATACTAAAAAACGAGAACATAAATACATTTATATATATAAATTACGTTAATTTTAAATATTTTATAACATTAATTTACGTCTATAAACGAATAAATTAAAAGGTAATGTTTGTTTATGAATTGTATTTAAATTAATCAAAATGATTTTATGCTTTTTTTGTTGTTGATAAATAAATGAATCTTTCTTACATTTTTGACTTCGTTTTAAACAGAAAATAAGAAAGTTAAATGTTATTTTACCATTAATATATTCTACAGATATTAATTTTAAAACATTCTGAACGAAATAATTTATAAGATGTTAGTGGAATATTGCATTTATAGCAGAAAAATAATTGTTTTATTTCAATAGTATAAGCACTTATCGTACCAATAAATATAAATTTTATTTAAAATTAATTAAAATTTTTGATTTATAAAAAATGTTTTACAGTTAAAATACTTTTTATCCTATATTTTAATAAATATTTTATTCACTTCAATTAGTTATAGTTTACCGAATTTTATATAAAAAAATTTTACTTGCGGTCCGCAAGCAAACAACAAATCTTTTTGCATTTAAAAATACCTAAGCGAAATGCAGTCAACCAAATATTTTATGCTTACAAGCATTTTATTTCTTCTATGATTTTTATTATAATTATATTTTAAATTTCAATGTAAACGTGAATGAGAATTTATGATTAGTATAAACAAAAATTGTTTTTTAATTAATATTTTGGTTTCAAAAAAGAAATTTCTGAAGAAATGTTTCAGTAGAATTTTCAAAAATTCTTAAATTCACACTTGATTTTATAAACAGAACGAAAACAATTCCTATTAAGTTTTCTATTTTTTTTTTTGCCCTGAAATAACTTTGCAATACCTTCTAGTAAATTCTGCTTTATTCAGTTTAATTGCATGAGAAAAAAAAACAAAGTTCAATCATTTTTTCTTTTCTTTACCATTAAGTAAGTATTAACGGTATGCTATTTAATTAAAGTTTATTTAAATAACTTATACAATGAAGAATTATTTAAGAAAATCTAATAAGAAAAATTAGAAAAAGGTGTAATAACAAAGTAAAGTATAAACTTTTGTATTCGTTCAGCACTTTTTGTGTTTTGGCATCAACAATTTAATGTAATGTGTCAGATGTCTTACTTGTTTGCTTTCTTTTTTGGTTTATGTTTGTTTTGCGTGAACAAAAAAAGAAAAATTAAATAGAAACTTGCTTCAATCTTGCTATGAAAAGCAGAGGTAAGATTGAATAAATAAAAGACAAACGAACACCTCACAACGTAGCGTAACCATATTAATGTTTTTTTCTTTCTTCCTTTTTTTGCTTCCTTATATTGTTTTATTTTCTACTTTTTCTTATTTTTATTATATTTATTAATTTTTGTTTTCGGTATTGTCTTTTACTGTTATACTAAGAAATTTATTATTATTTTTTTCTATGTTTGTTTGTAATAAACTTCAACAGACGTGATATGAATGTCGTCGCATCAAATGAAATACAGAATAAAAAAAATAACGAAAAATATATGTTTTAGATAAAGTGAAGATTTACGACGAAGTGTGTATGTCATAAAAATAAAATAAAAATTTATAAAAGTAACAGGAATAAGTCTCAATTTGTTATTATTATTAATATTATATTTTCGCTTAATATTTTGAGGGTTAAATCGCTTATTTTAATTAAATGGAAAATTTTTGACAATTTTTTTTTTCAATAAAATTATAAAAAAAGTAAATTATTTTTAATTAAATAAAAATATATTAATTATTTAAGTTGGAAGTGTTGACAGAAAAAATTTAACTTATAAATTGTGTGTTATGACTTTCAGGTTTAATTTTAAACTCTTAGTGTTACTAATGGGAAATAAAATATTATATTTTGAAATAAAAATACATCAAAAGTGTAAAAATAATTATTCCAAAGAATTCATTTCATTATAATTAGCAAATGTAAAAAAATTTATAATAAAACAATTCATTTATCGAAAAGTGTCCCTTGACATTAATAAAATTGATTGGATTTCTAGCAATAGCCGGTTTACATTTGGCTATATTTCGTATTAATAAAGCATTTATCTTACTCTATAATCGAAGAAAAAATCTTTATAAAGAAATTTCTTATAAAAAAATTCGATTAAATTTTCATGTGAGTCTGTGAATAATTTTTCTTTTCCTTTTTTTTTTTGTTTTGTTGATTTTATTGATAACTTTATTACTCGGGGATATTATTGCGTTGTTTATGCAGAAAAAAATTCTCAAATCAGAGTTTATCAGTTATACGATCTCTCGCATAACGTTTGATAATTAAAATAATAAAAAAGTTTTTATTAAAAGAGACTATTTTCAATTTTTTTATAAGATAAAATAAATAATTTTTATGCTGATTTCATCTTCCATATGATATTTTCTATGAATCGTTTCTTTTTCTTTGTTTAAAATATTAAAATTTGTTTGTGGGCTTTCTCAGTAAATTTCTATGCAAAGGGTTTTACTTAAAATTTAAATATTCCTAGAAAATGATAGAAGTATATAAAGTTGAAGTTGATTCTATGATAGCAGCAAAAACAAAAAACTATTGCAGTTGTAAAAATAGATAATTAGTTAATTATGTCGTTTAAAGATCATTTTTCACATATTATAAATTAATTTATATATTTGTATAAATATAAACAATAGAGTATCCTTTGGCTTAAGATAATAATCATTTAGCCTATATTTAAACATAATAATACAAACCCAAATAATCAAGTAAACATTAGGATTATTTGTAATATAATATAATCTGATTAACATAGTTTCAAATTCAAAGATATATCAATTGATTAAATGAACTTTATATAATTTTCAACACATTAAATAAATTTTAATTCAATTAATTATTTAAACGAGTATAAAGTAAATTTGATTTGATTAAATTCTTTTAAATATTATCTGATATTTCGAAAAGCATGTTTCTACCTTTATTTAATTAATTATTCTTCACTAGATTTGGCTTTTCATTGCGTGTAAATTATGTATAATCTTTAAATCACTCAGTTTTTCTTTTAAAGATTCTTTATATTAGTCATGTAAGTACTGTAGATACATGCGATAAGGAGTATTTATATTCATTGAAAATAATTTTATAATTTTTAAAACAAAATACTTATAGAATTATGTTTATTTATTGATAAAAAAATTTTCTTTTCAATATTTAATTTTTGAAATTAATAAAAACAGCAATTCTGAGAAGTTAAACACAATATAAATAAATAAAATAAAGTCTCTAATATTTTATCAGTCATTCGTATGATTTTTGATTAAAACTGCACCCTCAATAAGTAATAATAGTAAATTGTGACCAAATGAAAAAAAAAATGCGATGAAGAATTATTTATTGTTGGGGACATTTGAAAACGAGTCGCTACAGTCAATGTCAAACAGGATGCTAGCAAAAAAAGGACAAAATCAAATAATAATAAAAAGAAAATATTTCTATATGATTTTTTTTGGTCAATTTGTTTTATTATTATTTTTTCTTTAGATTTTGTTCTTCTCACTTTTATTAATTCAACACTCAGTCATCCAAATAATCCATTAAAAAAACATACTATGCCTTTTCTATTGATAAAAATAAGGAAAAGCTAATTCTAAAGGCGAGGAAAATGTAAGTATTATGAGAAAGTTTTTCTTCTTGAACTTTTTGAACCATTCGGAATACATAACCTTTATCTTTAATGTTCCTAATGGAATTTCTATTTTTATTTATATTTTGTTATAATATAATGAAAAGTCCATTCATTTAATTATAGTAATTTATTTATTTATTTTAAATAATAACTGTTTAGATATCGGACGTCATCTATTTACCTTCTTATTTTCTTTAGCAAATAAACTGATCAATTACTCTGTTGACAGAAGCTATAATATTTATTTGTGCTAAAGCATTAACGTGTATGTTATTAATTCTAATAATATTAAGCTTCCTTTGTTGATAAATGACATCTAAGAAATAAATATAAAACAACCAAAAATACATTTATTGGTTAAGGAAACAAAAAATAAGTAATAAATAATAATTTATCTCGACAGTAAAACATAACACAGGATTAACGGTTTCACAGCGTTTAGGAGATAGCAGCAACCAACTGGCTAGTTAAAATATTTTCTTTAAAAAGCAAAAATAAAAACCACAAAATAGTTTCAATTTAATTCAATAAAAATTTAATGCAATTAAATTGAATTTCAATTAAAAAAAATAGTTCGATTCGTTACATTTAATTTTATGGTTTTATTTTATTAATTTTGTTGAGTTGGTGACATTAAAAAATTCACAACGAATTTAGAAAATATTTTCTCCTAACAAAAAATATTCTTTTTAATTAAATTTTTCATGTATTTATTCATTCATAATAAACATTTATACAAATTTATTGATAAACCAGCTGCCAGGTATATATATATATATATATATATATATATATATTGTCTGTTGGTGATCTAGCTATATGTTAATGGGTCATGTATTTTTAATTAAAATAGTTAATGTTGCTTGAACTAGTGTTATTATTCACGGTATCTGGTTGACAAATAATGCATAAATCAATAAATTTTATTACAATTATTTATTCCTTTTTTTTTGCATTTAACAATGTTTTATTATTTTTATTACATACATATTCATATATTATTCAAGTTTTAATTTTAATTTATAATTAATTAATTAATTAAATTTTTAAATTATTTTAATATGTGCTTACAGCAACAATGACATCAGAAAAATCAATAAAAAAAAATAATCCATGAACTGAAATTTATGCAAAAAAATTTATTTAACAAAAAATAAGTAAAGAAAAATAATATTGACAAAATGTAAATCACAATATAAATGGAACAATAGACAATGTTTATGACAGTTCCTTTGTTATTATAGCATAAATAATTTATTCAGCATTGCATATTTTATGCTATTATGAAAACATATAAATCTTATTCATGGTTTAAAATCATGTAAACACAATTTGTAAAGGTAAATGATTATAAGTTAAGTTAAAGCTTTTCAAAAGACTTTTTTTATAATATTCTTTAATTTCCATTATAAATTTTAACTTAGCCAATTATTTATTGAGTTTTTTCTTCTGTTTATTTTTTAGCCTTTTAAATTAGTTTTTATTGAATTTTTAGATATCACATAAAACAAAGACTAACGATAGGTTGGTTGATATGGTAGATTCCATTAAGAATACAATTTCAAATTCAATTTAATGTTATTTCACGCTTTGTCAATTATTTGAAATTTATTTTATTCTATTCGGTTTTTTAATATTATTATTATTATTTTTGTTTCTACTTGCATTTGCAAACACATCAAAACAAATATAAATTATATTTTAAATTCGTAGCATGTTATTATATAATGCAAATCTAGAAATGAATTTATTTTCTTTATTATAGTGACAGTTTTATAATGTGTAATTTAAAGAAATAATCATTCGAAATCCTACTAATGTATATATAAAGAAGTATTAAAAACCCTTATCTTTATTATTTTTTAAAACTCTTAAGAAAAATTCAATGTATAAAAAAGTATTAAACAATTGGAAACTACATACATAAGTATTACATATTAAATATTTTAATATTAAAATATTGTTATCAATTTATCCAACAAAAAGAAATAAAAACAAAGTAAATGCAAGTTAAAAATCTTTTCTTACTTTTAAAAACAATAAAAATTGGTATGACAAGCATTAAGATTATAAATTCTTATGATTTTAAACATTAACGATATTTTTTTGTACTTTTTATATTGTTTGGCAATAAGCCGATTTTTATTTCTATCAATAAAGCTTTATGAGTTTTATTTTATTCTTTTTCTTTTGTTTGGTGTACTTAAAACAATAATAAATTATTTTTTTAAGGAAATAAATATAAATATATATTTTTCCATTTATTTTCTGTTTTGAAGTTGCATTTTGGGCGTAGTTCTTTTGGTCTTTAATCAGTGATTAATTATTTTCGATAAATATAATATTTGTTTTAGGTGTTTTACTCTGGTTTCCAGTGATTTTAGTTTAACAACAATAGTATTATGAATCTTCGTTTATTTGCACGTACAACATTTACAGACTCTTTCTTTCTTAATACGTGTTGATATATATATATATATTTCGATGTTATTTATCTTGATAGTAATGTCACTGTCCTCTAACAACAATGTTTATATTTATGCGTTAAACATGTACAGTCTTTTATATTGTTATACTTGTGCCACAAGACTTTAAGTTAGTTATTCCAACGAGTTTTTCTTTTTTATGTATAAACCATATTATTTACACATTGAATAAACTCAATAAGAAAGCAGAATACAGAAAAAAAATCATAATTTTCTCATGGGACACATATACAGTTTTGAAAAGAAAAAATAAAAACACATTAAGCGTGTTTAAATAAATAAATGTAAAGAAAAGAAAAAATATTACAACGAATTTACAATAAATTAAATGGAAAATTGTACAGAGTAAGAGTTTATTTTGTTGGTAAATAATTTTCATTTTTATTTTAAGTTCGGTAATATACTAATACTTTATTTAGGTGGAGTAATATTAGCAATAAGAATAACAAATATAAAACTTAAACTGCAGGTTTTACAGATTAAAGAAAGTTTCTTTATGTTTTCTATGCACTTTTGGTTTGAGTAAAAGCTTTTTTGTTAACTGTCTAACAAGCTTCCTGTCAAATAATCTACCTTAATGTGCTCCACTGATGGTTAAGGTAGTTGAACTGATTTTACATAAAATGCATTCATATTTAGTATTTTCATAGTTATGCGAATTTATTAATTTACTTAATTATGTTTAATAAATTTTTTTATTTTTAAATATAACCAAGTATAACCCCCGCAGTAATAATTCTTCTATTTTGTTAATTTTTATTACGATTATTTGATGTATAGAAAATACAATAAAAATAAATTAACATAACACTAAAAAGTCGTTAAGTCATTAAGAAATTAGATTTGTATTTTTTTTTTGCTTTTTTTCATTGTGCCTTAGTTATTAATCAATCATAATTTTTCTATTATTTCTTATGTTAAGTTACGCATAATGACCACGTTAGTTATAGAAAATTTGTTATTCCCTTTATTCTAATGTTCATTTTAGATAAGATCTCATAGTTTAATTTTATTTCTATTTCTTTCTATTTTATATTGTTAGTGTTATGAAAATCATGATTTTTAATTATTATTTTGTATATTTAAACGTTATATGTTTTTTATAGAATAAAGAAAATATTTCATTAGTTAAGCAAAATTTATTTATCAAGAAGATAATATTGTATTTTTCAGCAATTCTTTTAATTTTTAATTATTTCTCTTTATATTATTCTATCAATAAAGCACGAACCAATTGGTACAAATTGTTATTTTAACCATAAAATGAAAAATAATAATACTGTAAATACACAAATTTATCAATAAATAATTGCTTAGATAATACTTCTTATAATGACTTAACACAACACGCACATTTATAAATAAAACGTTTCTCGGTTTTATTATAAATAAATAAAAGTTAAATTAAGGATTAACTTCAATATTTTTTTTTCGTGAACAATTAAACGTATTTCTTTAGTTTTTCTTTTATTATTATTATTTCTTTTTTTTTCTGTTCTCTCTTAATAATGAAAGAAGCTCTTAATACTTATTTGCCTAGCGATAAGGATACAAAGAATTAACTAGAATAAAGAATTGAAAAAGCAAAAAGAAAAAATAAACTTGTTTTTGTTTTTTCTCATGATATTTATACTTTACGTCAGCTACAGACGTTTATCCTAATTAATAAAAAGAATTTCTACTATAAGAAAATACCGTTCAAAGTTGTACATCACACTTTGGAAAAAATTTATTATTGGTCACGTTAAAGGCTAGAAGTACGTGTAATTTGTTGCTTTTTTGGGCAATTTTATGTTTTCCTTCTTGTTTTTTATCTTATTAGATCTGAGGGTGTTTTCTGTGGTTTTCACCACCTTTTATTTAGTTTATTTATATTTATTTAAAGGATTTTCGATATAATATCCTTTTTCGAATACTTCAATACTATTATTTAAGTTAATTAAATAGCTTTTGTTAAAATATTATTATAGTAGCAAATAACAACCCTTAACCAATAGTAATAATAATAATAATAATAATAATAAATAAAATATTCAATTATAATAATAATTATTGTTTTTGGTATATTATTTGCTGTTGACATAAAGACTTAATAAAAATTATGTTGTTAACTGAGAAATCATTAAATCGTCAAGTAATAAAATATATTCAAAACACGCAAATATTAATTAAATATTAATATATATAATATTAATTAGTTAATTAATTAATATAAAAATGAATAAATTTGTTGTCTTTAAACTCATTCTTATTTTTTTTTTATAATTAAATATTACTTTGTGATAATTTTATTTTTATTTTATAGACTAAAAACATGATATAAAAATGTGTATTACCATTACCAACCTCATCGTCACTTTTATTGTAATATTAAAAATTGTAATAATAGTTATAATAATAATTTTTTATTAGATAAAGTCAAATGCAACAAATAGGCGCAGTCAAGTTGTTTGTTAGTCATATATTGCAAATTATTATTGTATATATATATATATATATATTTGCATTAAAAAATTAATTAAACATTTTAGAAAGTATAATCTTATGATTAAATATTATAATTTTAATAAAACTTTATTATAGAAATATTTCTGAAAAAAAAATTGATATAAGAATCAATAAAAATACCAAACACCTGTCTAACATATAATTAATTATATCAACGAAAAAAAAAAAAATTAAACAAGTTTTTAAAGGAAACAGAAGTAAGGTTAATATAGCATCGATTTGCAATGTAATGATTTTATTTAGTATTTTCAACACAAAAAATATGTATTTATATATTTATAAAAATTTTTGGTAATGTAATTTATAACATTAAAGCACGCAATGGATTAAAAAGAATATGTTTGGTTGTTAAAAGTATACATTTATATGTATATGTGGTAATAAATGGTATTGGCAGCAAATGCGATATGTTAGATTAAAAAAAATTTGGTATGCTTAATTTGTTTTTATTTTCTTTCTTTCTAAGTAATTATATTAATTAATTAAAATTCCTATTTAAGTAAATTACTTGAAATGTTATTATTAAAAAATAATTGATGCAAGATTTATGCCAATTTATGCCAATTTTGTGCCACTTTATAATGAATAACCACTTACCGTTAAATCTTTTATGATTATTTTATTTCTATTTTTATTTTTTAATAATTCAATTAAATTCCAATTGCAATAAACTAACTGAATGGTTTTTATTTGTTAATTAAAGTGTATAATCTTACTGCTAATAAAGATAAGAGTATTTTTATAAAAAGAAATCAGCCAATTACTGTATTTACTTCCTTTTTCAAAGATAATATTATTTCTTGTGGAAAATTTAACAAAAATCTACAACAACAAAATGAAAATGAAAGAAAATTTCAAGGAAAATAAAGTTTAGTATTTTTAGCGGTAAAAATACCGGACAAGAAACAAATTTAATAAAATAAAAGTGTGATGAACGATAATGGGTTTTATGATTTTTTTTCTTGTACATTGCTTTTCGTTTCGCTTTTCTTGTTGTTTATCGGCGAATAAAACGAAAAAAACTAAAGAAATACTTTAAAAATAATTATATAACGTGTAAACAGGCAGATGTCTTAAAGAATATAATAAACACTAAATGATTCTTTACCTTTTTTATAAACAAAAAAAAAATTTAATTCCTTTTATATATGTATACAGGATTTTACTGTTTGAATAGCAAAAGTACTGAATATTTTCTTTTTAGATTATTTTTAAGATAAAAATAAAATTTCATTTTAATTAACATTCAAATAATCATTATCATTATCATTATCATTATTATTACCACACCTGATTTTTTTTCCTTTTCTATAAATACATGTTTTGTATACATATATATATAAATATATTCCTTTATCCTTTTTCTTTAGCACAACCATAATGACTTTTCATATAAACGCTTAAAGCTATTTATTTATAAATGAGTGCAAAAAAGAAGAAAATATACTAAAAATCTGACACACCCCTATCAACAAATATAATATTTAAACCATGATAACAATAACACACCTGTAGTATTTAATTATATTTATATATTTATGTATCATATTATAAGAAAAAAAAAATTAATCTAATTAGTAACAAATCAATTCATCATTAACATACATGATTCTTTTAAAAATATTCTTTAATGTGTCAATGCTAATTACTATAAATTATTATTACATAATTCTTACCTTTATAACCCCTTTTTGTTAAAAAATGTTTTCTTATCTTGATAAGACTATAAAGAATATGTAATAAAAGTATTATTAGGGATTTTATACAAGATTACACCTTAATGACTGAATTTGTATCCTTCGTTCTATTTAACAGCGAATAGTTGCATGATTTTGCATAAAAACCCGCTGGCATATGAAACATATTGCCGTAGGAGTACTTTATTAGTTTCTAAAAAATACTAAAAAAAGCTTATAAATCAATTTAAATGTAATTTCTAACTAAAAAAATTCAACATAAAAACAATCTAGTTATTTTATGATTATCCTGCCTCCATGACCCAATCTCTTACACAAAATTTCAATATGCTCTGTCTTTCAATCAATTTAGAACAACAAACAAACAAAAAAAAATGTACAATAAAAATTCTTAATGTAAACAATAAACTTTCTGAAAAGCTATGCGAAATATCAAAAAAAATATGTTTTTTTTTTTTTTTTGTTAAAAATCTGTTGGAAAACTTTTGTGACTGGTGCATAACAGTTGTCAGCAAAGGCAAACATATATTTTTTTTTTGCTCCATCCTTTATATGTTTGTGATTTTCTCAATCCTTTTGTTAAGCGAATAAAATAATTTCTCCTTCACCAGTCACTTCATAGATTTATATATCTATTCAATTTTTTTATTTTTTTGCAATAGAACAAAAAAACTACAAGCTTTTTATGGTGTTGTTGTTTTTCTTCCTTTATTTTTAATGTTTTTCCTTTTTTTTGTGCATTTGTGATACGTAAACAATTATACAAAACATATATAATACACATTGGACTGGGTAAGAGAACGAATGAATAAATGAATGAATATAATAACTGTGACTGTCATTGTGGAATTGTAATTGTAACAAAACAAAAATAAATGTATACATTTGTTGTGTTTGACTACATTTTTATGACACTATATCAGCATTTTATTTTATTTATTTTTTTAGTTATATTGTCCACACAACAAGTAAATACAAATGAGACAGAATAAATATTTAAAACAGAAATGATGAACTAAAAAGAATGATATAAAAAAGAAATGGAACAAAAATTTGTAATAAAAATCAGTTACAATTAAAATAAGGAAAAAAAAAGCGCAAAAAAGTTTCCAGTTATTAATTTCTTTTATATTATTATTCATTTGTTTTCATCTTGTCGAAAGAATGCTTTCTAACGAAATGTTTACAATTTCCTTATTTCTAATGAAAGTTAATGAAAGTTTTTTCTTTTTCGTTTCGTATGTTACGTAGACAGACAATAAGGGAAATTAGACGATTTTGTTTTTTTTGGAGATATATATTGTAGAGAATAAAATTATTTAAATTATTGTTTATACTTTAACTTCCTGTTTAAATAATAATAATAATAATCATTATTTAAAATTAATTTAATTACATTAAATTAATTTGTATTGCCGAGTCGAGTATTTATTAGTTAATTAAAAAAATAATAATAATAACGAAAAGAAATGAAAAATACATAAATAATAATGTTAAATAATGTAAATATAAATTTTGAAATTTAATTAATATGTGAAAATATACCTAAACAAATGTAATAAATATTAAATTATTGCAATATTTCATGTGCCTGAATGCGGCTATACAATGAAAATAAAATTAAGAAACAATAATACAATCCAGCCGAAATAACAACAATATGTTGAGTGAAAAACCTTTTTGAAATAAGTAAAAAAAAAACACTAAACAATCAACAAACAAACAAATAAACAAACAAAAAACAATTCAGTAGCTTAATATTCATATTTTATGAAATTTTATTTTTATTTACGTGATGTGTTGCCAATATAACGTCAGGCCATCCCATAAAACTACCATACATATAATTCGCCAAGCAACAAACTAACTAGTCAGCCAGCCAAAAAAGGCAGCTTTTGTATTTTTTTAAGTTTAAAAATCATTTGGCATACTATACCACTCTAAATTGTACTAAAAAGCAAAGTAGATGAGTATTATATTTGCTTTATAAGCTGATTTTGTTTGTTTTTATTATTTTATTTTTTTAAATATATATACGCGAGGGTTTATATTTCTTATACATATGATGGAATAAAAATGATACAAAATTATTTGAATTTCTTTTTATTAATAAAATATTTACCATAAAAAATACAGAAATAAAGACAAGTGCTTTAAATATGCATGTACATAATAAAACGATACTTAGATCAAGCCATATGTTGCTAATGACATAACAGTATATATTTGTATTAAAATTAGTATTTGTATTAAATTATAGATGACTTTTAGACAAATAAATAAATAAATAATTGTCGATCATATCGTATTGCATAATTGTTATATTTACCAATTTACCAAAAGCATTTAAATGACAAATTATATACATATTGCATTGGTTGGAGTGTGTCAATTATCATTACCTGTATATTGTTACACACAGCATCAGTTTTATTCTTCCTTTATTTAATTTCTTATAAATAAAAATTACACTAAAAGTAATTATAATTAACATAAGAAAAAATATTTTGTAGCATAAATTTAATAATACTTAAAGAACTTAAAGAATGTACTAAAGAATAGAAAAATGCAAACAATATTATTTATAATATTTAGTTATCTAATAAAAATATTTAATAAAACATACCTTTGTTGACAATGTTTATATGCAGACATTTTTAACATTTTAATATTAGAAAAATTCCTGAAAAGTGATGATAAATATGCGTTAAGAGCTTTAATTATTTCTTTATTAAAATCTTTAAAAGATTTAAAACATATTTTCGTTTGATAATATTTGTGTGCAAAGAAAATAATAAAAAATATTTTTATTTTTTAAAATTAATACTATTAAGTTTTAATTTACATTTTAATTAATTTTAATGTTAAAAAATAGCCATAAAATTTAATAGCATAGATTACGTAATTTTTATAATTACACAAACAGTTAATTGGAAATAATATTTATTAAATAATTTATATAAAATTATAAATAAAAATATTAATTAATTAATTATAAACAATTATTTAATTTTATTGCATTTATTTTATTGTGTGAAAATTAATTATTAAATTAAAAAATTGATAAAATAAATATAAAAATTATATTTTCACATTAATAAAGCATTCAATCATTCATAAACAAAAGCCCCTAAAATTGAATCAGTTGCATTAATGATGAATCACTAGTAAATTAGTTTTTATCTTAAACATAGCAATGTCTCCAAAAAAACTATAATAATTGAATAAAATTTTTCCACCGTCTTAAAATTCCAAAATAATTCATTTATTAGCTAAAACTGTAAAACAAAAAGACAAATATACGATTGTTCAATTCATAATTAAAAGGCACAAATAATGAATAAATCATAAGTTTACGTAAAACCGCCAAAATATAAATCAGGTAAAAATTTTTCAAAACAAAAAACAACAGCTCTTCAGGCATACTGTTTATTTTTTGTTATATATTTCCAAAATAATCCTAAACCATGTATTTTACCCGTTTTGTTTACAATTTAACGATTGAAAGTTTGATTTAAATCATTTTATATTCATTTTCTATAATATAAAGGAAAAGCATATAAAAAGCTTGTATTTAATAATAACAACGTTAACCTGAACATTAACATTAACGTTTAACAAGTTTTTTTGTATATTCAAAAAATTTTTTATTATTTTATGTGAAAGGAATTTTTTATTTTTGCAACTCTCTGTACTTTGCTCTGTTGTTGTTTTTATTTATTTATATCCTTGTTGAGTAAACATTTTCATTTTTATTATTTATTTTTTCATTTTTTTATTAAATAAAAAAAAATAATTTCAATATGAAAATAATAATAATAAAAAATAAATAGAAAAATCTGCAGAGTATGGGATTTATTGAAATGCTTTTGAAAATTCTTTTTTTTTTTGCTATATTTCTTTTATTAATCAAATATTATGTAGTTTTGTTTTTATATTATTAATTTTTTGTGGACCCTAACGAATTTCTTTTTTATTGATTTATACAATACATTGATTAGATGTAAGTCTTCTTTTTGTATTTATGAGAAATAGTATAACATAATACAGCACCTGTATAATTATGTGTTTGAGAAGTTCTCACCATTATTAGGATGAAGGAGATTCTCTAAACAAGTGTTCTTAATTTGTATGATTCTGAGTAAGACTTTTTGTTCTACTAGAATTTATTTGTAGTATTTACCTTCTGTTTAATCATTAGTTTTCGACAAGTAGTTTTTCGGATGGAACTTAGAGACTCTGATAATCTTTAATACATATTGAAGCAAATGTTTTCATACTGTAACGGCTTTAAATTACATACCATTTAAAATCTATAAAAAAGAAAAATGCATTATGATTATTTTATTATAAAATCGAAGTAGTTTACCCTGCGGTTACAATATTTTCAAGTAAAATTTTACAGTACATAATACATTCTGTGCAAAATTCGATAATAAATCCATAAAAAAATCACTCGTACAACTAATAAATAAATAAAATGACCAACACTGAATTCTAGGAACAAAAATGTTTAAAAAATATAATAAAATAAATTTATTAATTGAATAAATAATAATTAAATAATTAAAAAATAAGCAAATAAAAATATTATAAAAATAATGTTAAATTAATTAAAACATGTCAATTCTCGGGAATAAATAATGATAAAAAAACAAACATTAAAATATTTATTTATTTTTCTCTATCTTTTATTTATCTAGTTCAGTTTTTCTTGTTTTACTTTTTATTATTTTTCATAGGATCTATTATAAAAGTTGATGGCTATTATATTTGACCACACCTAATACCAACTAACCAACCAACCAACACTCCTTCGTTATTTTATTTAATATTTATGATAACATAATTTTATACTCATTTTCTTGCCTCCTTTTCTTGTGTTTATTATTTTGTTGTTTTTGAGTAGAAATGCATTAAATATTCGGAATTTCTTTATTTAGTCGGTAAATTTTGTTTTTTCATTGATAAATGATTCAAAATTTATTTACTACAAAATTGCTTTAACAGTCAAGCAAAAAATTAAGTCATGAAAACCGCATAATCTCAGTTAACAAATCAGTGTGGAGAATATATTGTTCATTTGAAAGTAAGACATAAATAAATAAAATAAAATATCTTTGAAAAGTATTTAAGTTATTTTCCTACAATACATTTTATTCACATTTAAGCTGTACATTGCGCGTATTAAAAAGCTGATAAATGAATCAAATTACCCTACTGTACATTCTTCTTTGCTACACTGAAAAGCACCAAATATATTGATTTTTTCTATATTAAAAATCAAATTGCATTGAAAAGGGTAAACAGCAGCAGCAAAATCACTTCTCTTTATTTTTTCTTAAATAAAAAACTTTTCTATATTTTAACTGTTCGTCAGTGACTGTTAATGGCACTCCTTAATTGTTGATATTGCGTTGTTTTTGCTTTTTTTACTTATTCTTCTTCATTCTAATAGCAGTTTTACTAATTGCTGAAGGAAGTCATTAAAACAAAAAAAAAGAAAATAAAATAAAGACTGTAAACACCGTTGTAGATAATAGTTGGAGCATAGTTTGCATGTTAAATATCATACTTTAGCCTTGAGGTTAGCAAATTTACAGTCAACAGACGAGCAAAAATTATTATATTTTCGTTTTTAATATTCTTTCTTAATTTTATTTTTTTTAATAAATGTTAGTTAATTTAAAGAAATGACGTTGGAAATGCTTTTTTTCCTAAAGGAAATATAATTTTTATTTTAAATTTTATTTTTCGTTTTTTTTTTGCATTATAATTAAGTCACTTTTGTGATATCAATTTATTTAATTTAAAAATTTTTATTGAATTGTTTTGTTGAAAAAAATAGGCAAAAGAAAAAAAATGATAAAATAAATATTCATTGTTGAAATCGATGTTTGACCAAGTGAGAACCTTTCCATTTAATTATATCACACATTAGGCCACTCAATACGATTACATGACATGACACACCTTATAGCAATCAATGGTGCTATGAACTCTCTAACTACTGACTCATTGTCATGTTTATATCCTTAAAAACATTTATGACAACAATATGTATGTTTGTCGGTTTTGCTATGTACTTACCTTCCACTAATACAAAGTCTTGTTCTATGTTTGTTTTGATATTATTTTTTGGTTTTTATTTTGCTATTTTTTTTATTTGTACATTTTTAGTATTATTATTATTATTATATTTTGAGGTCATGTTAACCCATTGTATAAATTTAACCACATACGATACCACATATACAATTTTCAACAAATAATATATACTTACATGAATTGTAAACGTTCTATTTATGTACGTGTTATTATTAGTTATAAGCTTTTATATTTGGTTTAATTAATAAAATTGATTTAACAAAACAAAACTATATATTCTTCTAAGTATAGATATGAAATAGACAAATGAAATTGCATATTGTTCGCATAGTAATGAATAAAGTGTAGATTTTCTTATTTTATTTAAGAAATAACTTAAACAAGTTTAAAATAATTAATAATATCGATATATGATTATATATTTTATACAAATAAATATTTTAAATAACTAATTTATATACGGGAATAATAAATAAAAATAAACAGTATAAGGACTAATAATAATGATAATTACAATTATTATCCGTAATAATATTAAAGCGGAGAAGTAAAGCTAGCTTTAAAAGTAAATTATGCATAAATTATTCTCTACACAAAAAATTATACAAAAGAAAGCAGAAAATTTCATTTAAAAAGTCAAATATATATGCAGATGAAAGAAATAAGGAAGTTATTCATTTTTATTTTTCTTTAATTTTATTTAATTATAATAATTTTTTCCTTACAAGAAATAGAAATAAAAATGAAAAGATCTTTGATGGACGTAAATGAATAATAAAAGAACTTTAAAAGATACAAAAAGCATATCAATGTTTCTCTTTTTGTATTCATGTCGGAAATGAATGATTAAAAAAAGGAAAATAAAGAACTTTACAAATAAATGTATCATCATACAAATTTTCACTGTATTTTCTTAAAATAATAAATAATTTTATCTATTTAATTATTGTTAATTGTTTTTGTTTGAAAAATAGTTTGTTTTTTCTTTATTTTTTTTTTTTGAAAATATAACTTGTGCTAATTCTACTCCATTGGTATTTTCAAAGAGTATAAGTTATTGGTGTATATAGCACCTGACTATAATAAACAATGTGTTAGATTTTGTTTTAATTGAATTTTCCAAGTGTTTACAATGTATGTATATGCACCAGCTTAATATAAATGAATATGGTAACAGTATACAATTAAATAATAACACTAACAACAAGAAGTTGTTGTTTATAAACAAGTTGAAACTTGAAAAGGAGGTATTTTGTCATAAAACGCAATATTAAGGTTTTGAAAATTTTCCTAATGTTTCTCTTATATTTTTCTTTCACTTTACTTGTTTGGACATCTTTTAAATGCTTAATAATACCATTGTTTGCTTTTTCATAGTTTTATATTATTTTAAGTGTATCTGATACTTATGCAGCTGTTTATATATTTAATATGAGAAACATATTAAAAAATCATTGCATTATAAACCAGAGTCATTGGATCAAAACACAAAACACCAAAACAATAAAAAAAAATATTTATTTATAATAAAATAAAGTTATGCAAAAATGAAAATTAAATAATTTATCTCTAATGAATATTTAAATGAAATCACAATAGCATATTATTATTATTATTATTTTATTTTTTCAAATATAAATAATAATTACCCAACTCTATAATCCATTTAAATCCGAGAATAAATTAAAAAAAAAATAGTTTTTTAAACTCTTTTTATTGCAAACAAATGATGAGAGAATAAAAATTTCTTTGCATAAATAAATTATAAATTTGATTTAGATTAAAAATAAATTAAAATTAAACGTGATTTATTATTAAAATATTTTTCCTTGTTTTTTTATTTATTTATTTTAATTATTATCAAATTGTTTCTGTGTAATTTTAATTATTTTTATTAAATTATTAATTAAAAAATAAAATTAAATGATAATTTTTTCCTGTTTGTATTGTTTTATAAATATTTTTTTTAATAATATTATTATTATAATTAATGTGAAATAACAATATATTTATATATTATATATAATTTTCCATTTTTTTGCAATATTTATTTTATAAATTGTATATTATTTGTGATTAATTAAAACAAACATAATTATTTATTTTGTTTAAAAAATAAAAATATGAAAGAAAGAAATATTTCAAATAAAATAATTAAAACGTAAAATAAATAAATTGAATGTAAATAAATATAGATTAAAATTAATTTTTTTTAAATGATTTATTGTGATGAAAGGTGAGAAAACAAGAATTGCTTATTTTTTAACATTTAATTGTTATGTCTAATTGTTAAAAATAACATCGTATATTTCAATTATCTTAATTAGAGGGAATGGTAAAAAAATGTTTTTGAAATTTATTTTAAAGGATTTGGACTTCTTTAGAAAAGCGACCGATTGTATTGCGTTTTTCATCGTTGCGAAAAAGAAAACTGTACGAAAGTTTGACTCTGTCGCTAAAAGTAAAGAGAGAACTTAACAGATCGAAAAAGTGTTTATTAGTCATTTTAAATACTTTTTACTAAAATGATGAAATTTTCTATATAAAGGAATACCATCTGTATAGTATTTTAATTATGCTTAAGATAAATACTCCGTTGTGAGCTATAATACTAGCCGTAAATATATGTTTGTAACGTGGAATTAACACTTAGAACAACTTCTGAAAACAGTGATCGTGGTTGTACTTGTAGAACATTGAGATGCACGCTACTGTTAAACAATTAAGTTTATTGTAATTATTGTTACAATTAACTCTATGTAAAAGTTCTATAGTATTTGTTACAATCGGCATCACATACTATGTCAACAATATTTCATTAAAAGTTGCCTTAGTTTATTTATTATGTATTTATTTTTCGAATTTCTTTTAATAACATTTTTATAATTCTTAAAATGTATATTTCTATGACGAGGTTTTTCTTTTATTAAAGCATAGATTGTGCTTTTTTAAAGCTTTTTAATACATTACTATATATTTATTTTGTTTAACTATTTAATTGTTATAGTTATTTTTATTGCATGATTATAAAAGCATAAATATAAATAAACGATAATTTTTACGATTTAAGTAAGAAAAATAATTGTAAAGATTTGCAGTGAATTTATGTAACTTTATTGCATTGTTTTTTTTTTATTAATTCAATTAGTCATTCAATTAGTAATTAAGAAAAATATAAGTTTGTTTGCGTATTTTTTATAAGAAATAATTCAATAAAATACAGAAGAAATGCACTCATTCAGAGTAAATACAATAATATTATTTCTCCGTTATTGATTCAATTAAATAAAAATATCAAAACCAGATTTAATATTTAATTTAATATTGCTAATTTAATATTTAATGAATTGTGCAGAAATATTTTTTCAATTTTATTATTTTTTTTTTTTGAAATTATTAAACTTTTAATAACAATTCAAAGCAAATGTTATTATTATTAAACTTTTTTTAATAGTTTATTATTCTATGGCTTTAATTTTTATCCGTAATTTCATAGTATTGTTTTTGTGATTTTAATGCTTTTTATTTTTCTACACAATTTATAAGTTATGTATTTATGTATGTTTATAGACAAATATTTTGTATAATTTTTATTTTTTCATGTATTGTATTGTCATTGATAAATTAAAATTTGTTATTGTTATTACCGCTGTTTGTATTGATCTGCATCGAACATTTATATTGTTAATTAGTGTTTTGTTTGACTTCGGGTTTTTTTCACTGTTTATTTATATTTTTATTGTGTGTATTCGTTTATTAAAAATATTACTTTTATGCTGTTATTTTATTATTTTGTTGATTTTTATTTAATCAAAAAAAAGATATTTCTATTGAAAAATAAACCATTGAATGAGCAAAACACATCAATTAAGTAGGCAAAAATAATTAATTAATAATAATTAAAGGTTTTATAATTTATTACTGCCGCCCCATGAGCCAATATGTGTATATATTTTTGTTTATCCTCATGCATTGTGTTACTGTGGTTATTTTTGAACGAATTTATATATTTTATATAAAATGTTTATTTATTGTTTATCTATATCTATATGTATACAATATACATTTCTTTTTATTTATTTAATTAAAAATAAAAATACAATTAATTATTATTATTGTTTTAATTTGTATTTTTATTGTATGGTTAATTATGTATTTATGTTAATATGTTGTGACATTTTTATATATTTTTATTATAATTGTTATTATTTAATTAATCAAACAATTAATGTGCCCTAGGCATGATTATATATAAATACTGATTAATGAATTAAATTTTATTAAACGATATAATTTTTTATAATATTTAATTATGTATTGAATAAAAATAAATTTATTAATAAATTTTAATGAAATAATTATATTTTTATGGTGTTGATTGGTTAGTCAGTTAGTTATTTTTAAATAAATTTTCTTTTTTTATATAAAACTCAATTAAATTTAGAATTAAATAATTTTCTTTTCATGAAGCAAAGTTAAATATACTATTTCTATTGATTATAAATAAAATTATAATTATTTATTTATTAAACTAAAGTTGCAAGTACATGTCTTACCAGTATGCATATAAAACTACTTCTTTTAATGCTTTAAAATAGAACATTTTATTCTTTCAATTCGATTTTATTTATCTATTTAGTTATTTTCTTTTTTATTTATTGTAGTAAATGCAATGTTGTTTTTTTCTATTATCGGAAAAGTGAATAAATAATTGGTTCAACTTGATTGACGAAAGATTTTGTACAAACATTTTGTATAGAAAATTGGCTTTGATTTAATTAGCTTTTTTGATTGAATTATTTCTATCTATACTTAAATTTTTTTTTCAATTTGTATAAATTCAAATATTCTCCCAATTGGATCAAAAAAGTAGACATAAAAAACGTCAACAACATGAATAATGATTTTAATGAAATTAATTTACAAATAAGACATTACCAGCTACTACATCAAACAGTCGTTTATTTGTTCATTTTTCTAAAAAAAAATTAGAAAACTTATTTAAAATTTAATTGAATTTTGTCAATGATAGGCTTTACTGGTTGATTTTATTGGTTGCCTGGTTGGTTGACTGTTGTCTGGTTCGCTACTTAGATCATCTTCTGTTTGTTAAGTGTTTTTAACTCTTAATAAATTATTTATAAAGCGTATATATTTGGTTGTGACATAAACACTAAATAAATTTTCTATATTTAATCAAGGGTTTTGATTTATATTCAACAATATAATCCCATTCAATTATATAATTTCATTTAAAATTCATAGCAACACATTTATAATCAAATCATTAGATAAGCAAAAAGATATCCGAGACTTTATTTAGCTAATTATTTTAAAATAATTATATACTTATGGCTTTTGTAGTTAGAACTCATCAACTTTTTTATTTAAGAATTAATTAAATTAAAAACAAAAGGAAGTTTTCTTTAATTGATCTGTGTTGGTTTAATTTTATTTTTAAAACTTTCTTCTTATTTATATTGACAAATGATGCCATTTTCGAATCTATTTATCTCAATATGTCATTCTATAATTTGCAGAGAGTCAAGTAACTTTACTATTCACAATGTCAATTCACAAAAAATATTTTCTATAAATTTTTTTTAATAAAAATCATTTCAAATTTTATAAATTTATTTATTTGTTATAAAATTATTAGATTTCATCGACCCTTATCTATCACTTGCACATTGTCTACCCTTAAAAACAGCTGATTACGAAAAAGTGATGAAATTATTAATCAAAATAATATTATATAAACAATTGTTTAGGATTAGAATTTTATCTATCTTATATTGGAAAACATAATCCATTATAGTTTAATTATATTAGGTTAAACATGAAAATAGTAACAAATTTTATCGATAATTCATAATTACTTATTGGATAATAAATATTTAATTACTTTTATCATATTAAAGTAAGTATTTTAAGTAGAAATATTTATATATTGTATCAGTATTTAAAAGCCTTCATCATTTATATTTGGTCGGATAAAATTTCTATTTATATATATAAGCTGTGGAAATTTTGTGCAAAATCATCTTACAAGCAAATTGAACCCACATAAATATTTATACTGATTTTTCATTATAGTATTTTCACATGGCAGAATATTTTTCTAATATAAATTTATAAAAATCTGTAAATTAGGCAACAGTAGGCAGTGAAGTAGGCTTTAATAAATAATATATATTTTTTTCATAAATTTGGTATAAAATCTTAAACGAAAATCTTGTCGTACAAAGTCTGATTTTTATTACTGCAAAATTTTACCTAAAATATCTATATTTATTTTATGTTTTCAACATTTGTGTATGTGAGTTTTCTTTATCCTGTTTGTTTTTATAAATAAAATTTTTCCTGTTACTAAGCACATTTCAACAAAACTTTAGAGCTAAGTGTTTTTTGCTTATCAAAAAAAAAAAAAAAAATTGAAAACGTAGTAAAGCCTTGTATGTAAAATTTGTCGCCAAATATTTGTTTCTTAACTTTTGAACAAAACATTTCAATAATAAAACTATTTATTACTAAAAAATATGTTACTTTAACAAAAAATAAAGGATGTGTATTAAGGACAAGCTTAATCGTAGGGTGTGTTTTTAAATAAATTGAAAAGAACAAACTGCAGAATAATGTACATTTGTTAAGAAGAAGAATTGTCTTAATATTTCTAAATAAGCATTAATTAGTTATTATTAATTAATCAATTAATTAATTAATTAATTAATTATTGATAATGTTTTCAAGTATGTGATTGATTTTTATATTAATATTCTAACCATTTACCGTAAAAATTCGTTGTTTTTTCTTAATAAAATTCTCAATAAAATTGAAAATGCACCTGCAGTTAAAAGCAAATCACGTGTATGTGTAAATATTTTATATTATAACTATTATTATTATTATTATTATTATTATTATTATTATTATTATTAGTTTTATCAATGTATATTTTTTCACTCTACATTAGTAAGTAGAAGCAACGTCAATAAGTGTTTAACATTGCAAATAATGTAAATTTATTTAAATTTTGCCTGCATCAGCTGCAAGAATATTTTGCAATCATAGACTTATATCAAAGAATTTTTTATTTTTCTTATTAAATTATTTATCAAGACTAAGAATTTTTATATTTATTCTCGTTATTTAAAAAAAACCAATATCCGTTTATGAATAAATCTTAAGAAAGAAATAATAATCAAACAAAAATCTTTTACAAATAAATAATGTTAAGCAGATTGTCGTTTATTAAATGAATTTTGTTTATTACTTATTTTTTATTAATTCCTTTAACTTTATGCCATTTGTTCTGACAATATGTTTCTTTTTAAACGTTATTACTTTGTAAAATTAATATTTCTTTGCTTAACTTTGGTTTTTTGTTTATTTATTTATTTATATTTTGTTATATAATCAGTTTCATTATTGCAAAAGGCACAGATTTGTTATTAATAAAAAAAAAAAACATCTTATCTTTCAAGACATTTTTATTTTGATTTCTTTTATTCTATTTTCATAGCAAATCAATAATTATAATTAAAAATATATAACGATTTGCATTTTTATTTATAATAAATACAGAAGATTTCTTGAATAATTAATAATAATATTCTTCAAAGGGCAATCCTTTAAATAGAAAAAGCAACAAAACCAAGAAAACTTATTCGGAAAATACTTGCTAACGCAGCGTTATTTAGCGCTTAAAAAATATTAAGTATAGAAAAGCACAAACACATTATAGCGCAACTCGTTGTTTAAATAATATTATTTTTGTATAACAGGGGAAATTTTATATCGTGAAAAATAAAGGAATTTATCGTTAACATTAGCCAAAAATATTATATGAAAATAACACATAAACGCGCAAAACAATCATGATTACGTTCACAGGAAGACAAACCAAATAGAAATGTAACAAAACACCAACATTACTATCTCTCTAACCTGGAGAAATTCTGTTTTTTAATTTCGCTATAGTTCAGTTTCATTTCTTATAAATAATATATTTGGTTTTAGTTGCTTTTCACGGTTCGTCGTGACTAGTATATAACAGGGAAATTATATATATATATATACATATTATGTCAATGTTTTTATTTATATAAATACTGGTTTTATTTTTTAAATAAATATAAAAATCTGTATGCGGTCGTATAGATAAAAGATTACTTACGAGAAAAATAAAGTATTTTGCTCCTGTTTTTCGGTATAAATTTTTTGTTTTTATTCGAAAAAATTCATACTCGGTGTATACTTTTCGTTTTTTTTATAGTGAAACGTGTTTACCAGCAAATTACTTATGATATTTTCTTTTGCAAAAATAGTTAAAAAATAAATAAAATAAAATAAAAAAACTGTGATTAGTTTATTGTGGTTTTTTGTGCAAAAAAAAAGAAAGAAAATAAATAAAGTTCGTGTTTGCCTAGTGCAGGCGTTGAGGTTGCGTGAGTTTTGTTAATTTTTCCAAATAAAAAGCAAAAAAAAATTGTTTATTATTTTTGTTTTTTTTTTTACTACATTCCGGCATTTGGTTAATTTTTTTTTTGGCAAACTTTTAAGGAAATGTAAGTAAATACATATGAAAGTTAATTAGAGTAATAAATAATGAATGTTTTGTTGTTGGTCTTCTCGTTATTTATTACATGCTTTAAAAATTTTAGTGTTGAGACCTTGTGGTAGTGCTTTTCTTCCTTTTCATTTAAAGTTTTTCTTTTTCGTTTTTTATTGCAATTTCAACTATGAATTAATTGTTTTTATTGTGCTGCGATTTATTTAGAGTTAAAGAAATTTTGAATAAGCTTTTTAGAATGTTCTTAGCTTAAATTTTTGTTTATTTTTGTTAATTAATTAATTTAAAATAATATTTTGAGGTATTTTGTAAAAAATATCATTAAATATTCTAGATCTAGTTTCTCTTTTTAAGCTTTATGGCGAACCCGTTAAATATAATTAAATGCAAGCATTAACGCAATTTTATTACAAATAAGTATATAATCGTGTATTGACTCTAATATAAAAATATGGAACAATCATAAAATATTGTTTCATAAGAAAATGTTTCAATAAAGCAATGTTCGAAAAGGCTAAAAGAAAAATGAAAAAAGAAAAGAATATAAGAAGGAAAAAGTAAACTTTTAAATTATGTATCTTATGTGACTTTCATAACGATAAGGATTGTGGCTAATAGCCGACGCGTATAATATATTTTAACAAGTAATTTCAACGCCGGGGCGAATTTCTTCTTTTTTTTGCTGTTTTATTGTGATTTTACTCATGCTTGCTTTTTACTCTGCATTTGTAGTCAAGAGTTTTTACTTTTTTTTTTAATTAACTTTATTTGAAGCAAAACATTGTTTTTAATTTTATTATTTTTTTTATTACAGGAAATGTAACATCATAATGACGGAAGTGGCTAATAGGAACTCATAAACGAACATAAAAATACATTTTGTTTTTAGTTTTTAATCCTTTCTGTTTTTTTTTTTTGTTTAAGTGTTTCGTAATTTAAAAATCCAATTTTAAGAAAAAAGTTACATAAACAGTGCTTTTAGATTAATTAATTAAAGTATTTTGGGTGAAGAATTGTGAAGTGATTAAAATAAAATAAGGTTAAATAAATAGTTTTTTGTTATTATTGGTCGAAGTTTTTGTGTAATTAAATTTTTTCTTACAAATAACATAAGGAAATATATATAATTACAAAGTTTAAATCAATAAATAGAAGAAAAAAAATAAAATACATTTAACGTTCATATGAGGTGTTATCAAAAATGGGAATCGTAACGTATGCTAGTGCAATAATTGTGCTGCATTTATTACAAGCTCAAGGTTAGTTTTAAAAGACAAGAATTTTTATTATAAATTTATGCTTTTCTTATTACGTAATAAATGTTAAAAAGCTATAAATGTATATATAAAAAATATTTTAAATTGTTAATTTAAGCTTTAATTAAACGAATAAAATAAAAATATATTATTTTGACTTAAAAATAATTGAGCTACTATGATAAAAAGTTTTAAATTTACAAAAAAGGTTTTAAGGGTTTTTTTGAAGCTTTACGAATGCTTTAAAGAGCTCAACTGTACTTTATACTCATTTTATTTGATCATTTTAAACTAATATTAAGCAACTTTTAACAAAATAGATTTTCTATATCAAAGTAAATATTAGAAAAATTGATTTTTATTTATTTTTTTGTAAGATCTAGTAATACTCTTCTACCATCTGCAAAGTTAAATTTATTGAAAGCTTATCGTTATTATTCTTTATTTGCATTATGATGTAATCACTTTTATTTTCTTTTTATTATGTATTAAAATTCATTATTATTCATTTAAGGTATTTCTGTTGTAATTTACTTTTACCTTTAACAAAGCACTAGCCCATTAGCATTAAAAGTTTCCAAAGTACATCGTATCGTAGTGGTATTATATTTGTTTGTAGAAAGTTTTCTTTCTTCATTTTTCTAAATATTGTTTTATTTTTTTTTTATTAAAATTATGTTTTATTTTGCCTGTCTTGGCATACACAGATTTACTTTAGTTACCTGCTAATTAGGTGTTTGTGAAATAATAATAATTTAAAATGAAAAAAAAAATAATAAAAATTTAAATTTTCTAAACTAAAAGCACACAAAAAAACTAAAAACAAAAACCACTGTGTAAAAAGATAAATAAAACTCTATATGCATATGTGAGCGCTATACAAATCTATTTGGATTATGAATTTATATTTTTTTGGTAAAATAAAGTTTTGAAAATATTTTTAGTTATCTGTAAAAATTCGTCTGCAGCCAGTGTTGGAATGTATAACGAGAAGGCGCCAAAAAAATAAAACAAAAAATTCTTTTGATGCATACACATTTATATATGTATATGAAATGCAAAAATTTTCCATCTTTTCCGAAATGCTAAGGCAATGCACTAATAGTATAGAAATAGATGCTTCACTGTATTCACAATCTCTTTCCATTACTTTTATCTTTTTCGCAAACAGCTGAAATATATTGTACATGCAAATACGACATGACCATTACTGCATTCGAATTGAAGAAAAGTTTATACAGTTGAAAACTTATTTTCCAACCATATACAACATTTTTTTTTTACTATTATTTTTAAGAGATTGCAATTAAATTTATCCTTTGCATTTGTGTGTCTTTTTTATTTTAGCAATATCATTTTAATAAAATTAAATCCTTTTTGTTAAGTATTGTCTTTGTGTAATGAAAATCTACTGTGCATGGACTATTGTTAATAAGTTGAGAACTTGTTTTCGGTTTTCACAAACAAATCCTATTAATTAGAGATATTAAAATAAAATTAGTTTATTATTAACTGAATTTTTTGTTTTAATATTTTAAATAATTACAAATAATTTTTAAACGCTTTTAATTTTTTAAATTGTGGCAAAATGTTTATATTTTATTTTGTTAAATATTTTGCTATGAAAAATATTGGATTTTTTTTTATTTATATGATATTTAACTCGTAGTTTTGCAATAAAGCTGCCAAGTGCAGCTTTTATTTATTTAAATTAATTGTTTTGTTTATATTTACATATATATAAATTATTTTTTTAAACACTGTCGCAAATAATCCATATAACCTTGAATAAAATAAAGCTAAATGATGATACGTTATCTACTTGCATGACTATATTGTATTTTTTTTTAAATGTAATTTATGTGTCTGACAAAGTATATGCTTTGCTTTTAACATGAAGACATAAATGTATATTTTCTACTCATATAAAATAGAATAAAAATTATAAACGATTTTTTAAGAATGAACAATTTCTTGCTTTGTTGATATGGTTTTTTGTTGGTTATTTTATTTCTATGTGATTTACCTTCATTAAAACGTATTAAAATGTTATAAAAGAAAAAATATAAAGCAGTCCTTTGCATTAATTAAATTATATAATAACAACAAAAGTTAAATATATTATGAGTGAAATTAAAATAAAGAAAAAATAAAACTTGTTGCAACGAGTAAAGAAAAAATAAGAAAAACAAAAATTACTTTTTCTAGCCTGACAAGTCAACAACTTTTAACCATTTATTGTCTATTTATAATTTGTATTTTTTTATGTTTAATTTTGGTTTAATTATATTTATTTTTTTGGTAAAGTTAGTGTTGGTAGAGACTTGTAGCGTGATAACTTTTTTCTTTTTAGTTTTTTCAATGTTCTTCTAAGCACGCAATATTTTTCACTTTTTGTGTGCAGAGTAATAATAATAATAATGAATATTATAATAATAATAATAATATGAGTCTTTAATAATATGCTTTAATATTATTTTTTCATATGTAGTTAGTAAATTATTATAATTTTTGTGTCTTCGGTATTTAACGCACATGTTTTTTACTACACGTGCCTCATTATTGATGATAAAATTCTTAAATATTTAACACTGTTTTCATTTGCTTTAATATTATTATTTCATTGAAACATATTTTTTGCGTTTTTATATTGATAAAAGAAAATTGAATTTTTAAAGTGTTTTAGTTTTTAATTTTATGAAAAGTTTGATTACGACTTTTCAAGCTTTCACTTACAAAAATTCAATTTTAAGTGGTAAAATTATAATAAAAATTTTTTTCTATTGGATTAATACAACCAAAAAATCTATAACATAAGAAAAAGCTCTAAATATAAGTGATTTTATACTATTGAAAAGACTGGTTTTGTTTCAAAAGTTTTTTCTTTTAATGCGTTTTCTTCCTTTTTTACAAGACTTTTTAGATAATAAAAATATTCTTGATTTTAATTATAATTTAAGAATTAAATAAATTAAAAATATACTTGTAAATCAACGAATAAATAATGTCGTATTTAATTTAAGTTATGTAATTAATTTGATTATTTGTTATTAATATTTGATTCAAATATATGTACTTCTTGAACAATAATAAAAATGTTTAACGTTAAAATAATTAAATAAATATTTAAAAAATAAAGAACGTATAGAAACAAAACAATAAATAATCAGCAACAATTAAATAATTTAAAAAAATCAAAATTTTGTTTTGTTTGTTTTTTAAATTAAATAAACAAACATATGCAAAACTTTAATTAAATTGTATTATTAAAATTTATAGAGTAATATGAAATATATTATTTATTTACTTTCTTATTAAATTAAATTTCCCTTATAATTTTATTTATACTAAATAACATAAAGTTAAGTAATTAAGATTTTTTGCACGAAAAATTTATAATTCCAGGTACATTTGCTGTTAGCTGGGAAGAATGGTGGACTTATGATGGAATTTCAGGTGTGTATTCATTAATATTGAAATGCATAGTAATAAAATTATCGATTAATATTATTAAAATAAAATTAAATAAAAATATTTGTTATTTACATAATTTCTCGTGATCAAAAATTTTTTTCTGTGTAAATAATTTATGAGTTTTCATATAAATAATTTACGAAGAAAATTTTAATTAAATAAATAAATTATGAAAATTTAATGAAGCATATAAATAGAGCAGCAAAAAATGTTTTTTTGCTAGAATATTATAAGCTAGATAGTAATATTTGACATTTTTAAATTAGTGCTTAAATTTATATTTAAGCATAATTATGTAATTAACTCAACAAGTAACACTAATTATAACTTTACTTGTTTAACATGTATTACGATATGATTTTTTTTATAAATTTTTGTTGACATTATTTTTAATAAAATTAAAAATTATGATTAAATAAATGTAAAAAATAAATTAAAGTTCCATCCTTGTAACCGCATGTAGTATGTTTAAAATACATGAACGATTAAGTAAACGTCATTTAAAGTAATTAAGGGTGACGACGATGAATAATAAAAATCTTATATTTTTCGTTCCTTTTTTGGTTTTGATAATCTTTAATTCGTGTTCTACTTGTCGCTGTAATATTTGTAACAAGACATTGACTTTAATAGTCTAATTAGAAAAACACGATCGTTCTTTATAAATATATATATAAATTTCATCTTAGTTTTCTTTTTAAACCTTTTAAATCGTGTATCACCGTTGCAAGTACGGCGCAACCCTTGTAAATATTAAAAAAAGAAAATGTTTAAGTATAAAATTAGATGTAAATAACATTTTCGTGGCATAAACGCTCTTATGTCGCATTGAATATAGCGCATCATTTAACTATAAACGAGGTGGCTATAAAATTTCTTCATGATGCGTCATTCAGAACGTGTTAAGTGAACGAGAAAAATTCTTATATATTTATATTTTTATGACTAATTAACTTAAATGAATGCCTTAAGATTTAAAGAGAGAAATTGTTATGAAACGTTAATTATAATATGCTTTTAATTAAATTTATAAAAATCGAAACATTTTCTTTATTTATTTTTTTATAGATAATAATTTTCCAGTATCTATAAACTTTATTACCGTTAAAATATGAGTTATAGTTTATGTGTTGTACAGTTATGCCATAATTTTAATTAAAATTTGTTTCGATTAAATAATAAATCATGATTGCTATGTAACATTTAGCGTAGAAAAGTTAGATGCACTGATTTTAAGTAAATAAAGCGACCAAATGAAAATGTACATAAATGTTTTCGGTGATCAATATGTGCTTTTGAACTTTATAATGTTAGAATAGATATTTTATAAAGTAATTATAATTTTACTTTTACATCACGTTTACGCACTCATAGTACAATAAAGCATTTTAAATTACTTATTCTAGTCGATAATTTTATTTTTTTCGATATTTACTCCTACCTACTATAATTGTTTGTATGATGAGTAGATAAAAACTAACACGATGAGTGATTATATTTTTAAATGATATAAATTTACCATCATGTTTAAGTTTGTATAGAAAAGATTATTATTATTATTATTATTAATATTAATATTATTTTAAGACAAATCAGCTTTTTGTATAAATCTACTTAAAAGAAACCACAGTATATGCAAATTATGCTATAGTTAAGAATGTTATATATATGTGTATATATTTTCGGTTAATGCTGATATCGCAATCTCTTTTATATTCTTTACGTCAAATCATTTTTGTTTGATCACGAACTTTTATCGACAAATTCACGATGTTAAGCATACATAAATCGTGCTTAAGTGCCATAGAAATTATATAATGTATTTTAAATTTTTCTGTTTATTTTTTTTTTCGGCGTTATAATTCAGGTCCCGCATTCTGGGGTCTTATCAATCCGGAATGGTCATTGTGCAATAAAGGTAGACGACAGTCACCAGTTAATTTAGATCCACAGCGTCTTTTATTTGATCCTAATTTGAGGCCTTTGCATATTGATAAACATAGAGTAAGCATTTCATTTGATTTATTTTCTTTATAATTCTTTAAACAATTTCCATATTCTATCAATTTTTTTATTAAGATAAGTGGGACAATAGCTAATACAGGACATAGTGTCATTTTTACAGCAGATAATGATACATCGCCAGCATATGGTGGACTACAAATACCAGTTAATTTGACTGGGGGTCCATTATCGTATCGGTATCGATTTCATGAAATTCATATACATTATGGATTGCATGATCAATTTGGCTCCGAGCATAGCGTAGAGGGATATACATTTCCAGCTGAGGTAATTTTTCAGCATATTAATTGAATAAACAATTTACATAAATTTAATGTTCATTCAATTTAGTTGTTTTAATTTTAACATTATTTAAATGACATAACAATTGTTAATGACATTTTATTGATTTCAAATGTATTTTTTTTTTATTTTAAAATTGAAAATAAAAAATAAAAATTTATACGAAATTTAGTTTAAATTTACAAAAAAATTAATTAATTTAAATTTTATTTATTTCAGATACAAATATTTGGCTATAATTCACAGCTGTATTCAAATTTTTCCGATGCACTAAATCGTGCACAAGGTATTATCGGTGTTGCTGTTTTACTTCAGGTTAATCCCTTTTTTATTATTTTTTAATAAATTTAATCAACAATAAAAAAAACTAAAAAATAATAATAATTGCAGCTCGGTGATTTATCAAATGCAGAACTACGAATGCTTACCGATCAGTTGGATAAAATAAGATTTGGTGGCGATGAGGTGCCGGTAAGGAGATTATCTGTTCGGGGTTTATTACCAGAAACAGAACATTATATGACATATGAAGGTTCAACGACCGCACCCGCTTGCCATGAAACAGTTACATGGATTGTACTCAATAAACCAATTTACATTACGAAGCAACAGGTGAGAATAATCTTTTCAGTATTTTTTTTTTGCGTTTATAATTGTAATTCAAAATTTTTGCGCAATTAAAAAATTATGCTGTCTGTTTTGAATTAATTATTCATAAGAAATTCATTTGATTTCACTTATTATCTATCAAAGTTCATGTCAAAGCGCCCATCATACAGATGCAAAATCTTTTTAATAAAGTTAAGTTAATTGAGTTTGAAGGAAATTATGTTTGTTTTTTTGGTATAATTAAAAAAGAAATATTTTTGATTGAATTTTAATTATGTTAATGTTATAATAATTTTGACATATTTATAAATAGGTAGTTAGTTAACTTAGTTAAAAAAAGAAAACACATATTCTATTATTTGAATGATTTCATCATGTTGCCAATTAATTATTAATATTAATAAATTATTTTTAATTATTTATTTATTATAATTTAATTATTATTATATTAATAAATGAAAATAAATAATAATTTCTTTAGATAATAAATAAAAATAATTTTATTTAAATTTCTTAAAGCTTCATGCATTGCGACGTTTAATGCAAGGTGGACCAGATCATCCAAAGGCACCATTAGGTAATAATTTTCGTCCGCCACAACCATTATTACATCGGCCGGTACGTACAAATATTGATTTTCGAATTAAACAAAATGGAAAAGTATGTCCAACAATGTACAGGGATGTTCACTATAAAGGTATAAAGAATTATTTTTCTTATAATTAAAATATAAATTTATATAAAAATTTATACAGTCATCGTATATTTATGTGTTATAACTTTAATATTGATTATTTGAGAAAAAAAAAACTTTAACCATCAATTTCAGTTGAATTGTGGGTGGTTACAATTGAAATTCAAAATTAAATCGACTGTATATTCTCTCTCTTTCTAATTATTTAGGTTTTGTATTGTATTTCTTAGAAAGTCTGCTAAAAATATTTTTTTATTTTTTTAATTTACAATAAATTAAAATAAAATAAACAAACAACAACATATTTCTTTATAATTTCAAGCAGCCAACAGTTGGAAACAACATTGAGATTTATATACATATATATGTATATATTTACGTTTATATACACGTCTATATATATGTATTTATATATGTATATATAAATATATTCATGTATATATTTAATCAGAGAAAATAGAAAAGAAAATTATTAATAAAAAAAAAAAAATATTTAAAGATAAAATTATTGTACATAGATGGCAAAAAGAAAGAAAAAAAATTAAACAAACTACAAATAAACATTTTGTGTTGTTCTTATGTTCAAAAAAAAAAAAAGTAATTAAAATAAATTTGGTGGCGCTTGACTGAATATTATAATATATATATATATAAATATAAATATTTATTAAAAATGAAAATGAAAAAAAAAAAAATAAAATAAATTATAATAAAAATATGAATAAACAATGCAAAATTAAAAATTCTTAATTATCATGCCCCATATCTTCCACATGTAAGCATCTTCTTTATTTATTTTTTTAACTTTAGTATTAATTATTATAAAACATATAATAATGTTAAAAATGTAAAAAAAAAAAAAATGATACGATAGTTGGTAAAAATTATAAAGATATTTGCATTTGTTATAAAAATTGCTGAAAAAAAAAATGCTGAAAAAAGTCTTGATTTGAATATTAATTATTCTTCTTTTCATATTTATATATATATATTTGCATATGCCAAAGTTACATCAGATAATATCATAGAGCGAATACTTGCGTTAATAAGTCTAGAATGTTAATTAATAAAAAATCAGTTCTTATATTTTTTTAACAATAAAACTACTAATGAAACTTCATTTAGTTTTTCGCACTTAATAATTAGCGTAAAAGTTTTTTTTTCGGTTTTACAAAAATTGTTTTTTATTATTTTCATTTCGTTGTAGCGAATTTTTTAAGTTTTTAAATTTATCTCTTGTCGCAAAAAAAAAAATCTTGTTCAACTAAAAATAATGAATTGAATTTGATTTTTTTTTTTGTTGAAATGAAAAAACAGATAACATGCTTTTGATGTAAACTTTGGTTTTTATGTGCTTTAAATTGTATAAATATATCAAATTTATAAGAAAAAAATATACTTATTGAATCAAAGAAATAAAAATGTTTGAAAAACGCGACAAAGACAAAACTCAGTTAAATAAATATATAACATTAAAAGATCATATTACATTAATGGAATACGTGAAAACAACGCATAAGAAAAAATTGCAAACAGAATAATAATAATAATATAAATAAAAAATTTAAATTAAATAAAAAGACAATTGTAGTGTTTTAGTATTCATGTTAAATATATATAAATATATTTAGTTAAAGAAATTTAATATAGAAAATTATATAAATAAATTATTTAATTATATTAATTTAAAATAATCAATAAAATGAATAAGATTTAATGGTTTGATGATGTAAAAAATTTGATGGAAATAAATTGATTTTTTGTTTATTTACTTGTTATATGCTGCGGTTGAAGACAGTGTTTTCTATGATAATAATCACTAAAATCCGTATGTTAATAACTAGACAATTACTGCAGCATATAAATTTAAAGACATTTTTTTCTTTATTATTTTTTAATTCATTATCCATGTAATTACCACAAAAATCAAACCATTTAAACTTTTTTCAGTGTAAAAAAACTAAATAACTAAATAATAATTAAAATTATATGTTAATAAATTAAAAAACAAAATTTAGAGCCAATTTATAAATAAATAAATAAAAAAATTATTAAATTTATTATTTTATTAAAATTTAATTAAAAAAAATAAATAAAATAAAGCAAAATTAGTTTAAAAGAAAAACCCAAAACATATCAATAATAAAAAAAAACTTCTTAAATTAACAAAACATAATCATTCAATTAAATATTCTTCATTACATTTTAAAAATGATTTATTATTTAAATAGAAAATAATTATTATAAAATTATATAAAAAAAAAGAAATAATTATATTTATACCAAAAAATAATATGATAAATAAATATATAATTAAATAACATTAAAATATAATTTATTGGATCAACTAAAAACACTTGTTTTTAACGCATCTTAATTTCTTTAAAAGCTTTTAAATTATTAATGAGTAAACTGAATTAAAATATTGTTTAGAATATTATATAAGTTTTTCATTTCATTCATTTTTAGATAGTTTTCTTTTTTTCTTAAATTGATTATAAAAAAACATCAGTTAATTATTGATAACAATTAAAAAAAATAAATTATTCAATTACACAAGTAATAAATATCAAAAATAATAAACAAAAAATTGTCGAAAATATTTTATTTTGGCTTAATGAGCATATCACATTAAATAAATATAATTAAATATATAAATGAAATAATGTACAATATATAAATAAAACAATAATTAATTAATAAATAAATAAAAAAAAAAAAGTATAAATAATGGATGAAAATTAAGGCAAAATTATGAAATAAAAAATTGTTATAAAAAAAAAAATAAAATAAAAAGAAAATTAAATAAAAATAAATAAGCTATTTGAGTATATATCTGCTGAAAAGAATAAATATCAAGAAAATTAAATTATTTATTTATTTCTTTTTACTAATTATTTTTACTCAGGTTTTTTTTTTGGTTAAAATAAAATTTACTGAATTGTTCACGATCGAAAAGAAAAACTAGTAAAAAATCGCTGTCCAATCAAGAACTTTCCAATATATTTTCGTTAAATTAACTAATTAAATTGTGGCCCTTAATTGAATAGACATTTGTTGTTGGTTGTTTTGTTCTTGTGACATTTTATCAAATTGAATGAATTTATTACTAAGAATTTTATCCTTCCTTATTGACAATATTGAATGGAATTGTCGATAATTTATCTCATTGTTTTTTGCTATCAAATTAATTCTAATTAAATATTTGTCTCTTATTTTCTTCTGGTTATTCCATATTCATCTTGTTGTCGTTTTCATTGTTACTGATACATCTAAAACCAATATCACTGTCATCACTTATTATTATTATTTCTTTGTTACTCTGTTCTCAGATATATAGAATTTATAAAAATAGAAAAAATTACATGCATCCAGTCACATCAAAATGATTTATTTACTTAAAATGAAGACATATTGATGGGTTTAATATTGCGCCTACAAGCATACATCTTTTTATAATTTTTCTGTAAACAAACACTGTTTATATGGATTATGGTTTTATATTTTTGTTATAATTTTTATTATATTTCACTAAATTGCGAATAATAATTTTTTTATTACTTGCTTCGCCATCAATATTTCAGTTATTTTTTTTTTATTACATTTTGGAAGGTCGTCTGTCATGTCACACGTTTACCAGTAATTTTCTCTGTGGACATGTACTTGACTCCATCATTTCGATTGATGGGCAAGCTTTAGTTAACTTTTTTTTTATTTTGTCTATAGAGCTTTTAGAAATGAACGAACGATACAGTACAGTTTTTTATTTTCTTTGTAATCCTTGTGGGATTTATCTTTATCAATTGAATAAATTTGTTTATTATATAAAAGTAATATTCTGCAGCTTTTTCAACTGATTAAATTATTTTAATATTTTTTTTTCTTTTGCTTATAATTAAGTATTCTGTAGTGAAAAGCACTATTTTGTATTCTTTATTATTTTTTTTGGGGTTTTTGTAAAGACTGTTCAGGAAACTACTTAATTCATATTTATTTTATTTATTTAAAAAATAAAAATCCTTAAATACGAGAAAACAAAAAAAGAAAAGTTAATCTTTAATCTTCACCCTTCAGAAATATAAAATAAAGCAAACTAAACCTTTTGTCACTGGAATTAGTTAAGCGGGGCGGCGATTGTGTGGGTTACCCTCGGTAAAGAATATAAAAGATTGTGTAAGCATGTTTTGGCGATACAAAAGCTAAACACACAATGTCAATAAACATTTCTTTATTATTATATTTTTTATTTTATTTTATTTAATAAACGTATTAAAATTCGAGGCTCATCTTCATTTATCGCATACAAACCGTTTAGCTTTATTTTATTTTTTCTTGAAAATTGTCTTCGTTGTGTTTTTTGTGCGTTTTTGTTTTATTTTTTTTATTCTACCAAAAGACTGAAGGCAATGATTAACTTGTTCATGTATTTTTTCCGTTTGCTAACAGTTTACGATTTTTTTCTTAACTCTCTAAATGCTAACATCAAGGCAATACATAACCCAGACACGTTTTGCACCTTTCGTTGTTGTTTTTTACTTTGTTTATTTTTGTTAAAGTAAAATAAAAAAAAACATAACAGAAAACTTCTTACATAGAGTGAGTGATCTTGGATATAGTTAATGTTTAAGGTTTTTTATTCGTTGTTATTGTTGCTGTATTTTTATGTATTTACTAGAGAATCTACAGAACCGTAGGGAATTTTCTTTTTCTTATTTTTATTACTATTTTTCTTTAAGAGTCACGCCGTACTTGTTTTACACAACAAAAACATTATAGATAGTTTATAAAGAGGAATTTTTTTCATTTTTTTTTTTTTTGTATTATTTTATTATATTTCTACACATGCTTGAAGGACAAAAAAGTAGCATCGTACACAGTATTAACATTTAAGCTTTTTCCTATTAAATCACAAAAAAAAAATGGTTTTTCTTTAACAATTTTTACGTGCTTTGAACTACTTTATGTGTATATTGATATATATATATATATAAATTTTCTATAAAAATTGGTATGATATTCACATAGATCACCAGCACAATATTCTCAATAAAACATTAGGTCAAAGTGATTTTTTTTTGTTGGTACTCTCTATCTATCTGTTTTATTCTTATAACAAAAAATGAATTATAATAATAATAAAAATAAGAAACATTTAAAAAATTGTGTAAAAAAATCTTCAAAATTTTTCGGAAAGACATGATAGAATAAAAAAAAACCCAACGGGATAGATATTGTTTATTTTATTTTATGATCTTTCTTTTAATCAACATTCGAAGCAACTTATTACACACAAAACAAAAAGAAAGAATAAATAAACCTTTGATAGGAATAATAGCACACTTTTTCTCGATATAGATTTTTTTTCAGGGTATTCTCTTCTTCTTTTTTCTGCTTTCTATTCAACATTATTTTAATCAAGTAAAAATATAAAAAAGTATTATGACTATCAGAAATAAAAAAAGTAAAAAAAAAAGTAAAATCATTTGAAAGATAAACATTTGTGTGTGTGTCTATCTGTCTGTTTGTAATGGAAAAAGAAAAGGAAAATAGAATAGTTTAATTCGATTGAAGAAAATATAAAATATAAAAACAGAAAACTGTGAGAAATATAATTTTTTTGCTTGCTTGCTATGTTTATGAGTTCAGTTCACGTAATATTTAAAAATATATATTTTTTTTTCTTTATAATATTCACACCTTAAATGGGTGGATCGCTAAAGGATAATAAAAATAAATAAAACGAATGGAAAAAGATCGAAATTGTTAAATAAATCTCTTATCTATTTAAATGAAAAACTAAATGATAAAGTTTATTCATTTTAATCTCATAATGTTGTATTTTTCTAGTAATGAAATTAAATAATAGGTTTTCGATGTTCAAAAAGCCAAAATTACCTTATTGATAATGTAAAACAGTAAGGATTGGTGATTATGGGTGCTTTAGTGTTCGTTTGTATAAAGAATTTATTTTAAATAAAAACTTTCGCAGCTTTGTAAAGGTGCTTTATTAGTATTTTACGCTTTGATTTATTACTACACGTTGTTTTGTATCAAAAATCTTCAATAAATAAATACAAAAGCTTTATTGCAAATAATTACTAAACTTTTTCATATTATTGCAGAGAATTTCATTTCTATTCAGTAATTCACATCAAATAAATACCTATATTTATCGGTAAAAAAAAACTCTTAAAGCTATAAATAAAAAGTATAAAATCAGTTAATTAAGGTTGATAATCTGTGATAAATTAATTAATTTTTGATAAGTTAAATACAAGCAAAAACAAAATTATTACTTTGTTAAACATATTTCGTTTTTTTTACTGTTGCCAAATGCGTATAACAAACTCAATCAGGTTATGCGTAAATATTAAGAAATTATCTTTTTTCGTTGAAAACAGAAAAAAAAAAACGCCAACGAAAATACGAAGAAAATGTAAAGAAAAAGTAAAAAAAAAAAAAACGAAAACACTTAAATGATGTAATATGAAATAATATGACGCACACGCATTGAGTCGTAGACCAAAAGGCGGTGGCTTTCTTGCGAAATTTAACACAATAATAAGAAAGCAAAAAAAAAGAAATATACTAAAAATAAGAAGTAAAAGCTCAAAGTTTATTTTCGCTTCGTAGTTTTTCTTTTTTGATTATTATTATTATTATTTTGGATAAGCATAAAAACATACACACATACAATACTCCCCTTAAAACATTGTCAGCTTTTTTGACAACAAGTGTTGGACCAATCCGTGTTAGAGAATCGAATATAAAGCAATAAAAGAAACATTTATATCCACCCACAAAGATAGCTAAAAAATAAAAATCAAACCAAAAAAAAATGCAGTGTTTGCCAACCTATTAACATCGCACAAAAGCTTGAAATGTACATTTGCGAGTGTAATAATTACCAAGTACTTTTCTAAAGTTTTTTCAAATCTAATTATTAAATAGAAATTGTTCCATTATTAAAATCGGAAATATGATTTTTATGAAAAGCTTTTTTATTTATTTTTCACAGTGTCAAAGCTTTATACATTAAGAAATAAACACATGGATAGTGGAATAAATTTCTTGTATTCTATGTGTATTCGATTTTACTGTATTAAGCATATAAAAACCGATTAATGTGAATATTCAATTTGATAAAAATATCACAATGCGACATTTTTCTATTTTTATTCTTATCAATTATTGTGTATTTTCGATAAAACTTCTAGAAAGGTCAATTTACACTTTATGAAACTTACGTTGTTAAATTTATTTCAATTGTTATTATTTTTATTATAGCTTTTGATCTCTATTATTTCAATCAAGTTTAAGATTAGTTTTTTTATTCTTATTCATTATCAATTTCTTTTACCTTTTTTATTATTTTTTGTTATTATTATAGATTTGTCTTTGCAGTAAAAAAAAATACTAAAGAGAAGCTTTTTGCTGGTGCTTTCTGCATAACGACAAATACAAAAATTTAATGATTTAAAAGAAGAAAATGCGAAGATTTTTATCATTTGTGATTAACTGAATGTAATAATAATAAATAAATAAATGAAAAGTGAATAAAATTGCTATGGGATTTTATAAAAGCACATCTGTGTCAGATTTTAACTGATTTTTTTTTTTCTTTTTATTTTTTGTCTTTAATATTTCATTTTTATTTGAATTCTTTTATTTATATGTGATTTTTAGTTAAAGAAAATACAAAAAAAAAATTATATAACAATGCGACAATGGGAATAAGGGATTTATATTATTATTATTATTCTTCTTCTTAAGTCACAAGTGCACAATTTAGATAATTTCAAATGAAATTAATGTAAAAAATTTATGATTTTTCTACATTAAAATGTTTTTTTTTATTTCAATTAATTTCTATTTGTCTATTGAATAGTAAAATGGAAAAAAAAATATATTTAATTCTTCTGATAAGTCATCATCAGATTCTGTTCAATTATTACAATTTTCGTTTATCTAAATGGAATTTTTCAATATATATATATATATGTTTATACTATTTTTTATTAACTTTACTTAATGTTTACATAAAACCACAGCAAAAAATAACGAAAAAACATTGGTAACAGTTTTAATTTCCTGTCTGCTGACCTTTAAATGTGGTTTTATCCAATAAATATACAAATCGTCATAATACAGACATGAAAATAAATTATCATCCCAATGAAAATCACCTTTATCACTATTATTAGTTTATTATTTTCTCATTTTAGTATATCGCATATTACTTTGATTTAAATAATAATAATAATATTGATAATAATACTAATAATCATGTTATATTCCCAATTCACAAGTATCGTTATTTTATTTGTTTAATATTTAATCAAGCAATGTTACGCAAAAATAAAAGAGTAAAGAAATTAATTTGAAATTGAAATTGTAAAGAGTGTGCAGTTTTTTTTTATTTGTTTTATTTTTGGTGTTTTAATTTCCTAATGAACTCCGCGTCTGAACTGAATCATATCTGATTGTGTTTAGTTTAAACTTTTTGTAGGAATTTTTTTTTGTTTACCTTCTATTTATCCTACCCAATAGTGGCTTTATTTATTGTTTTTATTTTAAAATGTATACAAAGAATTTATTGATTTTTCTAGTATATTAATAACACGGAAATTAAAATCATATATAGAAGTATCTACATATCTATGGTGGTGTTATAATATAAATATATAAATATTGTGTATTGTTCTGTTTTATTTTTGTTATACTATGGATAAATATAAATATTTTACTGTTAATGACTCTTTTATTTATTTAAAAATAATTTATTTTATTTATGTTTTAAACAAAATAAAAAACAATAATAATAATTTATGTATATTTTATATTAAAAGCAAAAAAAAAAAGACAGAAAAACCGCAAACAAAAAAAGAGTTTTAAGACAAAATGACGATAGAACGAACTGAAATCATTGTGTATAAATGTTACACATGCACGTTAACATAAACATATTTCGTTAAATATATTGTTAAATATTATTTCCGGTAACTAATGTTTATCCAGTCACTAACTTCCGGTAGTTTTAGATACTTGTTTTGCCTCCATTTTAAACATTCATATTATTACCGGATTTATTTTTTATTTTTTAGAACTGAAACAAAATTATTTTCACAATTTTTGTTTTTTTTTTGTTAGAAAGAAAAACTTTATTTATTTTAATATTTTATTATAGAACTTTATTAATTTTATTAATTATAAATATTTTTTATTTGTTTTCATCATAATAATTATAATTATCGTCGTAATAATTGTAATCTTGTATTGTGTCATAATCGGTGCCTCTTTTATTGCGTCCAAATGTTTTCTTACATCCACCAAATGAGTCTGGTCTCATACCAGGTGGACATTCTGGATTTTGTTCAACTTTACGTCGGTGTCCATTACGTCTTCGAATAACTGGTGCAGCAACCGGTGTCGCAATTACATCCTCCAATAAAACAGCAAATACAATTGTTGCCACCAATGTAAACACAATTAATTTTTTATTCATTTTTCGGTTCTTATGATTTTTTTTTTTTTTTTGTTAATTATTTAATCACTTTATTAACTGATTTTAAATTAAAATTTTTATTAAAATTCTGGTACTCTGACAAATTGTAACTGGTTTTTAATAAAATTATTTAACCAGTTTGTTCTTTTATATAATTTTTCTTCGTTTGTTAACCGAATTTTTACTTAATTAAACCACAATCATAATTGTTTCCGCTTTTATCTCGGTCAATTTTTTATTCGTTATTTTTTTATTCGTTTTGGTTTTCATTAAGTATTTTAATTTTCGTCGTATTTATATTTAACGTAAGTATTTATTTATTTTTTAAGAAAAGATAGCAAGATTCCACTTATAACAGAGTAAGCAAAATTTAAAAATATATCCAATCAAAAATGTTCTCTTTAGTAGTAATTTTGATTGGTGAATTTAAATTCTATTTAAAAATAAAATATACAAAAAATTATGCTTAAAAAAATACTTTAATAATTTCACTAAATTTTAATCTTATCTTTTAATTTAAACAAAAATATAATGATTCATAATTAATATTAATAATAATAATTTTTAATATAATAGAATAAGTTTAATTTTCGGTATTCGATTGTTGATTTTGACTCAGCGCCTAAAATGATAAAAACAAAAATTAATTATATTTTTTGATATAAAATCAATTCTTTATAAATTTACTAAGGAAAATATTATTTTATGAGAAAATATTTTTAATAATAAAGTTTTTTAATTAAAAACGGCAAATTTGCGGCATTTTCCCCATTTATCACGTGATTTACTGATACCACAATCATTTTTTTCAGGTCCTTTTGGTGCAATTAAAATATTTGCCCAATTAGTGTCATTCTTTGGAAACATTATATTTGTTTGGCCACCAATATTTCCTGTTACATTTTCACTTAGATCTTTATAATAAATAACACGAACACAATTAACATTATATCCTTGGAATAACCACAAAAAATTTACGAAGACAAAATATAATGTAAAAAAATTAACAAAACGCATTATTAGTGATAATTACACTGCGTTTAATTATGACTATTATTACTTTAATCAAATGAAAATATAAAACTAGTGAATAATGCTATATTTTTAACTCGATTAACCTGTATATAATTGTTTCTTTTTTATCTAATGATAATATTATCATTTTTGTAGGTTTACTTAATAAACGATAAGGTGGTGATTTTTTATTAAATAAAACTCATATGCTTCATGGAAATATTATATTTTTCCATCGAAATAACTGCTCTGTTTCATTCTCAAACATTAAAATGTTATCAGTTTTGTTTTTCATTTATTTATTTATTATTATTATTATTATTATTAAAGAATAATAAATATTAATAACTAGGAAATTATTGAAAAAAAAATATAAAAACGACGGAAAATGAAATTAATTATAAAAAAAAAAACATTAAAAAAGAGTAAAAGGCAATTCGTTTATAACTGATAGCAAATAAATGAGTATTAGTTGGTTTGTTTATTTTATTTAGTTATTTCAAAATTAATTTATAGAAATACAACAACAAAAATTACTTTATAGTGATAAGAAACATACGAGAAAATTAATCAAAAATTTATAACGATATGTCACGCATTTAATAAATTTTAATTTTTTTCTTATTAAATGAGAATAGGAGATAAACAAACATATAAATGTTACTGAAATCGAAATATATTTATTAACTAATTATTAATCACGCATACAAGAAATTAATTTTTTTTTTATTATTTATCATTTATTGAATATTTAATTAATTAGAAATCAATTTTGTTATAAATGATTAAATTTTTTTTTGGAAAAACGACATAAAAAGAATTTTATTAAATTGTATTGTGTTGTGTATAATTTTCGGCGGTTTAATAAAATATCTATTTTTAACAAAAAAAAACAAATTCATATGTGTTGAATAAAAACTTCGTATTAAACTTACAGTTTTTTAAACATTAGTAAAAGTTTTTTTTCTATGTTTGTATTTATCTAAAAAATATATTCTACACATGCGAAAAATAATACAAGAAATAGTTTATTCACGACAGCGTTATATACAAAATAATAATAAAACGATAACAAATTTTTTATAATTTCACAAGAATTTTATAAAGCGTCATGCATTTGTGTTCTTTCTTTATTTATTTACTATTTGCTTGTGTATCAATAACAACATTTTAAAAATTTAACTATTTATTAGTTTTTATTATTAATTATAATTAATTTATTAACGTGAAGAACATAAAAAACCGAAGGATTTTGTCATAAATTTGTGTTTTTTTTTTTATTATTTGGAACAACACTTCGTGGAAAAAACTTCTATTTTTTTTTTAATTAATCAAAAATAATATTGTTTGGACTTACCTATTTATAACTATAAAATTCGACGACATTTACCACTAATCAGTTTATAGCCTGGCTTACATCCGGTTTTTGATGGTGCCGACAGTAAATGCGAATGATTAACTTCATCCTTTGTTAAATTGTCATCTTGTAAATTTTTAAATATTACACGAGATTCATTACTTGGCACAATATATATGACTAAAAAAAATGCCCAAAAAAATGTCAACAATATTGCAAATTTCATTTTGTATTGAATTTAATATTTAAAAAATGCACCAACGAACAAATAAACAATAAAAAACGAAAGGATAAAAAACAATAAACAACACAACACTATTTTTTATTTTCGGAAACTAAAACTAAATGTGAACAAGTAGTAACCGTCAATAAAAAATATTAAATGTTGATTAATTAAAAATGAAATAAAAATAAAAATAATAACAATAGCTTTATTGTGTATTAAAATTTATTTTTTTACTAAAAGGCAGACATTTATGCTTGATAATAATTATTATCAGCAGCTAGAAAATATAATCGTATTTTCATATTTTATTTACTTTAGTTATAAAATAAAATTAACTTCTTTTTTGGAATTTATTGTGTTTTTTTAAACGTATGTAAGGTTAAAGAGTTTTCGGCGTTAAGAATGATAAACAACAATGTTTAATATAAAAAGTGGAGACCAACTGGGAGCATAAATTTACAATTTAATATTTAAGTGCATTGACATTATGTAAATAATATTTATTAATAATTTATACAAATTAATATTAGATGAAATTTCTATTAAACTGTGTTTATTACAAAAATACAAAATTACATTCAAATTTACAAAAAAAAAAACTGTATACTCATTTTTATCTAGAATAAGGAGAATAGATTAGGGAATTTAAGTGTACCGATAGTTGGTGTTGTGTCAATAATTTTAGCTGATGAAGTTGTTTCTTCGTTTGGTTGAGTTTTTTCCTCATATTCATCGTAATTTTCATAATTATTTTCATTATATTCATCAATAATTTCAATATTGTCGTTATCTAAATTTTTCGATGATTCATATTCTGATCGTATTTTTTCACTTTCACTTTTCAGATATCCTTGACTTTTAATATTAATATCTAAATTGTGTTGCTTTAGTTTTTGATCATGAATACGTTTTTCTTCAGCTGCTTTTCGTCTCGCCATCATTTCTAAAATTCTGAGGTTTTCTTTTTGCTCCTCTGTCATTTTTTGTTCAACGTTAAGAGTTTCGTCCTCACGTTTGATCTTACGCTGTAATTCTTCCATTCTACGAGCCTCTTCTTGGAGCTCCCTTTCTCGTTTCTCTTCCTCTAAATCCTCTTCCCATTTTATTTTACGTAATCTTTCTGCTTCTTCAACTCTTGCTCGTTCAGTTTCTACTCGAATCTTCTCTTCTTCAATCATGCGTTGCACTTCTAATGCTTCTAATCTACGTTCCTGTTCCTCGCGTTCTCTTTCTAGTCTTTCCTCCTCCAAGACTTTTTCTAATTTTAATTTACGTTGCTTTTCTATTTCTTCAATTCTTTGTCGTTCCAATTCAACCCTAGTCTTCTCCTCTTGGATCATTCGTTGAACTTCCAATTCTTCTATTCTACGTGCTTCTTCTTCACGTTCTCTTTCACGTTGCTCTTGTGCTAGATCGTATTCTTCTTGAATTTTTCGTTGTTTTTCTATTTCTTCAATTTTAAGTAACTCTTGTCTACGCGCGTTTTCTTGATTTTCTAGTTGAATACGTCTGGCTTGTTCTGACAATAATTTTCTTGATTCCTCAATTTTCTTGAAACGTGCTAATGCTTCCAACCTCTGTTCTTCCTCTTGGACTCTTTTTTCTCTTCTTGCCAGTTCCATTTTTCTCTCTTCTTCCAGTGCCATAGTTTCTCGTAACTTATCTTCACGGTCTCTTGCTTCACGGATTTGTTCTTCAATTCTACGTTCTTCTTCTCGACGTTCTAATTCTTGTTTTTCTCTTTCTTGTCTTTCAAGTTCCCACTTATATTCTCTTTCTAATTCTTCTCGTTCAATTCTGCGCTCTTCTTCCTCAATTTGTCTGTCTCGTAATTCTTGTTCGATTCTTTCCTGTTCCCTTTGTTGAATTTTAAGTTCTTCCTCTAATCGGTGTTTTTCAATCTGTCGAAGCTCTTCATCTGGTTCCAATCTTTTTTCTGGTTCCAAATATTTGTCATCTGTTTCTTGTCTGCCTTCTCGTTTTGTATTCCATGGGAACAGTGAATATATTGGATTTTGATTAGAATACGGATTAGAATCAGTTAATATTTTACCATTTTGATCTGTTGCAGTTTCACTAGGTTTAACTGGATTCTCCTTCTCTAATCTATTGATATTTGAGTCAAGGTCATTTTGTTGCTTACGCATTCCTTCTTGACGTAAAAATTCATTAATAAATTCATCACTATGTCCATATTTTGGTGGCATATTGATTGTATCAAATTCTTCAATAATTTCCACTACCTTTTTATCACCAGGATGTTCAGGCGCTAAAGTTCTTGCATATTTACGGTAAACAACACTGCCATCACAAATTATTAGCAATAACACCGAAAACACAAATAAAATTAACCACGACTTCATTCTGTACTTGCTTATAAACAACTAAATTAACTTTTTTTATATTGTGCTTTGGTTAAATTATATGAACAGCATGTTTTTGCTTATACAGAGATAGCTTATGACCTTATCTCTTCGGCAAAATGTTAAAAATAATATTAATAAAAAATTTATTTTAATTTATTCCACTCTATTATAAAAAATAAATAAATTAATTAACACAATGAAATAATATTAATGTGAAGAAATAAATATAAAAAAATAAAATAAAATAAAATAAAGAGTTACGACATATTTTTTTATTTTATTAAATATCATTTTTATTATTCGAATATTAATTAATTAATTTATTAATTTTTTTCATTTATTTTAACTTAAATTTAAAAACTAGAATTATTCCTCCTCATCATCATAATATTCAACTTCTTCCTCACTTTGTGGATTAGCAGCTTTACGAACCTTTTCTTCTTGTTCGCGACGTTCCAGTTCTTCATTACGTCTTTCTAGTTCAGCATCACGACGCTTTTCTTCTAATTTTCGTCGTTCTAGCTCTTCATCCCTTCTTACTAATTCTTCTTTAACACGAACACGTTCAGCTTTCCTTAATTTTGCTTCCTCAGCACGTAATTTTAATTCCTCTTCACGACGTACTAACTCTTCAGCTCGTCGTACCTCTTCTTCTGCTCGTAACTTTAATTCTTTTTCACGATTTTTTTCTTCCTGATCACGACGTTCTTGTTCTTCTGCTAGTAACCTATAATATTCTTCTAATGGATCCGGTGTTACAGTACTATCTGTTTCTGTGATTGTTGTATCCACATACTCTTCGTCAACGTCTTCCACGGTATATTCTGAATCAAATAAGCCATCTGGTACTTTACCCAGATTATCAGCAACAGTTATACATTCCTTATCGCAAGATTTTTCTTTACAAAATGAATCTTTATCATCTGTTTTCTGAGTTTCTGTTGTATTTGCATCACGTTGTATACGTCGACGACCAATAAATTTGCGACAAACAACACGCGCTTCACTAAACTCCTGCACCACACACAGCAAAACAATTACGTTTACAATCCACCGTTTCATTCCGTTCACAGTCATCGCAAGATAGAAACTAAAACTTTCATATTGCGTTTAGTCAAGCAAAAAAAAAATTTTTTTTGTTTTAAAAAAGAAAGAAAAAACTTTTAAAATGTTGTTAATGTTGATTTTCCAACTATTAATTCATCGAATTAATAAATATATAAAAGTAACATGACTTAAGTGAATAAAAGTAAATACCAGCATATGTATAATAATCATTTTATACGCCCTACCTTTATGAATTCTCATTTAATTTTTGTTTCGTTTACCATTGTTACTACGTTTGATATTGCTGTTACAGTTGCTGCTACTGCTGGTATTACTGCTTTTAAAACGAAAGCTTAACTAATGCAGCACATACCATTCAAGAAAATAGAAAAAAAATAAACCTGTTATTTTAATTATATTACATTAATAAGCAACATGTTTATTATTATTATTATTATTGAAACGAAAACGTTAACGCGTCGATTGAATAAATAAATAAATGCAAAATAAAATTAATAATAATAATAGTAAAAACCATTTTTTTTTTATTTTCTGTAAAATTATGTAAAATAATTAATTCAAAACTTATAACAATAACAAATGAGTTGCACATTAGAGAAACAAATTTAAAAAGAAATCGTTTATGTTAAGGTTCGGCATTTGTTTCCTCGCTCTACATAAACTTGATTGCCAGGACAGTTAATCGGTGCACTTAATAGAAAACGATCATCAAGTGATGATGGTGTTACAGCACCCTTTTCTGTTTCTGTTTCAGGACCACTAACAGTTGTTTCCTCATTCTGAAAATATTATTAAAAAATAAATTGGTTTTGTTTTATTAATTCCATAAATAATTTGTTTTTATTTAATTATTAAATTACAGCATTCTCATCTGCAGAACCTCGAACGTCTAAATCGTAGACAAGTTTTTCTTCGCCTTTTTTACGGAACATATTTGCAAAATGTTTAGCACCTATTCCAACTTTGTACACTGCTTTTTCAGCACCTTCTTTTATTTTACTACCGGCACTTTTGACAGCACTTACAACATCATCAAAACCAAATCGTGACTCTGTGTCAACGGTTACACTTTCATCACCAGCATCGGTTGTACTTTCAACATCACCATTATCACATTGTACATTTCCATATAAAAGAAATATAAATAAAACACTAAATATTATTTTCCTAGCACTGAACATTTTTAATAATTTGTCAACCCTAATTAATAAAAAATAAAAATAAATTAATTTCTCGTTTTTATTTATAAAAAAAATATAAATGAAGCAACACAGAACTAACACGGAGCACAAGTTCAACGTTAATACAAGATCGAATCAATTTTATTTATAAAATTTTTACTTCTATGTATTTTAATTACTGTATCGTTTCAGAGATCATTTAAGAATAAACATTCGGTTTATTTGTGTAAAATAAAAATTTAATTAATTACAATAATGCTTAAGTAGAAAACACACTAAAGCAAAATGGCAACAAATAAATATTGACAAAAATAATCACAAATAAAAATAAATTAATGTTTTATTAATTTCTGTAAAGTTTTTTGGTTTTATTTATTTTGTTTATTCGAATTTTATGCTGTGTTATTGACGCTTTAAAGGCCTTTTTTCGATTTAATATCATTTAACCTTCGCTTATACATGTAAATCAACTTGATTAACAAAGTGTTTGTGTTGCTTGTTTTTTTCCTCTTCGATTATTAGAAAAATGCTTCTTTTTTTTTTTTTGGTTTAATGAATTCACTTTATCTATGTTTACATTTATTTATTTCTTTTTTCTATTTGTGAACAAGTTTCAAGCATTATTATCAATATTTTCTTAACAATTTAATTTAATTTATGTAAAGCTTCAAGTGTTTGTGAACGGATTCTACTGTTAATACGCATCATGTGGTTTTCTTATTAAATAAATATGACAAATAAACATTAAAAACAGCACAAAAGAAAAATCAAAATATCATATCAATGCGACGCTACTGTACAATTTTTATAATTAGTAAAAAAAAAATTAACTAATTTTAAAGACAAATAAATATGTTTAAAAGAAAAATAAATAAATGTGAAAGCTTTTGGCTATTATTTTAACTATTTTTATTTATTAATTTTTTGAAAAAAAAAAAATTAAAAATTAAAATACATTTTTTTTCTTTGTTTATTTATAATTAATAATTTTTTTTAATAATAATAACGAAAAAGGTTGTGAAAATATTTTATTTATTAAAATTGCATTTATATAATTTAAAAAATAATTTTTCGGCATTTACCATTACGTAATGCACGATAACCTTGTGGACATTGTAACTTTGGTGCATCAAATAATCGTCGGGCATAATATTGACGATCGACAGTCGTACAGTTCTCATCAGCGATATTCTCAAGTATTTCTGTTGAATTTTCCTATTTTTTTTTAAATAAATAAATTATTATTGTTAAATGATTCATTAAATAATATAATTTATAATAAAAAATTACCTTATTTTCAATAAATTCATATGAATTTGTGAAATTCACCTGTTGAATGTTTTCTATAGAAAATGTATTATTATTATTATTATTATTATTGTCATCGTTAGCAATTAGTGTATTTGGTAAACATTGTTTAAAAATTACCAGAGAAATAATTATTTGTGTAAAATAAAACATTTTTATTTTATTTATTAATATTAAAATTAAAAATATATATCAGAGTGAAATTATTAATAAAATAATAAATGTAGAAAAATAATGAGAAACATTTTTGTAAAATTGATAAGACGTTTATTTTCTAAAGTTTATAAGGTTAATTACGTTTTTTTTTTTCGTTCTTTATTTTAATTATAAAATCATAATTTTATTTTTATAAGAAATTTTTTTCAATTAAATAGAGACTTTACTGTAATTTTTAGTAATCAGGAAATAAAATTTTGTAAATAATAATAATAATAAAAATGAAAGAAAGAAAAATTAACATTAATGTCTTATTAAAGCTAATTGATTTATATTTTAACTTTTTCAAATATTACAAAACAACAATTTAAAATGAATTTATTGTAATGATTTAAAAATTAAAAATAAAAGAAATGTATTAAATATTTTAATGCATTTTGTGATTAAAAAAAAAATAAATGGATTTTGATTAAAATAAAATATGAATAAATAAAAGTGTCTAAACGTTAAGTGTGTTAAATTAAATAAAAGTTTGATATCTGATTGAATTGTTTGAGCAACCAAAGTGTAAATGAGCTTTTCAATGACATTTAAAAACTAATAAAAAAAAAACTAATTTATTAACATTTATTATATTTGATTTTCTTTTATTTATATAAATTAACTATAATCAGATAAATCAATAAAAAAAGGAATAATATGTTAAATTTATGTGTATCAAATTAATATATTAATCAGCTGATTAATAATCATTTAGTAATTTATTAAATTCTACAATACAATTTAAATAAAATATATTTATAATAATTATATTAATCATACTTAACTTTGTTGTGTTTTCCCATTTTTTAAGAAATGTTATTTTGTGAAAAAAGGCCTCAAAATTGACGCAAATTTAATAAATTTCTAGAGAAAAAATAATTAATGAATGGCAATGATTTGACTTTGAACAGAAAAAATTAGCATTAAAAATACTTCAGTATAAAGAAACCAGTTTTATTAATATAATACAGAAAAAAGTGTGTTTTATTTTACAATATTATCGAAAAGTTTATTTATCTTTCTTTAATTTTAATAAAAATTAATATTTTAAAGCTACAAACAAAAAAAAAGTTTAAGCAAAATCTGTTTGTAGGTTCTGAGGAACGGTGTAGTGTAAAAAATATATAAAAAAAACGCCTCAATAATGTTGTTTTCATTGAAATTAACCATTTTTTTGTTAATTCTTTTGTGTTTTTGTGATAATGTTAAAACAGACGATGATTCGGATGAAATTGATAATAAGCAAATAATTGCAAAAAAATTTAATGGACGAAATATTAAATATGGAAGTAATGCACCAATGTCACCGAAATTTGTTTACGATCCACGTATTGGAAAACATCGAAAACTTGTGCCACAATTTTTAAGTGAGGTCGATATACAAATTTATCGACGACATAACTAGCCGTTATCAATTTATAAAAATAATTATTGTAATAAATATTAAGTTAAATAAATAAACAAACAAAAAAAAAAAAAAAATGCAAAAATATAATGAGTTTTCTTCCGCGTAAATAATAAATCATATTTAATCGATAATAGTTTTTTATTCTTTTTTTGTTTAATTAGTTTTAATAATGTTCTGGTGTCGAGTGCATTTGATAAGCATTTTGCTTATTCTATTTATTCAATTTAATTCATCGAAAACAAATTCGATTGATTTTAATATTAAATACAAGGAACAAGTAAGATTATATATATATATAATTTGATTTAAACGCAAATTAATATTAGAAAAACGCCAAAAAGAGAAATAGTTTTAGTGTTTTTTTTTTTTTATTTTCATACAATAAATTATTAAAAATTAGGAAAGTTATGAGGAGGAGCAATTTATTGAAGTGACAACGGAAGGAAAAGTTATACAAGAGTTTATAATGGCCGCACCTGTGAGATGTCCATCAGGATATCGTAAATTCCGCACTGGAATTTGTCGCAGAGTTTTTTAAATGAAAACACAAAAATGAAATCAACTATAAAATAGTTTCAAAATCGTTAATTATATTAAATTTAATTTAAAAAAAAAAAAAACAGAAATTTTATTTTGATTACAAAATCAATAATTTTTAATTTAATTTTGTGTAAATTTTATTTATTAATTCATAAATGTTAAATCACTTTAAAAGTAAAAATAGGAAAAAAAAGAAAAACCCACAAATAACCTATTGAAACTGTAGCAACAATTTGACATTTGAGAGCTTTCAGAAAAAAATATTTAGTATATTTAGTTCAGTGGAGTTTTGTTTTGTTTTGTTTTGTTAATTAAATGTTTTTTTTTTTAATGAAAGAGAAAATATAAATTATTGGTTTTATTTTTATTAAATATATATTTTTGTTTTAATAACATTTACTGATAACCTTTTTGAGCAATCAAGAAAATAACAATTTTATTTGTCTTAATTAAAATGTAATGTAACATGCTCATTAGCTGTTAGATTTTCATAATTTTTATATCAAAATTAATGCGTAATTAAATTATTTCTGCGTAATTTAAAATAGAAAAATATTTATCCTGGAGTAATACTTTAACGTCGTAATTAGATTTTGTTTAAATTTTTAATGAAATAAAACAACCAAAACAATTTAACTTAACTAATCTAGATTTATAGCATTCTTTTATTTGTGAGTAATGTTATTTGTTTGTTTTTTTTATTTTTTTGTACAAATAACATTAATAATTTAAACATTAAAAATTTTATATTATTTACAAAAGTAAAAAAAAAAATTAAATTAAAATAATTAAGCGCGTTTACGACATCTACCCGTTCGTCTGTCAAATACTCCATCAACACATGTTATTGGTGCAATGAATAGCATTCGTTCCATTGCAATATTATCATTTATTTCAATGCCGTTCACCACTTCAAATTCTTCAGATTGCTGTTGTTCGTGTACTTGCTGTTGATCTTCACCTTGTGGTTGTTGTTGTTCCTCAATCGATGATACTACCGTTGCTTCGGTAACACTAATTTCACTACTTTCATTACCATTTTCATTATTGTCACAATCACCACGAACAATACATAATAATAATCCAATAAATATAATAATTATGAAGCTTTTCATATTCACTATGATCCCTTAACATCCAAACGGAAGAACAAAACACTTAATTTTGTAAAATTATAATTTTATTTTTTGTTTTTTTTTTCACAAAAATTAGGTTCATTAGTTCAATTTTATACACTGATAACTTTAATTTTTATTTTGGTATTTATTTAATAGACATTTGTATTTTGTGCTTATTTTTTTATTTATTAATTAATACGACGACAATGCCCATTCACTAATTTTTGTCCAATGGGACAATTTTGTGGGGCAATAAATAATCTACGATGTGTATTAAATGATTTTCCAAGATCATCATCACCTGTATTTTTACCAAATACACAGAACACAGTGAAACAGAAAAATAATAAATTTATAAATGAAAAAAATTTCATTTTTATTTTATTTATTTTTTTTAATTAAATTTATTTTTAATTCACAAAACGATTTTAATAACAAAAGAAAACACTATTGTACACTGAGCTGTTCACATGCACGTTGAAGTAAATTTATTGAATAATTAATAAAGAAAAATAAAAGAAAGAACGAAAGAAAAAAAAAGCATACAGAAATTTTATTTACAAAATTTATATCAAAATAAAATTGATAAGAAAATTTCAATATAAAAAACAATATTTTTCACACTTTATTATTTATTTAGTTTTGTATAATGACGCGACAATTATTATTAGCCCATTTAGTACCCGGCGGACACTTATTTGGCGCATTAAAAAGGTTACGAAGGTTTATATTCTCGCCATTATGGTAATTATCATAATTATTATTATCGCTTAGTGTATTTTTAAATAATACACAGAGCAATATCACGATAATAATAATAAAATATTGTATACGCATTTTATATATGCTTTTTTATTAATGTTTTTCTTTATTTTTCTATTTTGTTAATGAATTTTATTGATTTAAAAATGATTTTTCAAATTTAACTGAGTGTTTTACTTTCAACGATTTGTTTATCCTATTTATATCAATTTTATTTTGCTTGAATTGCATAATTTATTTATTTTAATATTATTAATAATTCCATTTAAAAGTTAAGGTGAAGGATAATTTAATTATTATTTAATAATAATTATTATTATTATAATTTCAATAATAATAATAACATTCTAATAATGGATAAAGGGCAAATTTTTTCACAATAATTATATACATTGTTTTACTTTCCTTTAATAATTTAATTATTATTAATATGATTCATGGAAACAAATATATGGATTATCTTTTGAAGATAATTATATTTTTGACAAATATTATTTAATAAATTTCCAGGTAATTCCTGTTTATTATGTAATGTGTATATATTTTTATTTTAACAGGTGTTTAGTAATCATTAAGTGGGTTTTTCTTGTATGATTTTGAATAGCAAAGCTCATCTGTAGCATTAGTCTTGTTGTATATTTTTACAACCCATTTAAAATGGATAAATTTATTATACTCACAATACATACAATATTTGCTTCAATGAAACTACATCTTGCAGTTTTTAATTAATCGAAGTTGTGAATAAATGACGTTAGTGCGTTGATATGTTGGAATATTCTTTTTTATGGATTTCTTCAGTAAAGTTTTAAAAGTTTCAGTTTTTAACATTTGTCTTCTATCCCAACAGAAAGGCAACATTTGCTGTATTAGTATAGTCTAAGCAAAGTCTAGGCACAGCAAACACATTGAGTTTATTTCGAAATAAAATCTATAAATAACAAGAAACTTACCTTTTAATTTAAAGATGTGGCTGGCTGTGTAATATATTCAGGAAGATATTTTGACGCGAATCATAAGAACATTCATTAAAAAATCATTCAACACATTCTTAATAATTATCGCTGTACAATTTTTATAAGCTCACTATACATATTGATATACCGTTTATAGTCACCGCGTGATAAAACCTTAATTAATTTAATAAAATAAAAGATAAAATACTCTAATTTGTATATAATTAAATAAATAAAAATACATACAACATATTGCTAAAAAATAGATTAAGTTTACCCGCGAAAAAAAAAACCTTTGCTTTAAATTTCGGAAAATTCAAACAAGAAACACTGAAAATAAGTTTTTTTTTTCTTTATTTTTTTAATCTGTGTCGTTGTAGCTTTAGATGTTTTAGTTTTTTTTTTATTTTTCTTCTTCTATAAATATAATTTATTATTATTTTATAATAACTAATGGTAAAGTAACGTAAGGAAAAGTTCCATATTTGACGGTATACAAGCAAACTTTTTGTAAATTTTCAGCACACGTCAACAGAAAAAGGGGGAAAAACACATTTTTTTGAATAAAAATTCTTCAAAAATATGAGAAAATAAATAATAATATTTTTATCATTTCGCTAAACTAAATAAAAGAAAAATAAAGTTTATTAGTTTATGCAGAAAAGTTAAGTTTAAACTAACCGCAGACAATTTTATTTTATTGGAAAAATATATATTTTATTTTCTATTGAAAATTGTTCACAAAATTTAATTTCTTTAAAGTTCAACTAATCTTTATATAAGAAAAATAAAATTCTGGGTAATTAACACTGATTCAGATTGGTAGCACAACTAATCTCGCTAGAAAAAAATGTTTACGAGAAATTTACTGAATATTGTTAAATTGGAAAGAAAGAAAAATAACTAAAGCCCTCCATTCACACCTTAATTTAAGCCAAATAGATTTTGTGTAAGACTGGATTTAGTACTATTTTTTACAACGAGAAGAATTTTTTTTTTAAGAATACAAAACAAAAAGAAAAACATTTTTAAAAGTTAGAGTTTCTTAAGAAAAGCTTTAAGATTATTTTCTTTTCTTTATTATTATTATTATATATTGTTGAATTGGATTTTAATTGCATTTTATTTTTACTTACTCTTGTTGCTGTTCCGAGTTTTATGCATTTCTATTATTTATTTATTCAGTTTTATTAAAGTAATGGTATTTGCTTGAAACAACAAATTGTAAAAATTAAATACAATGCTTTAAGCTTAATAAAATCGCTTTTTAATCGGTAATAAGTACAAAATTCTATTTAAAAAATATATTAATTTTACTTAATAAATTAATTTATCGTTTTTAACGTAAAATACACTTAGAATCAAGTACTATTCTGGCTAATTTCATTTCTAAATCAACATTAAGAGCAATTAATTAGTTTTATTATTATTATTATTATTATTATTATCATTCTTACAATACAGTTCATAGCACTGATTAATCTTATTTATTTATTTGTGTTTCCTTTTAACATTTCACTATTTTCTTGTTTGTTTTTCCTTTTGTATTAAAAATAATAGTTTTACTAATTTTCTCCCAAGATCTGTTTTATTTATTTATTTCTCTTACAGTTTTAAGTTTTTATTTTCTTTTCTTTTTTTTTCGGTTTTTATTTTCATATTTTTTTTTCTTTTTTCTTCTTCTTTGTAACGTAAAAATGTCTCCTGTTTTTGTTTTTAGTTGTTGTTTCGCCTCAACGTCTAAACTTTGTGGTTAAGAAATCACGACATCATCATCAAGGGACCAACAGAGACACTAAATAAAATAAAAACCATCTTAAAATGAAAAATAAAATAAGGAAAAGAAAAGAAAACTAGAAAAAAACCGACTGGTCTAATCAAAATAAATGAGCGTTAAAGTGAAGGGAAGAAATGTTTGCTACCCTCTCATCCACTCAGTTTGTTTATTTTATTTTATTTTATATTATATTGTTGTTCCTTTATTTTATTTTGTTCTTATTTCACGGGTAGATCTTTATATATTGTCTTTAGAGTGTCACATTGCTAAAAAAAATAGAAGAAAAACTAAAATAAACAAACCAAAAAAAAAATCTCTACTGTCTCCTGCCAGAATCGCAAGGGTATATAAGCGAAATACCGATGCGGTCGTGATTTTATTATATATATACATTTTTTTTTAGACTAAAGGAATTAACCCAGGGATTTCCATTATATTTTCCTACTTTTAGATTTTTTTCCTCTTGTCTTTTTATTGTTATTATTTTTATTATTAATAATTTTTGGTTTTTCGCTTCTTAAAACTAATATCATTCTATTACAAATAATAGTGACACATTTGTTCTTTACTCGACATACTCATTTCTATTCATTATATAAATATAAAAACGAGTTATCTTCATAAAGCAACCGAAAACGGTGGTAAATTTAATTTGGTGAGAATACTTTTCTTTTCTTTTTCCTTTTATATAAATAAAAAGCAAATATAAAACTAAAGAGTACAAAAAAGATAAATCCCTCAAGCGACTTCAAGCTTTTGAGAAATAAATAAACAATTTCTTTGTTTTAATATAGCCACCAGGCACTTACGGTACGTATGTTTGTCTCAATGTTTACTTTAAATTAATAGAATTAAATGGAAAATAAATTTAATTAGAAATGTTAATTCATTTTACATTAATTTACATGATTATTTTTTTCTTTCGGTAATTATTGTGAATTTAACAAATTTTGATTTACAATAAAATAATGAATTATTAGATTGTTTATGTTTAATAAATATATGTACTGGTTTATTTTATTTTAAATAGTTTTTAATAATAATTAGTATTATTATTGTAACTAAAATTTACAATTAAAACTCCTTACCTGTGTCATACCTGTGATAAAAGCACGACAAAGATATTAACTTATTAATAAATTTCGATATAAACAAATTTACTCTCTTCCTATTGTACAGCCACCTACATTATAATAGCCGAACCATACAAATGAGTTGAATCATTTAAACAATAAAATTTTTCAAGAAAATTAAATTAAATACAATCAAAATAATAATAATAATAATAAAATTATATTTATAATTATTTATTTACAATAATTAATTAATTAAGCGAAGAAAAAAAAATTTAACAAAAAACATTATTGAACCATTGAAATATTATGATTTATATCACAGAATGTATTCGTAGTAAAAAACTATAGAACAAAAAAAAATTAGTGACTTCAATTTATAATATTAATTAAATAAATTGCTACCATTGCCAAAAAAAAAATTAAAATGATTTAATTAAAAATTCACTTAAAACGAAATTAAATTTAAATTATCCAAAAGGCCAGAAAAATGCTAAAGTTTTCGGCGTTGTATTAAAAACACCATAAGGTGCTACTGCGTTGCCAGCCTCTCGTTTGTACTCATCAATGCTGTACTGTGATTGCTGTTTAATGAAAAATAAAAAAAGCATTAATGATTGAAAATTAATTAAAAAAAGAATAATAAAACTACATTCAAAGCATCATTTAATTCAATATTTAATAATTTCTGTAGACCACGGTAATTACGGCCTAAAATATAACCAATTTCTTTACGTGAAATTCGATATTTTTCTGTCGTCGTACGTATTTCGTCTGTTGAATTCTCTGGCCGTGGTGTTGTCGTTGTTGTTGTTTGTGGCTAAAACAAAATATTTATTTCATTAAAATTAAACGAAAATAATTTATTTAATGTAAAACAAACTCTATTTTGATAGGTATCTGAGAAACTATCCTCTAAAATATCATAAACCTGCCACAAAACAACATTTGTTTCGTTTTTTTGCTAGAAAAATTAAGAAAATAAACAAAATTAGTTTAAAGAATAGAAAAACTGTAAAACTTTATAATTTTCAAAAGGATTTTATTACATCATTATAAATTCGGCTAATATTTGATGCAGCTTCAATAACACCAACCGGTGCAATGAATCGTTTAGTTCGTACAGTGTCACTAGTATCATCAATAGTATCGCTGACCTTAAGATTATTTTCACTAATATTACCAATAGGTCCACCACGTAGCACTGATATTCCAAATGTTATAAGAAATAATGCTCCCACCCACGGATGCCACATTGTTTACGTTTTCTACAAATTATTATCGTAATTTTATTTATTTTTTTGGTTGTTGAAAATTTTAAATTAAAAAAAAAAAAAAGAAATTTTATTACAAACACATTATTGACAAACACATGGTATATATTTAATTATTCTTATCACAGGTGAGTTAAGTTTATTATTTAAATTTTTGTGCAAATTAAAAATAAGATTTACCGGATATTATAAATTTTTTACCTTTACAAAATTAAAACCTTAAATAGATTTATAATTAATTAATAATATTCCATTGGTAAGATAAATTAAAGACACAATAAAGTCACACAAATTTTTGCAAATAAATGTTCACAGGTGATAAACTATTAGCTATGAAGTTAAAACAAAACTAATATAAATAATTTCTGTATTAATTAATTAATTTTTTCTTTATTTTAAATTCAATTAATTTATAAATTATTCAACACTCGTTGTTAATTTAAAGAAAATATATATATACATATAAATATTAACGCTTTTTATGGATTTGACAAAACAAACGAAAAATAATAAAATAAAAAACGTTTTATAGTTTTTTTTGTTGTTAAACAATTTGAGGAAATTGTTATTAATTTTAGTATAATAAAAACGTTACGCGTTTAAGTTTTTAATGTGTTTTTCCACCAAAAATAAAAATAGTTAATTTAAAACCTATCATCAAAAATTGGTGACATAATAATCAATAATTCACTATAATTGTGAAAATAAGGTACATTTTAAATAATAATTATTATTTAAATAAAATTATACTGTTTTTTCTATTTTAATTATTATTAATTAAATTCAAGTGGTTTTAAGTAAAGTCACTTTAATAAAACGAATGTCAAATAGATAAATTTTATATGTTTAGCGACAAAGTCATTACATTTTATTCTAATTAAATCCATTAAATATAGTGTTTAGTAATGAAAAAACAATAATTACAATAATACTCGTATTAACTTGAATTAAGCCATACTTTAGCCATGATTTTAATTTTATTTAAATTTTTTTTTTAGTCGAACTTTTAACCTCGCCACTCAATTTCTAAAGCTGGCGTTTTTTTGCGTTTTTATTAATAATTTAACTGAAAATTATATTGTTTTTTCTATATCACAATAAATAATGCATTCGTTAAGCTTTTAAGCGTTTAAATTACTAAAAAAAACTTAAAAAAATTTAATTAAAAATATAGTCAATTTGAATATAAACGATTATTGACTTTAATTGTAAAGAGTTTAAATTGAAAATACTGCTAAAAGCTTTAATATTTCTTTATTTTTTTTTTGGTAATTATAAAAATATAAATGACCTTGTCAAGTTGAGCATTTAAAACTAAAAAAATTTCTTCACTGTTGCATTAATAATTTATACTAAGAAAACAGGTAGTTTGTTTTGTTCAATCAACAATTAATGCCGCGACCTTTAATCTTCAATTGAAAGTTTAATTGCTGAGTCAATAAAGCAACTACCGATTATAATTATTATTTAATTTTTTTTTTTTTGCTTCTTTTTTATGTATTTGTGTTTTGTTTATTCATTTTTGTTGCTAAAAACATAATTATTAATCCGTTAAATTTTTATAAATAGTTGTTTAGAAATTATAATTATTAATCACCTGTATTTCGTCAATATTAACTGATTAATGAGTTTTAATTGTGTTAACTTGTAAAAATTAACTCAATTTAAATCTACATGATGTAATTTAATTAATATTAGAGAACAAAAAAAAATGTTGTTTATAGTAATTATTTTTAATTAAAGGTCATTTTAAGATACAATGACACAGATTCTATTTAATTAGATTTTTGCAGAACTTTCAGTAATTATTTTAGAAGGTGTTAAGCAACTTCTTGTTTATAAAAACACAAATTCATAATTGTTAAGAAAAGATCAACTTTTCATACAAATTCGATACATATATAGTATAATTAAATGTTTCTTATAAATTGTTATAATTAGTTCAGTCAGGTGAAACATTTTTATTTTTTCTAATTACTTAATAAAAAATTTAAGGTAAACAACAGGTAACATAACGCATCAATTTGATCAATATAAGCATCACATTTTTTTAATTTTAATAATAGTTTTTTTTTTCTATTAAAAGAAAATAAACAAAATTTAATGATGTAATTGAAATTTAAAAATTTTTAGTTTCGTTTATTTAACTTTTCTTATTTATATAAAAAATTATTTTTTTTTGTCTTACTTCGATATAACGTAACTTATTTTTTAACATATTTAATACTATTATATCATCTTATATTTCTTTCTTTTCATTGTTTTTTTTTCATTTTATTATTTTGTTTACCTTTTTTTTCACTCATTTAATTTATTAAGCTTTATTGTCTGATTTATTTTACCGAGATATTTATTATTTTTTTTGTACAAATAATAAGAAATAACTTTACTAAAGATGTCATAATTTCTTTTAAAAAATATAATAGTAAGGTTAGTTATGTCTATTATACACATTTAATTATTAATTTATCATTTATTTACTGATTTTATGTAATTTTATAATATTTAAACTTGTAATTATTATTATTATTATTTTGTTACATAATCATGTGTTATGGTTAACAAAACGATAGTGTACAATAGAAAAAAAAAATTCTTTACCTTTTAATTTAATAAAATTATTATTGAAAATGAAATGAAGAAGCAACTAAAAATGTTAATTAATTAGTTTTTATTTTTTATTTTTTAAATAATTAATATACCTGTGGTTTCGATAAAATAAAAATAAATAAATGATTAAAATTACAAAATATTTACTTATTCAATAAAATGTATGTAATTAAACAAATTAAAAATATAAAAATAATACTTTGAACAATATATAGAGCGTAAAAGTTTAGTTAAAAGATTTATTTTATTATTAATAATAATGCAACTTGCCTTGTAATATTAAAAACAGAGAAAATATTAAACTTAAAAATAAATAACTTTTTTATTATAATTTTTTTTTGATTTATTTATTTTTCGTTTTAATGCACTTTATACACTTTATACAATGTTTACTGTGACACAATCAACTGAATACTTAATAAAGGTAATAAAGAAATAAAAGCACGAAAAACTTTATGTATATTCGCTTTTCTGTGCAAAAAAATAATTTACCGAAACTTGCTTAACTTGTGTCAACTAAACAATTCAAACTACATCTCATAATCTTTTTTTCTTTTTCTTTTAATGTATAAACATTTATTTAATTAAATTAATTTTTTGTATTTTTTTGCACTTTAATCACTCACGCCTTTATCAATTGAACAAAATTTTTATTGTTTCGCAGTTTTATTTCAACTTTTTGTCGTTTTTATCGGAATATATAAAAATTGTCGATCGCTTTGTTTACAGCAATGATAAATACTGAATAATAAATAAAACGTTGCCAGGTCAGTTTAATGAAAAAAAAATATATATTTAAAATAATAAAATTCTTCTCTCCTTCTACACAAATTAATTAAATGAATAAACAAACCACAACCACCCAGTTGGGCAGCGTAAACAGTCGGCAATGCAACATTTTTTTTTTTCAAAAATAATGAAAAATCACCGATCGTATTTCTAAATTTTTGTTTGTTTTGGTTTTTTTCTTTCAATTTAATATTAAAATATGAAAAAAAAAATAAAATAAAAGCTTTGCAATGAACACTAAACAGCACACTGTTAAAGCTACTATAAGCTTAAATTATATTAAAAGAAAGATAGACAGAAAGAAAGCAAGAAAAAAATAATACTACGATCGCCGTTTTGTAATTTAAGAGTTACACGAACTTTTAAGAGTGTTCAAAAACAAACAAAATGAAAAGAAAAAAATAAAATTATGGTAATTATATTATGAAACTGTTACAAACGTATTATGATACAACGATTATGGTTGCTTTGGTTAAAAAGAGAGTCAGCCAGCCAACTAGCCAACCGCGCCAGGTATAAGTCTGGCATAACTCATAAGAGATAAGTTTGTGAAGCTGTGAATATTACGCGATATTACGTGAGCATCGTTAATTATTATTGAACTGGCTAAAAATCAATATTTATTTTCTTTCTTTCTTTTATTTAAAATTTTTATTTAATTAACAATAATTATGCTTATAGGGAATTTATTTTTATACAGAAAAATAAAATTTATATTTAAATTAAATTAAATTGAAAAAAAGCACCTCTAAGGTCATTTTTAGCTTTTAATTTCTTTTTTAACATTTTTTTTATTTTTTTTTGTAATATTTTAAAATGAAAATATTTGCTTTTCTCTCTATTACTTAATAAATATTTTACTTAATCTTTCTTTATTTACAAAATCAGTTGACACATTTGTTACACAAAACTAAAAATCGCTTCATCACTTTCGTTCATCAATAGCCTGCAAAGTAAATAAAGTTTTGCAAAAATATAAAAATCCACTTAGGTAACCTTGAAAATGAGCCAACGACACAAAGCAAAAATGAAATGAAAAAAAAATAACATGAATATTTATTTAATTATGGAAAATAAATTAACACAAAATCAGTGAAAGTGCTTATTTCGTAATAACCAAAAAAAAAAAACGAAGGAAAAAATAAAAGCTTTATTAACTTGCAACAAATTATTCGGGTCATGAAAATATTTTTATTTTATTCATTTTTATTTTATTTAATAATTTGCTAAAAAATGAAAGGAAAATTCTTAATTAAATTTATTTAAAAATCTAACCGGTTTTATGCATTATTTATAAAATGCATTTGTAAATTTTTATCCATCAGAAAAAATAAATAATTTTTATTATTAAAAATATTTAAAAATTATTTACAAAAAAAAAAACTAAACCAAGATCTTTGCACTTACCTTAATTAAAGATAATTTATCTATCTTGCATAATATAAATTAAAGAAAATAAACAACAAAAAGCAGCATAATTTAATTAAAGTCGTTCCGGTAATTAAAGGTAAATAAACGAACGTTAATTTAATTTACCTTTTTATGTATTTACTTATTTAATAAATAAAACTAATTCTTTTTTTTTTCTTATATGTAATAAGTGGATTTTGTAAGAATTTTATTTAGATATGATTTGTAATAATTGATTTTTATATGTAAATGCAAGCAATATTGTTATATAAAATTTAAAAAAAAAAACATCATGAAGTAAATACAAGAGATGATTTAAAACCGCAACATTTTATTTAATTAAATATTAGCGACATTTCATTAAATAGTTATGAAATTTTATGTATCTGTTGACACTATTTTTTTTTTATTGCTAAATAACAACGATGATAAAGCTACAAAATTAATGATAAAAGTTTTAATTTTTTTTGTTAAATAGCAAATTTATATTAAAACCGAAATTTAGAATAATAATAATAAAAAAAAAACAATATTTTAAACATTAATTAAATATTTATTTAGTAATTAAAAATATAAAATTATGTATAGTAAAATTAACAACATAAAATAATGTACAATAAACAACTAATGCAACAAATTCATAAAAACAATGTAAAAAAAACAAGCTTTTCATTAAATAAATTAACTCTATTATCCCTGGTTATATAAAATAAATACAATTTAATTAATTAATTAAATAAAAAAAAACTATTAAAGGAATCTATATTATGTTGCCATCTTAAACTTCATTGCTATTGTCCGATGAGCTTGGTGCTTCAGTTGTCGTTGTTGTTGTTGTTGTAGTTGTAGGTGGTGTAGGTGGCGGTGGTGTTATTCCTTTAACAATCAATGCCTTTCCAAGTAATGGTTTGAATATTTGTACAAAGTCTGAATAACGACGTGCTGAATTCTAATTAATCAAATAAATTAAATAATAATTAAAAATAATAAATTTAAAACGGTTTGAATATTAGTTAAAGCAATTAGTTAATGCATCTTATCGAAGACAAATTATTAAAGACGCAAACGTTAATTTTTATAAAAGCTTTTTATGTATAACAATTTAGTATACATTTTCTTAAGTAAGGCGTATTATTTGTACTTCCTTAACATTTTTCACATTTATAATGTTATTAATTCGTTAAAAATTATATTTATTTATTGTTTATTTTATATTATAATAAAAAAATTATTTACCGCATTGTCGTGGGTTAAATTCGCATTTTTTTTTTTTTTTTGATTTTTGATGTAAATAAAAACATTAAAATTGAAAAAAAAAGAAGCAAATAAATGTATTTTCACTTTTACTTTACCGTTCACCTTTACCATTTTATCCATATTTAGCAAATAATTTATTAATTCGATAATATAAAATAAATAAATATTAATTATTATTTACCAAAATTAAGTCACCAAAAAGCTTCGATACATTTGTGATTGTTGTAAATGACGTGCTAAAAAGTTGATCAGGTAAATCTAGTGAAACTCTTGTCCTATCAAAATCGGGCGTATCATCTGTTACAGCGATAACTGGTACTTGTGTTGCTGGACCACGTAATAAAGCAGCTGCTGGATTACCACCAGACGATAAACCAGCTGAGCCTTTGCTCGCCTACAAAGAAAATAAACGAAACAAAACATATAAATATAATTAAGTACTGTACACTGAATCGACTTAAGTATATAACGCTTATAACTAAGTATGAAATAATGAAAGAAACAAAAAAAAAAAAATAAACATTGTTTTGTATGAATTTAATTTACATTCAAAAAGAAAATCAACAAAAACCCAGTAAAAATAAAAACAGAGACAAAACCAAATTAAAACAAAAAAATAAAATATTAATTAAAATTTAATAAAAAAAAAAACTCATTTTTCTGTAATTAAATTTATTTATTATTATTTTTACTCTTGATTTACAATAAAGAAAAAAAATTTAACATATTTTTTTATTGTTGTAAATTTCATTTGATCAAAAAAAAAAAAAATAAAATAATAAAAATGGAATTTTTATTTATTTAATTATTTTTTATTTTTAAAAATTATTTATTACAATTTTTGTTTTTTATTTAATTTTCTTATTTTATTTTTACATATTTTTATTTTCCTTACACAAATACACAAATATTATATAATATTCTTTACTAATTAGCATTTAAGCAAATTTAAGAAGCATTTTACTTAAATTCTTTATTATGAGCCCCATTTTTAATTATATTATGATATAAAATTTACAAAAACTTACATATTCATTAAAACGCTAAATGAGCAAGTTTTTCTTCTTTAAATATATAAAAACTATTTACAAAACCAGATATACATAGATAAGAGAGAATAGTTTAAATATGTTTTGTTTTTTTCTTTAAACTAAACAAAGACAGAAATTATGGAATAGTTTAGTGATAAAAATATATACTTGAAAATTGATAAAAAACAATTGACAATTTCAAAATGACTTACAGGATAATATTTAAAAATATGAAATAATTGTCTTTACGTTTTATTTTTTTATTTTTGTTTAATGAAAAACAAAATAAAATAATTTTCTTAAAACATCAAATTTTTAGTAGAGTGTCGAAAGAGAGGAGAAAATATGATTAATTAAGTTTTAATTAAGTAAAGAAATGAGAATAATAGTGGTAAAGTCAAAATACCTATTAAACATTAAAATTAATTTAACGATTTGAAATTTATTAAAGAGATATTTTCACTTCAAATAATTAATATGAGGAAATGAATTATGTAATTTATGTAATAAGAAGGTTAGATGATGTAATGTTAAATTAGATAATGATTAGTTTAGTGTAAATTATTTATTCAGAATCATCATCAGTATCACTGTCTACTGGGAATGTGGGTGGATTTTTCGCTGATGATGACGACGATGATAAAATTGGTCCGGATAGTTTTAAGAATGATGATAGAACACCACCAATACCAGCTGATGTGCCCGTTGAACCATCAGAACTTACGCCACCGCTTGAACCACCTAAAAATGAGCCACCAGAACCACCCAAAAATGAGCCACTCAATCCTGATAATTTTTGTGTTATTCCAGTGATCTTTGGTGTTATTATAGCTGAGATTAAACTCTGGAAACTTTCAATTGGTGCCGGCGACACAATACCATGTTGTTTATTCTTTTCAATATTTGTTTTATCCAATTGATCAATTAAATGTGTTTTAGCATCGATAGCCGAATTTATTTTCTAAAGAATTATGATTTTTTAATTTATATATGTTTATAATTTATTATTATTTTTATAAAACATTTAATTATTTATTATTAAAAACTTTTATTTATTTTAATTTGTTTTTGTCTCTTCGTTATTATTGACCTTATTACGTGTTTTGTGTTTTTAAAGAAAAATTTTTATTTTAATTTAAATTTATTTATTTACAATAATTTAAAGAAAATGAATATAATTTATTTTGTTTCTGTGTACACCAATTGCCCAATATTGATGAATGATTTTACTATAAATGAAATAATTATTATTGAAAATTACTTACACCAAATATAAATCCTAAGACAGCATTTTTTGCTGCAAATTTAGCTTCGGGAAGTTTCCTCTTTTCACGATCAAGGCCATCACCATATGTATCCTAGTTAAATTAAAAATTAAATGCCGGAAATTTTGTTAAATTTATTAATAAACAAATTAAACACAAAAAAAATGTAAATAATAATAATAAAAAAATTAACGAATAAACAATTAAAGTTTACTTAATTATCAACAATTATGTGTGGGCTAATGGTGTTGGATTTATTATTTTTTTTTTGTTTTTTGCCTTTTCGATAAAATTATACTACAAAGTGGTATTTATTTATTTAATTATTTTTTTCTGTCATATTCATCAAAAAATGAAAAAATTATTATTATTATGTAAATATATATATATTTATTAATAAAGTTCAATAAATGAATGAATAAAAAAAGAACCATGAAATGTATAGAAGTGAGTAAATAGCAAAGTAATTTAAAAAAAAAAGAAACGAAAACACCGAAATGGTAATTAATTTTGTGACTTTGTGCTTAGTTTATTAATATTTAATAGCTTCTATTTAAAATGTATATTATTACATCATTTGATGATGAAAATCGTTGCTATTTCACGATAATATGTTTTTAATTTTTTTTTTTTTGTTTCTATTTAATCCTTTGTTGATTTTTAGCATTTAACTATTTTTCGCGGTATTTCACTAAAGTTTTACGATTTTTTTTTCTTGTTTTATTTATAAAAACACTACAATTCCATCGAACAATAATAAATAAGCAAAAGAAATAATTAACAGAAATAAAAATAAAAAAAAATATCTAAAATGATGATCAACGAACTTTTATTATTTAAAAAAAAAAAAAGCACAAAACTTTTACTTTCTCCACGAAAAAAAAAAAAAAATAATAAGAGAAGAAACCTTGCGATGCTTTTTTGTTTTAGATTTCAAATAATATTTTTTGCTTTAAAATAATAAAATTTATTATTATATTCGTCTATTATTTTCTTAATTTATAATTTATTATCGAAAAGAATTTATTGAAAAAGAAAAATAAATAAAATTAAAAATTAATAATAAGAAAAGAAAAAATTAAAATAAAGTAGCAACTACTGTGCGGTTTTTCTATGTTTTTATTTTTCTTGTTTTGGTTTTAGCGTAGTTTAACGTCTCTTTTGAAACTTGTTTAATGTTTTTTTTTTCTTCTTATTCTTTCAATTCAACGACATTCATTTATTGTTCTTATTCAGATCTTTGCATAGTTTTATTTAATTTATTTTTTTTTTTAAATCAAAAGAAAAACAACAAAATTATGCAATCATAAAAAATATTTAAATTAAATAAAAAAAAAAATCAACAATTGGCATCAACTTTCATTTTGATAGTTTTCTTCTTTTCTTTATTTATTTATTTATTATTATAATTATTATTTTTCGTACTTATTATTATTACTTTTATTTTTATAAATTTATTAACAAATAATTAAATTTTTATCGAATTAGAAATTCAGTAACTGCAGCAATTCAGTCAGACAATAAAGTTTATAAAAAAAATAATAATAATAATAATAATTTTCAATATGTTTTCTTCTCTTTTTGTATTTGTAACTTGTTAAATATTTTTAACTTGTAGTCATTAGGTGAATTATGAAAGTAATTTAGTAATAATAATAAAGAAATAAAAATAAAACATCTGATATGAAAATTTGTAAAGAAAGGAAAATATTTTTTAAAACAAAAAATTACATAACTATTCGGCTTTTCAATATACATAAATATTTTAAATAAGAAAAAAAATATATAACAAACTTTATTTTCATTTTGATTTTAAATCCTGAGTTAAACTTTAAAAATCACAATCTTCTTACTTAATTACAACACTGAAGAATTTTTTTTTATTATAAAAAAACATATTAAATAACACTCACCCCTGATGTAATTGGATTAAGTTCAATCGCGTCTAAAGCACCACTTTCATCTCTTTTTACACGTAGACTTGGTGCTGATAAGGCAACTGTTAAACATCCAAGTAGCACTACTGTTTCTTTTAATCCAAACATTTTGTTTATATAATTTTAATTTATTTTACAAATATTTATGAAAAAAAAAATTCTTTATCTGAAAATTAAAAAGAAACAAAAATTTAATTAATAATAACAAACAAATTATATAATAATCACAGAATATAAGAAATATTGAGGAAAAAAAAAATGTTTAACACAAACCACAAGAAAAATAATAATAATTATTAGATTTTTTAATTAACAGAAATAATAATAAAAATAAATAAATAAATAAAATAAACTAAATAAATAAAAAAAAAAATTGTTAATAAATATTATTATACAAGTCTAGTGCACATGCGCAATCGAAATGACGATAGACACCAGCTTAAACGAAAGTACAAGTTAATTTTTACTCTAAAAGTCTCACAAATATTTACTGCGAAGGCTCTCTTAATGGACAATCTCTTTGCTTATTTATTTAATATTATTTGTTGATGTAAAATTAATAATTTATTTATTGGTTTTTTTTTTTATTATTAATTTTATTTTAGTAGTTTTTTTTATTTTGTAAATAAATGCTGCTTACAACGACGGTTTGTACAACTGAACTGTGTTTAAATTTTTGGTGGGTCTGATATCGTGTGTGCTCACACTACTCTTTTATTTAATCTATCGTGTGCACAATTTTTATTTTTAATTTTTAATAACGTAACGATGAATATTAATAATATTTAAATAATAATAATAATAATAATAATAATAATAATAATAATAATAATAATAATAATAATAATAATAATAATAAAATTAAATTTATATGAATAAAGAATATATATAAACAAAGTTTAAGCTACTCTTACTTAATTCAATTAGATTACTGTGATAGACTGACGAACTGACTAACAAAAAGATATTATTTTATCCAAAAAATAAATAAAAAAATTAATTTAAATTAACTTGTTTTACTTGACGTTACTTTGCTTTATTTATTTTTTATAATGAAATAAAAATGATTTTGACTTAAGTAAAGTCAAGTAAATTAATAAAAAACAGCAACAGAAATCAACATAAAATTATAAATAACACACAATAAAAATCGAAAGTGTTGTTTTATAAGCTTTATATTTTTACTTTACTTACGCTAAGCATAAGTTAGCATGACTGAATAAACGTAAATGGGGAATGCTTAAAGCACACACAAATACAACGGTTAATGAGAATCTATAATACAAAAAAAAAATCATATATAGTGGGGTTAAAATAAAAAAAAAACCGTTAAAATACAAAAAATTATAATAATTATAATAAAAACTAATAAATGTATGCTTTTTACCTGTTCAATATTTATTTACATTTCTTTAAAGAAATACATTAATACATATTTATGTATTGAATAAAGCAGAAAACTAAAAAATTATGAGTATTTAATTATTGCGAAATTAATTTTAACTTTGAATAAATAAATTTATTCCTTTTGGTCAAAATGTAAAAATAAATGTAATAAAATTTTAAATAATAATAAAGATTAATAAAGCATAATAGCGGTTATGGCATTTTTTAAGAAAAATAATAATAATAATAAATAAATGAAAAAAATGTTTAAGATTTAATTAAAAGTATTAAGTCATAAAATATAAATATTATGATTAAGTTTAATGATTTTGGTACATTAAATTATATTATAATAATAACTATATGGATAATCGTAAGAGCAAAAAATTTTAGATAGGCAAACATTTGTAAAAGTTTTAATAAGGCATGTACAACTTTTTTCTTTTTGCTGGTGTCGATTGCATTGCAAGGGAAATTTTTCACGCTAAACGGTGGTCCAAACTATAATATATCTGAATGATTTTTCCCAGGTAGGAAACAACGTTCGCATAATAATGATTAAAATTGATGATAATTCAAAATAAAAATATATGTACAATATTTTCGCTGATTAAAGAAATAAATTTTTTGTTAGGTTCGTCGCTTATTATTTAGCCAAGTAACAAACCAATAGATTTCAATATCCAGCAGCTTAAAACAACAATAAGCATTTTTTATTTTTTTGTGATACCGAATAAACTTTAATTACCATATAATCTATTCAAATTCAATTACACAATTATGTACACACCCGAAATTCTTTATGAATATAAATTTAATAAAAAAATAATAATTAAAACTAGCCTAATAGTAGACTATTTTAAAGTAATCTTTCGTTTTGTCAAATTAATTTATTTGTGTATCATTCAAGTATTGTTTAAATGTGCATAATAAATTAAACAATTAAAATATATTAATTACGATAAAGTGTTTCTGTTTTCTTAATTATAAATAATTTATTTAATTTTTTTTTTTTTTAACTATTTAATGCAATAATTTTATTGCCATTTTACAATTAGCAAATCAATATGACTGTAAAGTTTATTTCATAAAAAAAATAGTGTCTTTGAATAATTTTTATGTATTTCTCTGTTTTTAATTTTTGCCACGTTGATAATTTAGTTTTTACGCCACACACTTTACATATATATAAGCGAAAAAAAAAAATTAATTTTAAATTATAAATTGAAGAAAAAAAAAATAACTCGTTAATGATTGAGGTCAAGGAAGTTGATTTTTTTTCGTTTTAAGCTGCTGTTTCTGCTGCTACGATAAATACTAATTGTACAGTTTTAATTTATATATTATTTAGGTTTCATTTTATTTCATTCATTTATCATAAATATAATACAAATTGTTTATATATATATATAATTTTAGAAAACTAAGTTATCTGTGTTAAAATAATTCATAATCGGATAAAATAAGAATTAATAAAAATTAATATCTGGAAAATGATTATATATATATATATATATTTGTAAAACTCTCACACATGATTGAAATTTATTACATGTACATAAATTAATTAAATTTAATTTACTATTCATTACTATGTAGTAAAACAAAGTAATTTAAAGTAAAGTAAGTTAATATTGTGTAAATTACAAGACATGAGTAAATTTCAAAAAAAAAATCATTATTATTATTTCTTTATTTTTATTTTCAAATTAAAAATTTATCAGATATTTATGTTATAAAATCAATTTTAATGTAATTACATATGTTTTTTTTATTATAGCAGATAATTACATACATTATAATTTGTTTTTACAAGGATGCTCACCGTATTACACGGTTTATGGAAATTATAATAAATAAATATGATGAAATTTTAAATCTATTAACCAGAGCTTTACGCTTCATGTTGAAATTTTATTACTTCTTTTTATTAGAAAATAGATATGATTTACAATAATTTTTATCGAAGAAAACAATTAAAATTTCATCGTTTCGATATTGAAAAAACTTTAATAATGTATGGTGGGTGTTAAAGGCTGATGATTTATTTAATAAAAAATAAATTATTAAAAATTTTCTTTACATAATTAAAAGTTATTAGTACTGCCCTATTATTTTCTGTTTGTTTAAATTTCTAAAATCTTAAATTAAAATAATAAATTATTAATCGTTTTGCTACAATGAATTTAAATGCAATACATCTCAATGACTTTTCTTTTGTTAAAAATTAATTAATCAGGAAGCTTTTACGCAGTGTATTATGTGATGATGACTTATTACCTTCTTTTTTCTTATTTTTTGAAAAAAAAATCATTAAATAACATTAGTTTATTGCAATCATATGTCAATAAATTTAATTTTTCTCATGCTTTATGTAATTTGGAACTTTGAAAGTTGTTTTTAAAAATAATTTCAACAAGTTTTATGAATAAAAAATTCTTTATAGATAATAATAATAATAATAATTGTTTTTTCATCGTCAAAAAAATGTTACTAAAATTATACAATACGATTAAATGTAAATAACTTCCTGAATCGCATATAGATGCGTTTTGTATTAACAAATATATATTGCTGCTTTTTAATAAGAAACCTAGAAATACTAAACAAAATTACGCAAAAACGCATTTTATTACATAAAAAAAAATATTTAAAACAAAGTGTTACAACGAAAACTTAATACCAAAATTGGTGTCTGATAGCTAAGGTTGTAGGTTGAATTAATTTTTATCAACTAATTAAATAATATGTCCAAATAATATAATAGCAAAAAATGTGGGTTTTTAATTTTCTTGTTAATTTTTCTTCTTTATTTTTTTTGTGAATACAAAAATGATATTTTACTTTTGTGAACAAAAAACATAATAATAATAATAATTAAAAATCGACAGTCGACCGGTGTCAGTGTACTTTAAATAGGTTCCTATTAATCTTAATTTTATCACCTTTCATATTTTTGTGATTTTATATATTTTTTATTTATTTAATTAATCGTAATAATAATTAACGTGAGTCATATATATTAATGTCTTTTAAATAGCATTAAAAATACAAAATAACATGTAATTACATACTTTACTATTAATTATTTCTCTAAATTCATTTATTTATGCACGAGATATGCAATAATATTTTTTATAAAATACTGACATTATTATTGCCATAATTTTTATACTTTTTTTCTTTTTTTTTTGCCGTTTGATAATATTGAAGGTTAAACATGTTTCATATCATCTAATCGAATAAAAACGCAAAAATTAAATTTATGCAAATTATTGGATCGTTAAATTGGTTTCGTAATTTAAATATTAAGCAAAAAAAAAAAATAATAATAAAGAAAAGCATATATAAATTGAAACTGGAACACTATTGAATATTTTTATATATTTTTGATCCAATTTTGTAACTTAAAAATAATAATAAATGTGTTTAAGCTTAATTTCGGTATGTTTCCAGCTATTTTTTGTTAATTTTTTTTTCTTTTATTGTTTTGTTTTATTATAAAGCTTAATTAGAGCTTTGTTAAATGAATTTAACTAATATACTGTTAATAATTAAAATAACAATTGATTAATAAACTAATTAGCTTAATTATTAATATTTAAGTTTTTGCTTTTTTTTACGAAAAAAAAGAATTTGTAAAGCCGAAATTACATAACCAGAAAAATATCTGTTTTTTTTTTTGTTCGAATACTTAAAGGTAACTAAAAGTGAATGCATAACTGATAATAAAATAAAAGAAAATAAAACATATACACACTCGTTTATAACCGAAAAAATTAATTAATTAAATAATAAATAACCGCAAAAAGTACACGGTATTATCAGGGGTTTTTTGTTTCTTTTTTTAACAGCAAAAAAGCACTGACAAACCAACATTGCTCCATTTTCTTATGTAATAATTTGTTATTTTCTAAAATAATTTTTTTCGGATAAAAATTAATTAATTAAATTTTTTATAGTTTATTTTCTTAACGGTATATATTAAATTAAAATGTAAAGATAATTAATTATTTAGTATCGAATAATCATGGTCAAATGCATATTATTTATTTGTACATTTTTTTCTTTAATAACCGATAAATTCTTTGTTATAATTATTAACAACAAAAAAATAATAACAAATAAATAAAATTTATGCAACCGATTTATATAGCCTTGTTTAAGCTCCGTTTGCGAATTATTTGAAAACTAAAAAGAAAAATAAATAATAAACAAAATTAAATAATAATTAACGAAAATTGATCAAAATGTCATGTTGAGAAAGGTTTTTTTATTAAATAATTAATTATTTATTAATGTTTGATTGACATATGAATGAAATTTTTTTTTCTTAAATAATTTTAATAATTTTATTTATTTTTTTTTTGAATTTAAAATTAGATTATTATAGCAAGGCTAAACTTTCTTTCAGTTGATAATTTCCTTTAAGTATTTTCAATTACATGCATTACAATAGTTATTATTACTTCACTAAACATAAAACTATTATTTAATAATAATTCGCCTTCACCTTACTATATAATTATCACATCAAAAAATAATTATTAAATAAAAATGATTATATAATTATTCAATAATGAGAAAAAAATAATGCAAATATATTATTATTGCATCCGAATTAATTTATCGAATTTAAATAATAAAACAAATATCTATTATATAAGAAAAAATTATTGTTATAATTAATTAAAGAATAGAAACAAGTAATATTCTGTTTAAAGTGAATTATAATTGACTAAATTTTAATTTTAATTTAAAAACAATATTTACCGACAAGGCCACACATTTTATTTATTTTTTTTTTCTTTTAATCGTAAATGATTGATTAATAAATTTTTATTATAATTATAATATTTTATTAAATGTTTTATTGTTTGTAGCCAATTTTTTATGAAAAAAAAAAACAATTTCAATATTCTTTCTTTTTTTTTTTCGTAAAAACTACTTTTTATGTCTTTCATAACAAATATAAGAGAAACAAATATAAAAGTTTAATGTGTAAATTTTTTTTGTCATTTTACCAAAAAAAGCATTAAATAAATAAATATTTGATAAAAAAAATACTAATAATAAAAAATGCGAAACAAAACAAATGTTAAATGAATTAAAAATGAAGAAAAAAAAAAATTACTATTTTTTAAAAAGAAAATCGAAATCTATGGCATTGACATTAATTATTTTATTAGATTAAAATGCTTTTTATTTTTATTACTTTTCTTGCTTATTTTTAGGTAAGAAAAAAAAACATTTTTATTTCTGAAACATAATTAAGCAATGACAGTATTTTAATAACTATGCATATGTACATAAGTTTTAATTGAGGTTTTTTTTTATAATAATGTGTTTGCTGCCTTCTCTACTGCGTTAATGATTAATATATCTAAAAAACATTCCTTTAATTGATGTTAATTTTTGCTTTTGTTTGAATGTCGCTAAATTTTTCTGTTCGCTTTTATTTTTTTTTGCTTAAATAAATAGTTCAGTGACCCACTTAAAGCACTTTTTCTTTCTTGAATGATATTTATGTGTCAATTTTGTTATTTATATTGTAAACAGTGAAAAAAAAGTCCTTGCATCATGCGGTTTTACCTACATACAAAAGTTTTAAGTAGATTATCTTTCTCCTTTACTATATAAATTATTAATAATTAAAAAATATTTATAAATGCTTTAATGGTAAAAGTGGATATCCTTGTACGAAACTATTTCATGTATATTTTTTAAGCAATTTTTTAATTAAACTTTTATTTCTTCTTTTTTTTTATTAAGTAATTCATGTTAACATTAAGGAATATAATTATGAAAATAATAAAAGCATTTTTCTTTCTTTTTTTGGCTTTAAATATATATTGAACTTGTTTTAGGTCGTGACCGATTAAATGCTATCCGGTTCCATATATTGCATTTATTGCATTTATTAATGAAATAAAATAATTTTATTTAAAAAAGAAATTTTATGTTAATTAAATATAGTTATTATTTTAACACACTGATTTCCTATTGATTTAGCAAATTATAATCGCATTATTTAAGCGCGTGAGACTAATTGATTACGCAAGTGTAAGTTAAATGATTGCAATAATAATTTTATATTATTGGGACATACAAACAATAAAACTTTGTATTTAAAAAACTTGATTTTCCGGTATTTATAAAATTAAAATTACCACCTATTCTTAAATTAAAATAAAAAAAAAATAAAACAATAATAATCTTAAAAAGAATGTTACAAAAATAAATATATAGAAAGACTTCAATACTGTGTAAGCGACAAACTATATAAAAAACTAAATTATTTAAAAATTAATAATTAATTTAAACAAACATATTTGACATTGATAGTTTTACCTTTTATTATATATTTTTTAAAGTTGATTGCGTACAAAACTAACAAACTAATAAAAAACTAACCGAAAAAAAAACAAACACACTTGATTACACAAACAACAAAACTTCGACACTTGTAATGCAACTCTGATAACTAATTCATCAATAAAACTGAGTGTTATTGTTATTATTATTTTGTTATTTTTTATTATTATTATTATTTACTTGATTTTATTACACTTCTCAATCAAAAACCGTCAACAAACGAAATAATATTTTTTTTATTATATTTTTTTCTTTAGTTTTAAATTTTGTGTAGACAAAATTTTAAAAAAGAAATTCCGGTACGCGTAACACTTTCGCTTCAAATACCACAACGAAGAAAAAAAAATAAATAAGCAAAATGTGAACACAAGCAATCGATGACAAAAAATAATGTTTACAACAAATAATTTGATTATGTTTTGATTTAATTAAATCTACTATTATTATTTAATATATTTTTCTATTGTTTCTAAATTAATATTACTTAATTTCCCAGTACGTTAAATAACAAAAAAAAAATTATGTGGAAAAACCCACGAAAAGTCAAACTAATCAAAATAATATTATTTTAAATGAAAAAACTAAAATCCAAAAAAAAAAGAATACCGCTCATAGTGAAGAAGAATAAATGTCTTATGGCGCCTCACCTAGCTTATCATTTACTATTGTATAGAGTGGGATCTGCAGCCAGTGGCGTTGCAGCACTTTCCCCGCCTTTAAACTTTATATTTAATTTATTTAACACTTACTTTCTTTTACTTAAATAGCTTCAATCATATTGTTTGTATATTTTCTCAACATTTAGAAATTCAAAATACAAATAAAAACATATACATATATGTATGTATGTAGAAAAACAGAAAATTTAAATTTGTGAAAATACTATTTGTAGCAAATCAACAAATAAATGATGCACTGTTATAATGCAAGGTGTATTAGTCGCTGACCAAACTAATGTAATTTTTGTTACTTACTCAATAACATATACGTTAAAAAAAATATGTATATTGTACAAAAATTTAGGTTATTTATGTATTTAATTAACAGAATTTTACTTTTATTTCTGATAAACTGATTTTCACTGTTGTATATTTACTTTAGTTATTGTTTGAATTGGATAATACTTACACAGTATAATGGATAAAAATAAACTTATGATATTGGTGATAATTTATTCCATCACATAAAATAGTAACTAATCAAAAAATATTATTTTTTTTTTTTTTTGATTAAAGTAATCGTTTTTGAGCTTTCTAATTTTTTTTTTATTTTTATTAATTTAGCAAACTTTTTTTTTATTAAAAATTAATTAATTATAGTTTTTTTTTTGCTTGATTCCGCGTTTTATATTTTGTCTAAACGTTGATTTTGTTTTTATAAAAAATTAATTATGATTTCTATTATAAGGTTAGGAAGTAACTCTCTACAATAAAGAAAAACGAATTAATAATTATTTAAATAAATACAAATTATTGATTTAATATTATGAATGATTTTTATAGCAAGGTGATTTTCGCCTAATTTCAATAATTATTTAATTAATAAAAAATTACATTTAAAAATCAAACGCGAGAGTTTACTATGCAATATTTTCTCTTAGTCTTTCATAAGAAATATTAATTGAAATAAATATGTTAAAGACCTTCAAATTCAAGGGAAGATGTTACATTCAGTAATTTAAGATTTATAATTATGTATGAGGAAAGTATTACGACAAAAACAAAATATTCGAAATTTTTATTAATAAAAATTCTGAAAATAATTATATGTTAAATTTGCAGAAATCAAATCAAAAACACTTTAGAATTTCATCAAAATAATTGTTTTGTTTTTTTATTTTTAATTATTCGCTTAACCTCAGAACAATTACAGAATTATGTAATTTTATGAAATTAAATTTAATATTTATTAAAAACAAAAAAAAAAAAAGAAATAAAATAAGATTTACGATTTGGTTACAACAAGTTCATTATTTTTTTTTCGTTTTATTTTAAGTAAAGTGTTTTCTAGGCTTATTTTAATTTTTCTGACGTCATACGCTCAAATGACAATCATAAAAATGAAACATTAAACCGATTACAATTATGTATGTTGCTTAATAGCGAAAAAATAAATAATAATAATTAAGCATTAACCTTGGATGTGATGTTGTTTGAAGAAAGAAAAAATTAATTTTAAAAGAAATGCATTTCGTTTCATTGATGGTAATAAACGACATTCTGATGAGTAAATTTAATTATTAAGTATTTCTTTAAATAATCTTATTGTTTAATTTTAAATTATACACTTAGTATACTCTATAAATGGTAAACCAACGTTTTTTAAATTTTTCTTAAGAATAATATATTATTGTTTTAAGAATTTGAACAATTTAATGGTACCACCGGTTCTTATTGTATTTTTAACATTATAAAATACCTTAAAATAACAGATTGATCACTATGCTTGTATTAACATGCTCGACACCTATAAAACATTATTAAGCAACTTTGTAGCTATATTTGTTTCTAATCAAATCAAACAGAAATTTGTCTATATTTTTATTATAAATTCATAATTTTACCGTTTAATTTAATTTATTCAATTTTTATTATGATAAAATGATAAAAAATATTTTAGTAAACAAATAATATAATAATAAAAATAATACTTTTTCTCTATTGATTAATTAATGGAGTTGACATTTCTTTATTTATTATAATAAATATAAATGTTTTCTTATCAAAGATGCATATATTTTATTTTACGAAATTTATTTTATTTTATTGTTTGTAAATATTTGCAAAAAGGTGAGTTTATTTATTATTTTTATTATTATTATTATTATTATTTATTGTTATTTTTTATTGGGTATAACAAGGCGTTGGTGGAGACAATTGAGAATGCTAACAATGCACAAAACAATATAAATCATTATAATTAAAATATATTATAAAATGAATGATTAAAACTAACCTTTACCTGATGTGTCATTGTCATCACACAGTTTAGCACAATTTTGTATTGAAAAATTAAAGAAAAATGTTTAATAAATTAATTAATTTATTATAATTATTATTAATTATTAATTTTTATTAATTTATATTATTAATTAATAATTAGTTAATTAAAATTAACGTAGCACTAATATGTGGCCAAAACAATTATTCTTTATTTTTATTGGAATTATTAAAACACAAAAAATTAATACTAAATGCTTGCCATTATTCATTTTAATAATATTCTTCGACATTTGTTTCGGTCAGTTAATATTTTACAACTGAGTGAAAAATAAATTATTTTTACTTATTAATTTTTTTTTTTGGTCTATCTTTTCTTTAAATTCTTCTGCAATAATAATAATTGTTTCGCTTTTATTTTTTTTTTTTATTAAAATTATATCATAAAAAGAAAATAAAATATTATTATTTCATAATAATAATAACTTTTTTTTTCTTTTAACAAATGTAACAAATATTATAATTTCCGCACAGATGCATTGCAGCAACTCCTCTTTTTATTATATTATATATATTTGTTTGTTTGTTTAAATGACTTACTTTCATTGCATAAGAATGATGTACACGTTTTCTGACCCAAAAGACATATATTTACATGAATTTCATAAAAAGAAAAGCAATTTATTGTAAATAAAACAGCGGACGTGGACATAATCATTGTTAAATGATATGTTTTGCGATCATCCTGTGTGACAAATTTCACGACGTGTGCTTTGTGAACTATGTGCACCTACCACGATGTTTATCATTATTGCTACATTTAAATGAAACAAGAAATATTAATTATATAAACATTAAAAATAAGCTTTAATTAAGAAAATAATAACTAAACGTCCCCTAATCATGATTAATGTCAACAATTAAAGTTTGTTTTTTTTTTTTTATTTTTGCTGCTTTTGGTAACTTTTGTTTTTAATATAAAATAAGAAAAAACTTTTGTCGATTCCTCAGTGAAGTTCTGATAGTTGACAAGTACATTTTAATAAGTGAAGTAAAATATAAGTGTTTTGGAATTTTTGTTCAAAGGATAAATATTAGAATAAATAAAAATGTTTTTATTGTTATTTATAACGTTATTAACTGTGAATAGTGTGATTAGTGCTCCAACATCTACTATTCTACCAATAAATGATGACACAACCACCACCGATAATACATTAGAAAATGCAACAAGGAAAGATCAGATAATTGATTTTAGTTCATTGAAATCATTAGGAAATAATGTACGAAGCCAGTTGATTATTTAATAAAATTAAAATTAAAAGCGAAATTTTAATTATAGGATTATAAAAAAGTAGCAACATTGGGTATTTTAGCTGGAACATTAAAGACCGAACAAGAAATGGAGGCGCATATAACAAAACTAGCATCGGATTTATTTAACAGTGAAAATCTGACACCAGAAGATACTTTAAAAAAAATCGTAGAATTAGAAAGACTTATGGAACGTGATAACAAAGCAATTGATATATTGAATTCAGCATTAGATTTGGCACAAAGTGATCAACAGGGTAGTTATGAGGATTATAGACGAAAATTAAGAACAATAGTCACATCAGTATGGTTCTTTTAAATTATAATTTAATTATCAAGTTATAAATATGAAAATATTTTTGCAGGATTTAAAGGAAAATCATCCTCTATTTAACAAGCATACACGACCATATGCTAATTATCAAGTAGAGGTTAGTTTTTCGGCATTAGCAAACATAATTTTTACTAATTAGAAAATTTATTTTTTTTTTTTATAAAGAATGATAGCCTGACACAATTGCATAAGGATATTTTAACAAAAGTAGGTAATTTTAAATCAGGAATTGGTTCAACAATTGGCAATGTAAAAACGGGAATATCACAACATGTGAAAAATATTCATTCAAGTGTTTCTGATAAAGCATCAAAAACAATACAATTTTTAACTGGTGGTGGTAGCGGCGGCACAGTTAAAAAAGCACCAAAACCAGATATTTTCAATAAAGATTTTTTAACAAATGTTTTACACAAAAATACACCAGTGTACGACCCTAGTCTACCTGATAGTAATATCATCAATATCAAAGTTAATCCATGGTCAAATACACTTAAATTTCCTACTGATTGGAATGACGCATTAACAGCACCGATAACACCAGCAAATGCTTATTTACCTGTCGAATTTGAGGTTTGTATGTTTTTTTAATTAATAGACAAAAAAATATCAATATTGTTTAAAATTTAAAGAAATCAGATAAATATGTCATTAGTAAACTTCGAAGGCAAGATGATGATGATGACACAGATAAAGAAAATGATAATGAAAATAATAATGCAAATGACACTGAAAATGATAAAGAAAATGAGATAGAAGACGATAATAAGGCCGAGGTAATTCGTAGAATTGAAAAAAAAAAGAATTTTCTCATTGATAACATATTGTGATCGTTTCAAATTTAAAAAATAATAATTGTTTAGGAGTCGAAAGAAGAGGAAAGTTCCGAAAAGGAAGCTACAGAAGAAGGTGATTCAAATGAAAGCGAAAGTGAAGAAAGTAGTGAAGAAATGCCTGGGGGCTTGATTGGTCTAATCGCTAGTTTAAGTGGGGTAAAAGCAATAATAAAAAAGAATAGTTTTCTCTGATTGTATTTAAAAAAAAAATAATTTCCATAAATTAATTAATTGATTAGGGTGATGAAGGTTCCGACATAGGTGCGCTAATTGGTGCTCTTAGCTCCGTTATTACAAACTTATTTGGGGTAAAAAATTTAAATTTTATGTTTCTTAACAAAAAGAATTTTTTTTAAATATCTTTCTTTGTAAAACGTTTTGAGTAGCCTGGAGGATTAGATGTTCCATCATTATTAAGTACAGGAACGTCCTTAATCGCTGCATTGTTAGGGGTATTTTATTTTTTAAATCTATTATTTCTCTCTATATATTTTTCCACAAATTAAACATTTTAAAATTTATTGTAATGGAAGGGCGATGAAAATTTTGGCAAAGTACTTGGCGGATATGCTGCAACTGCGGTTGATGGTTTATCTGGAGGAGGAGGCGCGGTATTTTTATGATTTGTTTCTTAAATTTTTATTATTTTTCTAATAATTCCATTTTTTCGGCTATAAATAAGGATAACAACGGTTTGTTTTTCGGAAATCTTGTTGGATCCTTGCTTGCCCAATTAAGTGCGGTAAATTAATTTTGAAAAAATCTTTATTCACAACAAATGTAGTTCTGTCACATTAGTCTCACCATTATCTTAGTTTCGAAAAACACTTCTGCAATTTATGTTTATGATTATTTCACGCACTTCACATATCAAAAAATAGTTATTTTGTTGAATTCTCACATTTTTTCGTCACCTGTGTAACATTTTACTCTATTGTAATAAATTCTAATAAATGTAATTAAAATAACTTAGAAATTACATTATTTGGGATGCCATTAGATCATAAAAACAGATTTTAACATTTGGATTATTTTTATAGAATCCTGAAGATGAGGAATTACCACCCAGCCCAAAGATATTCTTGGAAAACTTTTTCACTGGATTTCATAAGTCAACGAGTCGCAATGATAATAAAGAAACAGAAACTGTTCCCGAGAAAACAAAAGTTAGTTATAAAAATATTTTATTATTAATTTAATTTTTTTAAAATAAATCTTAATATTTCATCTTGATTACATCAGAGTGGAAGCAGTTCTGACATTCTTGGATTTATAACAAATATTGTTTCATCCATTGTTGCCGGTATTACAAGCACAATACTAAATGCATCACTCGGTTCATCTAGTGGCTCATCACAAGGATCAGCGGAATTATCTGGTGGCTCTTCAAGTGCTTCATCAGCATCGCATCCACAACAATAAAATTATTTTATTTATTTATTTATTTTTAGGTATAAAAAAATATAATAATAAATTAATTTTCAATGTAAATCAATTTTGTTTTTTCATTTGAAAATATTTTAATTCTAATCAAATTTTATTCATAAGCTGCTACATATTTTCTACTGTAAATAGTGGTAGTCCATGAAATGACAATTTAGATAAAATAAAATAAAAATATGTACATGCTTTTAAATTAAATAATAAATTATAATAATTATATGTGTATTTCGTTAATTTACTATAAACATTACATAATTACTTTTAATTTCATTTGTTTCACTTTTTTTAAATAATTAATACTTATATTTTCAGAGACGACAAAGAGCAACACAAGAGCAATATAATTATAATGATTAATTACGGACTGTTAAAAATTAATTAATATTATTATGTTAAGTGTTTTTGAACTATTATGTAATCATAGATCTTTTGGATACTATTATAATAGTGTAATTGAATGACTTTAACAGTCTTGTATTTGCATAAAACGGACAATAACGTTTGCCGCATCGTTGGTCCATATAAAAACTTATTTTTTCTGTACTTTGTAATGCTTTAAGTTTAATATTTTGTTATCCTTTTGAAGTGCATAGTAATGACTTAATCTTTAATTAATAACATTAATAAAATATAACCAAAAATACAATACAAACAGTCAAATTTATTTCAATTTTTTTGTAAAACGAAATATCGTTGTTATTATTTTAATAAATTATATTTTTTTATATCAACAGTAAATTACAAATAAATTTCTTTTAAACATTTATTAAGAAATTAATGTAAATGAACAAAAAAAAAGTATTTCGATTTTCTTAAAATAAATAATTAAATAAAAGTGAACCGTATTTCCTACATCATTTGTTATAAATCATAATTACCATAATTTATAAATAATTTAGAGAGATTTCTTTATTATTATTTATTTTTTTCTTTCAAATAATAATAAAATTCCAGTTTCATATGAGCAATAATTTGTTACAAAATTTTACCACAGTTTAATCGAATAAATTTGTCTATTGTTCACATTGGTTTTGTTTCGCTTAGCGGTGAATATTAATGCCAATTTTCTTTATAAATTTTTTTTTTGCACTTTAATTACTTTGTTTAATTGATAAAAATGCAAAAAAAAAAAACTAAAACAAAGAGCAATTAAATTATTAGCGTAAAGTTCTATTTAATTAGATATAAATTTGCATTTAAACGCATTGTTATAAGTAATGTTGTAATTCTTAAAATTATTTCTTTATTTTTATTTTTTTTACCAGAAATTTCATACAAAACGGATTTGATACGCATTTTAATTAATTTATTAAAAATTTGTTAATTAGTTTTTAAGTACAATATAATTAAGACACATTTAATGATAATTTAAATGAAACGTTAAATAAACAACAAAAATATATATATAATATCACTTTAGGTCATCTAGTGCTTTTAAAGCTCTGTGGTTAATGACTATAATTGGTTGGCGGCTTTATTTTTTTTTTTTGTAAAGCATTTATTTAGTTACCAACGGTGTTCACCTCGTTCATCACTTGTTGCTGTTTCTTTTTCTTGACAGTAAACGTAAATTCTTAATTACTCTTTAATTATTTTATTAATTAAGAGAAAAAGTGTTTATTTTTATTTCTTCTATATTGTTGTTTTTACGAGTTAAAATTGACATTACGATTATATATTTGTTATGTCTAATTGTGTGTACATAATGTATTTTCTTTTAAAAACACCACAAAACAGACAACTTACAGTTGATTTCATAATTATTATAAGTACAATTAGGTGGTTTTGGTGTTTTAATAATTTTAATTTTATATTTTCCCAACAACAAAAGACTGAATTATGAAATTTAATTTAAAACATTATTTTTATTTTTTTCTTAAGAAAATAAGATTCACTTAAGAAAATATTGTTTCATTTTGAAATCAATCATATAAATAGTGAATATCATTATTTATTAAACACGAGATATTTATTTAAGTAATCTAATGATAATATTGTTATTTCTTAATATTTTCTGAATTATTATGATCATGATGCTACCTTAAAAAAATGATTTATTAGCCCAGTTCAACGGGCAATCTTCTAACAACAACCGCAACATGACATGTATCATCAAAATGAATAAAATTATATAAATCAATTCAATATTATTTGTCGTTTGTGAATAAACAGCCATGGAGATAACATCATTTTTAAATAGTAGTCGATAAAATTCAAGGTGTTTCTGTTAATCTATTTTGCATTAATTTCCGTTTTTTTTTAAATGTTATGGCTTTTCTAGGGAGTATTTTAATATAAACAAAATTTTCATTTTAAAAGAAAATTTATGTTTAATATTTTTAAGGTAATTTAAAGTGACTACATTGAATATGTTTATCATCCAAGGATTCAGTATATATATATACTTGTAATAAGTTATAACATCAGCATTGTGCATTTAAATGACAAAAAATAAATTAATCAAATTATGCATTTTATGTACTCTAAACTAAAACTACAGACAATAATTGTATTGTAAAATATATTTTTTAATTATTTTTAAATATGTTAAATGGGAAAGCTCTCATTGACATTATCCAAAAAATGCTTTTACTATTATTGTTAAAAGAAGTCACGATTATTATTAGCACAGAAAAAAGTAACAAGTGAAGATTTAATTTAAATAGATTAACCTTCAGTTAATTCATCTGACAAATTCAAATTTAATGTGAAAAGAAAACATGCATCAAACCAATATATAGTTGTTTTATATTTAATTTAATTGTTTTTTTCTATAATAATATAACAAAATTACATTTAATTATTTTCAAAATTTAAAGACCTTAAGCTTTAAACAATAAAAAAAAACAAAAAATTCATATTTAATACATTAATTAATAGAAATCAATACCATTTAAATTAATTAAAATAATAAAGCATACTTTTCAGGGTTTTTTTTTTAAATCTTTAATTTCATTTAATTTGCATTCATTTACAAATAATTAAAATAATTTTAAAAAATTTCCGAAATTTAAATTATGTTAAAGAAAGTTGAATAATTTTTAATTAACAGGTGTTTTTGTTTTCGTTAAGTGTTTATTTACAATAAATTAAACAGTTTATGTTATTAATTTCATAATTTATAAAAAGTACCATCAATATTAGTTATTAAGTATTAAAGTATATTTTATCAACAAACAAAATTTACAAAAATAAAATTTCTTAATCTGTCTAAATAAAGTAAGTCAAGTGACTTTCATGATTAAATTCAATTATTTAACCTTTAATTATTATCAAATTAACATTATAGAAATATTATTTTATTTTTTATTATTATTTTCTCAATCTGATTATAATGATTTTTATTGTTATTGCATAACATTGGATTTATAAAAAATAATAATAAATGAATTAAACAGAAAAAAAAATTGAAACAAAACATCTTCAGTTAACTGTGTATTAGATTCTCATTTTGTAATTTTGTTATTATTTTTATATTTATTTTGCCTTTTTCTCTTATTAAATAAATAAAGTTAGAAAAAAATGATCATTGGACATGAATTGTATAAGAAATCTTCATCATTTATAATGATTACGTCACTTAAAGTACATTTTTTTGTAATTATTTTGCTATGAATTGTTTTCGTTAGACAATAATTGTTTTCTGATATAAATTCCATTTCATCTATTTTTTGGTTTATCGATAAATATCCAACAGGATATGTTAAAGAAATGTTATAAATTTTATTAATATAATTATAAAAGTATAAATAAATTTTTATGAAAATTTAATGTCAAATATTTTTATTTTATTTTTATTAGTTTTTAGTTTTTGATCTGTATATTATCTATATCTGTTTTAAATTAATTGAATGACATTTGATGATACAAAATATAAATAAAAATTTTATATAATAAATAATGACAAATAAATATATAGTGTTAATAAAACGGCAAAGAAAAAGTTGAATTTTATTGCAAATGGTGCAAAGCACAACAAAATAAAAAAAAAAATCATTGAGCTTTTTTATTTATTTATTTAAATTTTTTTTTAATATGTTATTTCTTATTCACTTTCATTTTAATTTAATTTATTTACATTAAAGATTTTTCTTATTATTTATTATAATTTTTAGTAATTTTTATTTTTACTTTAATCTTTACATTCTTTTTTTTTTTTCTTATATATTATATAATGGGCTACTTTGTTTTTTTTTTGTTATGATTGACCAAAGAAAGTTCAGTAACATATTTTTTATTATTATTATTACTGTTGTTGTCTTCTTTAACTATTATATTACATGAGTACTGCTTACTGTTTCTGCTGCTGCTGCTGCAAATACATAGTGTTTTTGCATTTTAAATTAAATTTGCTGTAATAAATAATTAATTTATTTGCAAACAAAAAAAAAACAGCTTTATATTATGTGAATTATATCTCTATTTTATATGAAATTGCTAAATAAAATGCATAATTTCTTACATCTTGCATTTTTATTATCGTTGAAACAAGATATTTACATTAATAATATATCTTAATTAAAGCAAAATCGAGAAAAAGAATTTATTCTATTACTGTGATTTCAGTGCGTTCAAATAATACATGTTATTTAATCATTATACAATAATATGTAATAAATAAATTAATTTTAAAATAAAAATAACAAATAATTTACAAGAGAAATATTAATAAACTAAAGATCAGCATGGATAATTGCATAATTTAACATATATAAAATAAATTATTATAGAAAATTTAATATAAACATATTATCTAATTATTTAAAATAAATTTTATTACCAGCAATTGTGATTTGTTTTATATTTAAAAATGCCAAAAGTGCGTGTAAAACGCGTTCAACTAAATATTAAATTAAGCCAATGATTAAAATCTATTTATTTTCTCAAATTTAAATGAATAATTATTTCTAGAAAAAAAAAATAATCAAAATTTAAACATTATTAAATAATCAACCACCTCGCTAAAAAACTATTTCATAATATTTTACTAAAAGAAAAATTTCATAATTAAATACAAGAATAATAAAAAAAAAATTACTTGTCGTCTGCTTTTCCAAAAAATTTATCAGTAAAAAATTTTAATTGAGGAAACTTTTAAGTTTTTTTTTTATTTAATGTATTTTATTTTAATGTTTTTGTATTTTTTTCTCCATTTAATAAAATTTAATAAAAAAATGTTTAATTTGACATTAAAATGTAATTAAATATAAATTTTGTTTGAATCATAAAAATGAGAATTATTTAGTGTTTGTTCAATGAGTTGGAATTTTATTTATTTAAATAATTTTAACATAAAATTTCAAGTTAAAACCAGTAATTTATTTGAACTGTTAACCTTTGGAAAAATTTACAGAAAGGTTGTTGTAGATTATAAGCTCTAAATGTCATTTGATTACCTTTATTAATAAGAACAAAAACACCAATTAATGTAAAGAATATATTTATATAAAATTTTAAACCAATTTTTTCAATAAATCCAAATTAAAGTATGGACTTGAATAAAACCTCAACCTTCACACAGTAAACTATTTAAAAATATCTCATGTAAAGGTTGGAAGATTTTTCGTAAAAATTAATCTCTAATTATTTCCTATTATATTTTCAAAAATTAACCATGATTTTAATTATTTAATCGTCTATAAAACTGTCATCTGTCTTAATTTATTCAAAAGAGATTTTTTCTTTTATTTTTTTTTTTATTTAATTTCTTGAAAAACCAACGAAAATGTTAAATTTTTTAAATATTTTAATCGTTTTAAATGAAACGAAAAGTGTTTTTTCTTCTTTGATTTCCAATTTTTTTATAAGCATTTATGTTGACTCATGGATTTTTTAATTATTGTTTTTTGCAGCTCAATTTTACAATTTTAGTGAAATAATTTCAATTTTTACCTGGAAACGAAGAAATAATTGCGTGCGTTGTACATAAATTACATTTTCTTGTTATTTATATTGCTGAATGTTTATAGTTTATTAATTCGTATACACCTTTTGATAATTTACGTAAAAATTAAACATATTTAACCGCTTTAAGACTCTTTCTTAATATTAACAAAGTGTCTTTTCTGACAATATTTCTATACATTATTTTAAGCTTAATTGTTAACATTCAAATAAAACTGCTTATTATTTGTGTAATAATTACAATGAATATTGCATAAAATAAATATAATAATAATATTTAAAAAAAACATGAATTTTATGATAATTTCAATGTTAAAAGTTGTTATTTGCTCTAAAAACACTCGTAAAAAATAAGAAAAATAAACGCAAAATAAAAAAAAAATAAACAAACAAAGAATATAATTAGCATAAAATAATTAATAATAGCAATTTTCAACATAATTAAATAATTAAATAAAACAAAATAATTATAATTATTACAAGATTTTTTTTAAAAATTTATAATTTTACATCATAAAAAACAATTAAAAATAAAATCACTTAAATTACTTAATAATTAGATGGTAAGAAAGTAATGAAAAAAATAAAGAAAATTATGAAAAATATCAGAAAAAAATGTTTTCTGACAAATCCGGAAGCTAAATTTATTTTCGCTTTTACTCACCAAGTAATAAATCATTAAAAATAAAAAAAAACAATAAAATGTTTCTGCAATAATTTCACCTTTTTTTTTTGTAATTTCAACAAAAATTTAATTTAATTTGTGTTTTTTCAAACAATTTAAATGAAAAGAAAATATTTTATTTTCACCAAATATTGGAGGTTTTCTAAGTGAAAAATTACAATAATCCACAGGAATCTAGAAAAAATGTGAAATTATTTCCTTACTCAATTATACTAAATTCATTACGCAATATTATCTAATAAGATTTAATCATTACAATTACACACGCACACATAAATTCAATCATAAATTATACAATTAATGTAAGTTTTAATGGAAAAATTCCCTTTCTTTGACGCAATAAAAAATTTTATTAATTCTCTTTAATTTTTCTCTCACTTATAGCACAATACGTCATATCATCGCCTTACATCATAGCTATGATGGTTCACAAATTTATATATTTTTTTTCATAATTTTAATTATAATTAAAAAAAAAAAAACAAATCTCTCCAATTTATTCTCACACCAAAAAATAAAACCAGTGTTTTATGTGTAGCCACAACTACCTCCTCCCTTTTAAAATAATTTAATTAAAAAATTAATAATTTTTATATTTACTTTCGCGCAAATATTATTATGTTTTATTACATCTAATATACATATATATACACATAAAAGCACGTTTTAAAAAATTGTTAACGGTCTTAAGCATACATTTACAACAAGAAATAAAAAAAAATAAATAAAAATCGGAACTATCAACAAACATTCATAAATGTTTTATTTTTTTTTTCATTATTTTTTTCAAGCTATATGTGTATTCGTATAAAAATTTATTAAATTTTATTTAAATATACAATTAAATAAAAAAAAGTGTATTAAATAAGTTATACAAACGTCGAGACAGCATCATCAACAACATTCAGTATTCAGGTGTTGCACGGATAACAACAGCAAAGATAGCAAAGAAAATATTTATTTCTTTGAAAAAGTAATTTATAAAAAATACAGTTTTTTAGTTAAAAAAAAATAATAATCAAAATCGTAAAAATCCCAAATAAACAATTTTATTTTTAAATGGAAAAAAGATAATAAATAAAATAATTGTTTAAAAACTAATTAAAATTCTTCAAAGAGATTTTTATATACAATATATAAAAGAGGATCAAGGTAGATATATAATAAAGAAATAAAAAATATATAAAATTATGTGAATTATAGTATCTAGTGAGTGATTTTTTTTTCTATACAAAAATACTTTTAATTTAAATAATAAAAATAATAAAGTAACGTAATGCAGTATAAAGTTTATTAACTTTCATGTTTTACGTTTTTTTTTTTTTGCATTGCAGAAAATAACATTTTGCTTGCAATAATCTGTTTTTTTTTTCATTTCTTTATTATTATTATTATTAAATTGGTTGAAAGTGAAATTTTATTTCTCTTTATTTTAATTTTATTTTTCTGTGACGAATAAGAAAAAGAAACGAAAAAGATAAAAAAAAAACACATTTTACCTGTACTAATATTAATTATTTTAATTTTTTGTAAAAAAGATTTATTGATTTTTCGTTGTTATTGTAATTTGTGAAGAAACAAAGTGTTTTATGCTGTTGTTTCTACTGTTGTGTGCCTCATTTACTCATGATTTTTTTTTTGTTACAAAATTCAGAAAAATTTTCACTTTTTAATTTATTTTTCATTTCTTTTTATAATTTTTAATTACCGAGTGAAAGAGATATAATATTATTCATTAAGAAAATAAAAATATAATTTATTCATTTCATTGCCGTGATTTACTTATTTAATCTAATGAAGAGCGTTTATTAGAAATATAATCTTTTTTTTTTATGTATTTCCTGATAAATTATATATGATTAAAATAATCATTATGATTATCATTATTAATATATTTTTAAATATTTAAAGAAGTACTTAAAGTAATAAAAAAATTAATTAAATAATTATAATCAAGAACAAAGTACAAGGTCTAGCACGTCTCAGATTGTCTTCGATATTATAAAAAAAAAATTATGCATAAACATATCTATATTCGAATGTAGTTCGTGATTAAAATATTATGTTCTTGACATCGACAATCTTGTCGATAATAAATTAATGATTTAAAAAACAAATGAAAACATTTTATGATAAAAACGCAAGAAAGCAATGAAATCGTTTCATAAAAATCATTTTTAATATTGATTAAAATTTTCGTTGCACAATTAGTTTTAGTCAGCAGGTAAATGCGATTTTTTTATATAAATAAAATAAAATACTAAATAAAAATAAGTTTGCTTTTAACGTTAATTGCCAAATTGTTAAGTGTTTACACAATATTTTATTGATCATAGAAAGTTTTTTAGCTATATGCATAATGTTGAATAATTCGTTTTTATTTATTTATTTAATTTTTTTGTTAAATTGAAATTCACGTAAGCGAAATGTGATTTAATTTATTTATTTTTTTTTCTTTGTGATTTATTTAGGCTAGCTAGTTATTTAGTTTAAATGAGAGTAAAAGTGATGAAAAATTAAAAGGAAACAGCATAAGTAATGAGTAAAAAAAATTAGAATCAATTAATTGTGTTAATTTGCGTTAAAAAATAAAAAAAAATTATTTTTAAATAACTCACAAGTTTCACCTTTGACACTAATTACTTAATCTTTTTTTTTTATTTTCGTTTGCTTCATAATAATTTATTTATTCAATTTTTTTTCTTTGCTAAATTTCCATTCATTTTCATGGCACTGAGATAACCAAGGCAGACTACTATTATGTATTGAATTCATAAACCAGATAAATATTTTTTAATGTTTTTATTTTTTTTTTAAATTTATTTTGTGCTCTTTAAATGATATGTGTGTTTGTGCGTGTGTTAATAACATAACGACAGTTTTGGTTTATTTTCTTTATCGACCGAGATAAATACTTTAGTTTTAAAAAATATTTAACCAGAATATTTGTTTACAAAAATATTTATTATTATTTTTACTTTTGCATTTTACGTAAATCTTTTTTTTTTTTATTACTACTATTAATTAATTTTATGTTATTTGTAATTTATAAAATTAATATGATTCTTCGCATTTATATGAAATAGATCGTCATACCATCGTCAAACGTAATAACCGGTATAAATTAAATGTTGATAAAAAATAATAATAATAAAAAATAAAAACAAATTTATTACTTTCATTTGATTGAATCTTTCAAATATTGACATCACATTTATTGTATTTTCATCAATGTTGCGTCATATGTTATTTATGTTTTGATTTTTATTTCTTTTGCAGACATAAAATTGAAGCAAAACAACAAAAATAACGTCAAAGAAAGGCTGACAGACAGAAGCTTATTTAAATAATTTTATACAAAACAAACAACAAATAAATACACAATGAAGAATTTAGTGATATTAGCATGTTTATTATGTGCAGTAGTTGCTGTACCAATTCCAGATCCTGCACCAGAAGCAAAACCAGAATCATCATTAGAATTATTACAAATTCCACTTAAAGGCAATAAGGTGCGTGCTATTATTATTTTTTTGTTTATCTAAATATCAACATTTTTAATTAAAACATTAAAAACAAGATAAAAAACCGATTGAATTAATTTATTAAGATTAATTTTTTATTACTAAATATTTTTTAATTAATTTATTTTATTTTTTTTTTCTGCTACAAAAACATAATCCTTAAATAAACAAAGTTATTATTTTTTTCTAATTTTTAATTACAAACATTTACTATTGTGATTATGTTTGTATATTTTTTTTTTATTGATTTCTTGTCATAAATGTAATAAACAATTAAATTAAAAAATAAAAATTTATTTCAAGGTTCGTCGCTTAACGATGTCTTTAGATTTTTTTATTTTTCAATATTTTTTTTTTTGTGTGTCAAATCATTGAAACAAAAAAATAAAAAATTAATAATCGACGATGACATAGACCATCAATATTTTTTCTGTGTTTTTTTTTTTTTTCATATCATTTACCTTTTTGTTGTTGTTTTGTGTTTTTTTTTCATTGTCATTGTAAAGAAGAAATTATTCTCAATATTGTTGTTTAATAATAAATTTTGATTTTGAAACCATACATTGAAGAACAAGAAAAACACCGATAAAGACAGAAAACAAAAAAAAAATATTAATTAAATTTTTTCATTTATTTAAATAATTAAAATACAAAAAAAAAGCATTTTTAAAAATATTAAAATTAAATTATTGTTAGTAGTAGCATAACTAATACCAAAATAATTTACATTGTTTAATTACTTTCTCTCATGAACAAAAAAAAAACGATATAAATTATTATTTAAGATATTTCAAGTATTTTATTTAAATAAATTATTTTTTTATTACTGTAATAGTATTATCACAGACGTGAACATAAAGAAAATTACTATACGAAAGAAAAAAAATGAATAAATTTTGTGACTTTTTTATTTTAAATGTTTTTAAATAAAATTATTACAAAATAACGAATATAATAATAATAAAAAACTTAAAAAAAACCAAATAAAAGAGAAAAGAGAAATGAATTTCTGTATTTCAATGTATGCAATGAAAATTTAAGTCAAATTATACAACACAATGCAATAAACGTTTGTTTTAAAAAAAAAAGTGAAGAGAAGAAAAAAAAAATGTATGCATCATCAATAGAGTGCAAAAGAAACACAACACAACAGCAACAAATAAATCACTTTTGCTTTTAATTTTATTTTTTCCAAATTGACGAGTTTAATTCCTTTTATACGATTAAAAAAAAACAAAAATAAACAAAAATAACATGAAACAAATTTTATCAAACTTTCATTTGATCTTTTTGGTGGTTTTTACTACTTTTCTTAAATAATCGCTTTCATATTAAATTGTTTATTTTTATTTTTATTCTCCAGCATATAATTGGATACGATATTTATCTTGGTAAATGATATAAGATAAATTTATTTATATAAATTACAAAACAAAAGTGAAAGAATTTAATGAACATTTTTATTTCTTTATTTATTTATTTATGTAACTAACTTGTAATAAATGCATAATTAATATTATTTTTTATTTCTCATTAATGACTTTATAACATTATTAATTTATAGTAAATATTTGAAATTAGTCACCTAACATCATTAATAATTAAATAAAATCAAACGCTTATTATAAGAAGAATTTATTAATTAATTAATCATTAAGTAAATATTAATAAATATTATTTATTTCAGTATATTTACTTAGTTTTGTTTTAAGAAAATATTTATTTTTCTATAATTACTTGTCATTGTGCAAAAATAAAAAACCAATAAGAAATTATTTAAATATTTAAAAAAAAATATTAAAGAATTTTATTTAAATAAAAAGAAAAGAAAAACCCAATTTCTATAAATAATTTATTTTTTTATAATTAACAGGAATTAGATATAATATCATTACCAGAAGACAATGGGCAACTTACTGAACGTAACAAACGTACAATTGGTATGCTGCGTGAACTATTTCCAACATTATCACAAGTAAGTGGCATATTTAACTATACTCCATAAATAACATTATTATAATTATTGAAATAGTAATAATAATAAAAATAATAAAGAATGAATAAAAAAACAACAACATTAAATTAATTAAATGATGCAGGAAATGAATTAAAAAACAAACAAAAAATGTATATCTAATTTATAATTTATGAGTTTTTATGATTATTTAATTATGTTTTACATAGAAAATTAATTTAAGTTTTAATAGAAAATGAAAAGAAAAGCAAAAAAATAAAAAACAATAAATGAAAAGAATCTTCAAGAAAGTGTGACGCACACAGCTAATTTATTTCGCAAAATAAAATAAAATTAGTGAATATTTTTTTTTTATGGAATAACAATAGCGAACTTAAAGGCAATTAAAAGAAATAAAAATAAAAACCTTTTTTTTTCAGTATTTAAATTTAAAAAAAATAAATAAAATTGTTAAGCGCACGAGTTATAAGAATATTTTTTGATATGAATTTGATTAATTAATTAATCAAAGCAATATAAATCACGACATTTTTTTTTGGTTAATAAAAATGAAATAAAGAAAATCATATATAATTTAAATTGGTAAATATTTTTTTCTTTTTTTCTTAAAAATTATTACTCATAGGTGAAATCGAATACATAACTTTGTATTAATATTTTTTTTTTGTGTTTTTTGTGTGCTTTTAATATAATAAATAAAGCTTCTAATGCAAGAGTTGCTATAAACACTGAACAGGTTGATGTATCAATCATTGATTTTATGTAAGAGAAAAAAATATAAATTTATAATTAAAAAGATCGGCAAAGTTCTTGAAACTTAATTGGTTTTATTTAATTGCCTTTTTATTGCAATTTATTTTTATTCTTATTAGTTTTACGAATCAGGAATTTTATTTTTTTTATTCACTTGCAATAAGCAAAACTGTTTTAAATGATAAATAAACGAAAGGCAAATAAATATAGAAGAAATAAAAAACCCAACAAAAAGTGCAATCGGTTTTAAAAATGAGAAAATTATATAAAATATAAATAATAATCGCTATGCAATTATAAAATAAGAACTTTATTTGCATTTTATTATGTAATTTCTATTGTTATTCTTTTCTTTTATTTTTTCTTTATTTGCATAATTTATTTAATAAAATATAACCTGAGCACGCATAGTTAAGCTTTGTTAATAGTTTTCATTTATTATGTTTCTTTTTTTTTTTGTTCAGACTAAACAAAGCATTTTAATTTTCTTAACATAAATTGAAAATAGGTAATAAAAAACATCAAAACTGATGGACAAATTAAATTTGTTCTTGTTTGACTACGGATATTATTAAAAAAAAATTATTTATTCTTTTATCATAATTTCACAATCAAAGCAAAAAAAAAATATATTTTTTAAGAAAAATATAAAAGAATTTAATTAAAATAAGTTATTAAAAATTTCTAGGACGCCCTTGGATAAATAAACATTTTTTTTTTTGAAAGAAAAACTATTTCACGGTGTATTTAATTAATTTAAATATATATATTTATGTATTTATAATAATATAAAATTAATAAGCGACACAAAGTGATTGTAATAAAAAATATATATTTTTATTTTTTATTAGCGGTTGAGTGCGTTAAATTGGCTACAATTTTCCACCAACATGAATAATGGTGCCTAATAAAGTAATGCATAGTATTTAATGAAAAAACAATAATAACAATAATTAAATATTACTTATTTAAATATGAAAAATTAATTACGAAAATTTTAAAAAAAAAATCAATCAAATAAATTCGATTAATTAATTAAACGCCTCCAAATATAATTTAATTACTTAATACTAATAATAATTTTATGTTTCTTTGTTTATTAATAAAATTACTTAGTTAATTTTTACTCTACAATCAGAAGCACACACTTAAATTGTCCTCTAAAACATATATTTATTTAAACTTTATGCTTTTAATTTATTAAATTTTTACTTTTTCTGGTTTATAAAAGTAAAAACAATATTAAAATTTTTTAGAATTTCATTACAAACCACTTGTTAAAAAATAAAAAAAAAAAAACTCAAAGTTTCGGTTTGTTTTTAATTTTTTATTTTCTTTAAGTATTTATTTAACTAATTTCAACTTTAAATATAAATAAATATATATATAACCTTAATGACGTTATTAAATATTATTAAAGTATAATAAAAAATAAATAAATAAATTTTATAAAAAAGTCAAGTCAACGAAAATTAATTTTTCAGTAGACGAATTATGACCGCATTTTTTTTTTGTTTAACTCAAGTCAAGCCAAATTGAATATTTAAATATTGAAAGTATAATTAAAAGTAAAATAATAAGCAAACCAAAAAATGCTCTAAAAACAATCAAAGTTAAGTGAATGCAATAATCAATTAATACTATATAATTAAACCAATATTAAAACAATTATCTATGATCAAGCGATCAGTAATTATATGGACTAGAAGTTCAGAATGTTATAAATAGATCAATCAGTTGGATAAAATAACATATGTTGAATTTGACAGCAAGGAAAAAAATAACCATTAAGTTATCAAAAATATATATATATATATCTTAAGTGACTTAAATAAAACAAATAAGAGTTAAACAACTTCAAAAACCTGTTAGGCTTATTAAATTACTAAAATTAAGTAAATATATAATAATAATAAAAAATGATTAAAGTTCAGAAGGTTAAGTGAGTGACTCAAGTTAGTTAGTAACAAAATTTATGACTAATGTCATTAAAACAATCGAAAGTCGCTTAATGCAATTTCTACGCCATATTTGCATTGTATTAAGTAAATTTTTAATAAAGTAATTATAAAAGATAACTTTAAGAAATGTTAAGTCATGTTGAATGATTAAAAGTTTATTTTTTTTTTTTTTTTTTTGTAAAGAAAAAGAAGTAAAAAGCAAGCTCATATAACTTTTACTTTCGCTTTTAAGATTTCGTAGTTTAAACGTTTTTTTTTTTTTATTTTATTTAATTTTGTTTAACAGGAATTTTTTTTTTTTTTTTCATTAATATTTATTTACGTCGGCTATTCTGTTAATTTTATTTTTCTTATTTAATATGCTCATATAATTTTTTTTTTGTGTATTTATTTTGGCTTATTACTTTATATTTACTTACATATTTATTTAATAATATTTCTTAGCTTGTACTGTGGACAAATTTTTTGTGTGTTCCTATGAAAAATGGGTTTTGGTAGAAATTTGTTTTTATTTTTTTGTTTTTTTTTTTTTTTTTTGCTGTAAATAAACAATTATTTATGTATTTATTTTTTGTTTTGTTTTACACAATATTTATTTATTATAAACATATTTTTTTTTTTTTGTATAACATAATATAGTTATTAGATTGAATTGAATTATTATTAAAGTCGCGTGTATAAAGAAAATCGAAAGTTGTTGAAACAAGTTTCTTCGGCTATTTTTCAACTTTTATTATAAAGTTTTTTTAATTTATAATAATTTTTTTTTTGTTTTTATCGGACAAACTTGTGTATGTGTGTTTAAACTTTTTTGTTTTTATTTTTATTTAAATATTTATAAATTCTTTTATTAATGTTTAAAGGAAAAAAATAATAACAAAAATTCACTTACGCTCAGTCACCACAAGTACAATAGCTACATAGCACAGTAGTTGTATATTTCTGCTTATCGAAATTGTAAATATTTAGTAATTTAATTTTCTCTTGTAATATTATAAAATAATTAACAATATTATTATTTATATATATATATCGAAATTAATTAGGGCGTACGCATTTTACGATATTTATTTTATTATTTTAAATTTATATTTAAAGAAATAAAATCTAAATGCCAATAATGTTAGCAGTAATTTAACTTTGAAGTTGTTTTTTTTTTTTTTTGTGTTGAAAATTTAACCAAATAATAACCATTATTATCATGATTATTATTATTAAATGATTATGAAAATTTGTATATATAAAAAAAAAAATTAGCTAATCAATTAGCATAGTGAAAATTAATGTTATTGTCATTGCATTGTTATTGTCGTTATTTTATTTTATTTTTTTTTTTTATAAATAATAATATTTGAAATTTAATCACGTCATTTGTCATTCACACTCTTCGATGGATTTTTTTTTTTAAAAAACAATTTATGTATGGTTTCCAAATTTCGATTTCATTTCTGTGTCAATTGCGAATAGGTTAACTTAAATATTATTAATATTAGTATTGCCTGAATTTTGAATATTTATTTATTTATTTAAATAATAATCAGTTGACTAAAATTACTTAATGGATTAATAATAAAAATAAAAGTAATTTCACGATAAATATAATAAAATTAACCAAGATTGTACTTAGTTTTAGTTAATAAAAAGATAAGAAAGAAATAATATCTGTGTATATTAAATGAATTAACATGTGCATGTTCACATAAAACTTTGCATATAAATCGAGTATGGATAACGCCAAAATGAAAAATAAAAAAAAAAAAAAACATTAAAACGAAAAAATTCTTAACAATGAGAAAATAAATAATTCAACAAATTAAAAACCAAAAAAAAAAACGAACATATTGCCAAAACTATATTAATTTTAGATAATCGACAAAAAGGTCCAGATGATAGCACAATATTTGTTCCGTACGATCGGCCCATCATTATTGCGTGGTGGTTTAGGCGGTGCCGGTGGAACATCGTCACGTAACAATGATGACGATGATGATTTTGATAGTGATGATGACGATGATGATACCAGTAGCAGCGGTACCAGCAGTAGCGGTCAAACTAATATATCAACAGGTGGTCGTAAAGTTAGCATATCATTACCAACATTAGCACCTGGCTTTGATGATGATGATGATGAAGAAGAGGCCGCTGTTGTAACAACAAGTACTTCGACAACAACCACTACAACAACAACGACAACAACAACCACAGAATTACCAACGTCTAACGAATCATTCGATAATGACGGAACTTTACCATTGGCCGTTGACACAATTAACGTTAAAACAGACGCCAGTAATCAATTAACAATTGCTCCTGGTTACTTACCAAGCACAAATTCAGACAATGAAAATGACACAAATACAAATGACTCACAACAAAACAATCAAAATTTGGTACGATAGAAAAGCATTTTCTATGGCATTTTTTTTTTTTTGTTCTTACCCTTTTTTGTCTTTTTTGTTATAATATTAATATTCTTTATTGTTTAATTGTTTTTTTTTCTACCACCCCCAATTATTTATAAATATTTTGTTTATTTTAATTATCTTCATCTTAATATTTGTTTTGTTTTTCTTCTAATAATAATAATTAAAACTATAATTTTAATCGAAAAAATAAATAAATAAAATCATCATAAAAGTGACGAAAATTTTAGTATAAGACAACATATAAATTATTATTTTTTTTTACTATAAAAATTACTAATTTATAGTAAATAAATTAAATTAATTAATGACGTATATATTTATATTATACTGAAAAATAAAATACGAAACTATTAAACAAAATACAAAAATTATACAATAACAAAATGCCATTTAAATGCTTTTACAAAAAAAAAAATTAAAATAAAACAAGAAATAAAAAATGGAACATTTTGTAGCCAAACTCTGACTTGTTCTGATACAAACAGAAAATAAATTACAAAGAAATAAAATGAATACACCATACACATAAAAAATAATTAATTAATTTTTTTTTGCAAATACTGAAAACAATCTAGTTAATAACACAAAAACTATAATCATTTTATTCTCTTCTCTATATATTTATATATATTAATTTTTTAAGCAAATTTATCACTATTATTTATTATTTTGAAGTTTAATTTTTCTTCCACTTCTTATCATTGCACATTCTTTTACATCATCAAATGCACTTTTTAATTAATTAAATCTCTCAGTTTAATTATTAAAACAAAAACAAAAAAAAATACAAGTAGAAATTTATTATCATTGCATTAATATAAATTTTTATTAAAAGTAGTTAATTAAAATTTTATGTAGTTTACCGCCTTTAAATTGACCAAAAAGCGGTAAGAAAACCAAAAAAATTACAACATTTACATTATTGCATAACGTTACAGTACATTGCGGTTTATTAAGAAAAAAAATTTATAATTAAATTAATGTAGCTATATTATATATTACTTAATAACACTCAACTCAACATTAAAAATTTCTTTTAGAAAACACAGATTTATGACTGTAAAACCGTTCAACTGACTTTAACGTGGCGACATTTTTTTCTATTTTTAATTACTGGAAAAATTAACAAAACTCCTAAGCAAGTTGTTGGAATGTATTGTGTAGTTAATGGAAAAAGAAAAACAAATCATCTATGTTGTTGTGTTTTTCTTTTTAATTGTAGAAATCTTTTCTTCTTTTCTATGTTGTTATTAATTTCTTTACTTTTGTTTAAAAAAAAAAAGATAAGGCTAAAAACCATAAACATGAAATCGTCATTATTTCACAAAAAAAAAAAAAAAAATTATAATAAAACTCGATAACACGTTAGTGTTAAATAGCTTTATCAAAGTTATTACGCCTACGTTAAAATTATCAAAATCTCATCTTAATTATCTCACCTATTATTTTGCTGTGTGCTATCCATATTTAATAAATAAAAATTCATTAATGTAGAAACAAAAAAAAAAAAAACAATAATAATTGAAGGAAAAAAATTAATTTATATATATCTATTTACATATATAAATAATTTTTTTTTTTTTTGCAATCAATTAAACTGATATCTCATGATGACAGAAATCAGCTGCATTTTGCATTTTATTAATTAATTGTTTAATTAATTTTTAATTTATATTTTATAGTAATAATAATAATAATAATAATAATATTTTGTTATTTTTATTAATTAATCCTTTATTTTTAATAATAACACTTTTATTTAATTTTTATTTATTTTTTAAATTAACAATAACTAAAAATTCAACAATATTAATAATTTTTTATATAGAAATTTCATCAGTTGACTAAATCATTTCATTAATTTAATTAAAAAAAAACAAAAAACATTTTCTTCTCTTTTCTTTTTGTGGATGATAATAATTTAGATAAGCGGCAATGGTAAAATTGATGCTTCAGTTATAAATGAAGCATTGGCATCAATACGTGTTGCACGTGAAACATCCGCTGATGTTGGTGATGCATCGCAAGACCAACAAACTGCTGAATCAAAGGCACCGGCATTAGATGAATTAAGTTTAGATGGCGAGGAAGATACAGATGAAAATCGTAATAAAAGGTAAAATTTAAAATAATTTTTTAAAATTATAATTAAAAATAAATACTAATTAAATGGAAATTTTTAAAATAGATTTTTATCATTTGGCGGACAAAGTGGTGGTGCATCTGGTGGCTCTGGAAATTTCCTTTTCGACATTATTCGTGTAAGTTTGTTAATTAATTTTATCTATTTTTATTGTTATTTTACTATATCGATAATTACGTGACAAATAAGACACTTTACGAAAACACTTTAAAGCGGAGTGTAAAATTTTGTGGCGCCTCCACTTGCAAACGTTTTTTTCTTTAATATAAAAGTTAAAGCCAATTATTTAGTTTTATTAGTTTAAATTTTTTTTTAATTAAAATTAATATAAATCGTTTGCATAAAATACAATTCTGATATTTTACTATCGCAGCAAAAAAATAGCTTTACGCTAATTAACTTATGCTTATGCATAGATTATTATTTAATTAAATAAAAAAAAATCAAACCAAACCAAATACACATAAAAAATAGCGTACAGCTGATCGGGCTGCTCGTGCTGCTGGAACAATATATCGTGTTGTCGCTGGCACAGAAACATTGGGAGCATTGCAACAGTCAACAAATACACAAACAAGCGCATCATCAACAAGGGCACAGCTGAAGCAACAACAGAAAGAAAACAACAGTGACGATACAAGTTTTGAAGAGCTTAAACTTGATGACGATGATTTTAATGCTGACCAACAAACAACAAAACCGAAATCAGGACTTATTAGTTTGGTAAAAAGAACATTAAAAAACATACACAATACCAAAAAACAATTAAATTAATTTGGAGATTTGAAAATTTAATGTACAAAAAAAAAATTAGAAAAACTAAACAAAAGTTTACGAACAATACTTAACTTACCCTAACATTACTTAACTAAACCATACACAAAATCCTGCAAAAACTTGCGTAATATTAACATAGGCATAGAATCTTCATTACTCTCCCCCACATAAATTTCATTTCTCATTGGCTTAATTGATCGTATAAAATATTTTTATTCTAATTAATAAAGCTAACTAACTGTATTAACTTACTAATTTTCCTAATCATATCACTAATTTGTCATGAAAAATCTCTGATGAGGTAAAATTTAATTAATAAAACATTTATTCTATCATTCATTCATTCTAAAGCTTTAAAGGGTTTTAATTTAATTTTATTTAATCTTATCTTAAAAGTAAATAAAAAATTAAACAAATAGAAAACAATTTATTTTTCACTTTAAGCGCATCATTGAAGAACTTTTATTTTATTTTTTAATAATCAATTTTAATTTTTGTTTTTGTTGAACTTATTCTTCACTATCTGATAAAGTGCTTGAAAATTATTTCGGTAAAAATAAATCGGTTTAAAATAAATAAATTGATATAATCTTCTGTCAGAATTGTCTTGTTATTTGGGTGGCGTGCTGCTTAACTTTATTATAACTACCTGTTTGCCATAAAAAAATTTAAAAACTTTCCTATGCTTTTAATGAATGAAAATTTTTTTTTGTTATTAAAATAAACTAGGCTTAAGCTAATTTTATTTTTGTTAAATATTAAAATATATACATTTTCAAGCACTTTTTTATGAGCTTTTTTGTGTTAAAAAATATAACTAAATTTATTTAAAATATTTACTAATTGTGGCTTACTTGTTTTAATTACTCTTAAACTTACTCATCTGTGCATAATTTTATGACTTAAGCTTTAAAAAAAATTCTGATTATATTTTAAAATAAATTTAGCTTAAATAATCCATAAAAGAAGTTAAGCAAAGTCACATCTTTAGGCAAATCTAATTCTATTATGTAAAAAAAAATTGCTTAAGTTTTTGCATGTAGCTTAGTTTCCTCTCCTTACAAGCTTTACAAATGTTTGTACTTTTTTGCTTTTCTTTAACATTTTATCCAATAAAAAATGAATGTAACTTCCTTATAACTCCTATACCCACCCACTAATTACCTTAAATTATTAATTAAAATAAAAAACTTATTAACATTAATTATAATTTAGAAAAAAAAACATTTCACAATACAATGATTAATCACATGACAATTAAAATAAATAAAATTTTTTTAATTAAAACATGACACTGATGACAGACGATTTATTCAATATATATATATATTTTTTAATTTTTAAATATTAATTAATTATATTATAAAAACTATAATTAATTAACTTATAACCAAATATAAGAAAAGAAAAGAAACTCTCAATTGAAACAGAGAAATTCATATAAACACAACAAAAACAAACTGTTTGCTTCACAGCCGCGCCTTTGTTGATTTTGATGCACTTGAACGAAAAAAAAAATTTATTAAATAAATAAAATGTAAATTAATTAATTAATATTTTTATATTTTTAATCATAATAATAATTATAATATTAATAATAATAATAATCAAAATGTAATTAGAATTAAACTATTATTTAAAATGATTACACACTTATCACATTTCATTTTTAACAATAATTGATTATATTTTGTGTGTTAATTTTTTTTTTTAATTAAATCTAATTGATAAATAAATAAAATTAATAATTATTTATAATTAAAAACAAACAAAACAAAAAAATACATACAAAACATACAGCTTGTATCTGGTAGCAGCGGTACAGAACAGAATGATGAAAGAGCCAACAGTGCCGATGATGGTGATGAGGGTGTCACAAAGTCTGCTGATGGTTACACAGAAGGTATTCCCGGTCCAGTGACAAGACTTTTTGTTCTTGTTAATCGTGGTCTATCGAATTTAGTTCAAGATTTAATTCTTGTAAGTATTTTTATTTTGTTTAAATTATTTTGAAAAAAAAAATTAAGAAATAATAATTTTTCTCTTTTTTTTCTTATCACAATTTTTTTAGCGCCTTGCCCAAACCAGCGAACGAGTAGTCAACTTTAAAGCACGATTAATAACATCACTCATTTAAGTCATTTAATTAATTAAACACAAAAAAAAAAATAATAATTTTAATATCATTTTCGTTTCGTTTCCACATAAAATTCTTCTTTATTTCACATAAAAATTCTATAAAAGCATTTCTCTAGTAGTCACTTCCTCGCTTCTTTTTCTTTCATTAATTTTAAAAAAAAATATTTCATTTATTTCTTTCTTTATTTTCAAAACACAGTAAAATGTGTTAAAACTTTGTGTGTTATTTTCTTTAAAGAATACATAAGAATGATGAGCAAAAAAAATAAAATAAAAAATTAAAGAACTATTGTGTCTGTGGTGTATTTAAGATAAAATATTTTTAAAAAGAAAAGTCCTAACAAAGCTTACCTAATTTTACTTATTTATCGTCTATAAAAGCTACCTTAAAGCTTCTACAGCAAAAATGCCTTACAATTGGACTCAGAGAATAAGCTTAAGACGCTTTTTTTTTTAAATAAAATATTTTTTTTTTTTTTTGTAATTTTATTATCAACACCTTTGATCGTTAAAAATTAAATAAAAAAAAAAATTAATTAATTAATTTAATAACTTTTATCCCCTCATTTTTAAACATATATATAAATATTGATTTAGTTAATGACTTTAGGTGTGGAATAAACAGGGCTGTATAATTTTTTTGTAATATTATTTTCTTCTTAATTAGCTTTTGTAAATATAAATAAATAAATAAATAAATAAATTCTAATTAATAGTGGATTATTGTAAAAATGTATAAAAAAAAAAACAAAATAAATAAATGGATTAGTTGTATGAACTTAGTAAATCAGTCAGATATGAAGAGAAGAATAAATAAATAAATAAAAATGTAAAATTTATATTAAAAAAAAAAGAAGAAAAATAATAATTATAATGGAAAACTTTGATTTTTTTTCATCTCTTTTACTTTTTTTTTTAATTTTTCTTCGATTTAATTTTAATTTTTTTTATTAATCAATCAAATATTAATTTAATTATTTTATTTTAAACAAAAAAAAAAAAAAATAAACAAAAATAGATTGAAGAAGAAAAATAAAAAAGAGAAAGAAAAACAATAAATTGTAAATAAATAAGAAAAGATAATGAAAAAAAAAAAACCAACAAAATAAACTATTATATAATTAAATTTAAAGAAATAAATTTTGTTAGTATGATGAAATTATGTGTTTTTATTGAAATTAAGTCCACAACTTATAAGGTAGTCTCTGAATCTTTAATTTGATCGAGTATTATTACTGTATTTTAAAAGGATTTTCTAAAACCATGCAGATCTTTTGAGTAAATAAGAGATAAGCAATGAATAACAAAACCTATTGGTAACTTCTGATTGTAAAACATTTATGGCTTCACTTAATAAGCATTATATTATTAAATAATTATTGTTTTAGACAACATAAAGCCCACTCAGTTTATCTATTTCCCTAAACTTTTATTACTGCTAGTTTTACATATCACGAAATGTTTAAAATGCACCTGCTATAATCAATGCAGCAGCCAGATTTACCACTCGCCAAATCTAAATTTTTTGTGAATTCTTTGTAATGTAAAATTGTAAACACTATAGACAAATAGTATTTCTAAATCAAATAATTTTAGCTAAAGTATTCATAAATTATCCACAATAATCAACAGAATATACTTAAAACAATTATTGGCTTCTAAAGAAATAAAAATGTGTATCAATGTGAGATGGCACACAAAAGAGCAATATTTTTCTATTCATTATTATTTTTATTTTAATTTACAGTTAATTATTTCAGTATATATAAATAATTGCAAAAAATTAAATTTTTATAAAATTTCAAGTATTTAACGCTTTTTAAGCATAATATCCATTTTGGACGCACCATAGACGTTTTCATAAATTTTGTTATGTTTCTAATAATACAAAATGCAATAAATGTAGGTAACTTCTTGTCTGGCATACAGTTTTATCATCTCCTTTATGAGCATTTACATACACCAACATAAACTGGTTGACCTATTTCAACTTTGCCAGCAGCACGTAATCCTAAATGAATACCAAGAACCGGAGTGTCTCCAAGACCAGGCATTTTTCGGTATCTGTTTGAAAAAAAAAATTATTAAATTTTTATGAAAATTATTTAAAATCGAAAACATACTCTTTTAATGTGTTTAAAGGTTGACCATCAGCATCTCTGGCCCCAGTATCTGGATCGATATTTGTAAACAGACATCTTGTGTAAAAATAAATTTAAAAAAAAAAAATTATTTTTAATATTATTGGCAATTAATAATTCAAAGTAATTTAATTTAAATTAAATAAAAAGAAAAATATGTAAATAAAAAATAATTGTTTCCTTGAAAGTGTTATTTTTGAAATGAATATTTAATTAATTTTCATTGTTTTCAATAATTGGTGTAATTTTTTATTTTGATTCTTTTATTTTTTTAATTTAAAGTATTGACGCAACATTTTGCAGTGATTTTGCTAACCTTGTGCACGGTTTAACGCTGCGAAATATAACATTTTTGCCGATCCTGATCCATTTCCAGTTGTCCTCGTCAAATGCGATCGGCCCTTTGACAACAAAATTCGGACGGAATTGTAATGGAGTGACCTGCTTTTCGAGACGTGTATTTAGTTCGGCAACCGAACTTTCATTTATCAACATGAAACTGGTAGCGTCATGAAGGGCACCCTGTTTGAAAGGCAATTATTATTATAATTATTTTTTTTTAAATATGATTAATAAGTATCAAACGTACAGCATCACTGCGAATCATTGTGCTAAATTCTTTATTTTTGCCACGTACATCGCGGGTGGGATTTTTTGATGGGAAAAAGACTAAACGAAGACCAAAGTCTTCGCTTAATAGAAACCGTGATAGCCAGCGTGCTACTTCTTCACCAGCATCAGCAGCATCGACATTTTCACCCCAAACGTTTGCCTTTATCGGGGAAATGGTATAAAGTCGCTTAATATCAACATCGATATCCATCATTCCTGGTGCAGACAGTGTCATTATGTCGCCAACTATTTTTGGCATAATTTGGACCAACGTTGGATGCTGGCGACCCGTAACAAAATTGCCATCAGTTGTAACGACCATAAAAACTCTATCGCGCAGATTTCCATCTTGCATGCCAAGATTCGTACAATCAATTTCATTTACTCTTATCGGTCCGCATGACTTTATAGGGTACGCTATTAAGTCACTTATTTCTCCAATACGACGCCACCTTAAAATTTTTTATTAATAAAATATAAATAATTTTTTTACTTTTTGTATTTCCTTACTTTTTCGGTGGTTTGTTCGCTAAAGATCTATGATACCAATAAGCTGCACCAACCGCAGCAACTGTTCCAACGCCTATCGCTAAGCCAACACAAATCTTTTGATCTGAACAAATGAAACCTGGAAAAGGGCATAATATGGTTTAAGTATAGGACAGAAATATTATCATTCGAGTTTTCGTGCTACAACGCAATCTTTGTTAAACTTTTTGAAACAAATTATTTATTAAACATTACAGTTGGAATATCGACTTAGGTTTTTAAGATAACAATTTGTTGATATGTTTATGACATTAAATTATTTATAAATAAAAAGTAAGATATATGTATATAATATTAGTTATTTTTATAACGATTATATTTATTATAATTATTAACACATATTAAGAGTGGTTTTTTATCTTTTATTTTTTTGCGATAATAATCACGATCTAGTTTTGTTTCAAGTTTATTTATTAGTTTTGATTTTTTTTTTGTTCTACCTTTTTTGTATAATTGAATAAATAAAATATAAAGTATGCATGTCAAATGCGTGTTATAGATATTAATTGATAATTTATTATATGTTAATAACTTGATAACGTAATCAAAACCAATTTAAATTACAAAATATATTTTTTATTTTGTTGATGGAAATTTTTATTCCTTTTCTCACATGTACTACGGTTCAAAACTTGACTAACACAGTGCCAAAGTAATTAATAATAATTAATTAAACTCAAATTAACCTTTAGCCTTAACATTGATTTACTGTTTATTACAAAAATCAACAAACTATGTATGTATTAAAAATGATTTCTTGTTTAAACATATTTCACACTTTATTTTTTACAAATAATATTATTTTACTTACGTGACATTATTTATATCTTTAATTAAATTATCCACAAACTAACAAAAACCTTTTTATTATTATTATTATAAAAATTAATACACAAAAAACCAACAAATTACCACAGACAGTAATAATTCTTATTAGCAATTATTATCTTGACTTCAAGCAGCAATAGTTGCAAATAATAAATATATCTATTTGGCCAGTGTTGACACTTGTATTGTGTTTTGTCTATTGTACTGAATTATTGCCAAAAAATGTACTAATGTCACGTTAAAGAAATATTTTTTATGATTAAAACTCTTACAGCAAGCTTATATTGATGGATTTTTGCCTATCTATTTTTAACTTGAGAGATAAAAAATTTTGCAAGATTTTTAATATATGTTTATCAATGTTTCATATAAGTAGAGTGTCTTTACTAAAACGTTCAAATAAATTCGTTGTCGCATTATACCATTCACAATTGACAAAATAATTAAATTCCTAATAGTTTTATTTTGACTAAATAATTCAAAACACATAATTTAATAAAAACAATTAATTAATATAAATTATTTAAGAAACTTTATTATTACGTTAATTGTGTTAAAAATTACTAAAAACCAAAAACAGCAGACGTCCAAACCAATGCAAAGTTTTTTTCAAATTTTTGTTTTGCTCAATAATTGATGACTATTTTCTAACATAAACAGGAAGTAATTTATGTTTTTGCTAAAAAGATTAAATTTATCAATAAAAAAGACAATTAAAAACTACGTTAACTCAATTAAACCACATTTGCGTTTGATCAGTGCAAAAACAAGTCATTTTAACATATCAACACTGTATATTCACAATATTTACAATTAAATGGTATAACCGCAAACAACTGTCAAATGTTCCGGTAATATTCTTTGTTATTTTTTTTTGTCTATATCATCAGCTGTCACAGTGACAACTAAAATTTTGTGCAAGAAAATAGAAAAGTTTATTAAATTTTTCAAATAAATAAAATATTAAAATTATTAACGAAAGAATTATGACTTGTAATTAATTGTTTAATAAATATATAAGAAGATATTTTACTGTGGTAATTTCATAAATATTTTGCTATATTTATCTATATAGTAAATGTAAAACGTAGTAAAATTTGTTTATTTATTTTATTTCCCTACTCCCATAACAAAGAATTGTTTTTTTTTTAAATAAATTATAAAATTTTTTTTAATGATAAATTTTTTTTTAATTTTACGTGAATCATAATTTTGGTGTTTTAATTTTTTAAATATTTTTTATTTGTTGTTTAATAAATTTATGAATATTAAAGAAGAAAAAACGTGAAACAAAGTAGAAAAAAAACGATAAGATTTTCTCTTTTAATATAAAAATAATTTTAGATTTTAATATCAAATTACAGTTTAAAGATTAAATTTTTATATTTATTATGTAAATACATATATTTTGTATGGTTTTCTTTTCTTTTTTTTAATTATTGATATATTATGATAATTTTAGTAAAGGACTATTTGAAGACATAATGCCACTTTTGTACAGTGTAATATCGCGTGCGACAACAGTTTTAGCAAAATATGCCGAATATGTTGGTAATTTTGCTGAGGTGACAGAACTTATAATATCGGGAATACCAGGAGATAATCATAAATTGACATATTCACATGGAAGTTATTTAATTCATTATATTTCCGAAGATGGAATTATTTACATGTGTATTACAGACGATGTATGTTTATTCTTGGCTTATTGCTTAAATTTTAATATTAATTGTCCTTTCCTTTTGTTTAAGGAATTTGAACGATCACGAGCATTTTTATTTTTAACAGAAATAAAGAAAAAATTTGTATCCACATATGGTTTAACAGCGGCCACAGCTATTGCGTACGCAATGAACACAGAATTCTCACAGATTTTAGCAGCAGAAATGAAACATTACAGTGAGACAAAAAATATTGATGCAATATCACGGGTACATGGACAAATTGATGAATTAAAAGATATTATGGTGAAAAATATAGGTACGATAATATTTTATTATTAAAAATTTGATAATTTCCTGTAAAATAAAAATGTTTATTTTTTCTGAATAGAAAATGTCACTGCGCGTGGTGAACGTCTGGAACTTTTGGTTAATAAAACGGAAAACCTAAGAAATTCAGTATGTTAATTATTTTTTCTATAATTTTTTTTAATTAGTTGTTAATTTGTTTTTATTTTGCAGTCAGTTTCATTTCGTAAAACATCACGTAATTTAGCACGAGCTATGTTTTGGCGTAACATAAAAATGTATGTACTGGTTGGCGGAATTCTAATTTTTGTTGTTTATATATTTGTTAGTATGGCATGTGGAGGACTCGCTTGGCAATCGTGTATACACTCAAAATAGTTGATGATTTAATAAAAATCATAATAATAATAATAAGAATTCCCCTTGTTAATTTTATATTAAACTATTAAAGTTTATTATTTTCAATTTTTTTTTTTTTAACAATTATGGTTTTTATTATTTTGATTTTAATTTTAAAGAAAAATAAAGACAGTTTTTTGTATGATTTAAATAAAATAAAAATATTATTGAACGTTTTATTATTATTTTTCTTTTATTAATTAAAAAAATAATTATTTTTTGAGCAAAATTCTGACTGAAAATTATACTAAAAAAAAAATAAAAAGAATTGTATTTTTGTTAAAAAATAAATAATTAATAATTTTTGGTAATTTATTTTATGCATATAAATAATTATTTACTTAAAATATATAAATATATATATTAACGGTTATTTTATTGTATAATTAATAAATAAAAATAAAGATAATATAATTATGTGATCTATTTATGGTGTTTCCTTTGTATATTTATGTAAATTTTATAATTGAAATTAGTATATCAGTTGTATAAAGCTTTTTACCGGCACTCTATTTACTTTGCTATCACTATAAAGTAGTTGTAGTAGTTAATTGACCATAGTACTTTGCGCGTTTAAACGTACACGTGAAATTGAATATATTTTAAATATTTTAGCATTTAACCTTGTGAGTTTACTATGTTTACAACAAAGATATAATCATTATACAGACAAAATTTGCAAAATTACATCCCCATGATGCATTTCATTAAATTAACTAATGAAAGATTTTTTTTCAACAAACCCCTACTAGATATTAAACATAAAATATGCTTTTAGTCTGTATAAATGCAATTGAAATTAATTATAAATAAAAATGAGTATAATACATTAAAGCAATAAACAAAAAAAAAAAAAAACCCCGTTGTATTGTACGATACTGACAGTGGCATAAAAAATAATGATTATAAATGGGTGAAGGCCAAAGTGTAATAAATTGTTTATATTTTTATTCTTTTAAATTATTTTAGATGCATTTATAAATCTGTTTTTTATTCATTTTTTTCATTGTATGTATTTAAATTTTGGTTTTTATTTATTCCCTGATGCTATTTTTTTTTAATTTATTTTTTTTTATTTGCCTTTGTTGATGCTTTTTGTTATTATTGATGCATTTTAAGTACGCTTAATTCCACCCCATTTATTTATGTTTCATTGAAATTTAAATTTCTATTTAACATTAAAATTAGATAATAATATGTACAGTGTTGCTGGTTTGTTGTAATTTTAGCACTGGACAGATGAAAAGTATTTAATACTTTTGATAAACTAAGCTTCTGTTATTTTAACTTATAAATTAAATATACAGGTACGTTTTTTAATTTAATAATTAATTAATTTCCTCTCTAGTTACTTTAACATTGTGTGAAAACACAGAACTAAGTAATAAATTTATTATTTTTATGCTGCTGAAATAATATAAACGGCCAAAATAAAACGAAATTGAGAAAAAACAGTTTTTAAAATCACAAAACATTAATCTAAACCAGCATCACTGTAATGATGAGTACCAAAACCATATACGTATATAGAAAAAAATAAATAAATTTTCAAATTTTAGCAGCCAACAAACAGTAATAATAGTATTAGTAGTAAGCAGCAGCAGCTAAACATAAAAAAGAATATACATTTTTTTTAGAAAGAATTTTCAGTGAATACAGAACTCAACATCAACTTAACTCTCATTTGGGCTTGAAGTGTTGAGGATAAAGAACGCGTAACTAAAGTATCTAAAAAATTTCTACACGAGATATATACCAAAAATAGAAAATAATAATAATAATAAATAAATAAAACGAGCAATATATATAGTGAATTTTGTGTGCGATTTTCCTGCTGCTGCTGCTGTTGCTTGTTATTTATTTTCCCTTATTGCATGTTTCACTTCTTCTTCAGTTTTTTATTTATTTATTTATATTATTTTTGGTGACTTTGACTTGTGAGTGCGACAAGACAATCCTATACAATCCACTTCCAAATAATAATAATAATAATAATAATAATAATAAGGAAAAAAATGTACATACATAAATATAAATCTATAGAAAGAGCAACAAAAAATACATAAAACATAAAATTACTACGCTACACGAGCGTATTTGCAAGGGCGGCTGCGTGTAACATCAATGAAACGAAAGTATACATTTAAGGCGCGACGCTTTATGTATTTCCTTATTATTACATTTTTATAACAAAAATAAAAAAAGAGTAAATAAAACGAATAAAAATATGTGTTTATAAGTTTTTCCCAAAAATAAAAAAAAATAATCTTCATCGAAACAGTGCAAAAAATAGCAGCAACAGAAAAAAACGCGGAAAATTATCGTCGACAGAAAATAAATTAATAAAAAAGGAAAAAGTTTTTGATTAATAAAATATTGTGTGAGTTGAGTACGTACATACGTACATACGTGTATTTGTTTTTTATTTTTTTAAATATTATGTGTATTGTTTTAATACTGTTGTTGTTTAAAATAATAAATAAATAAAAATTACATATTTATACAGGATGTATGAATTAACTTCCGCTATGGTCTGGCAAATACAAATCTAAATCGTCGACAATGCAATAATCAAGTCACACTTTTTTTTTTCTTTCATTATTTTGGGTTATTGTTTTCGTTTTATTTTTGTGTGTGTTAAAATTTTTATTTATTAATTATGTTGTTGTTCTAAAGTTTAATTGAAAAAGCTTTTAGTTTAATAAGGAAAAAAAAAGCAAAACAATATTTAAAAAGTTGTGATTAGCAAAAAGAAATGATTAAAAATAGAAAACGCTTAAAAGAAAAAGCTGCCTAAAGTGTTCACATTTTTTTTGTTATCATATATGTGTTTGCCAAGGGGTTTTTTTGTTAAATTACGTTACCAAGTGAATTTGTGATAATTTTCTATTTAAAGTTAAATAAAAAGCAAAGAAAAAAGTTAAAATAACAATGGATAGCTCACCAGATTTATCATTAAAATTAAGACGAGGTTCAAGTGATTCGCGCGATTCATTTTATATGGATTTTGCACAGGGAATTGACTCGGATATTGAGGAAGTAGCAACAACGGCAAGTGGGCCATTACCTGGGGGTATTGATGGTACTACCGGTGAAGAGGATGAAGACGATGAGGATAAAACAAGAGCGGCCGGTACAACAAGCGGCGGTGGCTGCACAACAGATGGTGGTCCAGAATCACCAACACTACCATTACCACCACCGCCACCACTACCGTTTGACGAAGAATGGTAATTTTTTAATTTCCTATTATTGTCTGTACATTGTTTTTAATATTCTTAACAATTTTATTAAATTATTTATAATTTATTTATCTACAGTAGTTGTTCACTTTAAAAATCACAAGTAATTTTTTAATTTTAAGTTGAAATTTTTCTAACAATTTCTATTTGAAGACAATGCAAACCAGTGGGCTTTTTTCTAATTTTAAATATATAATTAAAGAAATTATTGTTTTAATTCTTTGTATTATTATAAATAATTTGGTTAAGAGTATTAGTTTATTTAAAAAAAAAATTCATATTTAACTCACAGGTATTTACAAAAACCTTTTTTCACTTTCAAAAAAATTGTAAGCTGCTTACTGGCGTTATTTTTTATGTTTTAAATTATTTTTAAAACATTAGTGAAAAACACTTTTAACTATTAACGCTAAAAGCACTTGTATGCTTGAAATTGCATAATTATACTAATTTTGAAATGAAAATTTTAAAAAAGAAATGTTAAAAAGAGTAAAATGTATGTAAAGTTTAATGGAAAAATATTAAAGTATGGTTAAAGTGTTTAAAACCAGAAAAAACTCTTAAAGTTAAAGCTCTAATAACCAGCTTTAAAAATAATCGAATTATTTGTGAAGACATAATAAGCATAAAAATGTTTTTTTAATAAATTAATCAATTACTTAAAATCATCCAAACTAAATAATTCAATGGCAAATAACAGTTTAATCAATATTAAAAGCGAGAACCTTTAAATAACTTTAGTTGCGATAAAACAATTCTTCTTTTATGTATAATAAATTAATTAATTATATCATTTTGTTCTCTGCTAAGATATCAACAAACATAGCAACAAGAAATATATAGAATATAATTAACGATGAAAGTATTTTTTTGCTACTTTTTTTTCTAGTTTTGTTTTATATTATTTTTCTGCTTTGACTTCTGCAATTTTTCAATTAATTTTTTTCTTTTTTTTTTATTTTATTTAAACATAAGTAATTTGAAGCAATAAATTTGTGGTTTTTATGGTTTAAATAAAAATTTATTTTATGTATGCAAACAGTGTGAATAGTAATAATAACAATAATTTCAATGAAATGGATATTTGAGCGGTTAGTAGGGTGTTTCGGATATTTTTCATTAAACGAAAAAAAAATAATAGTAAAAATAGAAACTATCAACATCTACCTGTTACAAACACCAGTTTTTACTTTCACAAAAACACGCTAATATTGTAAGAAAAATCATTTAGATATTCCCTAGTTGCAATTACCAGAAGCATAAATAAAAGATTATTATCCTTAGAAATAGAGCATATAAAAAAGGTACGAACATAACAGCATACAGAAACCACAAAAAATAAATAGAACGTAGAAACGTAATTCAGTAAAATAAAAGGAAAGCACGAAGAAAAAAATTTCATGATTTTAAAGAATTTCAAAAAGAAAAACGCAAGGAAAAAATAAAATTTTTAATATTTAAAGAAATAAAATAAAAATTAAATATTAAATTACTGAATTTATATTTTTAAATATATAAAGGAAGGAAAACAATTCGTTTTTTTTTATTTCTTTTAGTTTTAACTTCTTGTCGGTAATAATAATACGCATATTACAACATTATAACGAAGAGGGTCTTCCTTTATATACATTTTTCATGACTTGTTATTACATTTTGTAAGAGTAAAAAAAATAATAAATAAATAAAAAATAATAATCATTTATTACGTCGACAAGAATTTTGTTAAGTTAAGTTAAGTAAAAAGTTAAAGATAAGTTAAGTACAGTATAGAAAACTTAAATAACATAAGAACGAAATAAAACCATTAATTTTAGCGATTTTATTTATGAATTCTATTTTTAATGACTAAAAATGAACAAAAAAAATAATATTATTTTTAACTATTTAAGGCTGCTGTTTTGTTGATGAACGAAGGAATAACATTAACACTAACTAACTGATACACAAAAAAAAACGGGTACTCGCGTAGCTAGGCAAGAACTTATATTAATTAAGAAATAAAGTCAATTCATGTAACTTTTTCTTCATTTTTTATGGTCTGTTGTTGAAAACTCTTCAAAAATCTTTGACTGGAAACATCTGTTTTTGTCTAACGAAAATAAAAAAGAAGAAGTTTAATGAAATGTATACAGTCTCTAAAGTGTGATCACACACTTTGTTTTTATTATATATTTTGTTGATAAAATGAAGAGAGAAATAAATAATAAAAAAGAAACGAGGAAAGTGTCATTGTCATTACGTATTCAAATGAAAATGTTTTATTTATTTTTTTTTTTTTTTTGCCTTTTTGATTTTTGGTTTGTTTGATTTTGTAATTGAAGTTCATGATCATTAGTTATCATGTTTCAAGGGTTACGTTGTTGTGTTTTGCTTTTCATTATACTACCTTATCACATTCATGCACGATTAATAAAATAGAGTTAATGCTTGACAAATTACACATAATAATCTCAATAAAAGTGTATTAATGTGTTTTTTGTTATCTCGATTTTCTTTATTATAGTGAAAAATCAGATATAGTGGAAGAACATTTAAAAATATCTTCTGCATCACCATCTACACCGAATATTGTATTGGCTGATACATTAAGTCATCATTCCTCATCGCCAGCTAAAACATCGCAAGTGTTTTCATTGGCATCGGTACAACAGCAACAGCAGCAGCAGCAACAACAACAACAACGACATCAACAGCCATCACCATCGTTGCATTCTAGCAGTGGCGGTACAATAACAACAGCACATCATGTTACAATCGAAGAGTCAAGTGACTATCATAGACGACTGCCACTTTCATTATCATCACATCAACAATTATCAATCACGAAACCGTCTACACCATCACCAAGTACGGCATTAGTTCGACATCATGCGTCTCCTCTATCGGTGCTTCCGCCACCCAGTATATCACCATCAGCAACCACTGCTACACATCAACATCTAGCTGTTCTCTATCATTCACACCATCACCATTTACATCCAGTTATGACATCTAGACGATCGTCTCGTCTTCCTGAACCCAAATTCATCCCAACACGCCCTATTCGAGCGTAAGTATTCAACTAATAACTTTTACTTCTACATAACATCCTTCATCTACTTGAAACTTGGCTTGTTCAACTTTTATATACATATTTATACATATATATATATTTTTTACTGTTTTATTTAATAATAATACGATAGGAGGGATGCATTAGCGACAACACTATCAGCACTATACGGTAAACTTCTAGTGGTAATGGGAATTGCTTTTCCAATGGCTGAGGTTATCTCAACGTATATTCCGCCATCATTTTATGAGGTTTATACAAGTTTTTTTATTATTTTTTTTTTTGTAATATAAATTTTTCGTATTCAATTCTCATAATTTACGTTAAATGAAATTTGCATTTTGCAAAGTGTTTTTTTTTTTCTGTGTGTTTTTGGTTTCCCTTTTTTTATTGAAATTAATTTGAAAAATATTTTTTTTTTAATTTATTTGTTTCTTTTTAATAAAATATTTACTAAATCGAAATGTATAAATAATATAGGGATTCTACCTTTATTTATACATCGGAAGTATGGTGTTTCTGTTATTTATGTACATAACACTCCTGTGGGGTCGGCCAAAAACATCAACAGTTACATGTGAGTATATTTGCTGGTACTTTCATTTCGTTTCGTATCGTTTCGTTTTTTTTAAATGAATATCAATAAATATAAATACTTTACTGAAATGTTTAAAGAGTTTTTTTTATATTTATAAAAATGATTGCGCTTTTCTTCAATATAAGTGACAATAAACCGCAAAAGTACAAATTATACATTTATCTAATTGAAAAACTAATTTTATTATATAAAAAAGCAATTTAAATAAGCGAAAACGACGATAAAACAGAAACTGAAAACTTAGTAAAGTGTTAATAATATGTTTTATTAAAAGTCTTAACATTGTTTTATCAAATATCAGCAATAAAATTAATTTATTATTATGCAAGTGTTTTCGCTTTTAATATTTAATCCGCATTTAAAACATACATTTTCTATTTTTTTACATTTTTTCTAATGGGAATCGTAAAGCTGGTCGCCAGAAATCTGTTGTGCAACATAAGTCATCATGTTCATCGGATAGTGGTGACGAATCGGATAGAGAAAGTGAAACAAGCAGTGGATGTAGAAGAGATGCTCTATCATCACGAAGACCGTCTATTCTTGCGGCATCTAATCATGCCAGACATCATTTTGGCAGCTTTTACTTACGAATGGGCGCAGTTGGTAAGTGCTTTTAATATAATTAAAATTCTCCCGAATAAACATACAAATTATTAAAGAATACAAATTTATTTATCTTTTTAACACATGTGCATTGATAGTTTTTTTTATATTATTATTTTTGTTTACCAACAAAAGCAAATATTTTCCCATAACACCAGCACTAGAATTCAAACACAAAAAGTCACTAATCTTTTTATTTTTGTTCTGTTTATTTATTTATTTTATGTGAAACATCAAATAACAACAACTTAAAACCAGCATTCGGTATTGGAAGTATGATTTATTCTGGATTAGAGTTTGGTCAATATTTTGAATTAGAACGAGACACCAAATGTCATAATGTACTTTTAGCGTTAACACCAGCTACCCGCATGGCTTTTATTTTTATACAAATGTACTTTATCTTTTTAAATAATGAGGCAAGTCAGCTAGCAAGATTTTAATCATGAAAATAGCTTATTATTCATTATAAATACATTTCCTTTCATTTCATTTAATTTTTTTTTAGCAAATCAAAGTATATCGTCATAAAATAATCGCCCGTTTTGGTTTGATGCACATGATAGGCACAAACTTGTCGGTCTGGCTAAATGTACTCATTCAAGAGACAAAACATGAAATTTTAACATTTTATAGTCCAGAAAATGGAACACTGAGGATATCCCATCGATTAGGTAAATTTAAATTTTTAATAAAATAAAATTATTACTAGGTGCTAATAATATTATTTTGGTAATTTTAGGTAATAAATTGCATAATCTTGATACAACAGCACATTTGAGAGTTGCTAGAGGACTTAAAGGCCCACATCATATTTACGAGTGCCGACGAACAAATATAATTGGAACGCTGGTACAAGATGCGTCACCATTTTTATTTCCGTGCACGATCGAGTACTCGCTTATTTGTGCTGCTATTTTGTATGTTATGTGGCGTAATATAAGTAGGCCACATGTACCACCAGTTATACGACAGGAGGGACACACCCCTTGTAAAAGATCTCCGCATCACTATTCCGTGGACTGTGCAAGAGCTCATAAGGGATTATTTATAGGAATACTAATTTTAGTATTAACTATAATCTCGTTAATACTGTTTTTCGTACTGATATCACGTCCGGAATTTGTTAATCTAGCTGTAACTGAGGTGACCATATGCGAGTTGACATTGTACGCAGCAGCAACAATTGCGACTTTAATAGGCATAGTACAGGTGCGTCACCTGCAATACGATGCCGAACGTAGCTTTGAATTGGATGATATTTTATTAGTCGGTGCACAAACTGGGTCATTTTTATACAGTACGTTCACGGTTATCGGTGGACATTTTACAATGCAACGTGATACGGTAATTGTTCTGGTGAACGCGCTCGCGTCTATTGTACAGACTGCATGTCAGACAATGTTCATTTTAGATTCTAGTCGACGAAACGCCGCCACACCTGAACATATTCGTAAAAAACCGGGTCGTGAAATTGTTACATTCTTACTAGTTGCAAATCTTGCGATGTGGGCAATTAGTACACTAGAGAAATCTAGAGCAGAATCTCATCCAATACAATTACACTTTTACGGGCTGTGGGCATGGACAATCATTACACATGTCTCAATGCCACTTGCAATATTTTATCGTTTTCACAGTACCGTATGTTTATGCGAAATATGGAAGCGGGCATACAAAATGAAGCCCGCCTACATGTAATCATCTTTTTATCAATTATTAATTGTTTTTTCTGTTTATTGTTAACGTTTTTTGTTTTTCATTTCTGTTTTGTTAAAATAAAACTGTTGTTGTCCCCTTGAGAAGAGAAATTATTAATAAAAAATTAAAATAATAATTATAATCATTTTGAACAACCAAAAAAAAAAACCAAATATAATGTCATAGTCTTCCTATTAGATGGAAAGTTATTTATCTTCGAAAAATTATATTTACTAAAAAAGGATAAAATATAAAAATGAAAAACAATTTTTCTTTGCCAAATTACACAATAAGAATTGAATAGGAATTTTTTATTTATTATTTTTTATACAAATCATATAAATTAGAAAAAATAAATAAAATTAAATGCCATAAAAATTAAATACTTATGAGAAATATATTATATATAAGATCTTAATGAGCAATAATAATCTCCTTATTTATACATATATAGTTAACAAAAAGTTTCTATCAAAAATGTAGGAAGCATTTCTATTTCTTAAGATAATTCTTTTATTCTGCTTATTTTTCTACGTCTTTTCTTTTGCTTAATACACTTAAAAGGATTTTATATCAATTTTTTTTATTAAATAAAAAAGTATACTTTGCTTGTCTACTTTTACTTTAATCTGCTGCTTAGAATCAAATTTTCAATCAATCAATCAAACCTTTTTATTATAAGACAAGTAAAAGATTTAGTTAGAAATCGTCAATCGATCTCGTTTTTTTTTCTTCTTCGACTAATAAAATCATGAAAATCAAAAGGTTATACTTAAGCATACATTTGTTTAAGTTAAATTTAACTTTGTTTACATTATTCAGTGCTTTTTTATGTCTGTATTACTTAATGTAAACTTATTACTAAATCTTATGGTCATCAGATGTTTGATAAAATAATCATTTAAGAGTTTTATCTAATATATAAAGTAAAGTCTGATTTTTTCGTGTGTTTCTGTAACATTTTGTAGAGGTGGAATAATTTTTGTAGAAGCGGAAAAAATTGACACTATTTAGGTAGAGGGGTAAGAAACTAAACTATATTATAATAATTCCAACTCACTCTCTATTCTCTATTCCCCTTTTCTATTTTGAAAATGTACTATTGAAATACCTTTTATGTAACGCCATTTTATTATAGCAGATCCTAAAATTAAAAATTTATTACGTTTTTTAACAAAAATACAATAACACATATACATACATACCTATCACTAGAAATTCTCTTTGTTTGAATGATTCATATGAATGAATATTATTTAATAATTACACTTTTAAAATTAGTTACAATTTCTATTTAATAAAACAATTTCAACAAAAAAATAATAAAAATAATTTTTTGAAACTAACAACACTATTCTTTTCACCACTAACAAAACTAAATTATTAAATAAATACTAACGTTTTAACTAAGTAACAATTTTTTAAAATGAATTGAACTGCGAAAAAAACTATATGTGTATTATTATGTTGGCTCTATTTGCATAAGGGAAAAAATTGATACTTTTTAGGTAGAGTGGGAAGAAACTAAACTAGATTATATGTAAATAATAATGACAACTCACTCCCTCTTTTTTCTTTTTTGAAAAAGTACTATTAAAACATTAAAATGGATTGAGTATATGAATTGTTTAGCAAAGATTTGTTTACTAGAAAAATAAAAGCGCTTAATTTAAAATACAACTGTTAAAAATTTAAAATACAACTGTTAAAAATGTTAAATATGCTTTTGAATCATATAAATCCTTAATTGTATTTTGCAAATTAAATAAATAATTTAAAAAAAGGAGGATCAATCATTCAAATTATTTGAAATATTTGTCAAATTATAAATACAAGAAAATGTTATTGTCCTGAAAATATTTATGTTATGTTTTAAAAGGTTATTTAAAAATTATTACGGCAAGTTCAATTTGCTTAAACAATGAAACCGTAAAAAATAAATTATTAATTTTTTTATACCTTTTTTAATTACTCTAGATATTTAAAAGAAATCGTTATACTAATAAATTAATTTTGATTTTAGACAACAAAACGACGGCGTTTTTTCCGATTTGAGATGTTTAACAAAATTTTATTGCGGGCTACCGATATACCTGCAGAAACTACAAAACAAAAACAAAATTTGTTTTGTTGCTAATTATTTTTAATTGTTTTTTAAACTGTAAAGAGAAATGCAGCTGAATTTTACAATAGGTAGTTTTTGTTTGGTTCAGGTACGCATGCACGTAAAAACTAGAGAAAAATAATCTTCTATTAATTGTTATAAATGCTTTGATTTTTTAAAAATAGGCTCTTTAGAAAGTGAACATATACGTAAAACAAAATATAGGCTCTCTGATAAAAACTTTATTTTCATCCCTGAAATAGAATTTTGAATTGCATTAACAATACATCAACAGGCTATGGAATTTATTACTTTATGTTTATTTTTAATGGGAAAAGGCAAATCGGAGGTTTTAAATAAATATAAAAACTAAATATTGTCGGGACTTTAAAAATTAGCATAAACGGGGTTTCATTATATTCAAAACTTTATTTTACCGCCGTGCGAAGCCGGGCAATACCAGCTAGTATATATATAAAAAAAGATAAATTAAATATCGTTACACTTTTAGTGTAAATAATAATATTAATACAAAATATATATGCCGCCGACAGTATCATAAGAATGTTGCTGTTTGGAAAAAAAAAACATTACACAGTCCAATTGTGAAATAAAACATTTAAAAAAATATATTCAAATAGCATTTTGAAGTGTATTTGCTATAAAAAAACAAAAATTTTTTGTAGTTTTTTACATAAAATAAAATAACTCCTAATAATCACATCCAATTTAATTCTAAAATGATAAAACAATTGTTTTTCTAATAAAATAATAATAATTATAATAATAATAAAAATATGAATGTTTGTTAAAAATGTCCCAATAATTTTGATAATTAATAGGAAAAAAAAATGAAAAAACATATTAAGATATAGATTAAATGTGTTCATAAATATTAATTAAAATTATATAATTAAAACAGCGATGTATAAGAGTTTTTGATAAATTTTATTAACATAAAAAAGTTAAACCATTACCAGAAGAATAAAAAAAAAATAAATTAATTAACTTATGTTTGCTGTTAGTAAATAATTATTAAATGTTTTAAAGGAATAATCATAAAACTAATTGTAAATTGTCCAAAAAAAAAATCATTAGTAACGACAGAAGCAACAAGATATTTTTTATCAACATAAATCACTCTAAACATTTATCTATCGATCTTGAAAAATCGAGTAATAACTGCCAGCCACATGATAAGTTCTTTAAATATCATAATTGCTTCAAAAATCATTTGCTAGCGTGCAAAAAACGTTAAAAGAAACATTTTTTTTATATTATTAATTAAATAATAAAAAAAGAATAAAATTAATTTAAAACATAACCAGGGATCAATTTTTTTAAATGGATTTTTTGTTAGAAAAATTAAACGAATTTTGTATTAAGGAATAGCCCAACGAAACGCAGCTAAAATTACGTTAAAAACAAATTAATAATTTATTTTTATTATAAAATTTTCAATCAATATTTGACTATCGTAGATGATTTTTTAATTGATTTTTCTTTTATAATAAAAATATAAATTAATTAATAAATAGAGAAGAAAATTTTTTATATAAAAAAAATAAATATATTTTGTATTACAATTGCTAAATTTAATTAAGAAAAATAAATTAATAATCAAAAAATATAAAATTTTACGGATTAACCAAAGGGACGAAAATGTCTTTAATTAGATAAATACGAGTAAATCAAAACACCATAAATTTTAATTAAGAAAAATAAACAATTTTTATCATCCATTTTATATTTAATATTTAATTAATTTTTTTCTGTTTTCGAATAATATTTATCAAACCTTTTTGCTCATAAAATGCTAAAAATTTATCTCTATATTTATAGGGTGTTTACTTGTTTAAAACAAATTTATTTCATTTATATATTTCTTTTTTAATTTTCCTTATATATTTCATATAAATAGCAAAGTGTTTTTATTGTACCTGATACAATCATTTAGCGTCCATTATCATATAGAGAAACAAATATCATATACAAGGGTTTTATATTTTTATCATTAATATTTTCAAAATCATTTGACAAACAGAAATTTGCTTATTTATTATTATCAGTAATTTTTTATGTGTTACGGTTATTGTTTTAATCAGTTTAATACTTTGTAATAAATTAAATAACAATATAACGATTTAATAGTATTACTATATGTAATAAAAATTATTTTTATGATGTGATTAAACTGATTTTTATCACATTGACGAGTATTATAAATTATTTCTGTTTGTCATTGTAACAAAGTAAATAGTTTCAACAAGAAAAAAATATTATATATTTACACCAAAAATAGAGTTTTACTTTAATTAAATAATTATTAATAAAAAATAAATGACTATCTTCATTAAAAAAAAGCACAAAAACGTATATTAATTTTGAAAAATTATGTTTTTTTTAAATTCGTTAGAGAATTTTCTGTACATTTTGCTAGAATATTTTTCACATTTTAACCCTTTTTACTTTATTTAATTAATAATTTCATAAATCATGTAAACACCCTTTCTAATAAAATTATAATATTTATTTAATTTAATATATTAAAAAACAACATAAACCTAAATAGTTACAAAATAAAAAACGTTTATTTACGCTTAAAAATGTCAAAAATAATTAATAAAATAAAATTATTTATATATATATATATATATATATATATTATATTCTGTTTATTTATTAAATAATTAATTTCTATTTATAATTATTTATTTCAATAAATAAAAGAACAATTATTTATTTATGAAATTTATTACAAAATAATAATATTAATAATATTTTGGGTGGCGATTGAGTTAATTTACTGCTTTCTTGTTTGTAATTTTAAGCATTTTTTTTTTTTTTGTTTAAATTTTATTTAATTCTTTTAAATTGTTTAAACGTTGAATATTTGTTAGTTTTAAAAAATAAACAAACAGTAAATATACCTTTTCAATATATATTAATTATAATAATATTAATTCTTATTTATATTTCAATGTCATAATTATTATTATTATTATTATAAAATGAAGAAAAATCTTCACATTCTTAGCAAGTATTAATTGTTTTGTTATACATACATATATATAAAAACTATAAAAAATTAAATAATAAAAATTATAAATAAATAGTGATATTATTTATGTTTATATAAATGTTTATCTAATATTATTTCTATTTAATATTATTTATTTATATTTAAGTTAATTAATTAAAAGTGACAAAATATTAAAACTAAATATTGTTTTCTTTTTTATTAAATATATTTATATCGATTTACATTATTCAGAAGTAACAATAATAGCAGCATATTTTTTGGTTTTTATGATTTTCATATATACATTATATAAATGGATTTTCATAATATTTGTACTAAAATAAAAGCATTAAAAAATTATTATAAAATAAAATGACCTACAAACATTAAAATGTAATTAAAAGAAGATGAAAAAGTAAATAAATAAATTATAAATAATGAATTATTTGCTTAATATTTTTATTTTTTTTTTTTTTATTGGTTGTAGCTAACTGATGCTATTTTTAGTGATTTTTGTTTAATAAATTATTGTTATAGTTTCTCTGTTATTTCATTATTTGTCTCGCAGACATTATTTGTTTAGATTATCCTTAAATTACAAAATGTATATTTTTTAACCGTTTTTACTTGTTTTAAAGAAAATAATTCTAGATCTAGTATGCTTTAAATTAAATTTAAATAATAAAAAAAATACCCCTATACATTAGATTTCTACATCATTCAGCCGAAAGAAACATAAATTTCGTCTATAATACACAAGTATTCTTGATATTACAACAATAAACTACTGAAAAAAAAACCCGCCCAATTACAAAACCATTCGTGTCTGTTTACAATTTATTTTTATTTTACATATTATTAACGATTTTGAATTTATTTTACCATTTTTTTTTTAATGAAATAAATAAGATTTAAGATTGTAATTAGTTTTTTTTTTTTATATATATAAATTAATTTCAGGTATGATGTAAATATGTACATGTTATGTTAAAACAAAGGATTGTTACACCCACTATTTATTTTGATGTTTTTAATTACAATTTTTTTAAAGAAAGCTTCTGTACTTAAAGCAATGTTTAAGTATCGACTGGATTCTGCTTAAAAATGCTTATACTAAGTAATTAATGTAAATTTACTTTTATGGATATGATTTTCATTTAGAGCTGCTGACATGATACAATATTAATTTGCTAACTAATACTTAGCTTAAAGCGATACTAAAAAAACTTTACTTACTTTTTTACTTTTTTTCTATACAAAATCCTCTAGAAATTCCTTTTCTCCTTTTTTTAGAGTGGATAATCTTGATGGATTTCATTAAAAAAACTATTCTTTTCTTCGTAATTAATACTTAAATCATGTGTGCTTATGCATAATGCGATTTACTTTACCCATAGAAACGATAACGAGTATGTAAAGTGTCGTCCAGAAAGTATTTTTATTTAAAAAATTCTAGAGAGTTTTAAACAATTAAATTGTAATGCATTTCAAGTTTTAAATAGCAAACAATATTCTTGTATTATTTATGATAAATAAAATAAATGGAAACTCCAGCATATTGTTATTTACAAAAAATAACAACGCATCAATATCAGGTGTATCTTGAAACTATTCTAAACTTTAATTACAAGTAATTAATACAAAAATGCTATAAAAACGACGCTACAATGTGTATTCAATAATAGAAAATGATATAAAAATGCTAACATTACTCAAAAATAATATTTATAAAAACAAAAAAATCTTTATGTTCTAATTATAATTTTATGTGGTTTCCTGACATTAAAATATGTGTATTATGCTAATGCCTAGAAATATTAAAAATAATTTTCTTTTATTTTCTTTCTTTTTTTTTTTATAATAATTCAAAATGTTTAAAGAAAATTTTTATGGAATTTAATAAGAACAAAAATATGGATACTCCTGTTGAAAAAAAAAAATAAATAAACACACCAAAACAAAGAAATAACATAATTAATAGTGGATATTGAATATTATTATGATTATTTTGTTGTTTTAAATATTATTTTGGTGGATTTAATGCTTCGTTTCATAATAAAATGGAAAAACGAAACGGATTTGGGAAGGGCCACCCATTGTCTATAGATAAATATGGGTTTGTGTAGATGTATACGTGCGTGTACCTATGTTATCAGTACAGTACCCTATATAAATGCAGTTTTTAGGGTAAGTTATTCTCTATATAAAAAAATGATTACGTGAGTATGTTCCGGTGCAAGGGTGGGTGCTCGTTATTTCTTCGCATATTCAATATATATATATATATATATATATATATATATATATATATATATTCAAAACAAAAAAAAACAGTAGGAAAATGTATGGATGTGCTTCCTATGCATTATTCTATATTAAGCTTTCAGCATATACCTACTACAATGTATAATAATGTTGTTCGAACAACATTATGTTAGGAAAAGCATTGAAATTTGTTTTGTTTATGAAAAATTCAATAGTGTTAGTATCGCTGATAAATCGCATGCGCATATTATGATTATTCTTTTTTCATGTTTTGCTAAGGGTTTATTTATTTTTATGCTTGCTCCTAGCAGCAAGTTTGAGGCAGTCAAAACAAACAAAGTTTCATTATTTTTATGTATTTTAAGGGACGAAATTAGTAGCATAGCGTAGGATATATGTTTTATTATTTTTTTCTAAATCTGCATTTCCAAAACAAAAATTATGAAATTTTATGGTTTCATGAAATTGGTTATTGTGGGTGGCTTTGTGTGTTTTTTTTTGGTATTTAGTTTCCCGAAAAAATCACTTTTAAGAGTTTTGTGTTATTCGTTATTTTTTGGATCTTGATAATTATTTTTTAGGGTTGGTTAGTTGTAACGTTGTCTTCGGCTGTCAAACAAGATAACACTATATTCCTGTCCATATATACATTTGTTAGTTATTAAAATCTATTTAGATTCTTATTAGTGTTCGTTACTAAACGCCGTCACTGTATTCACTTGGTTTTTGTTGTCTTCCGTCATTACATCTGTTGGACGTTGGAGTTGAAAGTGTACAGATTGAAATAATTTTAGTGTTTTTGTTATTATTTTTATTATTATTATTGTGCACCGAACTGAGTGACACTAAATTCAAATAATATAATTATTTTCTGTTTTAAATAAATCCAAATACTGACTAAATAGTCACATTTGGTAAATATTTATTCTGTACTATTTTTAATGGTTTTAAATTGTTAATGCGAGAGCGATGTGTGTGTGTGTGTGCGTATGTGTTGAAAATTTCCCTATAGAAAATTCATAAAATAAATTTTAAGCTGTTGCAGTCATAGATTTGTGTTTATTGAAAAATGTTAAAAATATTTTACTGCTGATGGTTTTTCTCTATTTGTAAAATATTTAGTTTTTGTTCATTCAATGATTGAAAAAGTTTCTTTTGTGTATTTTTTTTTTTTTTTTTATAATTATATAATGTGATGTCGTGCTGTCAACTAATAATTGTTAAGCATAGCCACTATTTTTATGCTATTTAAACGAATTTTATTTTTATATTTACGAAAGAAGAATTTTTTTTTTGTTTACTAGAGAGCGAGAGTTACTCCGCTGTTGAATGTGCGCTGAGAAACATTATTAAAAGCAAAAACGAAAAAAGAAAAAATGTAAAATAATAACATAAAATCTGTTTATATTTAGTTTTTTTGTTTTTTAATTTAATAAATTAAATTTAGCTGGCTATAGTTAAGTAAAGTGCGAGCAAAGTGTCAGTAGAGATTTTTTTTTATTATTATTCTTTTCTTAAATCTTAAAGTAAATTTAATAGATTTTTTTTTATCTCTTTTATAATAATAATAAAAAAAAATATATATAAAAACATATTTTTAAATATTTATACGTTTGTAAATTTATTCGCATCGCACAGCATCAACTTGTAGTTGGTTGAGCAAAGGCAACGTAATGTACAGTTTATTTAAATTATAAGAATAAAAGAAAAAGAAAAATATTAAAGAAAAGTAAAACAATACACAGTAGTGCGGTTTGACCGAAATAATAAAAAAATTTATTTATTATTTTTATTTTTTTTTTTTGCCTACAAAATTTACTCTACTTTAGTTCTAGTCAGTGTTTTACCAAGTGCTGTTCAGTGGATATATTTACTACGCGATTTTACGATAGATTTGTAATTTTTTTTTTCTTGGTTATTATTTTTTTTTTGTGACAACAAACAATGCAGTTTATCAACCCTCTTTTCTGAAATATATATTTATTCATTTATTTAATTTTTTCTTTGCTGAATTTTTTGATTGTGTGCTCCCTATTGAGTCTTATTTAACAATTCTAGTAGTTTTTATTTTATTATTATTATTTTTATTATTATTTCTTCCTTTTATATATAAATTTTTTCTAAAGGATATTTGTTGTGGAAAAATAATAATAATTAGAATAATAAAAAACCTTTTAATAATAAACGAAAGAAAAAAAAAATGAAATAAACTGAATGAAACTGAACTGTCATCCTATTATATACAGTGCTTATTGTGTTTTGTTATTTCCTGATTATTCATTAAGATTTGAATTAAATATTTAAATTAGCTTCTTATTATTATTTAGTTTTTTTATTTGTATTTTATGTATTCATTATTATTTATTTATATAATATCGTTGCAGTGTCAAAAAAAATAAAAATAAAAGTGAATAAAAACGAAAAACATCATAATGCTGCGCTTAAATATATAAAAACATAAGAACAACCATAATTGGTGCACATTAAATGAACTTTTGTTTACATTTTGAACAGTAAAATATATATATATATATATTTAACGCTGTAATAAGTAATTGTGGCGTTTCTTTAAGTTTTTTGTGTTATTTTGTTTTATTGATAAATTTAAGAATAATAATAACAAGTGAAATAATCAACAACAATAACGAAAAACAGCAAAAACAAGAGAAGTAAGTATTTAATTTAATTTTATCGTTTATGATACGCAGTACGACTTAATATGGTTTTATTTTCTTGTTATTACCATTTATGCTGGATTATTTTTTTGTAAAAAACAAACAAATTTTATTAATAATTTTATAATTAAAGTAACATTCATTAACTAAAAAAGCAACATAAAAATAATATTTTTCTTCGTTTTTCGCTTAAATAAAAAAATAAAACGCAAACGACTTAAGTCAAGCAATTAAACGATTTGATAAATTAATCCGCAAAACATTGAGCATAGTTCTAAAAATTTTATAAAACAAAAAATAATTTCTTAATCTTATATTATTTTATTTTTCTTCGTATATAAAATACTGACTTAAGAGACTAAAAGTGTTTTTTTTTTTCAAAAAATATATATCTTAAAGTTTAAAAATATTTTTATTTTTGTGGTTGTTGTTTATATTATGTGCGAATATTTATAATAATAATAGTAGCGAAGCTCTAAAAGAATTATTTTTAAAGTTGGTTGGGTGTTGTTGATTTATTTACATAAATATGTTTTATTCAGTAATTATTAATTGAAAATTATTATTATATAGTGGAGTCCATATAGGCTCTAAATGTGAATTTTATTTATTATGACAGGAAGTATTATAAGCGTAAGGGCTACTGCGTACCCTTTTATTCTCTATTTTTTATTGCATCAATAAAAAGAAAAGAAAATTTAATTACGCCTAAACAGGAAAAAAAGCTTCCCTAGCAATGTTTTCCTTTTTTAATTTTTCCTGTTTTCCTTTTTTTATTTTCGATAAAATTTTCTATTTTTAAAGCTATTAGATGTGTGGATTTTTGGGGTAGTTTAACGTTCGCTAAGTTATGTAAAAAAAAAACAATTTAATAAAAATTGTTGATTATGTTGTCCTTCTTCAGTCACATAAGTCTGTTGGTTACATTAAACTAAAAATACAAAATCTTCCTACTGATTTTCTCTATACGATTCAAAGGACAATTTGATAACAGGTGGTTGCCATGGGCGACTAACTGTCTATATTGCTTAAAAGTCTTCAAAGCATAACCCTATAAATTTATAAACAAAGTAAAAATACAACAAATTAACCTTTTGTTATTGTTGTTTCCTTGTTTTAATTTTGCACAGCGGTATTTACTTGCTGTAGTAAAGGCTTTGAACTTCCTCTTATTTACTTTTACCTTTAAAAATGGCGCAAAAATGCTCACATTTACATTAACACTGTTATTTTTTTTTGTTCTGTTTTGTTATTGTTTAAAAGTCTATTTTCATCATGATTTAAAATAGAATCGAAATACATTGCCAGTTCACTTGTAATGTTAAGGTGTTGCCTTTTGGTTCTAATGAAAATTGAAAAAAAAAAAAACTACAAAAACCAAAATTATAATAAATAAATTAAAATGCTACAATGGTTCTGGATGGCGTCAGTAATATATATTATTTTTAAATAATAATAATAATATTATTTTTTTAATTTTAAACATTACCGAATTGTAATTGATATTAAAAAAATTAAAAAAAAAAAACTATTTTCAATTGTTAAAAATAATAAACATAACGCACACAAATAAACAATAATTTTTGTCTTGTTTTTGTTTGTGGAAAATTAAAGTTGAATTAAAAATAATAAAAAAAAAAAATTAACATATTGCGTGACAGTATAAACATGGACACACCTAATAGTATTAATAAAAAATAAATAATATATATTTTAAAAAATACAACAAATATCTGAATAATGGTATGAAAGAATAAAATAAAAATGTTTGTAAAGAATTAAGCAAACAAACACTACATTGAACGAATTTGATGGAAAAAAGAAGTTTTTTTTTTGTTATGCGGTTCTCCTGAGATGACCTTTGATTTGTTTTGATTGTTTTGTTTTTTGTTAATTAATTAATTAAATCACATTAAAGCTTATTTTCATTTATTGCTGTTACCTGTCGCTTTTCGTATTAAACCATGTTTATATTGTTTCACTCTTTTAATTCAATTTGTATATTCTTTAAATTAAATTAAAGTTGAATTAAAATTTTAAAGTTCTAACCGCAAGTAGCATAGAATTCGGCAATGAGTATTTTCCGTATGAGAACCTCATATATTGCCAGAGTAACGATATTTTTTGTTAAAAACATCACGTTTTTTTTGCTAATGATAGTAATAAATAACGCTAATATAAAATACTAAAAACAAATAATTAAATACTTTTTCTTAATAACGGATCCCTACTGAATAAGCAATTACATTTATTTTAAATAAAATTCAACCACCTACTAAGCATACAACAATATAAAAATGTAAAATATTGCTAAAATAATTACGAATTTAAAGCGCGGCCAGTTTAAGCTTACAAACGATTAACATTAGCCAATAATTAAATTTTTAAACAATAAAATCAAAAAAAAATCTCACAACCAAATTTGAAAAAACGAAAAAAAAAAAATACATTAAAAATTGAATAAAAAAAAAACTTAAGCGGTTTTCATTTGCAAAAAAAAAAATCTATGAAAGACTGTATAATTTTAGAAATGAGTAAATAAAATCCGACTTGTCTCTTGACAATTTTATTTCTTTAATTTTTTTTTTTTTTTTTGCTTTTTAATTATAAATTTTTTGCTAAATAAAAAAAAAAAAAAATTATTAATAATTTTTTTTTCGGTTTTTCAGTTACTCACAAACTGAGTGTTTCTTGTCTAAAGAAATTTTTAGTTGATCATTTTGCAACTTATAGCGCCGTTATAACTACAATAGTTTCGGAGTTTTTCTATTTCGTTATAAAATTGTTGACTTGACTCTGCTACCAAAATGACTACATTGTCATAAATAAATAGATTTTCTTTTCATTATTATTCATAAGAAAAAAATAAATAATATATAACTCTCAGAAAGAAAATAGTTTTGTATTTGTGCTCGTGACATCGAAAATTATTGCGCTTTCACTTCGGTCAATCTAAATTTAAAGATCGTTTAACATTAGTTTTTCCATATAATATATTTGATTTTTATTTTTCTTCTAGATTTTTTTTTTAATCTAATTTAAAAATAAATCCAATTTTTTTTTTATATAAAAATTTTACAGAAAATAATCTCTAACACCGTGCTGCATTAATATATGTAGGTTAAAGCATATATTTTCGTTTGTTTTATGTTTCTTTTAGCTTTATGCTAATTAACTCTGCGATCGTTTTTTGATTTAAAACAAAAAAAAAAATAAATAAAATCAAAAGAAGCAGAGAAACAAAAAGTAAAAACTTTTATTTAAATAAAAAACTAAAAACTGAGAGAATTTTAATTTTAGTCAGTGAAGAATCTTCGTTCTTTTCTTTGCTTAAAATTTATTTAATTGTTGCTTAAAGCTAGACCGGCACATACTAACTGAGAAAAAAAAACAAAACAACTAATTAACATAATTAAATAAAAGTTAAGTAACGAATTGTAACGTTGTTAAGTGAGTTAAGTTACGCTAAGCCAAACACGTTAAGCCGATTAAACGTAAAGTAATCTCTGTGAAATTATGTGATGATTGATTTTATACATTTATTTATTTATTTATATTTATTAATTTTTACATTTTTATTTTTTTAATTTTTTCTTTGAATAATAAATAAATAAATTAGAAAAATTTATGTTCGATTGTGTTGTGGATTTGTGTAAATTGTGTTGCCTCGTTGGTTAAACATTTGTTTTTTCTTTTATATTTTTATTTTAATAGAAAACGATTAGTAATAATTATTTTTTCATTTTCATTTTCATTTTCCCAACTGAATAACTAAGTTTTTTTTTTATTATTCGATATTAATTTATTTTTAGATATAATTTACATTTTGTTTAAAGAAAATTAAAATTAAATTAATTATTAGCAACAATTTAAATCGATTAGTTTGTTGAATTTTCTAGTCAGAAAAATACGATTTTTAACATAAAATAAATATGTTTTGCGGTTTTTTTTTGCATAATGTGGCTTTTTCTATATTTAAATTATACTTTAACATTAATTTAACGCTTTAATTAGTAATAATAAAGTGGCAATATACGCTTTCTATTGTTCTTAAGTCAAACAAATTAAAATATTAAATGCTTCAAGTTTTGTCAAAGACAAGTTATACAGTAAATATTTCTGAGAAATTAGAAAATGCCTGTTATTTAGTATTGTCTAACATAAATTTATTTACTTATTGTAAAAACTCTTATTGTTTTTTCTTTTAAAAAAATAATTAATTAAAAAATAACATTACATGTTTATTATTTTCATAAATAATTAAAATAATATTCACATAAAGTATAAAATAACATCTTATTTACGTATTTATGTTAGAGAATAAGAAATAAAAAAATTAAATTCAACTAAACCACAATACACCCTCAAGTTTATAATTAAATTAAAGTTAATAATTGTTTTTAATTTTTTTATTATATTATTATTACAATACGATGCTATTTTTTGTGTATCGATTATTATGCAAATTTATTATTTGTAATTTATTTTTATGATGCTAATTATACATTGTTTACCAATTAAGAAAATTAAAAAAAAAAATATATAATAATGCTTCTTTTTTTTTTTTGGATAGATAGTTAATTTTAAAAATTACATAACGTCACTCTTAATAAATTAAATTTACAGTATGTACATATTATTGTGATTAAATTTATTATTCCTTATGCCATAGTAAAATTATTGTCAATATTGCAAGCATACAAAAATTATTTAATAAATAACCGTCGTGATGTCGATTGTATCGAACTATAAAGAATTAGTCTATGGTCTTAACAATTTAATTCAAAAAGAAATAAAACTGTGAAAACAATACTAACATACAATCGATAATATTGAAATAATGTTCATAGATTTATAAACATAAAAATAAGAAAATAAGAAGAAACCCGGAAATAATTACAAAATATAAAATTTAAAGAAAATAATTATTTGTTTAGAAAAATTAAAAAAAAATTATTAAACGATTACATCATATTTAAACAATATAAACACTTAAAATGCATATAAACAAATTTTTATTATTATTATTGTTATTTTACATCTATTTTTAACGTAAAAATATTGTAAAAATTTCGTAAATTGTAATATTAGCTAAAAATAAACATTGGAATTTTCATCTCTTAATATGACATTCCTGAATAGAAATAAAAAGAAAAATGTTTATTTTTGGATAGAAAAAAAACTTCTTAAATATGTTTATTTATTTAATTTTCTTTATAAATAATTTTCCAGGAAGTGTGGTTAACGATAAAATTGAACGGGGATGCAACGCTGTCCGTACATACATGAAATGCGAGAACGCTTACTTGGACCAACACAAGAAACTGTACCACTGCGAACAATAGTAAAGGAACGTGTTATCGAAGAGCCACAGTTACAGCATCAATATCATCATCCACGGCAAATGGCGCCACCAAATAACGAGAGTAATCAGGTCGGGACCATGATAAAGGTAGGCAGTGATGAGTTTGTCCAATCATCTGCCAAATCCTTATCATTATTTTTATTATTATTTTTAATTGAAATATTTATCAAGAAACATTTTATATTATTTTCACTCATCAAGATCATTAATCATTGTTAATCAGTAGTTAATATTTCATTATGTAATAAATTTGAGTAAATAAAATTAAATTAGCTAAATCCGGACGGTTATGGATCACATACAAGTCCTACACATCAGCGAACACCACTTGTACCGCGTGACTTAGGTGAAGACTTCAGTTTAGACAATGACTTCAGTGAACCACTTGATCCAAGATTACCAAAAAATGCAAAGTAAGTAATTAAGAATCATTTGAAGCACGATTAAAACTATATACTCATTACTAAATGAAATTCCTATTCAAAAACGAAGGATATTTCACCAAAACAGACAAATAATGTATCTCGCACAAAAAAATAATTTTTTTTTTATTTTAATTTTTCAAAATTTTATGGCAAATTAATTATTTTAGCTGCGATTTAAGTGAATTTGGATATTATAATGTGGATAATACACGAAAAAGGTTAGCTGCTAAATAACTTACAAAAAAAAAACAAATTGTTAATTTGCTAAAAACAAAAATAATTGGCATTAAAATCTTTCAATTAATACGCACCCTGTTTAATTAATTTTACATTTTTTAATTACATTATTTTGAATAAAATGTAATTAAAAAAAAAATACACAAATTTTTGGATAATTTTTGTCATTCTGTGCAATAAAATAAAATAAAACTTGTTATTTAATAGTTGTGCAGATTTACTAATGCGCATGACTAGCATACTTAATTACGCATTAGAAGATTATGCGCAATATAAAACAAGATTTATTTAATTTTTTTCTTGTATCAGAAGCGTTTGTTAGTTGGATTTTTATTTAATTAATTGCACTGTAACTGCTAACCACTCTTTACTAAACATAATAGAATAATTATTGCACTCACTTAGTGTAAATAAATGTAATTAAAATATAATTAAAAAAAACAAACACGTTAAGCAGACAAATGTGTTAATTTATGTTGATTAAATAAAATTTAAATAAAACTAGGTTATGTCTAGATGCACATATGTTTGTTAATTAATATAAAATTAATTTTATTTAAAGCTGACTTAACATAATTCTTCTTTTCTTTTAACGAAAACAGTTGTAGGCACACATTTCTTATGTATATAAAGATAAATATATAAAGTTGAATGAATATATTATTCGCCCACAATATTAAATATCAAAGAAAGATAAAAAGTAGGAAAAAAATAAACCTTTAAAATTTTATTAAATTGATAAAAGAAAAATTAGAAATTATGTATATATAATTAATCTTTTAAGACGATGTTTTTGTTGTTGTTGTTCAAACAAACCTAACTTATAGCAAAATTTTTGACTAAAAAGCAAGGGAATATTATTTTCTGTATTATTTACCTTTTTTTCTAGGGATTTTATTATTTTTTTCTGATAAAAATGGCTAAAAGAGAATAAAAGAAACATTTTTTATTTAGTATTTTCTTTTAATAATAGGCAATTTTTTATAGGAAACCTTATCTTACTGATTATCTATCCATCATCGTCTTTGTTTCACTTAATAATTTATTACACTGAATAGTTTCGTTTCCACAAAAAGTACAATCTCACACCTACATATAACATCTCATCACTACCTAGCATCAATACTGGTTGAAAAATCATGGAAAATTTTTTAAGAAGAGAATAAGAATTAATTTACAAGTAAATTAGAAAAAAAAACACATCGAAACAAACCATCTGCCAAAAATATTAAAAATAAATAAATTAAAAAAATGAAAAAACAATTCTGTTAAATTATATCCACTTTGAGTCATTTTTCAAGTGTTTTATAGTTTCAAATGGGTAATAAATATGGAGTGGAGTAATTTAAATAAAAAACAATTTATTTTTTAATTTTTTTTTTTTGATTACTTGAGGACAAAAAAAATTTATTACAACCTTGTGATTAATATTTTCGGTTTGCTTTCTTTTTGATTTTAATTAAAATAGAAAATGAAAAAGAAAAACAACAAACTTTTCACAAAGTAAAAATAAAACTCGAAAAGAATTTTTAAACTATTAAAAGTGTGGCAAAATTGCCGACAGTAAAGAAAATAAATAAAAATTTCACCCAGTTTTTACTAAGTGAATGTTTCTTTCTTATACATTGTATGCTTCAGGACTTAAAATAGATTTTTTTTTTATTAATTTCTTATAAATTGTCACGATTGTCTTTTTACACAAAAAGTATGAGCATCTGATTCGCGAATTTAATATTATTATTTTTCACAACTAATCGCGTTTTTACTATTCAAATTTAGATTTAACTGAGTTAAAATTTAGTCATTTTTTTACTTCGTTTTTATCAACAGTTAATTAAGTTCGTTGTCAATAGTAATACGTTTTTTAGTATTATTATTTTTATGGAGCAATAATAATGCTGTCGTTGTTTTTATTTATTACATTTAATTAGGATTTAATGTTTTAATAATTACAAAATAGCAACAAAGCACATTTTCAACAATAATAAAAGCAATAAAAAAAAATATTTTATTTAAATAAAATTGAAAAGCATAATAGTAGAAAAATCAATTATTATGTTGAAACAACTATTTGTAGTTGTGTTAGTTGGGCGACCCATTTTCCATAGAAAATGAAATGTAAAAAACAAAATGTATACATAAAAAAAAACATCCTTAAGGATATTTTCCTTTCCTTTAATTTCTTTGTTATTGTTGTATCACCAACGTGGTCATTTACCTTTCACCTTGATTTTCTTCTGTATTAAACGTTTATTCAGTGGAAAATATCCGATTTTGCGCACAGGACATTGCTTTGTTCCTTAAAATTTTTTTTTCTTTATTACAAACATTTTGATTTCACCCCAGTGCAGATGTATTGCGTTTATAAAACGCACAGTTATTTGGCATCCATGTTTTATTTTCCAGTGTTTTATTTATTTATTTATTTTTTGTTATCCTTTCATTATTTTTATTATTCAATCTAAAAGCATTCCCTTATTATGAACGTCAGGCATCTTATTAAATGCGACGTCAGAGAGAAATTTCTTTTTTTTAACATCTTATAAGAATTTCCATTATTTTATTTAGTAATCAAGCGAAATACAAGTAGGGTGCTGTAATTTTAAGTTAAAGAATTCTTTGCTATGAAAAAAAACTGTACAATTTCTATTATATTTTACTAGAAACCTTAAATGATCGCCTAAAACTGAAAATAAAAAAGAAAAACAGGAACAAAGGATGATAATGTTGCGCACAAGCATTAAAATTTATATTTATATGGAAAAACAAGGAGAATTATAGAGAAAAATATATTGAGAATTCCTGTTTCGTAAATCAATAAAATTTCCGAATACTACGTGACAACGGGACGATCTCGATTACGATAAGGATTTTACCGTTTTTTTTATGTTTTAATTTTTTTAAGGATTGTTGCGAAAATTCTCATTTTTCCCACACATTTCATTTTTATTTAATATTTAGATGCTGTGTGTGCACTTTTTACTCTAATTTCTCTAGTTTTCTTGATTTTTTTTTGTCTTTCTTTTTCTGTTTATCTTAAATAAACTTTAAAATCCTTATAGCGGAAATTTATTACTTGTTATTTGTAAAAAAAAAAAAAATAGATAGAAGGAAACAAAGCACAAACTTTTAATAAAATGTTAAGGATGCTTATGTTTGTATATTGCATACGAGTAATAGAGAGGGAGTTAGTACAAATTGTTAGCAATTTTTTTTTGTTTTTATTTTTATTTCAAATTTTTGTTAAGAGATTTTGCGCTGAAATGATGCTAAATTTTTCATAGTAAAATTTTGCTGAGCGAAAGTAAAATACGCTCATATTTTGAGTGTTTATTTTTATTTGAAAATAAAAAGTGAATAGAAAAAAAAAATAAACGAAAAATAAATATATATATAAAAATATTTCCACTCAGAGTGTGTGATCTTTAATTGCAGCTTCCAGTTATGGTGCTCAGTTGGCAGCAGCCAAATTATATCAAATAGAATAGTTTTGTGATTATTCTGTGTTTGTTAGTATCGTGAAGGCGCGACAAACAAAAAACAATTTTAATTTTTGTTATTTATTTATTTTTTTTAAAGTAAAAAAACTAACTTTTTATTTGGTGAATTTATTTTTCTGTTAAAATTAAAAATAATTATTTTTTCTCACTATAAAGTGAATAAAATAAGTTTTTTGATTTAACGTTGTTTCTGTTTAAATTAATTAATTTTTTTCTTTAATTTAAAAATTTCGAAAAGAAATCTTCTGTAATCAGATTAATTTTTCCTAGTTTAGTTAAACGAAATAAATAGTGATTTGTGTGATTTTTTTTTTGAATTTTTCATTTAAATTAATTTATTCATATTCTGTATATTGATTGAAATTCAATAATTTATTTTAATTGATTTAAATTTTTATATGCTAATTCTCTCAGTGGTTTCAATTGTGCGTTAAAAAATTTTCAACCCTTCTGCTAATGAATAATTTATTTAATAAATTTATAACAAATAAATAATTTAATAGAAAAAATCAATAAGAAAGTTTTTTATTTTTTTTTTTAAATTATTTTAAAAGGAAATTAGTTTAAAATAATTTTAAATTAAAAAATAGAAGAGTTTTTCACTTTAAAAAAAAGAAAAAAAAAAGTAAAAGGTGAAACCGCCCCTCGCGCCATTTAAAAAAATATTTTTCCTTTTATTTTATTTTTTTTTTTTTGCTGTTTATCTGGAGTAAAATTTTGCGGATTTTGCGCGCCATAAAAATTTTCTGAAAATTAAAAAAGAAGAAACAGAAGAAATGCGATTTTCTTCGGAAATTCTTTTTTGAAGTTTTAAGATAAATTTTTTATCTTGTTTTTTTTTTTTGCCATTCGGTTTTCATATCTAAAGCTTTTATGGTTTTCATTAAAATTGCGATTTTGATGTTGTAAATTTATTTATTACTGTGCTAGTTCGGAGGTCACTAGGTTGCCCGGGCAGCAAGTACTTAGTATCTTTTATATTGTTTGTTTTTTTTTTTTTGTTCATTGTAACGACTCCACCCCAGTTCTTATATCAATTATTATTAAAATTTTCTTTTCTTTTTCTATATTTATTTATTTCATTTATTTTTATTAAATTATTTAACAAGCTGATGATTATTATTTCGTTAAATTTCAATTAATGATATTGTATTTATTTATTTAAATTGGCTGCTTATTTTGTTGTTTAAGAAAATTTACATTAAAACTCTTAATTACCCTATTTATTGTTATTTAATTTTTATTTATTTTTTCTTTTTCTACTTTATCTTTTGGATTAAAATGATGAGAAAAAAATCAAATATACATTGGAAAAAATGCGCAGTAGCAAATGCTACACTCAAGCATAATCACAGAATTTAAACTAATTTTATTATTTAAAAGATTTCTTTTTAATTTAATTTCAATACGTTAGCTTCCGTTCAAAAACAAATAACAATTTACAAATTGTTTAACGTATTAAAAATATAAATTAAATAAAAACGATACATAATTACAACATAAACATAGAGAAAAATAAATATAAATATATTTTTAAGAATTAATGAACGAAAAAAATTATATAAAATAAATATTTATTTTAGAATTAGCATAAGAATGAAAAATTAAGTGGAAAAAAATAAATAAGAAGTAAATTCTGAAAAGGAAATAAAATATAATTGTGAAAAAAAATACTTTAAAAGAACAAAACTGTGTTAAAAAAAAAATAATTAAAATCGGTTAAAATGGTTGGTGGAGATGTAAAAGTGTCAACAGTTGATGTTGAAAGTGGTGATAATATGGCTACATTGCCTGTATCTCGGGTACACACCGGTGGCAGTGATATGGCAGAGAAAAATAATGCCGCTAATAAAGAAATGGAACTGAAGAATGTTATGCCAAGACCATTGCAAAGGTTTCTTATTAATAAATTTTTTTTTTTTTTGTAATTTTACACAAAAAATATGTGACAAATTTATTATTTATTCTTCATACAGACAAAATTGTTTATTATTTTGTTGATTTTTCATATTATGTTAACTGCTGTTAGCCACCTTTTATTGACTGACGCGTAAAAAACCTGACTTATATTACGGTAAATAAAATTGTTATCATGTTGAATAAAAGGACGCAAAATATTAATTATAGGCAATCGAGAAAGCGAGAAACACATGACACATTGTAATAAATTTTATTTCTATATTTTAATTGTTCAATATCATTTTTTTTCTCTACCGTATTTACTAATTTTATTGTGATAAATTGTGCTTTCGTTTTTCTTTCTTTTATTTATAGCAAACCCTGTATATACACATTTTTCTTTGTTTATTATTAATTAATTAATTAATAAATTTATTAATAAAAAAAACTAGACTTGTCAGTAAATAAATCTAAATTTAAGCTAAGATGAGCTATAAAGTTAAATTAAATAAAAATATACGATAACTTACACATAATACAGTTAGATGGGACAGGAAATTGTATCTAATACTAATCCTAATCTGCCGCACCAGGCGCACCTACCTTACTTAATAAAAATAATAAATACAGATATAATATGTAATATTATTATTTTTACTTAATTTATTTTTTATATAATTTAATCACATAAATTATGACAGAGAAAAAAATAAATAAATAATTTATGCAAAGTACATAAAGTAAAAAAAAAAAACGAAAAGTAAATAATTTATTAGGTCGTTTAATGAATAATTACCAACATCAATGCTAAATAAATTAATTACAATTTTCTTATTACCACTTTTTCATTAATTATATAAAAATTATTACTTTTTTTCATGTAAGGATTTTATTTTTATAAGGGATGAAATTCAGTACAATTTTAACTTGACATTTTAATATTATTTTTTTTTCAAATGAGCATAATGCACTGTGTTTTTTATTTATTATTATGTAACATGTATTACACTTAAGGGCAGCACTTTTTTATTGTTTTAAAAAAATGCAACAATATTTCTATTTAATTAATAATAAAAAAACTTAATTAAATAAAAATACATATCAATGCAAATAACAATAATAATTATTTCTAGGGTGGCATTTAATATTACGTTTTATAATACGATTTTAGGGTTTGTACATAAAAAATGCATTAAAAAGACTTTCTTAAAAAACATTTAATATATTATTTTATGTAAAATTTATTATAGTTTTATTCTGTTTTTATAGAAAGAAAAAAACAAATATACTTTCATTTTTGGGGGTAAAATTTTGTAAAAATAATGTCAACGAACGTCAAACTTCATTGTGAAATACGAAGCTTTCGTTTTAAAGTAATTTTTTTTCTCTCAAACAATTAATTTGATTAAATAAAGCATTTTTTTTTTAAAGAAAAGGTTTTTAATGCTTAAAAGTACTTACAAAGTACATAAAAAACAACAACAAAAATGTAGATAAAGCTTGAAGGGATTTAGCAGAGACTAAAAACATTTTAACAAATTATTACAAAATATCTGTTTTTGAATTTTCTTTTTATATTTCTGTTTCTACATATCTCTTAACACAATTATCTGTTAAAGCAATTAATTTATAGATTTATTATTTTAAAATAAAGAAGATTTTAATAACACTTTGGTGTGTGTGTGTTTATTTTTTCAATAAATAATTTTAGTTTGATGACATTTAGATTGTTAATAATTGGTTTGCTCTAATTTATAGTTTTTGCCTCTTATAAGTTGTTTTTTTTGCTCTAATTTCTTTTTTTATTGAAAATATTTTAATTTTAATTTTTTTTTCTTCACAGAACCTCATTATTCATTATAACAAGTTTGGTATATGCGATGCTATTGATTGTTGTTTGTATCGCATATGTTATAAGTGATGTGAGTACTCATCGATTACCAATTATGTACTATGAAGGATTCTTTACTTATCTCTATGGCGCTAGCATATTATTTTTATTATATGTTTTCTGCTTCCTTTTACAAGGTATTTTTGTTAAATTATATTTTTAAATAATAACTTATTAATATCGCCGTTTTACAGAAAGTACTTGTTGTAATGGTGGCGGGCCAAAAGCACCGAAACCGGTTAAAGAGAAAAAGCCAAAAAAACAGAAACCAAAGAAAACTGATGCGGCCGCAACAGATGGAAAGGATAGTGGTAAGGGTGGTAAGGAAGTTGCCGCAATACCACCAGTAAAACCCACACCATTCCAGGTAAATTAATTTAATTTGTCTTGATTTAGTTAGTTAATTATTCAGTTATAAAATGAAGAAACTATAAAGTATTAAACATAATTATTGTGTAACCTTGGTTGAACATTTTATTTTATTATTTTTCACAATTTTTTTTACTTTTCCTTAATTTAAGGGCTGAATTGTGGTTTTATTTTGCTTTAAATTATGCTAAATATAAATAAATAATTATGTTATGTTATTCATAATGTTGGCAGAGTTTTACGGGCATAATTTAGAGGTGTTGCAAAAAATCGTTTACTTATCATAATGTTTGCGTAACATTTAAACCCAAATAAACTCCTAATGCATATCTGTGCTGAGAATAATTAAAGCAAAAGTAATTACGACAGATGTTTATTATAATTGAAGAATATAACTTCACTCAGCATTTTATATTTTATCCTTTTGTTTCACTTTTTTTTAATTTCGAAAATAAAAAACTACTTAATCCATGGATATTAAATGTAAAAATAGTCTTTTAACCACTTTGCGTGTTTCCTTCTGTTTTATTGTATTTTATTTTCTCGTATTTTGTATTCTTATATTTTTGTACTATTGTACAATATTCTTACGGTATTTTTACGCGACCTTAATTTATTTTTCTTTTTTATTATTTAATTTGAAGTTCATTGCTAAGGTTACATTTTTATGCAATCATTTTTAAATTAAGGAAAAAGAAAGAAAAAAAATAATATAAAACAACAAAATTTACGATTGGTGTCAGACAAGTAGCATTAAGACGATATTTTCTATAGCAATAAAAATCTAATTTCAATAACATTTTGACAAAAATGTCATTTTATACTATATTAGAAAGTATTTCTTTATAAAGTCAAGCAAATAAAAATAAAAACATGCTTCTAATTATTAACAAATAACAGGAAAAATAATAAAAACTATACTTATATAAATCTGATTACATAATACAAAAATAAATAATTCAAATGCCAAAAATACAACAAAATAAACCGTAATAAAATTTTATTCACAAAGAATGATAATATATATTTATAGTTTTCAGCAAACCTGTTTGATTTTGAGTAATCAACGTATGATAAATATCAACGAAAAAAAAATTAATTTAATTACTTTAACATTATTGTAGATAAATATAACGAGGTCTATTGAAAATGTTAAATCGGTTGGAATAATTTTATTTAAATGAATAAAAAATCAATTTGCATATTAAAGATTTATTATTTTTATTTAATTGATTGATTAACTTTCAAACACATCATTTTTTCACACCGTTCTGTTATTTTTATTATTTTTCAATGGTTGCGCTCTGATTAAAGTCAATCAAATTTTTCTTATGGCATATATTAATACAATATTTATTTATTAAATACTTTAAAAAGTATCTTTAAAGTATTTTGCTTAAAATAATGTTTATTAATTAAATAAAATAAATGTTAAACAAGAATAATCTAAACAAAGGAGGTAGTTGTGTGAAAAAAATAAGAGGGAAAATTTTATAAAAATTAAAATCAATATTATTATTTATGTGTTAATAATAATTTTTCATTATTATTATTATAGGATGCAACTGCAGAAGCTGACCAAAGTACACCGAAAAATATACGAAAACGTAAAACAACACAAAATGATCCTAGCTATGGTAGTTTCTTTTTAAGAATTGGTGCTATTGGTAAATTAGTTTTATTATTTTTAGTTAAATTACGATTGAATAATTTTTGATTTGTTTTGTTCTTGTTTAAATAGCATTCGGATTAGGTACAATGATTTATGTTGGTTTAGAGTTTGGTTCATTCTTTGAAATACCATTTACATCACCTTGCCATCAAATACTACGTGGTGTCAATCCGCTGCTACAAATGATCTTCACCTTTATGCAAATGTATTTCATCTTTATGAATTCACGGGTAAGAAATAATTATACTATAAAAACACGTTTATCTGTTTTTAACACTTAATAAATAGGATTTTATATTACTGTTTACTTGTTCTAAAAAAAATCATTATCTAAATGCTGCCCATAAATTTTTGATTTAGTTAAAATAACAAAAATGAAAAGAAAAGTAAAAAATAACAATTAAAAAAAAAAATCGTAGCAAATTAAAAAAATGTCACGCATTCAGGGCTTTACATTTCTGTTTATTTATTATTTATTTAGTTCTGTTAAATAAATTTTCTTCTATTATATTTTGTTAATGAACTATTATTTTTGTATCCTTGTTTGAAATATGCTTGAGTAAAAAAAAAGAAGAAAATGAAATTAAATTACTAAAATAATTACATAAGAAAAACACAAAATTAAAAAAAGCATTAAATTAAAAACAATCATTAGTTTAGTTAAATTTATGTTATAAATGTTTGGTCATTAAATGATACCTTATAAATATGGTCCCTGCAGACCTCCAGGATAGCGCTGCATCCATTCGAGGTAGGGTTTATTTAAATGTGTTTATTTTGTTTTTGTTTTCCTATTTTTTGTAAATTTAATTTAAATTTTTTTTTTATAAAATAATAATATGAAAGAAAGAAAAATTTTCATTCCGTTTCCCGTCCTAACGAAAAGTTGGCAACTTTTTTTTTTGTCTCTTCTAGCGAATGTATATATAAAGTCCTCAGGTCCTTCTAACCTAATACTAATGAAAATTCAACAAGAAATCATACATAATTTATTTATTTTTGATAAATATCAAAATTTGCTAAATTTGGATGAATTTTCTTCTCTTTTTCGTTTCGTATTTTATTTTTTGTAGTTAAACATCCATCGTTTCAAAGTGTTGGCGCGTTTTGGATTAATGCACATTGCTGCGACTAATATTTGTGTGTGGATACGTACTTTGGTATTGGAGTCACTTAAAGAAATAACTGCATATCATCAGAGACGTGGCCCAATGCCGGAAGATAGTGCTATTTTGGGTTTGTTGTTTTTGTTTAGATAAATAAATTTCTGGCTTGACCTATATAGAATACATTTCTCATTTTAGAGAGCATTCGTCAACATACATTGCGTAATGCTGGCACAGTAATGGGAACCGAATTAGGTCCGAACAATGATTGGGAACCAATAAATATGAATATGAAAGATGGATCGCAAAATGTTTTATCTCGTTTAGTTAAGAGTACGGTAAATGCTGCTACAGAAGCTGTAACAGCAGCGGCTAACGAAATTGATCATATGGGTAGAACGTCAAGTTCCAGTACATCAACCTCCACGTCAACATCAACTACCACCACAACTACTGAATTTCCCACAACCACCACAACCGAAGCAACAACAATATCAATTTTAGAGAAAATCCGAAATATTGCTTTGTTGCCATCAACCGTTTCCACAACATTAATGGAAGACGAAGACGATAGCGGCGAGGATCTTCACACAACTCCATCGAAAGTACACAAAGCAGTTAATGGAATTTATAATATGCTTGATGAAGCCACAACAGCAGCCACTACAACCACAACAGACTCATTTTATAGCAATTTCTTTGGTGGATTTAACTCCGGATACAATTCACTTAATCAGGCTGTGAACAATGCTACTAATTCAGCTAGTGACTCCTATGAAAACTTTGATTCATTATTCCCAGCTGGTTTGACACTTGCTTCCACTATTACTCCAAATGCTACCAGCTGTGGCCGTGTAAATATCATGGGCACAATTGTACAAGACTCAGCACCATACTTGTATCCATTTATTATAGAATATTCTCTAATTGGTGCCGTTGTCATCTATGTAATGTGGAAGCACATTGGAAGATATCCAAAGTAACTATTGCATTTATTTATCAAAAATATCCAATGATTTCATTTCTTTTATAAACTTTAATAGATATACCACCGAGGAAGATTTGGAACACCGATTGGAAGTCATGTTATCGCGTCGAGCTGTAGCGATGGCACAAGCCAATAATGCTCGTGTAGATTGCGTTGGCGCTTCAAAGGGTTTATTTTTTGGATTACTTTTGCTCGTTGGATCATTGATTTGTTTGATTCTGTTCTTTGTATTAGTTCGTCATCCACAATTATCACTTCTTGCAATTTACTTGGCTGATGTTTCTCACTGTGCATTAATGGCTCTTTCATTAATTGCAATAATAATTGGATTTATTCGGTAATTATTAGCATAAATATTTTTGCTTTTAAATGAATTAATGATGTTTCAATGAATTTTCAGAGTCCAGACGCTTAAATTCCGCTGTGAAGAACAAGGAAATCTGAATGATATTTTACTTAGAATTTCGGCATTCGGTCTTTTCACTTATTCCGTTTTTAGTGTTATTGCCGGCTCTTTGAATGCATTTACCAGTGAACCAAATCTTCTAGTCATGATCACCGGTATTCTTGCTGTACTTCAGGTAGTTTTACAATTGTTGTTCATTGCTGATGTATCTCGACGTCGCGTCCATCTTCCCGAACACGATCGCAGTAAACCAGGTCGCCAAATTGTCACCTTCCTACTTATCTGCAATGTTTCAATGTTTGCAATTTACACCTTTGAAGCACAGAAAGTCTTTGCCAATCCCGTAAGTATTTTTACTAATCGTCAAACTACACAATACATAATTATTTATGTTTGTATTTTTGTAAATTCAGGTTCAACTTGATTTCTATGGATACATTGCTTGGTCTATAATCCAACGCGTTACATTGCCATTATGTATTTTCCATAGATTCCACAGTGCTGTTACATTAGCAGAAGTTTGGAAAACCACCTACAAACCACGTTTGGAATAAATTTATCATGTAAGTCTTTTAATTTGTATACGAAAGTTTTTTGTTAAAAAAATTAATTTTTTTCTTTTAAAACAGCATCAACGAATATACCAACCATCTAACAAGCAAACCAATGTTTTAAGCATATAAATCAACCAGCCATAACGAACACAAATATACTTTATTGTTTTTGTGTAAAAAAAAGTAATTGTACGATTAAAATCCAGTACACAAACCATTATACCAATTATATTTCCAAATAATATAATAATAAAAGAAACAAATGGATAATGACATAATTATGGTAGTATACTGGTAGGCGAGTAAAAATTAAAAATTATTTTAACAAAGAAAAATTTTTTCAAAAAATTTTTTTTCAAATTTTAATTTTAAACAGAAAATTATATAATTAAAATTAATTTATTTATTAGCATTTAAAATTACAAAAAAAAAGAAGAATAATATATATATATATAAATTATAATATATTTAATATTAATTAATAAATAAATAAAAGAAAAACTTTTTAAACATTTAAATCATATTACTATTATCATCTATGTTTAGGTGTTTAGATTTATTAAATAAGAAATTAATTATAAACAATTAATAATTTTACTATAAAGTTTTAATTAATTACTTATATTAAAAGATTTTAATTAATACCAATCAAAAGAAAGAAAAATTAAACGAAATAAGAAAATTTCACACACAGCAAAAAATTAATAATTTATTTGTCATAAATCATTAATTAATTACCCAAGTAATGAATTAGCCAGTTTTAATAACTTATCATTAATAATTAAATAAAAAAAAAGTGAACAAAAAATAGTTTATATGAAAGATTTATTACCGTAACAATTTTACAACTAATAACATGTTAATATATACACAACAGGTAAAAATAAACATTTTTTATTTATTTATACAACAAAAATATATATTATAAAAAATTGTAGCAAGTAATCCATATTATTATAAAAGTAATTAATAAATAAAATGATTTTATTTATATAATTTAACAACAAATATATATACAGAAAACTACCAATTAATTAATTACTAACATTTACTTAAAATTACTTTAATAAAATTGGTAAAATGACAAAAATGCAATTTGTTTTTAAATTTAAATAGTTTTGTTTTTTTTTTTCATTAAAAAGTGCAGTCGCAATTAATTAAATTTATTCATAATAAGTATTAATATATGTCAGATATTAATTAATTCATTTTTTTTTTAATTATCATTAATATTTTATTATAAGTATTTAGAAATGATGGTAGAATCAGTTGTAGCTGCTCGATTTCTCATGCATTTTCAATCTGTTTTCATTTAACATAAAACACTGAAACTGCCATAAATTGTACAAACATACAAACAAACATAAAAATGAGTCAATTCCTTGTAATACGATTTATTGATAAATAGTTTAGAAATAAAATAAAGACTCTTAACAACTTATACACTTAGAATTCTCATCAAATTAGTGGCGATTTTTTTTATTTTTTAGTTGCAGATTTGCAGTTAATTGAAAATGCACTACAAAATACAAAATAATAATTTAATTGAAATAAAATATTTGCCCACCTTTTTTTGTATTTTACAAAAATATTTTTAAAGAAAAAAAAAATTATTGAGGACCAGAAATTTTTTTAAAAACATTTTTAAAAAACCAAAAAAAAAAATCATAAACAATCATATTCTAACGAACGATTTGTTGCAAAAGCAAAGAAATAGCATACATATAGGCGCTTTAAGTTTCCTTGTAGTTTCTTTGAAATTTATTTTTTATAATTTGTATATAAATCAGGATTTTTTAATAATAAAATAATTAAAATATCTAATGCTTTTTAAATGTATCTTAAATTAAGTTTAATCATTTATTTATTTTAACAATTAACGTTTACTTGACACTACATACTTAAAAGGCGATCTAATGAAAAGAATCGCAAACAGAAAAGTTGGTAATATATAAGACACACGAGTAAGTCAATATATTTAGTTAAAAGTAAGCTTATTTATTAAGCTACGACCTAAATATATTTTAATTAATATTTTTATTTTTTTTTTGAATAAAATTTGGTTTTTCTATGTTTATTAGCAGATATAATTTAATTTTTTTTAACCGCATAAGTGAGTTAAAAATAACAATGCTAATTACAACGGATTTTTCTTATTTTAATTAAAGACGATCAAAATACTTAAGTGTTAATAAAAAATTCAGAAAATAAAAACAATTTTGTTGTGTCATCAATAAACTATTTTTATAGATTTTTGAATTTATTAATTATTATCTGTGTGGCTTTTTTACGCGTTACTCATCTGAATGGTTTAAATTTTCGTTTTTATTTTTATTAAATTAAAAGCATTCAATGTCAATTTTTATTTTATAACTTTTGATACCTGTAACAATGTAACAAAATTTAAAAAAAAAGTATATAGAGAATAAACAATTTTATTAATTAATTAATTTAATTAATAAACTAATATCACTGCCGTCTTTCTAAACGACAATGCGTTGCTTTTATTTATTTATGTTTTTTTCTATTTTTATTTTATATAAAGATTAACACAGTTTTCAATGAGATAAATAAATAATAATTTACACAAAACCATAATTAAATTAACATGCTTTTAATTAATACAATTATTTTTTTTGTTTATTTAATTATAAAAACCAAAACTAAAATAAAAAATAGAAAAAAATTACCAAATAAGATCTATATAAACATAAAAAATTCATATTCAGTCGAATTCCATTGAAGAAAACAAACATTTTTTATAAAACGAAATGCAATCCATCAATTATAGAATAGTATTCGCAAAAACAAGTTATGTTTTTAATATTAACCGCGATTAAACCAATTATAAAACGTAAATTTATAAAGAATAAATAATTAAATAAAAAAAAAAAAAAAACAAACAAACAAATAGAGATGAGACTGTGTTTTAATATGAATCTTTTTTGATTAAATAAAGGAATGTTTGGTATTCCTTTATCATTTTTATTGTAATTTTCTATTTAAAATTAAAAAAAAAAATAATTATAATAATGAAAAGAAAAAAGAATCAAATCACGAATATAATAATTAAAAGAAAATTAATTTTATATAGAAAAAGAAGGAAAAGAAAAATTATAATTAAATACTGTCCAAAAATCAAAAAAAAAAAAGTTAATTATTTAAAATATATATCTTAACGAAATTTAATGTATATCAAAATATTTATTAAACGTTTACATGTGCTGCTTTTGTAATTTTTTACATCCTATTTTACATTAAAATGTAATTCACATTCGTAGTCCTGCAATGTCCTGTAGTGATGTTATAAACGGTAGTCGATGATTTGATAAGAATGCGGCAAATGTAAACAAACATACAAAACAAAAAATTAAACGAAACGGTTAGTTGAATTTAGAGGAAAAATAATAATTTCAAATTTTTATTAATTAAATTAAATAATTAAATATATATATGTATAGAGAACTTTAAATAAATTAAAAACAATAAAAAAAAAAAGAAAATAGAAAAATCAGTTTAATTATGGTTTTAAAATCGGGAAACAGCACGACAGATTGAAGTCTTTTAAGATCAAAAATAAGAAGTGAAATGTAGTTTCTTCTTTAATTTATTTATTTCGTTTTAATTTTACGTTCAATATCTACGTAATTTGTTAAAAAAAAAAAAACTTTTTGGAAGCTCATTTAAAAACATAAATTTAATAAATAAAAACATAAATTTAATAAAATCATTTTTGTAGTTTTTAATTAAAAAACAAAATTAAATAAAATAATTAAAAATTACTTTAATAATAATAATAATAATATTCATCAATAAAATTTAATCAAATAAATTTACAAAAAAAAATTATTACTGTGTGTTTTTAACAATTAAAATAATTTTAAGAAATTTAAATAAAATTTTATTAAATAAAGAAGAAAATAAAAATATTATTATATAATAAAAATAAAAATAAAAAAATAAATATTTATTAAAAGAGAAGAAAAAAGAAATAAAAATACAAAAAAATTTAATGTAAACCAACAGAAAAAAGAATATATTGATTTAAATTTAAATATAAATATATATTTATTGTAAAAAAAAAAAAAAATAATAATAATAATAATAATAATAATTAAATAAAAAATAAATAAGAGATAAAAAAATATAAAAATGTACTTAAAAATAATTAATTTAAAAAAAAAAAGAAAAGAAAAGAAAAGAAAACAATTATAAAAAAAAACCACAACATGAAAATGAATAAAAAAGAGAAAATTTATGATTAAAATTTATTTTATTTCCTAGAGCTTTTTTTTTGTGTGCTTTATCAAACTGGCTTTTATTTTATTCGTACACCTAATGTGATAGTAATTTGACAGTAATTAATGTCATTTAGTCATCGATGTGACCGTTTAGTGTATGATATATTGAACAGTCAGCTGCCTTTTAAACGTAAACAAAACTAAAGATAAATGATTTATGAAATATGCTTTGGAACACTTTGTGCTAACGTTGAAAGAAACTTACGTAAAAAATTCTGTTTTGAATTTAGATAAAAAAAAATCATTTAACCTTAATTAACGCCTATAAATATACTAAATTATAGTCATTTAACAAAGGACCCATTTTTTTGTCTTGGATGTCTTGTAAATTAATAAAAAACAGTTTTAGCTAACTAAATCGTTATTAATTTAAATATTTAAACGACTTAAAAGATTCTAATTTACACAAAAATAATTCCTTAGGTAATATAGTTTACACCTAGAGGCAACTAATAATTTAACCTAAATTGTGTTCTATTAAAATAAAATTACATTTCTTAATAAGAAAATAAAATAAAAATTGATTTCTCCGTCATGGATTACCAGCCGATCAACTGGATTATTGTTTTACTAATCATTCTTGATTGGTATTATTTGTATCAAAGAAAAAGAAAAGGCAAAAAAAAAAACAATCTTCAATAAATTAGAGGCGGCGGCCTACAGCTTAGTTTTTCTTATCCATAATCATATTGCACGGATTTTTGAATGGTTAATTTTTTTTATTCGCATATATATAATTTATAAAACAATTTAAAATGATTTAACACTTGTTTGGTGTGGTTGAACCGCCTTCTGTCCGGATTCTAGTATTATTATTATTATTATTATTATTTTATTTTATATATTTAAAACGATGAAAAAAAATAAGAATAATAAATATTTAAACGACTTAAAGCAGCTACTTAAAGAGAGCTTATTGTGTTATTTTGAAATTTTGATTTTTAATATTAAAATAATTACAAGTCTTGTTACGTCTTGATATCGACTGTATATTGCAACGTGTGCCGATTACATTATGCTACTTTGCGTATAAGAAAAATGCCGGCATATAATTTTTGTTTTTCTGTTGAATTATTGAATTTTGTATTATAATATCAGAAGGTTAAAAATCTTCAAGCCCAATTGAACTGTTTTTAAATGAAAGTATTCATTGTATTCTCAATAGCAGCATCATTCAGAAGCACAATTGCATTTTTTTTCCTGCTGAATCTTTAAAAGAGGAAAAACACTTTACAAATGTAATCAAAGAATATTTTTTAAAAAAAAAAACCATTTTTTTATATTATTATTTTTTTATTAAAAAAAAATGATTAAAAATCATTAAATAAAATTTACATTCATACAAAAAAAAACGTTTATATAAAAAGGGCATTCTTATGAAACTACATACTAATATTAATAATAATAATAATAATAATAATAATAAGAATAATGAATGGGGAAAAAATAATTTATTATTAATTATATTATTCCGGATTTTTGGAATAAATAGTGATTCTTTGTGTATTCCAATTAAAAAAAAAATAAAATAAAAAATCATAAAAGAAAAGAAAAAAGGAATGGCGAAATTAATTGATGGTCAATGAAAAAAAACAATAATAATTTCGATTAGAATGGCGGGGTACTAGTTGTTACTGTTGTTATTTTTTTTCTTTTCATTTTTTAATTACTTTTTTTTTTTAACTGGGTGGAGGGAGATAATAAAATTCGTTTTTAATGCCAAATGCGTTGTGAGTACCAAGGTCCTTTTTCTGATTCAACGGCCTGTGTTAAACTGCGTGCAACATAGAAATGAGGTGATGCGGTCTCAAATTGTACACCGTTGTGTTGATTAAAAATGTAAGCTTTTGGTGTTGGATTAACAGCACGTTGGCGAGCATAAAGATGAGATTGTGGTACAACTTCTGCACTATGCTGTAATACGGCTGGCTCTTGGATATCAAAACGACCAAAAATACGATCACGGTATTCGCGTGTATCGCATACTGTGCCTTCAATAAGTTTGTTGAGTGGAGCCGAAAATATGCGGAAATTAATGTCGGTATAATCGAGATCGGCAATCAAGAATACTGGCATACGGTCGGAAATAACCCATACGTCTTTGTTCTCATCTACTTTTACATCGGCTGGGAAAACTAGTGCGTTATCGTCACGGTCAACCACACCATGAAATTGTGGTAGGTATGGTGTGGACGTTTGCCAGCAACCGACAGCGTTTTGGTCAATTAAATTGAATAACATAATACCACTATCCTCATCAATTACGCGTGAAGTGGTGTGACTGTTCGCTGCACGCTCGCTCATTACAGTAAAGTCATGGTAGCTATCTTCGACGCGGTTGCTGTCTCTTAAGATTTTAGTCGATACAGAAAATTCACGATGACTAGCCAATGGACTGAAGTACAGTGTTCTAAATCCATCAGCTTTGGTTTCAGAGAGAGCCATTCCAAAGATACCTTCCTCACCCCACTGGAAATTTAATCCAGCAATATTGTAATCTCCACGAAGTGGATCTGGGAAGAAGTAACTGTGTTCAAAACGCCATGAAGCATTCTCTTCCCATGAATAGGCAATCAAGCCATAACCTAATTCATCAGATACGTAGGCAAAGGTATCTTCACAGCTTTTTCCGATATCAACAGCAATATTAGCTATGAAGGTGTTCGCATTTGTATCTTCCGGGCGTAACTCATAACGACGAAGTCTTCTATTTGTTTTCAAATCAAAAACATTCATTGCATATGGGCATACATTCTGTGTTGTGTTTCCAATACCAATGGTACCAGTATCAAGTACCCAAAGACGTCCACATCGATCAGCCTTTATCCGATAAACTGTTGACAAACCGTTTTCACAATCACCAGCACGATTACTATTCCAATCAGGATATGGTATTAACTGTGGTGAACCGCTTGGTGTCTTATCCATATCAATGTATGTTAAAGTAGCTGGGATACCTATTTATTTATTTGTTTTTGCCAAAAAAAAAAGAAAAGAAAAGAAAAAAAAATAGATAAATTCATTAAAATTCAAAGTCATGTCATTAATAATAAATAAATAAAAAAACAATTAAATTTTGTTAATGAAAGTGAATGGATAAATGTTGTTGTTTTTTTTTCGCTATGTTTTTGCTTTATTCAGTTGATTAAATGCTTAAAATATGCGTTGACAATATTTATTAGAAATAAAAAACACATATTTTGCTACCAGCATATTGAAACAAAACTTGTAATGCTGTCTGTTACTACATTGCAACAATGTATACTATATCTACATCGTTTAAATAATTATTCAATTATAAAATTCATCGAAAGTGATTTATTTGTTGTAAATTGTAGTATTAATTAACTAGAATTGATAATTTATGTACAACACAAGAAATAACAAATATGTAAGCACAATTTCTCTTTTACTTATGTTTACAGGTTACTAAATGTCGGTATTCCGTTGATATCTTTTCTTGTTTATTAAATTAGCAACTTGTAATTAGATTAACAATTGTTTTTTCTTCTTTGAAACATTTTATTTTACTTTGTAAAATAATTAATTAATTCTATTTTCCTAAATTGGCTAATAAAAAAAAAACCTCACAAAACAATAACGTTTAATTAGTAAAAGTGAAATTGTGTTTTGGTTTAACTAATTTAATAAAGTCACCGCTATATAGTTTAATAGAAAAAAAAATTATTACTTAGTTTTTGCAAGTTTCAATTTTTTTTAATTCTTTAAAAACATGTGTTAATGTTTTATTTATAAATTTAAAATTTTGTGCTATAAAAACATTATGTTAAATAAATTCGTGCTGTGCACAGTTATAAGTATAGACATTAAACCCTTTGTCATAACAGTCAAGTTAATATACATTATGAAGGCGATAGAAAACAGGCAGAATAACTCAGTTTCGCTCTATAAATGATTAATGTTTCTGTTTTTTTTTAGTTATTCGGATTTAACTTTCAATTTAATCACGTTTATTTTTTTTTATTTGTTTTTATTTACAGCTTAAATACCGCACATTAATAATTAATACAGAAAATTACACATAAATAATGCCGACTTAAAGACAAAAACAAATAAATAATATAACCAAATAAAAACTAAAGCAAACTTCAAAAGATTATTAATTAATTATGAAATGTTTATGTCACCATGAGATAGTTGTTTATTATAAATATCATATCTCAATTGGTATAGAAAATTAATAATTTAATTAAAATGCGATTTAAAGAAGAAAATTATTATTGAAGAATGTTAAAAAATAATAAATAATGTAATATTTTTCTTTTAAAAACAAATTTTCATGTAAAATTTTCATGTTTATTATTACAAAATTGCAGAAATTTAATCTTTACCAGTTGCGTTACTAATTAGTTTATTATATATTATATTTACCAATTGTCAAAACTACTTATTTTTTTATTACATTATATTAACGACAAAATGAATTTGCAACAAACACTGCTGTTTTCATAAAATTTGCTACTTGCTAATTTTTATAAGCAAAGTACCAATCATAATAAATTCTTTGATTGATATCAAAATAATCATACATAAATTAGAGAAATTTGTTTACAAAACTACATAATTTCCTTAGTAATTAAATAAAAACTTAATGTATATATATTTAATTAATTAATTATTTAATAAAACAGAAGAATAAGTGGAAAGTTTTGAGAAGTTCAATCTAGTTTATTATCGATAAAAATCAATAGTAAATTTTTCTAAATAAACAGAAAATCAATTAAAAATATAACTGTAGAAATAGATAAAACTGCAAATAAATAATATATAATTATAGTTAAGTAAATAGTAATTTAAATAATTTTAATAAATTTATTACGTTATGCATTTGAATACAGTTTTATTTGTGCTTTAAATACTCGATTATACAATCATTTTATGGTTTTTTATTCAAAAAGAAAAAGAAAAAGTGAAATAAACAGAAGGTAATTTTATGTTAAATTAAGTTAACTAAAGTAATGCAATGCAATGGTAAACTTAAGTACATTTAATGTTAATTTTCTGAATAAATATAAGTGAAAAATTATGAGACAATATCACTTTCTTTTTTTTTTTTTGTTTTATTCAAGTGAAATTAAATTTATTTTTGTTTGTCCACTGCTCTGCTTTAGTTGTTTTAACTGACTTAATTTAACTTTAAAAAAATAATAAGTAAAAAAGCGACACGGACTATATAAGAAAAGTAAATAATGCCGCAAGCGAAAATAACTGCTGTTGACCTTCAGACAACTTCTGTAAAATATTTTATGTAATTTTTTTTTTGTTGTTTTTTGTTTTGGTAATAATTGTTACATTGCTGAGTTCTTTTTTTTTCGCTTGTTTGTTCTCTTTATAATATTTATTTAGATCATAATTAAAATTATGTAAAATAGCTAATGTTTTATAGCACTTAATGATTAATTAATACAAAATGAAAATTTTATTAAATAATTATCGCAAATCTTTTAAGAGCAAGTTTAATTGAAAAATAATTAGTAAGTAAAAAAAGAATCCAATTATAGTAGCATTAAACTAGCTATTTACAATGTTAATGCTATTGCAAAATAATTATAAAGTATTTTTAATCGTAAAAAGTAATAAATTGTCATCAAAAATAAAGGAAATTAAATCGAACACCACAGCTTTGTTTATAATGCTGTAAAACTATTTTTTTTAATAAATAAAAACCGCATTAATCTGAATCTTAACTGTCTTATTGCATATATTTATAATTATTATTGTAATAATAATAATAATAATAATTATCTATAAAATAAAATCATTTTATGCTTTCCTAACATTAAATCATAGTTTTAATTATAGTTATTATTAAAATTACATAAAAACAATGTTTTAAGTATTTTTAACATAAGTAAAAACACACAAAAAAAAAGTGAAACCGAATTATTGAGTAGCGATAACAAAAGTTTTATCGCGTGCATTTTAATTTAACTGAAACAGAAAAAAAAAAATGTAAAATTATTATAATATCCATAATAATGTAACAAAAATCGTCAAACATTTATATTATTAGGTAATAATTTAAATTCTTTCAATGGTAATACACTATTGCTTGGTGTAGTATAAAGGTGCTTATTTTGTTAATTTTGTTCATTATGAACAAACATTTTTACTATATTATATTAAAAGCACAATAAGGAAATAATAGAGTAACGAAAAAATAAATTTTTCTTTTGAATAATAGAAAGAAAAAACTATTAAACAATTCAGTAATTTTTTATTATAATTTTAATAAAGGGAAATTTTATTATCCAATAAATACAGAATATATTTTTTATTTTAAATTTTAAACGAAATACATTGGCCTCGTAAACAACAAAAAAAAAACCTAAATATAATAATAAAAAGCGACCAACATAAACTAAATCAAATCATCAAAATTATAAAGAAAAAAACTAATAGCACAGTTAGTAACACCTTCAATGTGTTTTACCAAATTTCATAATAATTAAAAATAAAAATCATAATTAATGGATGTGGCGGGGGTTTAAACGTTAAATTAAGAAGAAACTATAGTGTACGTAACTGTAGCAACAAATGACAATTCACACTGACTATGTGCTAATTTTACTTGTTTTTGCTATAGATCTTGTTTTTGTTATTGTTTAATCTGTTTTGTATTAAACTTTTTAAAAATCAAAAAAACCAAATTAAACTATAAAATCAAAATGAAAATAAATATTAACATAATTAAATAAACAAGTTGTTCGTTGATGATTTTACAGGTAACTTTCAAAAATTACTTATTTCTAGCCTTTAAACGTTGGTTTTTATTTGTGAAAACCTTTGAAAGTTATTTTAGCAAACGTAAATTTCTACTGATCAATAAGTTGTGTGATTTTTATCTACAATTTTTATCATTCATTTATCTATTAATTATTTTTTTAATTAATTTATTTATTATAACATAAAAACTAAACTATAATATCTCAGGAAAATAATAGTGCAGAAATAAAAACCTGATACATTGCATAATGATTATTATGAGTGTTATAAATACATTTTTTATTATATTTTTATGTAAAACTATAATATTAAAATTCAATTGAAAAAACATAATTGATATTAATTCGTTGTTAATAATTTTATTTATATGCTTTTTAAGAAATAACAAGAAATTTGAATCGCTTATAGCTATAACAAATATATTTATTTATTAATAAATTAATTTATAAATAAGTTGTCAATACTTAAATCAAGTTAAATGTAAACACTATAAATGCAATATTATATTCGATATATAAATTTCAATCGTTTAAGCAAATAACATAACGAACGTTTAAATGTTAATGTTATGGTCAAGTTGATGGTGTTTTTATTTATTATTATTATTATTTTGTAGTGATTTAAGACAGAAAATAGACGTTTAATAAATGAAAGAAAGTGGTTTAATTATAAAGTTATATTTATTAATTAAAATATGAAAATGATAATTATATAATTAAATTCAATTAAATATATAAAATTTCTTCTCTTATTTATTTTGCTTTTAAGTAATGTCTATTACATTTCATGTACCTGTTATTTATTTATTGACTTGTTAAAATACGTTATAAATAGTAATTAAAAATAGAAGTAGTAATGATGTTTTCTTACATATTAGGTTTTATAAAGGCGGTAAAAATCGTTTGGTTTTCTCAAAATAGAAAAAATAAATAAATATCTATTACGAAAGAAAATGGAAATAATTTTTCCTATAATTTACCATTTATAAAAATAAATATGTATATAAATGCTTAAAAATTATTAATTTTTTGTATTCCTTTTTTTAAAAAATAAATTAAATTAGCAAATAAGTAATTAAAAGAAATATTATTAATAAAAATGATAAAAATAAAGAATAAAAATCTATAACGAAAACTCGCCAACATCATGTAAAAAAGATTTTATTAATTATTTTTGTATTTTTAATTGATATTTTTTAAATATATATATATTATATATATATATATATATATATATATATATATATATATATATATAAATAAAACTATATTAAACTGTAACGTAATTACGTTTTGTAATTAGTTTAAAAATAATAATATATTGATTGAAGTGATTGAATTTAATAAGAAGTATATATAATTTTAAGAAAAATAATAAATAATTTACACGACATAGAAAATAAATATTTAATAATAAATGTTATAAAATGTTGTTTGTTTTCTTTTCTTATAAATTACTAATATATGTTATGATATTATTTTAAATATGCATGTTACATTTCTGTTGCGTAATTATGCAATAAATGTGTTAAAAGGATTGAAATGCAGTTTAATATTTTTTTATTATTAATAATAATAATATTATTATTTGTAAACACATATTGCACAATTATCGCGTTTTTTTTTTAAATTGCATTCGTTAATATTCTGTTTATTTAATAATAATAAAATATTAAATGTATTAAAGTAAAATGAGGTTATTGTAAAATATTAAAAAAAAAATCTTAAATTAATATTTCTTGTTTAAAAAGGTGATCTTACCGTCACGCCATCTGGGCACACTGACAAACAATTTTGATCCCCAATGCTCAATGCCAACAGGTAAGCCATTCGTTGGTACATATTCACCAGTAGCTAACGCTTGATCCTTTATACGTTGATTTGGAAATACAAAGTCTAATTGACGCCAACTGAAACGCTCTTGTAATTTTGCAACAGCAAATGTTGCCTCGAAACAGCATCCAAATAATATTAATGCAACGACACTGATCGCACTGTTATCAACACTTTTCATTGATACCATGATTATATTTTATTTTTCTTACTCAATATCACAATTTTAATTTTCTTTTTTATTTCGAAAAAATAAATAAATTATTTATAAATAATTCTGATGGGTAATTTGATGATATTACACAGAAAAAACAGATACAACTGACATCAAGACAGAAAATCAACCTCCAGTTATATTTAAACCCCCTCCTTGGAATTGGTACACGTGCACGCATATAAGCGTATTTATTATTAACTTTTACTGGATTCATGTATAGAAATTTATTATTATTATTATTAACATTTTTGTTTCATGTGATTTAAAAACAAAAAATCAAAACAAATACAATTTTCATTTTCATTAATATATTTGTGGTTTCATTTAATTTCATTATTAATGTTTTGTAAATTGTTGTTCTGATTGGTTGTCAAAACAAGTTATATGTATCGTGCTGTTAAGTATGATAACGTAGGTAAGCTTGTTTTACTGAATTCACAGCCAAATAAACAAACAAATATAATGAAATTGCTAAATATTCTTTTTTTTTTTCTTCTTTAAATTAAAATAACTAAATCACTGGCATACATAGTGCATTTTTTATTTAATAATTTATAACTAATGCAAATAAAAAAAATAACTTTTATTCAATTAACCATTTCAATAGAAAAATTAAGCTTTTTCTACCTCCATGCTACCTGCAAATATAAAGAAAAATAAAATAAACGACAAATTGCATAAACAAAACTAATAATAATGTTATTATAACTCAAAAACCGATAAAATTACTTTGCATTTCACTTTTTTGATTTAATTAATAATTTTTATCGCTCTTTTGCTTTTATTATTATTTTAATTATTTAAAATTATAATAATATTAAATCAAAAAATAGTTACAATTATATATTTATTCAATTGCATAATTTACAAGATTAGATTATTTATGCATAAATAATTTAAAAAAAAAAATAAACAATATTACAGGTTTTGTGTTTAAGAAATATTTTAAGGAATTAAAACTTATTGTGAAAACTTTAACTGAAATATCGAGTCACATTGAATTTTAATTGCAAATAATAAACACCGCGTTTATTTAATTTTTATTTCTAATGATCAAGTTTAATCAAATATGGCAAGTGAAATTTTTTTTTTAAAGAATTTCACTGGAAAAACTCTTCTAATTTCTTTTTATTAATTAAATACATTTTTAATTAGCTTTTCCTTTTTTTTTAATCTAGCTAAGTTGATAATTTAAGATATGAAAATTGCTTATACAGGTTGTTTTCTTGAATAATAAAATTTTTTTATATTTTTTTAAATAAATAAATATATTGCAAAAATGTCGCATATAAATTAATTTTTCATTTTATATAATATTATTTAAATAAATATATTTGTGTTTTAAAGAAAGTGTAGAACAAGTGTTTGTTGTTAAATAAATACTAACAGAAATGAAAATAATTTTTGATTTAAGCGATAATGGTGACTTTAAGTATTAATTAATTAAACTACTATGATTAAAAATAATATTGAGTGAATGGTTTTTTTTTGTCAATTTTTACTATTTTATTTGCAAAAATTTATTGGTGTCTTGTTTTTTAACTATTTTTTTTTGCAATTTTTATTAGAAATTTAAATTATTTTCTTGTTTTTTTTTTTCTGCTTTTGTCCACTAAACATCAGTGTTTTTATTGCAAATTGTATAGTTTTTTTTTTATTCACTTACTTTTACCTGTAAATTTAAAAATTTAAACAAAAAAAAAAAATTAATTGCCTGGCATAAGTTAATTTAATTGAAATTAATTTTTATTGTTTTTCGTCATTTTTTATTATTTCTTTTTACCTTCTTTTATTTAAAAAGAAAAATTTACATTTTTTTTGGTTGTTTGTTACAAAAAATGAATCATTTAAGTGATATGTCGTCGGCAGTAGGTTACTATTTTGTAATAATGATAGAGAAACATAAAAAAATTAAATTAAAACCACTTAAATAGTTAAAACATTGGACGTTTGGTTAACTAATAATTAGATATTATAGTTAGACAACTTATAATGTAAAGAATTACTACATATGGTGAAATACATTAGTTATTTTATCATTAATTAATTGAGACAAGTCACACATTAACTATTTTTTAGAAAATTTATTACCTTAATCAATTGAAAATAATATTTATTGATTTGTTAAGAATTTTTAACAGTGATCTTACTTCAAAAAAATAAATAATTATTCATAAATAATTAAAAAAAATGTGGTGAAAGTTTTTAATTGTGTGCGTTTTCACATTGATTGCATTGCATTATTTGATTTAAAAAAAATTTTCCGCAAATATTATTCATATTAGATGCCAAGATTTGATCAAACCACACCTGGTTAAATACTTTTTATTAAATTATTTATAATTGTCACATTTTATTATTATTATTATGATTTAAACTTAATTATATTATTCTTACGTTTAGTTTTAAACGTGTCACATATATGTCTTTTCCGTTATTATTAATTTAAAAATTATAAAATTTAACCTTGCATAGTGAATGTGACGTATAAAACGTAAATTTAGTATTTTATCATAAACTATCTAATCAAATAATCTAATTTCCTTGTTTAAATATATACCGAAATTAAGCAATAATTCGGTGGGTTTGTATTTTGTACAAACAATTTTAGGACACCTTATCTAATTAACTTTAAATCAAATATAATTCATTTTCAATTATTTAAATAAATAAACAGACAACCATTAAAATGATCATAATAGTCATTTCTAGACATTTTAAAATAAATCATTTAATTGATTAAAAGTCATGCAAACAGGTAGACTGACAGTCTTATTTTCTATGAGATAAATAAAGCGGTATAAATTTATAAAAAACAATAAAATGCAGAGCATTAAACTTTTATTAAAGTTTAAAAACGTAAAAGCAAAAAACAAAATAATTCGTTTACATTTTCAAGGACTGTTAACGATGATTAATTCGATTCGTTACGATAATTTTTATTTTTTTGTTAAAAAAAAAAATAAGCGATTGATTCTTAAAGAAAAAAGAAAAAAAGTAATTAAAAAATATAATAGAATTAGCTGGATAAACTGGTTAAGATGCGGATTTAAATAAGGATATTATTTATTTAGCGGTAAAATTATGTTTAATAAAAATGATTAATAATATTGTAAAGTTTCTTGTTTTATTAATTAATTACCTATTGCTTGTGTTTTATTGACAATTTTTATGTGTGTAATTGTTTTATATGTATATCGTTCAAGGATTTATTTTTTTTTTATTGTAAAATTATTTGATGATTAATAGATATGTAAAAAATAATTACAATGTGTCCTTTGTCATGTCTTCAGTTGTCATTTTATTTAATGGAAATATTTCTATTAAATATCTATTTTATTCAATAGTATTTTAATTATTTCATTATTTGGTGTAACAAGTGAAATTAATAATTGTTTATTTATGTTCAAGTGGCCTTAAGGCGAATAATGGGTCACATATAGACTTAGTTATTTTGGGTTGGCCACTTTGACAAATCAAGTGACTTTTAATTAGATGTTTGCTTGTAGTTTGTTTTGCTAATTCTATTAAGATAAATCAATGAATATTTTAATTCACTCTTAATTAGTTAAATCAAAACACGCCTCTAGTCTTTTCTACATAATTAATTGCATTTTTATGAAGACAAATGTTTTTTATTTTCAAGGTAAGGTACAGCTTAAGAAACACACACAAAAAAAAACATATAACCATGGTGCTGTGTTGCTTGTTTTTTGATCATAAACATTTCTTTGAAAAAATTAAATTTATACGATTTAATGATAAAACAGTACTAAATTTATGCTTTAATGTAATCCAAGGTTCAGCATTTAAATCATTTTCTTTTTATTATGATTTTTCTTATTATGTTTTAATTTTAATTATGTTATGCAAACGTTTGTATTACACGCTTGTTTAAATATAAAATAAGAAATAAATCAAGAAAATTAATTAGACGTTGATTAGAAATGATAAAAGAAAAAGTTAATTAAGAACAAATTACTGTTTTATTTTGCGCTTTTATTTTATTATTATTGTTTTTTGATTAAAGCAAAAATATTTAATAGAAATTCGTGATAGAAATTTGTGATATGCTCGTGTTAATTATATAGGTGAAAAGTAGTTTTGATTAAACAAAAATTTAAAAGGAAATATAAAATACTGTACCACTTACGGTCATTGACATTGATATTTCTTATTATTATTATTATTATTTTTTTTTTTTTTTGTGGCTATGTAATATAATATGCTTTTAATTGCCTAATCATTTAATTAAATATTTTGTGATAAATAAAATTCATCTAATTAGTAAATTGCTGTCAATAAAATTAAATAATAAATTTAACTATGAAATATTTACGAATAAATTAAATAAAGAATAATCCATTTAATTGCTACTGTTGTTCAGACACAGAAACAAGTTATTATACAGACATTTGATCTGTTAAATGAATAAATAAATTTTTATTTAAACGATATTTATGTCAATAAATTAATAAAAATAGCAAAAAAAAAGAAGAAAAATGTAATGCATGTTTTTAGAGTAGGCAAACGAGTAAATTAATTACAAAACAGTTAAGGTGTTTATTCGGAAGTTTATAATATAAACGTGTAACTTCATTATAATCAGATTTAAATATAATTCTCAGCAAACTTAATAAATAAATTTACCTCTATGTTTTCTTCTTTGCTTTCATTAGATTTTTATGTTATTAAGATGCCGCCAATACAACCCATTCAACAGACTTATAATAATACAAGAAATGTGTTAATAGTATTTTAAAACAAGCAGAAACATTTAAGTAAATTTTAAATAAAATACAATTAAATAAAATTTATTGAATAAAAGCACATTAATTACAAAAATGTAATTAATTTAAAATTATTTTCATTAAAGTTATTTACATTTATGCAGTATTTATTTATTGTACATATAATTCTACGGTATTAATAAATCATTTAATTAATTTAATGAATTATTCATGTATAAAGATTTATTAATTAATTCATTAAAATATATTTTTGTTGTAAAATAAATTTATTTTTTAATTGTTCGGTCACATAAATTTCGGCGAAAATAATTTTACCTTATGCTATAAGGCACCAGAGCGCATGAAAACTTATTAAAAGGCGGTTTGTATGGCTTTAAAAAATAATTTTTTTTTCTTAATAATTAAAGTGCAATTTCTTTTCTTTTTCAAAGAAATTTATTAAAGGAATAAAACATTAGATATTAAATATTAGCTATTAGAGAATTTTATTAGTATAAATAATGTAACTAAAAATGATAAGGGAACAAGAGAATTATAAATCAGAATATACTAGCGAAAAAACAATTTAATTGGATGTTTTAGAAATTAAGACTGAATGTTGAATATGAGTGCTTCGTGTTCTTTTCTAATGTAAAGTTAAGTGTTTTTTCAATTAATAATTAAATTGTCCAGCATTAATTGTATTTGTAAATAAATGGTGTTATAATAACAGCAAATGAAAGCTGATTCTCTTTAAACAAGATCAAAATAAAAGGAAAATTATTGCGAATAACATTGTTAAATGTAGCATCATTTGTACAGCTATTAAAACATTGATAAATTGATTATAATACCTTTAATAAAACAAAAAAAAACCAAACAAACATCTTATGTTAGTTTTTAATTAAATAATTAGACATACGAGTAGCAACAACAAGAAAATAAAAACAAGAAATCTTTTAATCAATTAAAATTGCGCTAAAATTTCAACCTTTACTAAACCGACACACTAATTGCCCGAATTAAATATTTTACTTTAACCTCCCTTTTCCATTTTACTTTTAACAAAATTATATTTTTCAGTTGAATATAGTTATTAATTGAATATGATAAATCGAATGTTTGCACTAAACAGAGTTTTCTGACCTTATGCCATGCCATCGTTAAATCGTAACGTTTGCACTTTATATATGTGCGAAAAAAAAAAAATTAAGTAAAGAAATTTATTTATTTATTTTGCTTAAATCGAAATTCCAATAAAATGGAAAGAGAAAAACAAAAAAATAAAAATATTTTAATTAAAAGTGGAAGTATTATTATTATTATAATTATAATTATTTAAATGCTGAATAACAATTTCTTTTTTCCTTGATCGTTGAAACACTTGTTTCACTTTGTGTTACTTAATTCAACTAAACTTAACTTAAATTAAGTACATTCTGAAGTTGCAAATAAAGAAAATAAAATTGTTAAAAATTATCGACACAACAAACAAAAAAATTGTGGATGCAAGAAACTCCAAAATTTCATATATTAAAAAGCAAAAAAAAAAAGAAAAAAAGTTAAAATTTCGAGGCATATAAGCAGGTGCGTATCATTTAATGTTATCGTTTTTATATCAACAACAACTACGAACAAGCAACAACCAACGAGGAAGAATAAAAGCATACAATATGTGAGAAGATAAAAAGTAATTTTTTTTTTTTTTGATGAAAAAATTAAGAAAATAAAATTAAAACCTTCAAGAAAAAAAAAATAAATATAAATATACGAAATTGTTTTAAGTAAGAAAAATATATAACGCAAAAGTTGTGAAGATGACGCGTGGCGGATATCTTAGGTGATGCACATTCATATACAAAAAAAAAAACACAAAATATAATATAATTTGGGTTGTGATTGTATTCTCTAGAGTCGTAATAATAAAATTACTTTTAAATTATTATTTTATTTTTTTTTCTCGCTGTATTTATAGTCTTTATACACAGGTACACGCCATTCACTTCTTCAAAATTTTTAAGACTGTTTTTTTATTTTTTATTCTCCTTTACTTTACTTAAGTTAAGTTAACGTCGCTTAAGTTAAAGAAAATAAAAATTAAAATAAAATTTATAATAATAATAATAATAAAAAGAAGGAAAAGATAAAAAAAAAACTACACTGAGTAGTTTGATCGTGTAAAACGATCGTATATTTTATATTTATACGCGTGCCGCGATGTTTTTATTTTCGTTTCATTTTCTTTTTCATTATGATCGCGGTATTATCGTCCCGCATATAATATGAATGCGTTTTATTTATATAAAATTATTATAATAATAATAATACTAATAAAAAAGTAATATCAGCAGTTAGCAGTAGTAACATTATAAACACAAACAAATTTTTATTTAATTGTTTATTTTACATTATTTATATAATTTTTTTGGTATTTTTTCTTTTTTTTGTTCTTAGACAAACTACTTTCTTAACAATTTTCCACTCTAATTTAAACAATTACTATGATTGTACCTTTGTTATTTATTTTACCAAATAAAAACTTTTTTATTAATGCATAAAAGCATATTTATTTAATTAATATTTAAGTGAAATTATGTTGAATTTTGATAAGAAGAAGATAAAAAAAAAATATAATAAATGAAAGTAGAAAAACGCGAAAATGTAAAGATAAAGATTTTATTATGCAAAAAATGACTAGACACCGTTACTAATCATAAAACACTAGACAACCTAGATAATTGTATATGCAGATAAATAAACAAGACAAACTCAAAAAAAAAAAACATTAATAATAATAAAACACAACTAAGCAAAATAACGTTGCATAGTAAAGTTAATAAAATGGGTGGGAAAGCAGCAAGAACATGGCACGCCATTCACAAAAACTCATCTTGTATATTTCTTTAATAAAAAATTGCAGCAACAATAATAATAATAATATTTCTTCTTAGTTATTTATATTTTTTTTTTTGCCTTTTTTTAATGTGAAAAGATGCGCCAAAAGTTCTATAACGCCTTACACCATTCACCGTGCGATTTTTTTTTAACATAAATTTTACCAGTAAGTTCTATCGCCTTACGTTGTGGCAGCGGATGATCATTTTAGCTTTTTTATTTATGTATAATCTTTTTATTTTTCTTATTCTTCTTCAATATTTTTTTTTGTTTTATTGAAGGAACGAATTTTAACGTAACTTAGTTTAAAAACTATAAAAGAAAAATAAAATGTTAAGCAAAGTTTAACGAAGAATAATAATAATAAAAACGAAAATCTTTATCCAAAATCACTATCAATATGAGAAGGTAAAATGTAAGAAGCATGCGATACGATTTTTTTGATTCTCATGATCTTTTTTTTTTTGTTTTTTCGATTTTTTTTTTTGTATTGCAAAAAAAAGAAAAGATTTGACGTATATAATGTGTCTGTGCTGCGGCTTTTTTACGTTAACACATAAAAAAGTGTTTAGCTGCCTTAATGCTAACAAGTATTTTTTTTTTTTCGTTTTCAGGATATTTGCAAATTGAACACAGGAATTGATTTTAAAAAATCAAACACAAATCTAAATATATATTTTTATATAAGAAAAATTTTTCTTCCATAAACACTGCTTTAGTTAATTTTTTTAAGTAAGAATCGCATGCGCTTTGAAATCAATAATTTTGTTCTTTTTTTTTTTGGTTAATTCTTAAATTTTCTCACATTTATTGTGTTGAGATAATATTTAAATAAATATGAAATAAATAATTTAGTGGCGAAAAATAAAATAAAAAACAAACAAACAATGAATAAAATTATAAAAGTTCAAGACCCTAAATATGTCAATATAGATAATATTAATGAATTTTTTTCTTTCTTTCTTTTTTTTTTGATGTTCTTCTTTCATTAATTTTGCAAAAAAAAAATTAATGTTTTTACACGGATAAAAATATATGCTAAACACTCAACAGTTATGTTTGAAAAAAGCAAAAAAAATACACCGAATTCGTTAATTATGGTTTTATGGTATCGCAGCATTGCGTTACGTTTAGATATCGATGGGTTAACCTTTATTTACGCAAAAATTAATAAGAAACTACCTGTTCGCATGATGATTTGCATTTTGATAATATTTAATGGGATTTTTCTTTTATTCGTAAAGTATTAATTTTTTTTCACTCTCCTTGCTTCTTTTTAATTTTCTGTGTGATATATGGAGGTTTCGCAGTGATCGCACGATAAGTCAGACTCGCGATTAGATTAATTGTGTAAATAAAATGTATATATATATATAATACCAATATTATTATTATTTATAATTATTATTACTATTCAGTTTCTTTATCTGTTTTTAATCGTTTACATTAATTAACTAAATTATATGTCTAACTAAATGAAATTTTGGAATTGGTTTAAAAACAGTTTTTTTTTTCTTATTTGCTGTATGGATGGAGTGTGCCACATCGACGACTTTGTTTTAACTTATTTTTCTTCTCTTATTTAAACATATAAATATTTCAACATTACTTAATGCGTATACAGGTGCAAAATAAGTTCTCGGAAAAGATATAAAATGAGTTTATTTATATATATAATTTATACGTTCAAAAAAAAATAAATAAATAAATAAATTGTCTCTTTTACCCACGATGCCTGAAAAACTGTGAATTGCGCCCGCGATATAAACAAAAAAAATTCACTTCAACAAGGAGCCACTATTAAACCAAAAGAGAAGAAAATAATAATAATAATTTTTATTTCAAACGAATTATATTGTATATCGAGGTACAAAAAGAAACAATTTCAGTTTATTTATATTTATTTTCCTTTTATCGTTGAAATTATAAAAAATAATAAAAAGAAAATTCTTCATTAAAATTATTTTACTTTTATATTGTTGATACGTTCGTGGTTTTTTTTTATTTGTAAATGCAAAATAAAAATTCAGCTAAAATTTAATGATACAAAAAGCAAATTATCACACAATTATATTATGTGTAGCTTTGATGTGAATACCAATTTCCTTTTCTTTTTGTTATTTCTCTCTTGATTGCTTTAAAGGATGTAATGACACATTAACTCTAATTGTCTTAGGTATATTTTTTTCAATTATACTTGTTTATAGTTTCATTTTCATTCATTCATTTATTTAAATAAAAATAATTTATTTGGCTTAAAAATTTGACAGATTAAACATTAAATGTCGCCGTGATAGAAGCACAAAAAGATGTTTGTGTATAATAAAAATTATTACAACCAGGATGTAAATAGAATCCTTATATTAAAATATATAAAAAATATTTCTACACAAAATAAAAGCGATATTAATTTATCCATCTTAAAACAGCGAAAATTATTTTTAAAAGAAAGAACACAAAAAAAAATGATAATAAATTTTCATAAAAATTCCAATGGATTGTAATCCTTACAACGACCTGTTCAAGTTATACGTTTGGTTATTTTATTATTTTTATATTTTTTATATATAAATAATGAACATTTAATGGGCTCTAAGATGACTTTTGAGTGTTTATACAATAATTTCCTTTATATTTTCTCCTTGTTTCTTTCGTCGTATTTATATATATATATATATTTCTGTATTTAATGTGTATTTTGATTCTTTTACCTTTCTTAATGCACGTGGCTAAAAATAAAAAATAAAATAATAAACACTAACAGCAACAACAACAATACTATTACCATCGTTTCATATTAGAGTGTAACATTTTATACAAATAACAACACATTTAATTAACAACAAAAGTGTTTTGTAGTTTTCTCTTGTATATTCGGTTTTTTCTACCTTTTTTTGATTTTTTTAATGCTATGTTCTTGATTTTTTTCCCTTTATATATTGTATAACAACATTAATTTATATGTTTAATGTTTATAATAATAAAACATAATAAAAATATATATACAAAAACTAAAGTTTAATTCACATTAACATGAGAAATATTGGTTTAATAATAATAAAAATATAATTACAAGAAATGCATGTTAGATAATTAGCAAATTGAAATTATTATTAGTGAATTATATGTTTATTATAAATGCAAAAAATTTTAAATAATTGTTAATAAACAATTTGCTTCTGTATAATTTTATACAGTGAAGTACGATCAAGTGTTTAACGAATAAAATATAAATTTAATCACGAATAGCTAATAAAAATGTTTGGCCGGTATAAAAACTACGCTAAATACGAAAAATAATAAAAAAAAAAGCAATGAATGAAATTTTTTAATTTTCTTTTATTTATCAATTTCTTATATTTCATTCATTGCACTAATTTTTATTACCATTAATATTAACACTGGTATAGCAATTAGTAGAAATGTTTTTAACGTACCGAAACATAAAAATTTACCTTTTTTTCTGATTTTTCGTTCATAATTTCAATAAAAAAAAAAAAAACTAACCAAACTCTTCATCCCACAACGGTGTGTCTTAAGAATTATTTCGGATTACTCTTGTTTAAAAAAGACCAAGCAAACTAGTAATCTTTTGCAGTTGAAATATAAATGTATAAATAAAAAAGAAAATAATAACATTAATAATAATATAGTATTTGATGTCATTAAATTTATGTTTGGCATCCCATTTTATATGGTGAGTGATGATGATGATCACCTAACCTGAGTGCACCTATCATCTAACTAAATTATAATATACCCGATATACTGAAATTAAATCTTTTTTTTTTTTTATTTAATATAAGGTTTAAAGAATAGTTATCTGGTGTTTTTTTTTTTTACTTTTATTTAATTAAAATAAAACCAAGAAGAAAATAATTTAATAAGAATTATAATTTAAATAATAACAATTTAATTATAATTTTTGTATGCAGTTAAAGTTATTTATTATAATTATATTTATATGAAAATACATTTTTCATTTAAAGATTACCGATCTCTTTTCAATCATTTTCTATGTTTATTTTAATTGATCCTCAATTATTTTATAATTTGTAACAAAAATTTTTATTTTTTATACTTTTCCTTTATGTATTTTCTTATTTTAATATCTAGCTGAATCATAAAATACATTTTTTGAGAAATAATCATGATTTGTTATATACTTTTGCTTGACCGCTATTTATGTTGCTTTATTTTATTTTATTTTATTTATTAACAATAAGTTTATAGTTTTTCCATATAAAAAAAATAAAATAAAAGTAAATTTCTTACCTTTTTTTTATTTCTAAGGATCCTACTATTTTCATTTTATTATAATATTAATTTTTTAACAAATTTCTATGATTATTAAAAAAAAATAAATAATCAACGTCCTTAAATCAGATCTTACACTTCGCCGATTCCAATTTGTTTAATCAAAAGGATAATACGTTTTGTTGTTACATAGAATTTTTTTTTTATTTCTTTTACATTCCTTGTCAAAAGACAAAATACGACAGGTCATTTTTTTGTGTATTTATATTAACTATGTACAAGGATATTAAAATGTATAAATTGTATACTATGGCAGGAGAAATTTTAAAGAAAAGATTATTAAAAAGTATAAAATAGTATGTCGGCAGGATTCTGATCTGATCTTAAGCCATCTTTATAATAATTAAATAAAATATATATACATATATATTACTAAGTCTAATCAGTCTTAAAGATCAATTTTTTAAACCGTAATCAATGATTGTTGGTAATAAATAAAAAATATAAATTAATTTTCATCGAATAGAGAAAAAAACTAAAGTAAAAAACATTAAAATTTAAGATTAATTAAATATGAAACAAGTAATGCCCTTAAAACTAAATAAAATTAAATACGAGTATATGTATATAAAACTTGCTTAAAGAAACCTTGAAAGCAAAATTATCAGCAAATATTAAATCAGTAAATACTAATATTTTTAAATAAAAATATAAATTTGTAAGAAATCAACACAAATAAAGAATAAAAATTAATTAAATCAAAAACATTTTTTATTATAGTGGCGTTAACATAAATAAGAAGACGAAGAAATATATTTTTATGTAAACAAATAAATTAAATACCTCCTCTTGTGAGATTCATCACCGCTTCACAGTATGATTGTAAAATAATAACCACAGAGCAACATTGTATATTCTTGTTGATCAACACCGATAATGTTTAAGGTGTGGGTGTTTTATTGGTATTTAAAAATTAACAAGAGCTATATATGGCTTTATTATATTCAGTCTTTCTTTCTTTCTTTTTATTTTATTTTATTTATTTTTATTAATATGATTTTATTGTTATTTTGACAATTCAATACACAAATTATTTAATTTTCACTTTCATCAAGATTTTTGTGTTTTTATTGTTTTTTTTTTTATTTTATTTATTGATATGACACTTTTTTTTCCTTAGTTCTTTTTTTTCGTTCTTAATCTTTTTTCATGTTTCGTATAAAAACTAAATAGAATTTGGAATTCTATAGAATAATTTAATCATAAACCGATCTAAAAATCATTAAAACAAAAAGGTGAGAATTTATTTTTGTGTTTTGTTTATCTTTTTACCTCCTACGACATGCGACACTTTTTGTTTTTGTTTTCTTTTTACGTTTCTCTGACTTCTTATTATTAACTTCTTTCTTTTTTTTTATAAATACGATCGCATAGTTTAGTTTTTAGAATTGGATTTATATGATCACAGTTTGATTTTATTTAAAAACAAAACGATTCAGCTTGGTTTTTGCTTCAAAAGTCAGGTGTTTTTCTTTATAAATAACGATCGCAGCATAAAGATTTGATCTTAATAATTATTTAAGAAGGAATCTTATTTTTATTATATTTCATATTTACTTACGATAAAAGATTAAAAGCGGATCTTTACCCCTAGGCACTGTTTATTTAAATATTTCCATTAAAATAAACTGAGAAAGGACATTGTAATAAAATAATAAAATGAATAATTAAATTAAATTCAATTTGATATACATATATATATATATATATATAAATTAGAAGAATTTTTAATTATTTGATTAAAAACAGTATACATTTGAAGCAATCTTTATTACTTTAATTAATAATTACAGTTAAAATCAATTAAATTTTGATACCGTTTTTAATTTTTATTTTATTGTTTAATGCTTATGGCAAAAAGCGTGATTATTTTAAAATGAAATAATTAAATTTTTGATTGATTTTGTGTATATTTTAATATTTTTGGTTTTTTTTTTTTTTTTTTTTCTTTGCTGGTAAAGCATGTCCTACCGCACTAATTGCATATAATCAAGAAAAAGAATTACGTTCCATATTTTCCAATATCAAAAACATATCTTTTGTTTGTTATTGTTCATCTGTTCCATCGGACAAATTACTTCATGAGTACATGATTTAACGGTAAAATATTATTTCTTTCAATAACATGGACATTAACAGTTTTCGTTCAAAAAAAAAAAAAAAAAAACGAAAAATATTTGTATATAAAGCAAAAAAGACAGCAAAAAAAAACTTTAGTCATAAAGTCAAAACCGAACACCAATTAACTTTATTATAATAATGCAGTAAACAACAATAAAGAATTCTTTAATTTATACCAAAATGAAAAAATAAATTAAAGACGATCAAAAGCATAATTTTTATGTTTAAAACACTAAAAGCAAACGAACAAAAAAAAAAAAAACATTACATGATTTTTTAAGAAAAATAAACCCAAGATCACCGATCAAACGTACTTTTCTTACAATGTTTTTTTTTACTTTTACATAATAATAATAATAAGGATGTTCAAGCTTAAATACAAGACGAAAACTTAAAGTAAAAAAAAATTCTCTTTTCATAATAATTAAAAATTAATAAATCATTAAATAAATCCTTAATCAAAATATTTGTATAAAAATTGATCGTACACTATTTTTATATTTTTTTTTTTGCAGCAACAATAAACTTTGTGCAAAAATTTGTATGTAATTAAATATACAATTTATTACACTTTATGGTTTGGTAAACAGGTTCAAATGTTACAAAAAAAAAAAAATAATAAATTAAATTATGATCTAAGACACGTTCTTAAATGCATTCTTTAGTGTATTATGCTGTGCAGTGACAATATATGTATATATATTTATTTTTATTATCATTATTATTATAATTTTGTTTATAAATTTGCATTAAAGATGATTGTGATTACCTACAGAAACATTTTATTTTTCTCATCTGAATACAAAAGTGGCATGCGCCCATTATTTTGGTTGGTTTTTCATTTTTTCGTTTTTTTATTTGTACATAAGAAAGAAAAGATCACTTTCTTTAGTTACACTCGCACGTAACAAGCATTTAACTCTCTTTAGGACACATAATTATACTGAAAATAAATTTTCTTGTATAATGATTCAATGACTTCAATGATTCACAATACATTGATAGTTAAACATTGAAGATATTTTAAAAGTTTGAAACAAAATAAAAATTATTATTATTATTATAATTATTATTATGACAATGCATTTAAATGCGTCCACCACGCGATGTGCTCGAAATTTATAACAAGAAGTACGCTTCTTTTATTTTATTTGATATTTTTCGTGCGTGCTAGATAGAGTTTGCGCATGCCGCACACGATCGCAATTAATGTATATGATCTTTAGGTTTTTATTTTTTATTTTCTATATGTACTTCATGTAATTTCATACACAAATTTTTTCACTTGTTATTCTCGTCGATTATAATTTATTTTATTTTTGTATTTTTTAATAAGGCCTGCCAGTACCTGTCCTTATAACTTAAGTTTAAAAATGATACATCTTTTTCATGTTACTTAATTTTTTAACAAGAGATGATGGTCAAGTTGTTATTTTTTTTTTTTTTACAATTTCGCTGTCCACGTTAATAATAATTAAATCGGCAAGATGATATATATTTGTGTGTGTGTGTGTGTATGTGCATTTTTTTCTTAGTTTTATTTATTGTTTACTACTGTGTTTTTCTTGAAAGCTTCAGTTCTTGTTGTTTTTTGTGTAGCTAAAAAATAAATGACACGTCTTCCGCAGTCTTGTATTTTCAATTACAATAATAATAACAGTGTTAAACCACCAAGTAGTTATTTGATTTGACTAAAATAAATGAAAAATAAGCAAACAGAAAAAACTTGCAAGAATCCTTTATCCACATATTTGTTAAAGGTTTTCGTTTCTTTTTTCGTTGATGTTTTCTTTTTGATAAAATTAATTCAAACAAATCATTTGCATTCTACAGATTATATATATTATGTAGACGTAGAGCCTTTGACGAGTTATATTAGCTCATATTTGACATGACATTATTATCGATTGGCCGTACGTACAGGTTTTTTATTATAAATTATTTTGATAGTACGCGCGTGTCTCTTTTACATTGTGCAAGTAAAGCTAAACTAAAGTTTAAAAAAAAATGTAAAAAATACCTACCTTGCGCTGCAATTTAATAAATAATTTTTTCTCTTTTCATTATTTTTTATGATCGTTTTTATTGTTTACAAAGTATTGCGAACAGGTTCTGCGTTTAGAATTAAAAAGAAAATATATGTATGTTCATTGTCTTATCAAAATTTAAATATAAAATATAAACATATAATAACAATAATATAAAAAAAAAATAAGAAAAAATAATTCTTTTTTTTTTTTTTATTTTCTTATCGTTATAATTAGGTCATTATGAACAGAGATACGTCGCCACAAACATTGTCTTACAAAAAATTATCATTTAATTAAGTTAAAAACGTTGTCAAATGTTATAAAGAGCAAGTATTTGAGGTTAAGATAATAAAATTACGATGAATTATTTTTTATTTTCGGTTTTATTATAATCAAAATCTAAGTAAAAATGCAACAAAAAAGTTGTTAAATTAATGAATTGATGCGTGCACAAGTAGATAATCATGTTAAAGATTATTTAACCAGCGATTTTGTTTATATTATTTACCTTGCTTTTACTATACGTACTTTTTTCTTTATTATTTTTATTTTTTTTTGTATTTCTTAACTTTAGATAACGTTTGATGTTATTTTTGGTTACTTTTCTTCATCTTAATTGTGATAAGAACAGCATCAGGTTCGTTTGGGATAATAAAGTCTTACGTATGGCGCCACAGAAATAATTGAGTTATCAACTTTATTTTTATTTTTGTTTGTGACTATTCAACGTTTTATATTTAAATTACAAAATTATATTTTTGGCATATTATAAATATTTATTTGAAGCGATCGCCTATACCTGTAGGTGAATAAACACGTATAGTAACTAAATTTCAATAAAAGATATAATTTTTTTTATTTAAGAAAATAAAGTTGAAAAAAAGGCAAAGAGGTTAGAGAAGAAAATCAAAAGTGAGATTTTTGACTAACGACAAGTTTGCCGGTATTCTACCTTTTGAAAATATATTTTTAACCTACCTGCATTTAATTGTAACTGGATTAACCATAGCCAAGTTGGTTAAAAAAAATTTATATATAAAAAAACTTTTACTCGGTTTTTACTTCGATTTTTATTTTATTAGAAAAAAATCTAAAGAAAAGATAAAATTAGTTTTGGTTCCGGTTCCTGTTATTTTATTTAATTTTTTTCAAATAAAAATTTATTCTTGCTTTTAATTTATGTATTTACTATAGAAAAATAGTTGAAAAGGATGTTATCTATGTATAATTAAAGCGTTTAATTAGATGTTAGTTATTTCGTATTGGAACTGATTTATTGTTAGGTTGACCGGTTGTCCATGGATGTACGGTAGATGAAAAGCGTATCCATTGTTAAAGGTTTTTTTTTGTTTAGACGCGATGATGCTTAGTCGTATTTATTGTTTTCTTTAATCAAATTTATTATAATCCCTTACTTAAGGTAGATAAATATATAAATATGAAATAGACCAATGTACTCAGTGAAGCAGAATTTAACCCATTTTTTTCATTAATTACCCAACTAATATTTCGTTTATTATAAAACTTCCGAATTTAATAAAAAACGAAAAAAAACTATTAAATTTACGGAAACACGAGAGTTTAAAGGACGTCAAATAATATCCTAAAGTCTTTATTGTTTTCTTGTGTGAATATCAAGAAAAGTTTGATCATAATGAAACGAAGGAACTACGATTTCTAAAAATGGTAACTATTTCAACGAAGGACAAAAGGACTATTTTATTATAATTTCGGCTATGAACTTTTATTATTATTTTTATTCTTTTCAGATCAGTCAGTTTCTATTCTTTACTTATTCTATTCAAAAGAAAACAACTAAACAATTTTTCTCTATGTCTATCTAATAGCAACTTTAAATGTACTTTGGCTTAAACAATGAAGTTAATATTTATAAAAATAATAATAAAAAAGACTATTTATTGTTATTTGCGCTCAGGTATTTCTTTCTTTACATATTATACTGTGTTAAAAGTAGAAAATTATTCATTGTTAGTAATAAAAAAAAAATTGTTGCTTTTATCTAGTTTTTTTTAGATATTGTTTTGTTTTCTAAAAAAAAGAATACTAAAACGTTTTCTGCTCAAAAATTCACAATAGATTCGGCATAAATTTATACAGTTTTTTGTTTCTCTTCATTTTATAAAGTAACAAAGCTAAATGCATGATTCTCATTGACATCCATTAAGCGTAATTAAATTGATTTTCATTTAAATTATACTATGTTTCGGTTTTTCTAAAATTTTGATTACATGAAAAGATAATAATATCTTATTAATTGTATTTTATTGATAATAATTAATTAAATTATTGTATGAAAATTATGTAAAGAAAAAAAGAAGTTAATCAGACAGACATAATTGGTAAGTATTAACAAAAAAAAAAAAAAAAGAAGTAAAACAGCAATAAAATTATTAATTCTTAAGCATGTTTTGGTTTTTTTTCTTATTAATTTGTTAATTGGAATATAATTGTAGAGTAAAAATCAGTGATGAAGTGAAATAATTGTACGTGAAAAGTGTAAGTTTAAGAGAAAGTATATAATGCTTAAGTACATACTTCTTAATGATAATTTAAATATATAATACCTTCGTTTACTCACAATAAGTTTTAACATTAAAATATGATTTTTTTTTTAAATTTAATTACAATAAGAAAAAAACCGGAAGCTATATTAAAACCGGATGTTATAATTTGTTTGACTAATTTGACAATTTTTTATCTTTTTTTTTTTTTTTTTGTTATCGCCTGTCCAATAAGAGTTAATACAACAGCGACGACAATCTGATGCAACGAAATTTTGCATAATAGGATGACAAAAAGAGTAGTATGAAAAGAAAAGAAAAATCTGTACATCTGTTAATTGTTTATTGAACAAATAAACAACGAAGCAGTCACTGATAACCTTCTTGTCCAGCAGTGCTTATGTGGAATTATTATCAAAAAATTAATGGACACAGCATGTGATTTTTCTTTTTTTTTTGCAGCTCGACAATTGACTTTAAATGAAGTTCATGCTGCGCATAAAACACTTCTACTTTGCTTCTTATATTTTTAGTTGATTATTGTTTTATGTAGAAATATCGAAATATTATGTGTGCAAATTCCGACAACAACCAAAACCAAAGTATTTTCTCTTGTTTTTTTTTTAATGTGTTTGATTGTTATTCTTTTTCCATTCGCATGATAATATAGAAAATAAATTCCATAACAAACCAATACGAAAAACATTAAGAAATAAGAATAGAAGAAAAAATTGTCATTTAAATGTTATTAAAAGCCACTTTGTTAAAGGCCGTTAAATTTCTATTGAAAATTTTATTGTTTGCCCGTAGGAGGTGTCCATTATGATTGTTTGCACAGATTTAAATATTTTTTGGTCATTTGTTACATTATTTGCTAAAAGGCGTGAACCCTTGTCTATTGTATTCCACTTTATTATATATATTTTTTATTACACCTCATCCAACTGTTCAGTTGTCAATAGAATAAATTGTCCAAATGTATATACGAAATCCACATACAGTGGACCATATATCTCTACATTGTTGTGTTTGCTATACAAAAGACTTTATCGTGCCTCAAAGCAGCGACAAAAATAATAAGCGACAAACCCGACTTTCAATGTTAAATTTTATAAAAAGAAAATATATATCACTGCTTCATTTCTTACTGTTTGTTTTTTCTTTTCTTAAATTTGATTAATAAATTTTCTGAACAATAATACCTTAACAAATAAACGTAAAATAAATTAAATAAATGATTAACAACAATTTTAATTAAATGAAATAATTGAAACATAAAGAGTATAAAGATAATTTATCGGTCTAATGGAACTATGTTAAAGCAAAATCAAAATGAAAAATTTAACAAACAAAAATAATTAAAGTCTGCAAACGATTTAACAATTATATAAATAACACAAAATAAAAAAATAAACAAATTTTCAAAGGAAAATATTAAACGATTTATTTATTATGTTATGAGTGCAGACAGGTAACTAGGCTACTAGTGCCACTTATTTAAATAATTTATTACAAATGCCAGAGTTTTTACACTTATCAAATTACAAAATACCTCAATACAATTCTGTATATTTTATAACCATGCAAAGTGTGGTGACCGATATTTAACTTTACCGCTGATACGAGAAACGATATATATATATAATTCATTGTTTTCATCAATGCAACTGTTTTTGCAGTTTGTTCTTCTTTTATATTTTTTATTAACAGCAGATACATATATTGTATATGGTAACTGAACATCTGAAGTGAAAAAGTTACAACAAAAAATGTTTAACCATGTCATGTTAAGATTGTCGCGTATATTTTTAATTCATTTATTTATTTGGAAATCAAATGTATATACTGTTTTCAACTCATTCTTTTATATAAAATTCGCTACCATATTACACAATATAATTAAAAGTAATAATTTTTAATAATTTTATACATACTGAAAATTGTCATTTTATCTCCTCAAAACTGATAAAACGAAAAACCAAAAAAAAAAAGCACACACAGAAGACATTTATATTATTTTGTCATTTTAACGTTTTTATGTTCTTGTTTAAGTTTATGCGCGTTAAAAATTTATATAAAATAAATAAATTTAATAAAAACAAGTTATTGTTCTTTATTTGTATGCTGTGAAATCCATTTAAAAAAACGTATTATGTGACAAAAAAGAAAATAATTTATTGTAAGAAAAACATAAGGTGAAATAAATAAATAAGTAAATAAGAAGAAAAAAAAATATTTATAACAAAGTTTCCATTTCATTTGATATAAAAATATAATGCTTCATGGCGCTATAATTTGAGTGATTTTTATTTATTCTGTCTGTGTTTTTTTTTTCGTTGTTTCGCCTTTATGTACATTAATATATTATTGAATGATTGACACTGTGACTTAGTTAAGTAAACCGTTAACATTTATATTTTTAATTGTTTTATTTATTATCATTTAAATTGATTTTAATTGCTTAAACAGGTGTAATTATGGTTATTTAATGTTTTGAAATTAAATAATGAGAGAATAGAAATATAAAAAATAGACCTCACTAGAGTGTATTGAAAACAATTTAAACTAAAAACACTCAGTGCGAATACAATTAATATTTACAGTAAATTTTCTTTAATTATTTGAATAGATACGGTTATCGTGAGCAGAAAATAAACTTATCTATTTAAAATAAATAACATTGAATAATTTACTATAAAAAAACATATAAAATTGATTGATTTCTTGTAATTATGTTATTAAAAAATATTCAACATCATTACTCTAAATTTCCAATGCCATTAAGAAGTATAAAACATAAAAAATGCCCATTAAGCCTTCGAAAAAAAATACGCAAGCATTACATTAAATCATTTAATCATAAAATGTCCTATTAAAAACAAATAATCTCATAATAAATTAATGTAAAAATATATATACATTATAACTACAGTACGATTTAATTCATAATTTATGTGACGTGAAATTTTTATTTACAAAAATAATAAAATCAAAAAATGAGAAGAAAATAAACAATGCGCAAAAAATATATGCAGAAAAAATAAAAATAAACGGAAATAACGTCGCGTGCGACTTTAAAATTGTGCTTAAACAGATAAATACCAAATAATACTGGAGGGCAGCTTATTAATTTACATTTATGTTTCAAATAATAAATAAACAAAATTATAAACAGTATTTTAATATTCATAATGGTAATATTTCACACACCCGCACAAAAACTGAACTAAGAAGGTTCAGTATTATACGAGCAGCGCGATATTTCTACAATCAATTCGTGATCTATTAAAAAATCTTAAAGAAAAACATATGTAATAATTTTCTTTGGCATCATTTAAATGTTTTGTAAATATTCAACAGTTCAAACAAAAATAAAAAGAAAACAGATTAATAATATTTTTGCAGAAATTTTTTCTTCTTCTGTTATAAATGTGCGACACGATTGGCGTGCGCATGGTATATGCGCGGCGCTTTATGCAAAACAATGCACGGTTAGAAATATTTTTCGCTGGTCTTGTAAACTAAATAAATATATGTATATATATGCTGTAGGCGAATGTTAAACTTCATTCGATGTCTTAATCATCATATATGCATAATAACTTTTCATATATTGTGTCCATCCCGTTTTAAATAATAGTGGATAGTGTCAGTTGTATAAACAGAAAACAGCAACGAAACAATAATAAGTATATATATATATATATATATAATAAAAATAAGGATATATTATTGTATTTTGCTAAAAATTAAAATAAATGAAATGCAAAATATTAAACAGATTAACAGATTTGTAAGATGAATTTATAAAATGAAATTTATTGGTTTGGCGGTATTTTGTGTAATGTTGTTTTATAACATTATTTTTGTTTATCAAAACTTAACCATTAAACATAAGCTTAAGCATCCGGAGGCATTAACTTAGCATGCAATTGGATTTCTGTTTTTTTTTTTTTTTTGTAGTTTTTAGATTTTGTTTTGAATATTTATATTTTATTAGGGAAATTATGTTGTGTTTTTGTAAATTAAACATAGTAAATAAATTTCTTTATTATCTGTGTAAGTCTTTTTATTCTCCTCTGACTCTCGTTAATAATATTTATTTCAATCACATTTAATAACAAATATTTAAAGTCATCAAGTATGTTTATATAAAGAAAATAGTAAATAACCTTTTACAAAAAAAAAAAAAAAACAAAATACGAAAAATTACCGCAAAAAATATGTATGCCAAATTTATTATTTTACCATTTCTCAATCATTGATTAATACAATAATTATATTAATATAAATTTATTAATATAAAGCACCTTTTAAAATACATAATACATTAATATTAAAGCAAAAAAAAAAAAAAATAATACAAATTTTCACCTGTCCAAGAACATGTGAAAAAATTTATTTATTATTCAAAAGAAACGAAAAATATAAAAATAAAATTAAAAAAAATACGCCAAATTATTTCCATATTTTTTATTTTTATTTTTATTTAGGTGAAATTTATAATGATTTTGCAAAAAAAAAAAAAAATATTATAAATTTTATTTAATAAATCACAAAAAAATTGCTACAATTTACCTATTGTTCGTTTGATGTTTGTAAATCACCTCAATTATGTTTTAGATTTTCTAACAACCAAAAATATGCATTTATTGTTAAAAATAATGTCGACAATAATCAACCACAGAGAAAATAATAATAAAGGGTTAAAAATGTAGCCAGATGTGTCATTCGATCAGCCACATACAAAAAGAAAAAACAAAAAAAAAATGAAAAGGATTTAAAATAAAAAGATTACATTCTTATTTTGTCACATATGCATTCTTTTGCTTATTTTTAAATAATAATAATAATAATAAATGTTTTCTTTTATTTTTCTGCATTGTTTGACGAGTGTTTTCATATTTTATATGCATAAAAATAGAAAGAAAAAAAAAATTAATAATAATAATAATAACAATAATGGAAAATTCAGAAATAAAATGCAACCGAACACTCTTCAAATGATTGTTGAGGGATGTTAGGATGCAGATGCACAGCATTTCATGGCCCGTGCCTAAGCAGGTATATCTTTATTTTAATTTTATATATATTTAGTTATGTTTGTGTTTTTTTTTTTTTTTGGTAACTTAAATTGATTTTAAAGGTTGGCAAAATTGAAAAATTTCTATCCGAGCATTTATAGAGGAAAATGCTTCCGTTTGGACAACCATGCAGTTTTTTTTTCTCAAGTATTTCACAAACATAAGTAAATATAGCCAACGCCAAACAGGTAATTATTTTCGGCTTATATTTCGTCTCCTATATTATCCTGAACAAATAACAAATAATGAATATAAAAGGATATATATAATGGCAGCAAAAATATTAAATTTCGCACGCCTTCCATATAAATAGACAAGAGGTTTTTTTTTTATTGTTTCGTTTTTTGAGTTTTAGTTTGCCAAAAGAATAGAAACAAATTAATAAATTTTAGAAATTTCCAACTCATGCAGATAAAAGATGAGTGTTTGATACATTTTTTATGCTTATGACAAAAAAAAAACACTTAAGCAGTAACGAGTACTAAAAATGTGCAAACACTATACTTTGTTAATAAAAATTTAAATTAGATAAATGATGAAAATCAATTAAAATAATTTTTAAAAAAATATGAAAAACTTTGTTTATAACTGTTCAGTTATGATTATATAAGAATAACATATGTAAAATATCATATACATGTGGATTAAAGCTTTCTCTAAAATTTATTCCAAGTATAAACAGCAGCTGCTCACGAAATATGATTACAAAATGAATATGTATTTTTTTTTTTAATTTTAAAGAATTAAATTTTAAATTAAATTTCTTTGATATTGTTTTGGAATGTTTTTTGTGTTTAACGAAATCAGCTGATGATAATGTTTATTTGTGTTACTTAATGATTGTTACATGGTTTTTTAATAAATAAAACAAAGGTATCGGATGTTACGTGGGAGAAAAATTACCCTTTTAATAGGATATTTATTTAAAATAAATTTATTTGCTTAAGCTGCAATGGGAAATGTTTTATTTAATACCTGATAATTTAAGGATATGGATTTTTCTATCAATTTTAAAGAAATGGATCTACTTTGTAATATAAATAAGAAATCGGCATCTTTGTACATTGTTAATGTGTAACAAGATTAAACAGAAAGCTAATTAAAAATAAAAAGACTATGAATCATTAAACTATTCATAATAAAATTCATTCATACATAACGAAATTTAAATGAAGAAAATAAAATTCAACAAAAACTATTTTTACAAAATTGCAAATTACACAATTTACCTAAAATGCTAATCTGTTTACCTTAAGTCTTAATCCTGATGTAATATTTATTTATTTATTCTTTACCACAAAACACATTAATAAAAGGCACTACATATATATATATTATTATATGTTTTGTTTGGGTTTTTTTTTTCATTTATCGGCAGCTTTAGTGGTCAACCAATGTCGCTTCTGCATGCAAAAGAATACAAAGAGAAAAAAATCACGATAACTTTACATAAAAGAAGATAATGCAATTGGTACAACGTAGTATTTAAAGGTAATTTAACAGTTTTTTTTTAAATTTTATTCGTTACAAAATGCAGAATTATTACCTTCATTAGTTTTTGTAACAAAGAATCTAAGCAATATTATTTAAATTGAAAAAAAATCCCAGTGATGGACAAAAGACTTCTGCAAAAATTCAATTAAATATTTTTTTTTCTAATCAATTCTTTAAGAAAATTCACATTTTAATACCAAAGCGACAATATGTGTATAGAGTCACGACGTAGGATATTTTATTAGGTCAGTTAACCATTTACCACAGTCTACAATTTAACATAAAACACCAATTGATAGCAAACAAAAAAATTTAACAGAAATAAAAAAGTTAGAAAGAATTTTTCATCTAATTTTAATACCAATTCCAAAAACACAATTCGATAAAAATCCTTCACAGCGGGCGATTATCTATTGTTTTAACATCGTCTAGAATTAGCTAAGTTGTTAAAAAAAATTATTATTAAGGAAAACGGTTCACGGTTAAGTGTGAAACAACAACTTAAAGGAAATCAATAGTAAAAAACAAAAAAATTGTGTGGGAAAATACATTAAAATATCAAAAAAAAAAACATCCGGCAAACATAGGATTTTTATTTGGTAAAAAAATATAAAATTTAAATAAAAAACAAAAATATTGAAAAACAATCGAACTCTGATTTTTATACTTATGTTTAAATATTTTATTGTTAGATGTGATAGCATCCTTTTATTATGTTGATCACAATCGGTATATTTTTTTCTGTTTATTCATTTTTATTAAAGAAAAAAAAAATAACCAAAAACAGAAAACCATTAATGTGTTTATCTTGTGAGTTGAGATTATTTCATCTACGAAAAGTATATCAGGATGTTGGTTAGCTTCTTTTTTTTTGTGTATGCTTTTTTCTATAAATAAATAAAACAAAATAATAATAATAATAATAAACCTTTTTCTATTATTTACCTTTTAATCATAATTTTTTATAGTAAAAATAATTTAAAATACAAGAAGAAGAAAAAAAAAATGATAAAGATTTGTTTCAATACATTAAACAGGAAAAAGTAAAAGAAAAAAAAAAATTCTAAAATAAATCATTTTAATTGAAAATTAAGTTATTAATCACAATCATAATTAAATCTACTCTTTTATTGTTATTATAATTATTATTATTATTATTATTATTATTATTATTATTATTATTTAAGTTTAATAAAAAAGGAAAATAAATACATAAAATAGGAGAATATAAAAAAAAGTATAAGAATGTACAACGATGTGAATAAAACGACAAAGCAAAAATGAATATTATTATTTATTTGCCTCAAGATAAAAAAAGAAGTAAAATCGATGCAAAAAAAAAAAAAATTAAAAAAATTTTTAGTTAAAGAAAAACAATATATTAAAGATTTAAAAACAAAAAAAAAATATTACTTCCAAAGTGGTGATTCTAATAAAATGATCAAACATGATCTTTGATATTTGCTGTTTTTTAAATGTAAAATTATCATCTACCAATCATAATCCTTAAACGATTTGACATTTAATTTTCTAGCAATATTTTTTTGTTATTTTTAATTGAATTATTAATTAATATTTAAAGAAAATACACGCATACACATATTTAATATATTATCTACTTAAGAAATGCCATAAAATCAAGTTTTAGAAGGCAGCAGATAAATAATAATAATAACTAAAACGCAAAAATTTTAGTTTAAATAAAATGCCAAAATTCGCCAAAATAAATAAATAAAATCAATAAATAACTAAATTTAGCCAAACTGAATGTTGAATTATTTTTTTCATAAGACCTCTGAATTATTCAAAATGTTAACATCCGGTGTTTTTGTTTCTCATCTTTACTACACATCTCATAAATAACGAATTAAATGGAAAAATAATAATAAATAAATGAGAAAAGAAAATGTAATAATTTTTTTCTTCTTATTTTGAAAAAATAAAACCATATATAAGCCAAAGTGAGTAACACAAATCGAATGTAAATATTTATGCTGAGTAATGCCAAGGAACTGAAATAAGACAATATATCACAGATTTATCATTTATCTTAACTCTTTGCTCCTTATCCTTTATTAATATTATTATTATTATTGTTATTATTCCTTCATACAACTAAAAATAATATCATGAATCATGTTTATTCGTATTTACATGATATTTTATTTGATTTTTTTCTTACTTCTTACATTATTATTATTTCACTTTATCTATAGATATATTTTACATTTGATTTTTATTCATGTTTTTCTTTTAATTATTTTCATCGCCTGTGGAAGTCAAAATAAATAAATAAATATAAAAAAAAATCTAATAGAGTTTTATTTCTGATCAGAAATAATACGTTTATTTTTTAATCATTTTATTATAATTTATTTTCCTTATATATTTTTATGGGAAATATATTGTTCTGTTTAATTCATTTGTCTGTCTAATTTAATTAATTTAATCTTGTAGATTTATTGATTTTAATTAAATATGGTTTTTATTGAATGTAGCAATAGTTTTATGTTTGTTTGCATTGCTTTTGTTCTACATAATAGGATAAAACTTACATAACTTTTGCTATAAACTTTGATAAAGTTCTTTATTAATTACATTTATATGTGCCATATCAACGTTACTATTTAAATTTCTCTTTTTTTGCAAAATTTCTTACATCAAGTGTAAATCTCACTCTAAATTGCATTTTTCGTATTTGCAGATCATCTAACAATGCAAATAATACAAAGCATAATTCAGAATTCACAATGCCACCACGATAACAGAATAAATTTCATTAAAATATCACATAAATCAATCATTATTATTAAAATGCTACTTGGCAAACAAATCAATAGACTTTATTCTAATTAATAATAAAAAACCATTTTTTTTTAAACAAATCAGCGAAATTTCCTTACCGTAAGTAAAAAAAAACAATTTTGTTTTTGAGAACTAAATAACAGAAAAAACTGTCAAAAATGATGTAGGATCATCTTAAAGCATTTAATGTAATAATTTTATTTTCTTCAACCTTTTTCAAATTTCTTAATTTAGTCATAAATATAAATATTTTCATTTATAAATCAAATTGTTTTTCTTTTATTTTTTTTCATTATTATTATTATTTGTGATATCGTTTAAATGATTATAAAATGTCATTCTAACGAAGTATATTCACTTTATTAACTTATATATATTTTACCATTGTTTTATAAAGGATAATAAAAAAATAACTAGAATCGTCGATCAACTAAAAAAGTAAAATGTCCTTCATCCATTAGTCAAATTAGATGTCGAAGAATAAATAATTTTAAATATTAAAAAATAATGATGTCATAATTTACTTAACGTATTCCTTTCTAAATGCTATATGAAAGGACAACCAAAAAGAAATATTACCATAACGCAAAAACATATAAATTCAGTAGAAATATTATTAAAAAAAAAGAAGAGAAAAAAAGCTTATTTTATGAAAAAATGACATTTTTTTCCTTAAAAAAACATCAAAGGAGTAAAAAAATTGAAAGTATTTTTTTTTGTAATTTTTCTGCATTATTGCCAAAATGACAATGCAAAATTTATTGTTTTTTACGTTGAAAAAGTTTTTCTTTTGTATTTAAATAAATCTAAATAATATTTTGTTAAGTAAAAGATTAAATCCTTTATTTTGATTTATCGGTGACTTAACTCAGGTAGCAATTAGCTTTGTAATATGAACAATCATTACATCGTAGATCGTACAGCATTTAACCTAGTTTTTTATTTTTATTTTGTTTAATAAAATAAAAATAGATGCATTTCTAAAAATATATATATATATATATTTAAAAATAAACAAAAAGTTAAAAGTCTTTTATTTACATAAATAAAAGGATAAAGTACAAATAAAGGATAAATGAAACCCCTTTTATGTTTGCATTTAGCATCTAAAGTAGTTCAAAAACTATGTTCCATTGCTACGAAAACGTGATTTATTTTTTGTTTTTTTATAAAAGTTTATTTTTATTGATTTATGAAACTTTATTGATTGTAAAAAATGCATCCTGGGAAGAAATTGTATTTTATTAAATCCAGTTTTTATTAAATCAACATCTACTTGTGAATTATTCACTGTGAAGGATTTAATTTAAATTTTTAGTTTATTATAAATCAAATAGATATTTATTTACTTAAATAATTTTATTTTTTTTATTAATTACCTGAATTAATATTTTATTTAGTAAAAATCTCAAGCAACCGTATAATTCTATTAACATGTTTGAACCTTTCTGAAAATTGTTTGCAGACAAAACTATATATGTATCTAATGCGTATTATTGAAGCAACTACTGATAGAATAAAAAGTACTCAAATAAGATGTCACTTTGATGGACTAATTACTGTTCATAACCAAGATTATATAAAAAACAAATAAGTTTTTTAAATGACACAAGTTTAGTTTTTAGCTATTTTCAAACTTTTATTACATATTTCACCCACCTGGGACTAATAAAATACTTTTTTAAATAGACAAATATCAAAACATTAAATAATTTTATAGAACTATAGTCAAAAAATTAATGACAAAACCTAAAGACAACAAATACGATAGAAAGTTAATTTACTTATTTAAACACCGTAGTATTCTAATACACTAAATGCATTCTTAACACTCTGTTGATGTGAATAAAATACATTTTATTATCACAATGCAAAAGAAAACAAACCAAAACCAAACAAAAGCAGTACAATAAATAAAATAATAAAAACAATTTATAAATAAAATTAAAAAGTATAAAATAAAGAAAAAAATATTCACAAACCAGCAAAAATATTCAATGGGAGAATTTTTATTTAATAATTCGCGAATAATAATAATAAAAAAAAACAGCAAACATATGTAACGTATAACGTGTATTGAATAAATTACGTGTGTGTGTACGTTTACATAAACAAAACAAAACACAAAAAAAAGAAGTTATTTAATCCAGAAATTTCATTCAGTTATATTAAATTTTGATGGTGGTCGGTCAGTCTCTGTTTAACCATTTTATCAGAACATTGGCAATACTACATATTTTTGATATGTGGCTGTGTCTCCATAGTTCATTCTGGTTTTCCAACATTACAACGTCAACATACACTTTTTAACATTATTGTTTTATTTATTTTTTATGTTTCTTTCTGTTTATAAATATAATAAATAAAACCAAAAAATAAATAAAAAGAAAAAACCATTTACATTATGATGAAACGTAAAAGAAATATTCCCGACATCATTGTAGTCGCATTAATTCTTTTTTTTTTTTTGCTTCATTTTTGCCAACATAATCATCAAGCAAACGCACAGTGTCCATTGTCGTCAAGCAAATGCTGGTCAATTTTTCCGTAATTTTTTTTTTTTTCATTTTTCTTATTATTATTATCATTTTTTTTTCTTATATAAATTTTTTGCTTTATTAAACAACAGTACGTAGAGAGAGGAGACTTTGATAAATGTTCCTTAGGTGTTGACAATGCAAACATGACGATAAAACATGTTATGCTTTTCCGATTTATATATATATATATATTTAATAATAAAAAATATATATTTATTTATAAATTTTTCTTTATTTTCGCTTAAAATCACTTCTATGTTAAGATCAAGTTATGTTTTTTTTTTGGTGCCTGAACGGATTGGGTTGTCTACCTATAAAGTGATGAATTATTATTTTTATTTTAATAAATTTCTTTATTATTTTATTTTATTTTTCTTCTTGTTCTCATTTTTTCTCACGGTTTTTTTTTTTACTTTTTTTAATAATTCTTATTGTTTTGTTCGGTTTTTAAGCCTTTTTTTTATTGATTTCTTAAAAAATCATTATGATAAAGGAAAAATGATTTTCTTTTGACTTAAAATAATATTTTTTTTTTGCACTGAGAAAAATAGATTCAATAAATATGTCCTCGCTAAATAATTTGTTATTTATTTAATAATAACAATTTATATTGCTGTTGTTGTTCTTAGATTTTTGTCTTAAAATAATAATGTTAATAATAATATCAAATCATTGACAGAGAGATTTCAATTTTGTGTCATTTTTTTCTTTGGTTAATTCAAAAAATATATTTATCCTTCTTGTTTCTTGTTGTTTTGTTTGATTGAAACTGGAAAAATTGTCACATAATTCATGTTATAGCGCGCGCGGCATTTATTCTTTAACCAAAAATACAACTTTTTTTTTTTACTTATATAATTCTTATCATGATAACTGGTGATGCTGCTGTTGTTGTTGTTGGTTAACGGAAATTATCTCATCAAAAAATTTTTTTATTATGATAAAAACATTTTTTTTTTGTTCTTTGTTATAAGAAAGAAATTGGTTGATTCGATAAGACCACAAAATTAATTCAATTTTTTTTTATTATTATTATTGTTTTGATTGTTATTTTATTGTTATTTGAAATTGTGAAATGATTTTACACAAAAAGAATAAACAGCATTATATGTGAAATGATTAAAATCACAAATATTTAATAAAAATGTCAAAGTTAGAATGTGTAGTAAATATGAGTAAAAAAGGCAGGAAAAAAAAGGATCTCGTTTTGATTAGATCGATATAAGCTGACATTTAATACAGAAATAAAAAAATTATATTTACAAATTTAGTTTAGTTTTTTTTTGTTTATAAAAAGGGAAAAATATCTGTTTTTTTTAATAAATTTATTTTATCCTTATTTTTATCCTTAATATACAAAATTTTCATAAAAATATCAAAATGACACTTTTCTATATAAATAATTTTTAGAAATGTCATATTAGCTTTATTCAGTTGAATATTCCTGTTGAATCTAATTATCCTCATTGATAAGAAAAGAATGAATTTATTTAACAACGAAAAAAAAATTCTTAATATCCTTACAACAAAGGAATTGTGTTTAACTTTTAAAAAAGTAACCAGCATAAGTATGTTTTAAAAAAAAACAACAAATAAGTTTAGTGTTAATGATGGCAAACAAAATACTTTTTTTGCTTAATCATCTGCAATACAATCATCACCAATCAATAAATTTTTCATTTTTTTTTTATATAATAAATTTAATAATAAATAAATAAGTAAAAAAAAAACATTTATGGCGTCTGCCCCATAATAAACGTATCATAAGTGAACGAATGTACTTAACAAATTAAGCTGCAAAGTCATTATCCATTGTTCTCTGTGTCTGTATTGTTTTTTTTTTTTTACCTTTATAAACCAATTTATTGCCTGTTTGTAGTTAATAATCATTCTATACATGTTTTTTTAAATAAAATATTAAATTATTAATTATTGATGATTTATGTTTAAAATAAAAAACTGCAGCCGATTGTAGTTTTGCTTTGAAAACACTTGACACACACTTTCGTATATTTCGTTAGAAAAATTATTTTCTTGGTTATTTTTTAGAAAATTATTTAACTGTATTATCCGTCAAAAAAAAATTTTAATGATGTGAATGTTGATTCAAATAAATTAAGGTAAATACTATAATCAAGAACCGAATTGATAACCCCCGTTGACAGCACATACATTAAAGAAAAATTAAGCATTTATGGTAAAAAATAAGCCAACGAAGAAAACAATACAAATTATATTAAACATTTATTTATTAAACCAAAAAAAAGGGTTTAAAACAATAAAATTATGTAAAATAAGTACATTTAACTTTAAAATCACATGCAATGCTTTAAAATAAAATGACTTTAAATGGATTAATTACAATGTAAAAAAAAACTTAACGATTTATATCGTGACTTAGTTTATTAACTTGTCTTGTTGTTTCTGTGAATAAATTTTTATTTTTTAATAATTATGTTTTATTTTAAATTAACTTTTTTAATTTTATGACTAGATAATTATTGTTTTATTACTTTTGTACCTATCTCTGTTGTCTTTACATGATTAAGACGTATGCTATTTATCGGTGGTGGTTGTTCTTGATTTTTTTAAACAATAAAAAACGTTTTATTTTCATAAAAATCAAATTAAAATATTATATAACGGAAAGGTTTTGTGTAGAAGAAGTTTAATTACATAATGCATAGCATCATATTTATAATTAGTGTTTCCTTTCTTTTAAACAAGGACTACCACACAACAAGATATTAGTGCGAATATATTCACTATTTACTTGTGTATCGCGAAATACTGTTAAAAAATACGGTACACTTGCTCCTATTTAATCAATAAAAAACCAAGACCATCTATGGATAAATTAAATGTAAACAAATCAAAATTATTTATAAATGCAATAACACAAAAACAAATTAAATTAAGCACATTCATATATACATATGTGAAATAAATACAAAACAAAATTATAGTGATAATAAATAAATAAAACGACTGACATGGCGCACCCGGCCAACAAACTTTACGCGTAACAATGTTGAATTTTATTGGTGATATTTATTAGCATTGCAAGAGCACCACTAGTAACTACAATATACATACATATAAATAATATAACATAAATTTTAATTTTAATTTTTTGAAAATAACAAAATAACAGCTTATTGTCTATACAAGAAAATAAAAGTTCAAAATTTATAACCAGTGGCCAAAACATGCTTATGCTCACATCCAGTATTATCATTATTATTATTATTATTTTAATCATTATCTTTCACTTAATTACTCTTAACATATTTAACAACACTGTCGGTAAATTAAGAATTTATTTATTATAATAATAAAAATTAATATCAAATGAAGAAAAATCGAAATTATTTTTATGACAAATAATAAAAATGAAATGAATTTTGAGAATAAAATTTATTTCAGTATTTTTTTTTTTTGTGCAAGATCTCGCGATCTTCATTACTTTTTCATTTATTTCTTATATAATAAAATAAGAAAATTAATGTGATTTAAGAAATAAAAAAATAATAATGTTTAAATTTTGCTTAAATGAGAAACAAAAAAGAGATTAAAAAGTTGCCAGCTATAAATGCATTACAAGAAATAATTATTTAACGAAAAAAAGTCAGGTAGATAGTTATTCTTGAATGAATTGAATTAACTCAATTGTGTTCGTTTTTTAAAGATAAAATTGATCATGATCTAAATTAATTAATTCAGCATATATATTGCTTGCTTTCCAGTGTTAATTTAAGACTCTTAGTTTAAATATTTAAGAATTTCTTATAAGAAAGTATTCTGACACCTAAAGAAAATATCCGAGATGAAATGTTTCCTTATTAACCCTTCCTTAACTGAATAAGAAAAGTTTAAAAGAAAGTCTCTAAGCAAATTGAACTTCAATGATTTGAGTCCTTTTACTTAAAATAAAATAAACAACAAATAAATCTGATTTTCTTAAAAAATATTTTCTTTTCAACCCTTTTCACGTTGTCTATTCAATGTTTGTTATATTTATTTAAAAAATAAAAAGCTGATAAAATTTTACCCGATTACTGAATAAGATTACACTGTTGTTATTATTTAAAAAAAACATACACACAATATATTCTTTGCATTTGAATATAATTATATTTAAATACAAAATAAAAACTGAATAAATAAAGCAAAAAAGATTGAGTTAAAAATAATAATAATAATTTCCCAAAACATGTAATGTTATTTTATTTCTAAATAAATGCAGTAAACACTGTGTGACATATGGTTTTTTCGTTAAATTGATAAAAAAGAAAATATATAAAGGCTAAATACCCTGCATTAAAAAATAAATATTGTATATAAAGGGAGTAAAAACTAATAATTATTAATTCAATTGTATGTAAAACACTTTATTAATAAAAATAATAATAATAATAAGAGAATTTTATATTTAAATAAATTTTATTTTATTTTTTCTATATATTTATATAAAATACGAATCTGACGGAATGTATTTCTTTTTTCTTTTTTTTTTTAACACACCTGCCCCGTGTTTTTTTTTTTTAATTTTATTTATTTATATTATAATTTTAATTTTATTGTACACATGATCAAATAACACATATACGCATATATATAATAAATTTAAATATAAAATAATACAAAATAAATAGTTTATTTTGTGATAGGGCAAACAATAATTTTTAATTATTGATTAAATTTATTTATTTATTTATTTATTTATTTATTTATTTATTGTCTACGGTAAAATAGATGAATTTTTTAGCTGTTTCTATATTATTTTTTTGTAAATGTTTGCTTATCGTTTATTAATTTATTTCCATAATTTTTTTTCTCTCTTCTTATTGTAACACGAGAATAAGCATAATTTTTATTTTTATTGATTAAATTATAAAAGAGTGATATGATGATTTAATTAAATTATTAAAATTACAAAAAAAAAAAAATATATTAATAGTAATATTAAGGTATATTAATAGGCTGGTAAACACCTGAAATTTATAACAAATTAATAATTTGTTAAAATATTTAAAAGAGAGAAAAAGAAATCTTCTTATTGTAATTTGATAACATAGACTTAATCATTCGGCAAAGTTGTTTTATTTTCTTTTTCTTCAAAAAAAATTTTTTTTTAACACAAATAATAGACATTTTGCTAGAGATTAGACATTAGCAAAGACTTAAGAACATAACAATAAAATGGTGAAATTAATTAAATATTTATTAAAATTCTTGAACGTCTTCATTAATTCTTATTTATGAAAAATTATTTATACAAAGTAAGCAAAAAAAGAAAGAAAAAAAAACAACACCAGAAATACCTTTCAAAACTAAATAAATTTTCAATTAAAACTTTAGAAAAATAAAATATTTAAAAAAAAAAATAAAACGTTTAACAGCTTCAGATTTTGTGTCGCGTGGTAAAAGCGTCATTAAAACTGACGGAATCTCTTTTATCACAATTAAAAGAAGAAACATAAAATGTTATAAATATATTTATACACAAATAAAAATAAATTAAAACTCTTTAAGTCAATTATTATTTATATAAAAATCACCAACAGGAATCATTATTAAATTTTTAACGAAATTAAAAAAAAAAAAAACGCTTTTTTTTTTAAATACATTAATCGGGCAGGTGAAATCTGTCATTCGTTTGTTTTGACAAAAAAAAAAAAGAAAAAAAAATATGATAAAAATTATATACAAATATACATACATAAAAAGGAAAAGTAGATTAAAAGCATAATTAAAGTTTACCTCTTTACCATAATTAAGTGTCTTTTGAATGTAAATTTTTATTTATTCAATTTTTTTTTGTTTTAACGCTGCTTTCGCAAAATTTATTATTAGTTATTCTTAAATTTTTGTTTTTTTTTTGTGCTTTTAGAAGTTATTTTCTAGCTTTTTTTGTTTACTTATTATTTAAGAAATCCAGGAAATGATTAAATTAATTATAAACGGTAATTAATTTGCAAAATCACAAAAGCAAAAAATAAGAATCAATAAATAATCAGCAAAAAAAATACATTTAATCTAGTGGATTTTGCTGTTATACTTCTTGTTGTTGATCTTTTTTTGTTTTTCTTTTTTTTACTTAACGAACGCGTTTTTTTTTTTTTGGGGAAGAAAGTAACCGTTCAAGTAGGAGCAGATGTTTTTGATAGAATAAAAACAATGTTGCAGACCGCATAATATATTTATATTGAGGAAATATACTATTTGCTTTATCAAGATCATGGGGGATGAAATTACTTTCGTTATGTTGTTTCAATAACATCGATCAATACCAAACACCACGATGATCGCTGATCAGCAATATCTACTTCTATTGATCTGCAGCTCATCAGAATATTCAAATGTTCTTGTTTTAAAAGGAAAAACCATTTTCAATGAATTAAAAAAACAACAGAATTTAATTGAGAAATTCACAAAAAAAAATTGATTTTAAACAAAAAATAAAAAATTTGTTAACATCTGAAAAATGCTGCGTTCGTCTGTATTTTTATTATTATTATTATTATATTTTTTGAGCCACCGAATGAGAAAAAAAAAAAAACGCACCTTGAGTTAGAAACAACCAATCGAAATTCAGATAGTAGTAATTTTTTTTTCATTTTATTTATATTTTTATTTTGGTAAAACAAATGTTCGGCCACAAATGTGCGGTAGCCTGCAATGAGTAATGTTATTTTACTTTTTTTCTATCTTATTTTCCCAATCATGATGAAGAAGGAAATTTAGTTTTTAAGCCTTTTTCTGTAAGGTTTTTGGGAGCTTTTATCGAAAAACTCTTTAAAAAGCTTTTATAAGTCATTTTAATTTTGAAAAAATTACCATTGAGCTAGAAATTCAATAATAAATACAGGTAGTCCCCGACTTACGACGAGTCGACTTACGACGGTTCGCACTTACAACCAATTTTTTTCCAATTTTTTTCATAGAAAATGACCCTAAAAGTTAGTAGTACAGTATATAATTTTTTTCTTAAATTTTTTTTATATGAGTCTTATATGAGATTCGACTTACGACTTAGTCGACTTACAACCGATGACCAGGAACCTTTCTCGGTCGTAAGTCGAGGACTACCTGTATCAGGGTTGAAAGTGTGACAATAAATGGCAGACTAGCGCCATTGAGAGTATTGCTTAAGCCAAAAAAAAAAAGACATTGTTTTTGTTTTCGTAGCTCGTTAGGCAGGTGTTTTTTTTTCTTTATAATTTAAATAAGAAATTATAATTTTATTCGTTAATTTAATTCGTATTCTGTTGTTAATTAATAAAATATAAATAAAAAACAAACAAATAAATAATATGTGTGAAATATGTGTCATTTGAAATTAGTTTAAACTTTGTGCAAAAAAAAAGCAGGAACAACTTCCATTAACAGCAGCAGCAGCAACATAACTGAAACATCAACAACAAATGTTAATGAAAACAAAAAAAAAAAAACTTGTCTTTATACACTTGCTACTATTACTTTTATTAATTACATTTAATTATAAATGTAACAAGTTAAGTCACAAAAATAAAACAATCATGCGACTTTTATTAATTGTACCATAAAATTTTTTTTATAAATTTTATTTGTTACTTCTTGCTTTAAATTGCCACCAAATAATTGCTGTAATGCTTATACATAGTACTTTATATATATATATATATATATATATATTACTGGGCTTCAATTGTTGCTGTTACTGATGTAGTTGTTGCTTATTTAATGCAAGGAGAAATTTTTTAATTATGTGTCAACGATAAAAGCTTCATACACATATAGACATTTGTGTCAATTTTTTCTTTTCTTTTTGTATTTTTTATTTAAACCTGTTGATCATATTAAAAAATAAAGAAAAGAAGAGAAAAAAAAATGAAAATTTTATTGGAAAATATATATAATTTATTATGCTTTAAGCTCACATTGTTTTTGCACATTTATGTTTTATTTTTTGTTTTTGCTTGCTTGTTTGCCTTTTTGTCATCATTTTAATTTCTTTTCTTTTTTCTCTTTTATTTATGTTAAGCCTTTTTTTTTAAGTTATTATTCGAAAGCATTACATTAAATTTATATTAAAAAAATAATTAAATGCCTACAGTAATCGGTTTTTATTTTTCGCTCATTATTTATCTTTGATTGAAGAGAATTTATGTTTATAAGGAAAAAAAAATTATCCTTATTATTCAACTAGATCGTTATGTTTAAATAATTTTTTTATTAATATTAATATAATTGCAAAGCTCTTAGGGTATTCCCTAATCAATTGAAGGTAAACAGAAGGAAAAAAAAATTATATAAATAATGGCGAAATGTAACCAATTAACACATTTTTCTTTTGTTTTTTTTTTTGTTAAATTTTATTTATAATTAAGTATTTAGCACATGCGTATTGTATCATTTTGTTAATAAAATGTTCAATCAACATAAGAATGTTTATTTTTTTTTTATGGTTTAATCAAACTTTTAACAAGAAAAAAATAAGTAAAAAAAACAATTTAAAAATAACAATAATTTAATTATCGAAATTTTCTAGAACTTTTAATTACTTTGGTTTACTTTTGGTATATTTTTATTATTTTTTCGAAATAAAATTTCTTGATTTACAAGCAACAACAGTTTATGAAACTGTTTATGAAAAAAACAAAAATTCTTATCCAGTTGCTCTTGTTATTTGGATAAAAAGACATATCGCAGCCCTTATATAATGCAGCAGTAATTATAATTTTAATGTTGTCTTTTCTTTTGTAATTTATTTAAGAAATTCTTTTACATTTTTATCGTTTTGGTAATCATTTAATTTTTTATTTTTATTATTATCATTATTATTAATATTATTGAAAAGTTGTCAGTCTTAAAATGCTCTTGATGTTGTTAATGTTAATGATAAAATAAAAAAATACAAGAGCATAAAAATAATATGAGAAATACAGAAGTAAGCACGTGCCAGTTTTATATACAAAGCAATTTGCATTGATTATGATTTAGCGTATTGGATAAACAACTTTGCAATATTTTTTTTTATTATCGTAAATATTTCAACTTATTCATAAGATAATTAATATAACTGGTACATCAATTTAGGAATGTATTTTTTTTTTTTGCTTTTGTAAATGTCGTTGACTTGTGCACTGCTCGCCAAACGTTGGTCAATTTATAATTATATTTTTTTTTTATATTCCTCTTTACGTTTTATTAATTTTTGTTTAATATTTGCCTGTTATTCGTAACTCTAATTACCCTTTTTAAAAGGTATCTGGCTCTTATTATTATTATTTTATTATTATTTTTTTTTATTAATAACAGCAAAAACGAGTGTCACGTCAGCAATGTAAAAAGGCAAAATTTACATTGTGATAAGAAAGGAAAAAAAAATTCTTGTTTTGTTTGATTGAACAGATGATTCGATATTTGTTCTACTTTTTTTTTGTCAAAAGGTTTTTGTGCGTTTCTTGTAATTAATTTTACAGTTAAGGTACATAATTATAAAGGCGATAAGGTACTGTTTTTTTTTCCTTGTTAAATAAATTAAATGTGACACAAGATGTGCAAAATTTAACATTTTAAATTGATATTCATCAAAACAACAGAATAGTTAATATAAGCAATTTTATTCTTAAAAAAACAATTTCTTACCAGTTATATGGGTTTCTGATATAATAATTCATATAAGAAATACAAATTTCAGCAAACAATATAAACAATATCTAAAGATCAGTTATTATATCTAATAGTTATTGTGTTGTCCTTTTAAAAACCAATTCAACAATTTCTACATGACTTAAGGCATCGAAGAAACCGAAATTTTCTTCTAACAATCATCCTATTCACAATAAGAAAAACATTTCTTATATTAAATGCGATAGAAATTTTATTTGTCATTTTATTATTCAAAACCATATTGATGGGAAAAAATTGATAACAAATTGACATTTTTGCGAAGTTTATTACTGTCACATTGAGTTATTGGATGTATTTTTTTTTTATTAATTTTATTTATTTTGCATATTTATCAAAGGACAAACGAAACTATTATTGACAATTTTTCTGTTGAAGTAAAACGCAAAACAGGAAAATAAATAAGTGAAAACATAATGATAAACGTTGACATTTTTTTTTTTCGTAAATTTTAATTTTAATTAAGAAAATTAATTTTATTTGTAAATTATTATTTATAAGAAGAAGAAAAAGAAAAAAAATAGGCATTCATCGTACGAAAAGCATACTAAAAAGTCCATTAATATAAAAATGTATAAATAATGCAGGCTCGTGGCATACAATCCAATCAACGCTTCGATTTTTGGAGCACCTGCCAAGCCCATGGCGCGCGCGTAGTTAATAACAACAAAACGCAGCATCGTCTCGTCAGTCACATAAGTTGATGGTACGCGTGTCGTCATTCCTTTGTATAGTTTTTATTTTATTTTTAAATATAAACTTCCTTTCTTCTTCTGGAGTTTCTTTTTTTTTAATTTATTAATGCGTAACTTTTATTTTTATTTACTTTTTTATATTGTATGTGAATAACATGATAGTAGTACGTGTAAATTGTAAACGAATTAAGATTTTGTTATTAATTAATAAAGAAAATGTATAAGAAAGCAGGATAATATATATACTTTTTTTTTATATAAAATTTTAAATCTAATCAAGGTAAAAAAAAAAATAATATAAACGAAAATCTTTATCGACATGTTTGCTTATTTATTTATTTAATTTGTTTATCGTTTTTTTTTTCGATTTTTAATTTATTTTCAATACGTTTTAAGCGCCGACAATTATGTGAATGTATTTAAATTAAATGCGTGATTCAATACGAGTCCTTATTGATAACAAGTAATTTATTTTTGTCTTTTTTTTTAAATTACTTATTAAATTTTTTTTTATTAAACTGCTTCATTAGACTTTACATTCCAGAGAAAAACTACTTTTTTTTGCGCCAAAGCAACAAGTTCTTTGATTTTATTTTTGTGAATTTTGCAAAATGCAAATTTATTACGAATGATTTTGTTAACGAAAATATTTTTTGTCTTAATTATTTACCTTGAGAAGGTATTTTTTTTTTGCTTTTTTTTATTTAATTAATTTATTTTTTTATGTTTTATGAATTCACTTAAATAAATTACTTTTTTAATTCAGTCCGTATATTTTCTTACAGAGCATTTAAAACGGTTGTTTATTACTTAAAGAACAAACGGATTAACATAGATTAACTGATTAACTGCTGTATGCAACTACCAAAATTAAACATTTCAATTAAAATAATATTTAAGTAAATTTATTTAATGCTTTAAAATGAAAAGCCATCAAAGTTTATTAAATAACAATTAATCTTAGTTAAGCTTACAGCTACAAAAGTATTAAAAGTAAAAAGAAATAAAAAATAAAAACGAAACAATTTAAAAGGTAATTATTTATATTTTTATTATTATTATTTTAATAACGACACGCGGGTTGTAAAGTCAATAAAAATAATAAAATTAATAAATTAATATTTTATTTACGCCAATTAAAATGTAAATATGTTAATATTGTATTATTAAGCAAAAAAAAAACAATTAAATATGAAGAGAATTTATCAACTGTCCGATGTCCTTGAAGCAGACATGAAGCATGTATGAAACATCAATGAAACATGCAAATGACATTTATATCAAAACACATAATTGGGGATATTAATATTAAAATGTTTAAGTTTTTTTTTTTTTAATTTTTGCAATGAAATAAACAAATTAACATATATAATATATAAAAAATATTATATTAATAAACTGATTAAAGAAAGAATTTAACAGAAGAATAAAGCTATATTTTTTTATTGCGCCATGCAGTTAATACAATTAATAATCAACAATGTTTATTTTTATTATTAAATATTTCGATTGTTATTACATGTAAATATTGATATACATAAATATTTTATTATTTCTAATAAAGTTATTAAAATGTCCAATTAAGAACGAAAATAAATATAATAAACACAAAAAAGCTGCACAAAAATTAATAAATTTAAGAGAAAAAAAACCTAACAACAGCAAGGATGGGGAACAATTAAAAACGAACCAAAAAAATGATTGCAGATACTTAATAGGTTTTTTTTAAATTTTGATTTTATAAAATTTCATTTCATTTATTTTTTTTCTTAATTATAATTTGTGCAATGGCATTAAATTGCAAATTTATAAAAAAAAGCAAATAATCAAAGGACAATATACTTAAGCAAAGTCAGCCACAATCTACCATCATCATTCGATTTTTATTTATAATTTCGATCTGTTTTGTTTATTTGTTTTCTTAGCAAGTCAATAAGATTTTCATTGCCATAAGAATTAATGAAAAAAAAAATTGTATTGAATTAAAATGCGGGTTGTCTAATAATTAGTCCCGCACATCAGTAAAAAAAAAATTATTTTTGTAGAAAATAAAAACCAAACAGACGAAATAACTGATGGAAAAATAACAAAAACAAAAAATCAGACAGAAACGTGGTGTGGTGGTAAACCAGGTGCGTTTCATAATCAACAATCATATTTATACTGAAAACAAAGATTAATAAAATTTATAATCGACTTAATAAACTTGCAAAATTACCTTTAAAGTCTGCCATTTACCTAATTCTATTTTTGATTTTATATTTTTCTGTACAAAGAAAATTAAATTGAATAAGAAAAATATATATAATTTACGCGTTCATTCATTCAATTCATTCATGATAGCGTTGTTAAAAATTTATTCTTTCAGCTATTCATAACTGATTCATTGGTCAATAAAAAGAACAGCAAAACAAAATTACCAGAATTAATTAAAGTAACATAAGTGCTGACTAGTTTGCACAATGCAAATTACTTAATTTATTTTTTTCACATTGAAAATTGGCATACGACCAATTCATTTATGTTTTATTCATTAAAAATTATTTTTATTCAAATAAAAAAAAAATTGTCGCACGCAATCGTTTAAATTAAATGAAAAATGTACGACAGAAGAGAAACAAAAATTATTATTAGCTGCACGTAATCAAAGCTAATCTAGAAGAAACAGAAATACGAATAAAGAACAAAAGTACCCAAGAGCACAGTAAGTTTCTATATGTTTATTTTCTTAGAATGTTTTTTGTATTTATATTTTTTTTTTTTTTCAATTTAGTTTTAATCCAACCACGAAAATAATAATCATTTGTATGCGAAAAGGCAAGAAGGACACCTTAGGATAAATATGAGAAACGATGACTTTAGAATTCTGTTATAATTTTAATTTTTTTTTTTCAATTTTAATTTTATTTGTTTAATAAAAAACACACAGAAACGACAAACACGAGATATGAATTTATATTTAATTAACACAAGAAATAGAAACGGCAACAATAACAAGGAAAATTCAGGAAAAAAATAAATGTTAAACGTGCTTATAGGCAATAAAACTGAATTAAGAAACATAAAAGATCAGGATTTCAGTAGTATAAAAAGTAAAATATTAATGCTAGAGACATCAACGGTTAAACATTTATTTTTTTTTTTGGTTTTTTATTCAAGATACACTTTTACAGTTAAACTTTTTTGAAAAAATGATCGCATATTTAATTTTATTTCTTGTATTTTAAAGAATTTTACTGAAATCATTAAATCATTGGCAATAATGACATCCGGTAGGAATAAATAATAAAAACATGAAAAATTTTTGTTTATGATTACAAAAACCCTAAAACAATGTTCTACTACCTTGCATCCTTGGAGGTCTTCATAATTTTTGAATAATTTTACACTGTGCTGAGTGACAATTATTACAAAATTACATGGAAAATTAAAAAATTTTCAACATGCAGATAACAAATCACTAGATGTACGTGAATTGATTCATGTGTCGGATCAAGAGACAGTGTTTTTTAATTTGGTGTTAGCAACGGCACCAACAGACTACTAAAAAAATAAAAATCATTATCATGTCATGCTTTAACATTTATAATTTGTATTAATAATTTTTAACTCGCACGTATACCTGTTGTTTACATTTTATGTCAACCGAAGACATGAAAATGTAAACAAAAAAAAAAAAAATAATAATAATAACAACAACTACGGCAGCAAAGAAAATGCTAATTTTTTAACTAAAAGAAAAATTAAAATAAAAAAAAACTTTCACACTGTGTTTTATGGGATTTTATGTTTCTTCATTTTATGTATCATGATTTTCCAAACAGACAACATACATCGTGATTACAGGGTTAAACTGTTTAAACATTATAAAAAGCATTTATAAATTATTTATATTTTGATTAAATTGAAAGAAAAAAAAAAAATAAGTCTCGTCTGTGACAAGTTTTTTGCCGTTTGTTTTTTCGCGATAAAATGAATATAATAAAAAAAAAAACTTGTACACAATACATTAGTTTAAAACATCTTAAATCTTTTAAGCACATAAGGCATAAAGTAAAGACATCATTCGTGTAGTTCGGATGTCCCTTAGAGGCACATTAAAAAATATATTTTATGCAATATTGCTTAAATTTGTAAATAAATAAATTTACTAAATAAAAAAAAAAGAAATCTTCTAAGGTGTTTACTTTACTACAAGATAAATTATTTACTTTCTTAAGAAGCAGAGCTACGAACCGCTTGAATAATATTTCAAGAGAAATGTTTAACTGATTTTTTGTTGCAACAAAATTGAAGCAAACAACCAGTATGCAAGTTTGGTTTATTTCGCTGAGCATAAATATTATTAATGCTTATTTATGTTAATCAATGTGATTTTTTTTTTCGTTTTTACTGGATTTAACGAAAAAAATTATTAAATTTTATAATTTTATGTTTTGTTTTCTTTTTTTTTTTAATTTTTAAAAACATTGACCAGTTGATTTATAGCCGTGTTATAACTTGCATAAAGAACAAAGCGTTAACATCAATCATCAAAAATGTTTTTAACATAAAATCAAAAAGACATAACTTTATTTTGTTAAAACAAAAAAAAAATATAACTTTAGCTGAGCATAACTTAAACTATGATCGTTGCTGTATGAAAAAGGCGTATTGCTGTTGGCTATAGCGACACTGTTATCAAAAGCTTAACAAGTACAAATGAATTAAAGTGATTCGCTTGTTATAATATTTTTCTAGAAAAGACATTAAAGGAAAATGAAATTTTTTTTTCGCTCTAAAAGTGGCACCAGCATCACGTCTTTAACGCATAAATACATGTTTCGTCGATAAAATAAAAAAGAAAATTAACATTTTTTACCAAAAACAAAAAAGGATCCGATCTGATCCGATTTTTTTTTAACCAATTTTTCATTTTAATATTATTTTGTAATAAATTTTGGAATAATTTTTATTTTTCCTCTGTAAAATAAAAGAGAAAAAGGCACGACTTAATAGTTAAAGCGCAGCACGACTAAGTATTTACTTTTATGAATAAAATATGAAAAAAGATATTTTTTTAAATAAATCAAAATAAAAAAATATGAAACTCGTCAATTACAAATCGACGTGAACACCTAGAGTGTAATCGCTCTTTTCTACACAGAATTTATCATGTCATTAAATATGTAACGAAATCATACTATAATGAAATTCCGTTGTTTTAGTTTCAGAATAATCAATTATGGGTTTTCTCAATTTACCTTCTAAATATATTCTTCAACCAATTTGTAATTATTTTCGATTTATTTTTATGGCATCGTTTGTCATCGGTGAAATTTATTAATACTAAAAAGATAATTAAATAATTTAACATATTCACATGGAAAAGAAAATAATAAATAAAATCTTAAGAAAAGAAACTATTTTAAGATTTAAAAGAAGTTAAAAATTATACCTGAGAATTATTTCAAATAAATTAATAAAAAATAAAAAGAAAGAGCAGAGAAATTAAAGTCTTTGAATGCATAAATGTAGGCGAGCATAAAAATAGATAGCAATTAGACGTATTATAATCATAAATTCACATTTTTTTAATAATTATAATTATCATTGTGTTAAAGATATGACTCTACTAAGGCCAAGTATAACTTTTGACTTTCAAAAGAAAAAAAACGGCATTTCCTTTGTTAGAAGAAGTAAAATAAAACTAGAATATCTAATTATCCGTCTAAGTTATTGCACGCAACACGGATGTGCGTTATTTAAACAAAATAATTATCAGGTTTGGCAATATACACAAAAAAACAACACGTTAACATAGTTCGTTGCAGTCACCTAAACCAAAAAAAAAAAGGAAAAGATCATAAATAGTAGGCGTTAATACTGTTAACACCTATCACCTCCATTAAATACGTCCAAAAAAATATATATGTATTTTCCACACATTAAAATTCATCTTAGGCGCCACTTTAATTGCATAGTGTTAGTTCCGATATAAAAATTTCATAAGAAATTCGTTTCTGCTGTAGTTGACTCAGTTTATTATCCCTCATAAATTTAATAATAATTTAACAATTATAAACAATTTGCACATGAAGCTAATATTTTTTTTTTTTCTGATATTTTATCTTTACATTAACAAGAGAAATTTTAATTTGGATGCATTTAAATAATGAAAAAAAAAATAATAATAATAAATGGAAATCTGCCCCCCATTAAATCAAACAGCAAGTGAAAATTATATAGTTTTTGCATTACCAAAAAAAAAAAAATAATAATATTAAATAATTGCTCCAACTAAACCAATAAAGTGAGAAATGGTTGCAAATAAAATACAAATTAAATTGGTTTATAACTTAGTTATTAGCCAAAGAAAAACAAGAAACAAACTGTGATCGTGTAACCTATTATCGCACCTTGTTAGCAGCCAACTAATTTTAATGCAATGTATTCGTATATTTATTTTAATTTTATGGTTAGAGGTGTTAATTTTTTGCAATAAATATCTATATATATATATTTATTTTTGTAGCGAAAAAGAAATAATTATTAGGTACAAATGGTCCATTACAAACGCTACTAAAAATGTAATGTTTCTTTTTTTCAGGAATTATTTTCTCTCAGAAGTATAATAAACATACAGCAGACATAATTAAAAAGTGTTTTTCTTTTCATTTACTTTAAGATGAAATTTAACAAAAAATATATATGTATGTGTATATAAATAAATTAAATAAAATTTATGAGGTGAAAATTATATAAAATTATGATAAACGGACTTCACTAACGTGGAATATATATAGCAAGGTAATTATGTGCTATTTACATAAATTGTTTTATCTTTTTTTTTAACATAAAATTGAATAAACTATCTAAAATCAACATAAACATTAAGAATTGAAATAATATCAATAATCGCGATCATGAATTTCACAAGTGAACATCTTTTGCATCTCACGCATAGCAATAATGATAAAGCTCTACGTCCATTGTCTAATCAACTCTATTATCCTGTCTTTTTCTGGTTTGATTTTATTCTTTATGCCCCACTTGATTTTCATTTACCAAAAAATAAAAAAAATACATTAAATAATATCGAACCAAAGTAACAATAATATAAACATTTCTAGTTTAATTCAAGCCAAAAATTCAAAACAAAAAAAAAATCTATGCTGTCGATCGTACTTATGTTGCGGCTACTATTGATCTTCTACAAATGATCAACATAAAATCTGTTTTACAGAGCAAAAATAAATAAAAAAAGGAGACGAAACGAAAAAAAAATCCATGCGAAAAACGTATACAAGATATGACGTAAAATTTATTATATTTCTTAGTTTTTACATATTTTATCTTAAGATTAAGTTTCATTCATGAATTTATTTTTGCATTTTGTCGAGTGGGGCTAACTATAAATGCAAACAACAAAAGGTTTTTAGTTAAGTTTCGCTTTTAAAATTATGCTCCACGCAATAACGATGATGGATTACCGTATCTGTATCTTTACTACATTACGTTATACTGAATTTCTGCACTAAACTATTCACCGTACAGCATCTACCATACATTTTTATCGTTTGGAAAAATTCATAATTTTTGATTATTTCTACTTTACGTAACTTTTTTTTCATCTTTTCGTTGTTGTTTTTTTTTTTTTTGGTAAATCAACGAATACAATGGACATATCCGGAAAGTATTTTTGTTTCGTGATTGTATCGCGTGTTTAAATGTCAGGAAAATTGTCCCGTTTTGTTTTTTCTTTTATACAAAATTAAATTCTTCTTGTTTTCCTTCAAAACAGAAGAAAAAAATAGACAGGATTTCGATCTGTTATATCTGTAACGTCGGTGGCAATGTCTCTCTAATTTCAATGTATAAAAACGCAACAGCAAAGAGCTTCTCATGTATGATTTTTCTTTGTTTTAATTTATTTTACGCAAGAAAACGAATTGTCAATTTTTTTTCTGTTGGTAAAATTATCTTTGAACTTTTTTTGTATTTTTGATTTTACTTCGTGTCGTGTGTCGCGGTTTTTTTTTTATTATTCCTATGTTTTTTCTTAGCCGTCATCAACGGTTTCACTACCCATCTAATACCGTCAATACTTCAACCTGTGATTTTTTTTATCATTATTATTAGTTTTTTATTGAGTGAAAAATACAAAATTCAGTACACGTCGACTGTTTACAAAGTATTTTTTTTCAATCGTTACTCTCAATCGATTCAGATTTCTTCTTTTTGTATCATTACTGCAACGCAATCAAATAAATATCATTTATTAATGTCAATCTTTGATTATTACTTTTTTCGGTAAGAAAAAATATACAGCCAAAAGAAAAAAAGAAAATAAATAAAAACAACGAAAGTATCGCCAATTATTTTAATGTCTTTCATTTTGATTGAAAACTATTTATTTATTGAATTTAAGTGTTTATTTATTTATTCATTTTAAATCTTTTAAATTATTTTTTGATTAAAAAAACAAAAATAAATGATCGTTCAACTGATTATTTTATTTTATTTTTTATTTTTTTTTTTGCCATTGGAAATTACCCACGCACTTGTTATTATTAATTTTACACATTTGTTATGCAAAGTAAAACAATACTATAATTCAAAATAAGTATATGTTAAGCTCAAAATAAATAAAATAAAATAAACAGATATCACCCAGTGGCAATGTAGCAGGTCGTCCTGTCTTATTGCATTAGTAGACACATCGCACGTTTATTAATAAATATTTTTTAGCATACACAATTCGTTTTAAGTGAAAAAAAACTTACAACTTTTCATCCGTGTAATCAGTTTTTATGTATATCTCTTTACAAAGTAAACAATATAAGACGATACAAGTCTGTATTGTGTTGGCGGCTGAGAAAGTGTTACCAAGCAACAAAAATTTTTTTATCTAAATTGCAATATAATTTTAGTAAATAAAATTATAATTTATCATCTAAAGATCACTTTAAGATCAGCATGTAGATATTAAATAGAATAATATATATATTTAATTAGCAATATTTTGTTAAATTTCTATTGATCCTTTTTGTTCAACAGGTAAGATATCCTTTATTTTTTTAAAGGAACTTAAAGAGAAAAACATTAAAATTTAAAAAATAAAACTTCTTTGATGGCATAAAACCGTCTTTTTTTTGTTTTAAATTATAGATCAAAAGTGCAAATAGTCTCTAGGTTAAAAAATTAAGGTAAAAATTTATTCGTTTGTTACTTATTAATATTATTTATTAGATCACCCTTGCAGGCATAACAAGCACGTCTTGCCTTGATACATTATTTTTTTGATCGTTATTCGTTTAGCGATTAAACTGATTTCTAATATATTGCTTATTCATGTTTATTATATATAGATGCGTGTGCTGTGCGTCTTGCAATGAAAAAAAAAGAAAAACAAAACGATCAAAAACTAATTCTTAATTCATTTTATAGAAAATAAATTATCTTTTCTTATTCTTACTTTTTATCAAATAACCAACGAAAAAAAATCGAATTTTTTAATGTAGGTGTCGTTTAGGAAATTCAGAAAAAAAAAATTATAAATATATTTTATTTTTCATTCAATTTACCTGAATCAAATTTTGTAGATATATTTTTTTTTTCATTCTTTTCCAATCATTTTATATTAGGATCGCGACTTTTAATGTTACTTTTTGTTTTATTTTTTCTTTTAATGATAAAACGCTGTAGGATTCTGATTTTCGTGCGTTTAAATTATATTATTAATAATAATGCGTTTTTTATTACCTGCATAGACATATTAGTAATAAAAAAAAAAATAAAAGAGAGAAAAAAAATTCACATAATTATTGGGAGTACAAAGAAACTAACCGATTATATTGTAATCGAATATCTATGAACAATAACGACGAACAACTCCTTTATGATAACAAAATATCAAACAAAAGGGTGAAACCGACAGTAGCCTTTTGTTATTTATCATCCACAATAATTAAAGTTTTATTTCATTTTAACTAGATCACGGTTAAAAAAAATAAGGGTTAAACCAGTTTCTTGTTAGGTTACACACCAAAAAAAAAAGGAGTTAAATTAGGTTCTGTTTAATTTTTTTTCTTATTATTATTAGACGATATTTGGTTCATCAAATTAAATCAAGTTTTTAATAATATAGACTTTTATTTGCTTCGTTTTTATTATTATTATTATTTTTGCGTTTTTCAACCAAGTTAAACAAGAAATTGCAAAAAGATTGCCATTTGTGCGATAATAAGTAAAATAAATAAAATAATATTCTGCAGGATGTTTTGGGAGGTACTTCAGATGCACATCCGTTTTACCTTAGATTTTCTTTTGTTAAATCATTTTTTATTATTTAATGGGTTTACATATATATATATATATATATATATATTAAAATTAATAAATATATTATTTTTTTAACGTCAAGCCGCTTACAGTAATAATGTAATATGACGAATATTACATTTCATAAATAAAACTTCGTTAATTAATTGACGATGCGTTTTGTGTAGAAAGCAAAGCAAACGATTGTTTAACAAAAACAGAAAAAGAACTTAAAAGTCTTTAAAAACGATCTTTCATGGCCACGACAAAAACAAAAACTAAAATACAATTAAATATAAAAGAAGCAAAGAAAATAAATATTAAAAACCCCAATAATAATAATAATAATTAAATTTAATGCAAATTGTAAATGAAAAATTATGTTTATTGAATGTTATTGTCGCTTATCGAAAATAGTAACTAAATAAATAATTTAATAACCACACAGCTTGTGTCGCGTGTTAAGTGCCTCATTGAAACAAATACAAAAATAAAATTAAATAAATAAATTAAAAATAAAACAATATAAAACGAAACTATTGCAGTCAAGGCTAAAAAACGCGTGCGGGTTTCAATATAGTAAAAAAAAAATTGGATGCTGTTAATGCAAATATAGTATTTTGTTTGTGTTATCGCTTCATCATTTGCATTTTATTTAATTTTCTTTCATCTGTACATAATTGTTTTATTTTTATTATTATTATTATTATTATTTTGTGACGTTAATATTTTTTTTTAAGACGATAAAGTGTACCACAAAGAATTTCTTTTCCTTGACCAATGGGACATCAATATATAGCATAATTATAAAAAATAAAAATATTAAAATAAAATATGTACGCATGTGAAAAACCATACATAACAGCATCCCATTGAATACAGCTGTGTCCAGATGCAAAAAAAAAATGCATTTAATGAAGGAAAAAAAACACACGGCTAATATATGCACAGTCAACCAGACGTTTCAGTTGTACAAGTGCAAAAAATCGATACCACAATTACTGTAAAAAAGAAATTAAATGTTTGCAATTTTTGTTTTAAGCAATTAAAAAAGCAAACATTTATGTATCCATTTGTTCAGTTATTATTAATTTATATTTTAATAATAATAATAATTTATTGCAAATAAATTTGTGCTTAAGGTACATTACGTACATGCTGCAGTTGTCTTTTTATTATTTAAATGTATTTACTTCTATAAATAACATTCCTTATATTTTTTTTTTGCTGTCTTATTTTCCTATGAAAATTATTTGTCACTAATTATATATACATGTTCATATCCAATTATAATGTTTTAATCAAATTCTGATTATTTTATTTTTGTCGATTACTTAAATTATAGTTTGTGTCGTGCTTTCAAGCAATTAAGCTAAAAAATATTTAAATAAGAATTAAATGTTATAAAATTATTATTGTCGTTGATGCTTTTGTTTTTTCTTTTTTTAAATTTTACTCTTGAGAATAAGTGCTTGCGAGTCGCTAAACAACAAATATAATATCTACCAAAGACATTTTTTTTTTCTTTTTAGCGATACGATAATGTTGCATTTTGTCTGCGAAACTTTAAGAAAAAAATAAAAAGCTAAAAATGTAATAAACGAAATACTACTGTATCAACATATAACAACTTTATAGTCATGCGGCTCACGTCGATGGCACGCGCGATATTGACGTCGGGTCACACGCTCCTACGAAGCTTTATTCGGCCTAAATCGTACACGAGACAGAGCGGATTCCTTCATAATATATATATATATATATTTTTTATTTATATATATTTCTTTATTTATAAAAATATATATTGAAGTTTGTGTGAGAAACAACCAGAAAGGTTCATTTATTGGGTGGGGGGATTAACAGGTTTACACTGTGCTTTAATATACCTTACATATCTGACTGTATATATATATGCATTCGGTATAAACAGAGAAAAAATTAACAAAACAAAACGAGCCTATATACACACGCATAGGCACCATTTACGAGAAACATAATTTTTGTATACAAAAAAAAATTATTTTTTTTTGCTTTTGTCTCTGTCCGTTATATGCGTAAATATTAAAAATTAAATATTATGGAGTGGGACATTCAAAGGATCTATACAAAATTCGATCATTTATTTTTTTTGTGTGTTGCTGCTATCAGGTAAAAATAAAAAGACTAAATACAAGGGCATAAAACTGAAGGGTATCATTTCGGGTTTAGCTTTTGTGAAGTAAAGTAAACTATTTAAAAAATTTTTATTCCAAAGTTGGAATATATTTATTTATATAAATTTCACTAAAATCATTCAACAAAGTGCGTAATATAAAACCAAAAAACGAAAAATAATTTTTCATTCTTCGTTGAATAAAATTAAGTAGAACCTTTTTGCAGAACCTTAACTACAACAGTTGTGAATTAGATTTGAAGCAAGGAGGACGTATTTTTATCTTTATAAAAATATTTATAAAATTTTTGAAATTAAAAAAAAGTGATCGTGTTTATTAATAATAAAATCAATAAACTGTTTTTTTTTTTGTTGAACTAAAAAAGTTTTAAGTGATTATTAAGTATTATTTTTTTGTATATGAATGGCCACAGCTGTTAGAAACATGACTTTGGTACAAAATATTCATATGATCTCGAACAATTGTGTGATCGTGGCCGGTGCCCAACAAAATACAAATGGACTAATGCACCATTATAATAGTCATCAATATCAAATGGGAAAACGTCCAATAGCACCGGCTCCAGAACAACGTTCACGTGTTGCTGTATCAATCGGTAGCAGCGGCATGATGTCCAGTGATGGTATGCGATGCAAGAAAAAAATCGCCTTAGCACAAATTCCTTATGGACAGCAACAATCAGCCTCTGTACAACGGCGAAATGCCCGTGAACGTAATCGTGTTAAGCAAGTGAATGATGGATTTGCAAAATTACGGCAAAAGATTCCTGAAACAGTTATTAAGAAGACTAGTGGTGGACGTGGTGCTAGTAAAAAATTAAGCAAAGTTGATACACTACGATTAGCAGTTGATTATATACGAGAAATGCAAACAATGCTTAATTATAATGAAAATTCACCGGCCAGTTATTTTTCAACCAGCTCTGATAATAATTCATTGCCACCATATTCAGAAGCATCAGCATCGCCAGCACCCTCCGATTTATCAGATAGTTGTAGTGGCGTCGGAAGCAGTTCCTATGAACCATCAAATATACAATATGCACATGAACAGTACGATTCATTTAGTTCGGCTAGTCAAGATGATGAACTTTTAGAATACATTTCATGGTGGGAACAACAACAGCCCCAGCAGTAATTTTTCCTATACACGTGTTGAATTGTCTAGGTTAGTACACTTTTCTTTTTTGTTTTTTTTTTGTTTTGTTTTTGTAATAACGAATCTAAATCAAATTACATATTGCACAAGAATCAAGTTCAGAAAGTTTATTGTCAAAAAAAAAAAAATAAATAAATGTCATAAAAATGAATAATACAAAAAATCAAAAAAAAAAAAAAATTAATTGTTACCTGAGCTTACAATATCCGCAAATACGCGCGACAAATATCATAGAAAAAACTACATAAAAAATAAAAAAATCCTATTGTTATTAAACGTAATTTTTATCCAACCAAGGTTCGTCGTTTTTATATTTATTAGAATTTATTTTCGCAAAATGGGATTCAATACAAAACAATAAGCAAAATAAAATAAATCTAATATTTTACAACCTTAGGTATCAAATTTTATTTTAAATTCCCTTCTACCTGCCAAAGAACAGTACAGTACAATTGGATTTTTTCGTTTCTTTAAAACCTCCCTAACCTTTTAAAACATTTTTATTATTCATATATTTATTGTTTTGTCTAGTAAAGTCCTAAACTATATGAACAATGAACTCAGTTTTGTGCAACAATCGGCTAAAAAATAAAATTATTTACTTTTAAAAATGTAAAAAGAATTAAAATATTTTTTTTTGCTTTATTATAAAAATTTAAATAAAATTATTAATTTATTTTATTTTTTTCTTTTTATTGCAGAATAATTACCAGACTGGTTCACAATTCACCTTAAACTTGTTATTGTGATTAAAAGCTGTTCTCCCAGTTAAAAATCATCTAACGATCACTGTGAAAAGTCAAAATGAAGAAAGAAATTCCTCTCTACCAAATTTGAAGCCAGTTAATGATTAAGAAAAGTTTTTGTTTTTTTTTTAAATTAATAAAAGAATCCCAAGTGAATTTTTTTTTTGTCGTAATGGGATAAGAAGAAAAAATGTTTCAATGAAAAGAAAAAAAAAATAATAATAACAACAACGTACTGAATGAAAGTATAACTAGCACAGTTTAAGTGAAAGATGCTGCAAGATCCTGTTAATGAAAAAAAAAAGACAAAATATTAAAAATAAATAAAATTATGCTATCTAGTCAATATATAATAAATATAAATAAATTAAACATAAAATTTTAATCGTAATAAGTTAATTAAGTTAATTTAAATAAAAATTACCTCTACTAAGTTATTAATTTTTATGAGCGATTAAAACTAAGAAAAGATAAGAAAAGAAATTAAAAAACAAAAAAAAAAAAAAATCACATCGATATTACTTTGTGCCTTAAACAAAATAAATAAGTTGCCTTATTTTAACGTTAATAAAAATAAAAAGAAAAATTAATTAAACATAATGATAGTAATAATAATAATAAAATCTATTATTTAATAAATATTAATAAAAACATCTTATGTACTGATTATATTTATTTAAAAGCATTAATGCTTATTATTATTATATAAATAAATAAATAACATTAAATTGTCAAAATTTAAAAGAATTTTTTCATTTATTATTATTATTATTATTGCCAGTGACTTACTTTAGAAGAAAAAGAAAGTTTTTGTATAGTTAGTTAAGGAAATATTTGTAAATAATTTTTTTTTTATATGACTATTACTATGATTATTATGTCAAAATTACTATTTAATTAATTAATTTTTATTAAAGAAAACAGAAAATATTATTATTAAAAAAAAAAAATCACAAATCTTTTATTGTCTTTCATATTTTCAGGTTTTTTTGTGGATTATTTTCTTTACAATTTTGTATAGTGGATAAGCTTATTAAAAAGTCGTTATAATGCCACTTACTTCAAAATTAAACGTGACTTAAACCTTTTTTTTTTTAAACGGTGAAATTTAAATATAAAATATAAAATTAACAATTACAGGTTTGTGATAAATTTTACTAGACATTTCCTTTTCAAATAGGTTTGCAGCTGAAATTTACTTTGCCCAAGCAGAAAATAATAGATATATATCTAGAAAAAAATAATAAAAGGAAAAATTAAATAAAATAAACATTAGCATATTGATATTTTAATCAAACTATACGGTGCAGTGCATTATCCTTTATAAAACCATAACCGATATGCTTATAAGTTCTTTTTATTTTTAATTTTATTTTTCATAGAAAATTTCAACCGTAGAACCTGAAGTCTTATTGAATATGTGGTTTTAAATTAAATTAAATAAAATTGGTACATTTGGTTGTTTAAAAAATATTTTTTTTAACTGTAATTGATCAGTTAAGCGTGAAATTAGTTGAAATTAATTAATTAAAAAAAAAAAAACAAAAAGGACAGTCTATAAGTAAATATATACAGAGCAGATGAAATGTTATTTTGAGACAAAAAAGAAATTAAGCATTCACAAAACGGTTTATACATATATTGAAATCAGTTACTTTTTTTATTTATTTATATATACATATATATTTTTAGCAACAAAATTGCTAAAGGTGCAAAACTACGTAACAACGCACTATAAAATCCCCCATTTATTTATAAATTAATATAAAATTTTGTGCAAAAATAAAATAAATTCAAAAGCTGTATCTCAGGTCAGTGCTTTCTATCCAAAAATAAAAAAAAATATTAATAAAAACTAATTAAATATTGAAGGCAAAAACGACATAGGCCTGTTTTAATTTGTTTGCAGAAATTGCAAAAAAAAAAAAAAATAAACTAATAATTGCTTTAAAAATGTCACTTTAATCTGTTAATCTAATAATAAATAAATAAATAATTAAATAGAAGAAAAACCGCGTAGAAAAATTAATAAAAACGATTTTTTCTAATCTTTTATTATAGCATAACGAAAAAAAAAAAACTAAAAAAAAGAGCCTATAATAAAAAAAAATGAATATTTAATAAGAACAAACAAACAAACAAAATACAAAAAACAAGTCATTCAATATCTGTGGACAATATAAGACAAAAAAAAAAATCAACGTAATCATCGTTTGTTAACAGCAAAGTATAAAAACTGTGTGTGGCCAAAAATTGTAGATAAAAAACAACAAAATTAGAAATAAAAAAAAAACAAGATTCATGTCTTTCCAAACGCGTGTTGAATTGATATAGATTTCTTAGTTTTTTGTTTCCTAACTTAATATCATTTTTATTTTAATTTCTTTTTAATTCTTTGATTTTTTTTTTTTATTTAATTTTTGATTATTTTATATCATTTTTAACCCCCTGTAATGGCTTCTGAACGTGCGACTAAAGACCACCGATTGAGTTTAATCGAAAAATTCTTGTTTTCACGATCGAGGGCATCATGCATGGCACAGCAACCCTTATTATTATTTTTATTTTATTTCATTTAACCCTTACAATGATAACAATGTTTTTACGATCATAACGATCTACTGTATCATTATGAACAGTAGAAAATTTAAAAAAAAAAAGCTGAAGAATTTAAATTGATTTCGTTTAAAATTGGAAAAATATATTATCGAATAATGATGTAAGCAAATTGAAATTTAAAAAAAAAAAATTCATTTCATTTTTTAATTTCTCTGTTGACAAACAAATGTTTAAAAGTAAAATAGGAGAATTTAGGAGAAAAAACAACTGTAAAGACAGACTAAGTGTATTTCGTTATAGTTTTTACCCAAAAAAAAAGAACCTTTTTACGCTTTTGTTCGGAAAATCTACTTTGCCAATGTCGTTTATATTTTAGACAAAAAAATATATATATATATTGTACATAAATAAAAATTTCACTCCAAGTGTTCACTATGTATAATGTGTTTTAATGCGTTTTTGTCCACAAGCCAGTCAGCCAGCAACCATAACATAACAGACTCTTTCATTTTATGGTTGACATATCACGTTTTGTATTTTTATTTTTTCAAGAACAAAAACCTATTTGAAAAATAAAACACATTAAATTTGATCTGGTGAAGAGAAAATATTCATATAATTTTAGGTAGAATATTATTATATTTTTCGTCAACAAATTTTTACACCCTTATATTGTGGCAGGGTAGCCTAGAAGCAGGTAGTTTTTGTAGCACTGAGTAAAATCTATTTGCCTCTAGAATTTCTATTTAAAACTAAATATAAATGCGCGACCATTCACAATGTTACAAGTCAGGCAAGGGTTATTGAATACTCGCAAAACATTTAAGCAAAAATTATAGAAGCCACTTATTTCTGCATATTTATGTGAATTTTTTTTTTTTAGGCATTTTTCTATAAAAAAAAACATCTCTTATCTTTGCATAAAGAAAGCGAAATGTAAAGTATTCACCGCCAATGCTCATTCATAAAATTCAGGTAATGGAATTTAATTAAACAGCATAAAAAGGTAAATCAAATAACAGAAGTGAATTTTACAGAAAACTTGCTATTTGTTTAGTGAAAAAAAATTAATGATGCAGAAGTTATGTTTTTTTTTTCTTCTCTCTACTTCATTTTCTTGTGTAAATAATTGCGGATCTTTTGATTTTCATGAAAAAAAAAATAAGTTTTTTTTATTTCTTTTGCTATTTATTTACTTGTTTGTTTCTAGCGAACCCTAACAATTTTTTTTGTGCTCCTTATTATTTTCCTTAGAAATCATCAAGAAAAAAAAAGAACAAAAAATTAAAAAAAAAAATTACCGTAAATAGGAAATTTGAAACGGTGTGTGTCCAGGATAAAATTGCGTTAATCTAACGCAGCGTTAGCGTAGATGCTATTTTAAAAGATATCCTTAATATTTAATTATTAATAAATCAACTAATTAAGTCAATATAAAACGGATAAAAGAATTAAGAGAAACGTATTGACACCCGCACATAAATCTTTTTTTTTTTGTGGTTTTTCTTTATTTATGTTTTTTTTGCACAAAAAATATTTGTATAAATTTATCGTTTAGCCACTTACCATATCAAGCCGACAGCCACTGTGAGCACTTTATTATATGCTGTAACAATTTATTATTATTTTTATTCTTTAGTGATCATTTTAGTTTCTTTATTTGCCATTCAACAAATATACATATTTTATATACATACTCTATAAAAATTTTAACTGTGTCCAACAATACGTTGAGACAGAACATCCGGATGTTCTTTTCTTGACGGAAACTCAAGTTGCTCGCGATTGCTACGCAGAGCAATACCTAACGAACGGATATAGACTCGAAAACTCGTTCGAATTCAAACACGGCGTATGCGCGTATATTGGCAATAATATTGCATACTCGCGTCTCCAAAAATACGAAATAAATACCGCGGCGTATAACACGTTAATAATAAAAATTTCATTATTATCCAAAGTCATCATCACTGTTGGTGTTTATCGTTCGCCAAACACCAAACATACCTGTGACTTTTTCGATAAATTTTCGGAAAAAATGGACGAAATCATAAAATATAACGGAAACGCGGAAATTATAATCGTCGGTGATTTCAACGTCCATAACTCTGAATGGTTGGGTTTATCGTCGCTTAGTGCACCCAACCATATCGGTAAAAAGGCCCAACTATTCGCAAGTGGCCTAAATTTAACCCAAATGGTTAAAGACGCGACTTATTTCCCAGGTAGTAAAGGTCACACCGGGCATATTCTCGACCTCTACCTTTCGTCTATGCCTAATATAACTTCGGTAGCGGTTATGCCAAGGATAGGAAACTCGGATCATGAACTTGTCGTGTCTCGAGTTTCATTGGATAAATGTAAACGATCGAACACTGTTCCAAGGCGAGTTTGGCATTTTAAAAAAATGGATACAGACGGTTTGCGTCGTTTTTTCCAAGGATATCCTTGGAAAAGCAGTATCCAAAATATTGGCATAAATCAAGCGGCTAACATTGTCACCGATGTCATAAAGCACGGAATGAGCCGTTACATTCCTTCTTCGCTTATACAACCCAAAGCACAAAAGCAGTACTCCAAAAAAGCTAAAACTGCTTGTGCTATTAAGCAAAAGGCTTTTAATCTTTTTTGCTCAACAAAGAGCACTGAGCATCGTCTTGCTTACAAAAAAGCAAGCGTAGTATGTAAAAAAATAATCGACAGTGAAAAAATCAAATCCAACGCAGCCAAAGCCGAAAAACTATCAAATTGCCCCACTGGCACACGTCAATTCTGGCAAATGGCAAAATCTGTCAAAAATAATTTTACATCTTCGTCCCTCCCACCTCTTAAAAGCAACGGAAAATTAGTTTCCGAAGCAGAAGAAAAGGCAAACACCCTGGCTGCAATTTTTGCCGCAAATTCAACTAGAGATAGTTCAAATTCTGAAAAGCCCACGAAAATGCCTGTCTTCGAAAAATCAATGAATGCAATTGTATTTCGCAGTTGTATTGTTAAAAAATACCTACAGGAACTAGACGCAAAAAAAACCACTGGGCCTGATGGAATTCCATCGATTATTTTAAAAACCTTCGCATCTGAACTCGCTCCTGTATTCACAAAAATATTTTGTATGTCGCACAAAAGTGGAATATTTCCAGATTCCTGGAAAACCGCTAATGTGCACCCAATCCCAAAAAAAGGTGACAAATCAAACCCAGCCAATTATAGGCCAATTGCCATTATCCCAATCATCGCAAAAGTGTTCGAACGCTACATAAATCACAACATCAAGGAGTATATCGAAGACTTTAAAATAGTGGATGATCGCCAATACGGCTTTAGATCTAAAAGATCCACTGGAGACTTGTTAGCATATGTCGCTCACAAGTGGAACAGTGCAATGGAAAAGCACGGCGAGTCATTAGCCGTTGCACTTGACATTGCTAAGGCCTTCGATAAAGTCTGGCACGATAATCTCCTTGCAAAACTTGAGTCATACGGGATTCATGATTCAACTGTCCGATGGTTAAAAAGCTACTTAGGCAATAGAAGTTTCCGCGTTGTAGTAGACGGTACTTTCTCAAGTGAATTTCGTACAAATTCTGGGGTACCACAGGGATCGGTTCTCTCACCAACTCTATTTATCTTATACATAAACGACTTATTAAAGTCGACAATTAATCCGATTCATAGTTTCGCTGATGATAGCACTCTCCATGCCACTCACTGTTATTCCTCGCATAATACCGAGGTGAGAAAAATGGAAAGGGAAACAGTAGTTTCATCTATGAATAAGGATCTGTGTAGGATAATTGAATGGGGGGAGAAAAACTCGGTTATATTTAACGCGTCTAAAACACAACTATGTGAGATATCGCGGCTACAAAATAAAAATAAAAACGAGAATATAATTTTTGACTCAATTCTACTAGAAAAAGAGTCATCGGTGCGTCTTCTTGGTGTAAATATCTCATCAAATCTGTTGTGGCATGACCATGTCATGAGTATCGCGAAACAAGCGTCAAAAAAATTAGGTTTCTTGTATCGTTGCAAGTCATTTTTTAACGCGCAGCAACTCTGTCTCATATATAAATCTTTCATACGGCCGTGTATGGAATATTGTTGTCATGTATGGGGCGCTGCGGCAAAGACCACCTTAGATTTATTAGATAGGGTACAAAACCGGGCCATTCGATTAATAAATAATCCCGAAATCACAGAAAAATTAGACTCGCTAAAGCATCGTCGGGACGTAGCGGACCTCACGATTTTTTATAAATATAGTTACGGGCATTGTTCGAAAGAGGTCTCCGAAATAATGCCTTCGCGCGAAAAACGGCTACGGGAAACAAGGGCTGGTACTACCACCCACGGTCGAGCGGTAACTCTAAGTACGGTAAGAACATCGAAGTTCCAAAACGATTTCTTTACTCGTACAGCAAAGAAATGGAACGCCTTACCAGCGTGTGCGTTCCCAAACCAATTTAATATCCAATCCTTTAAAACCAATGTCCACAAATATCTTACATCCCATCCTATAAATTGACATGGTAGCTCAAAGCTATTCACAGGTCGACTTCATGTCGTAATTCCTAAACATGTCAATTTCTTTATAAAAAAAAAAAAAAAAAAAAAATATATTGCAAATTTACAAAACTTAACCGTGCTGATGCTATTTATAAAAAGATAAATCATTTATCGGAATAAAACATATTTATATTAATAAAAAAAAAATAAATAACTACAGATAAAAAAAACATAAAAAAGAGGAAGGCAAAATATTCTTCTTACAACGAATTATTTATTCAATATTACAAAAGAATATCTTAAAAGAAAAATTAATCGCACGGTTTTTCAAGTAAAAATACAGAAAAAAAAATTGTCAAAAATAAAAAGAAAACTACGCGGTCATTTTTATAAATTATTATCTATTATTATTTTCGTTTTTTTTTATATTTTTAATATTATGTGATCAATTTTATGGATATTTATATTAACACGACGATAAAGAACGATCTTATTTAAACACCGAAAAATACGATAACAAACACAAAATGCTAATATTTCTTTTAAAAATGTCAAACAAACAAAAATTTATTTAAAAAAAAAATTCTTATTTCTTTGCACTATAAACGCAAGCGGTGTCGTTGTTTTGATTAAAATATTTTTATTATTTTTTCCGAAAAGCAAAAAAAAAAAAAATGTAAAGCAACTAACAAAACTAAATAAAAAAGATGCCGCGTGAAGAAACAAGTCAGATACTAACATTGTAAAAATTATATCACAATGTCAATTCCAGATTAAAATCAATTCGATTGCTGGACTTTTAAGAGAAATAAGTTCTCCCTTTATTTTTTCTTGTAATACATATACTTATAAATTATAGAATATTGTTGGTAAAAAAATTTCTGCAATCATTAGCATATTTGGTTCACGTTTTAGCTAAAGGTAGTTACATTTCTGCTGATACATTGCTTAACATTGAAATAAACTTTCAATACTTAATAATATAAAATTTAATCGTTTCTTATAATTCACACAAATACTAAATTGTATATATATTTTAAATTTTATATATTTAAATATTTTTTTACACGAAAAACAATGTAATAAAGTTAAATAAACTCTAAACAGAAGTATAATTACCAAAAAACAAATTTGTTGCACTTTTTAAAGATATTTTTCACCAAAATTATAAATTATTATGTGCACGCTTTTATCTATTCAAAACAAACTAATTATTTTATTTTCATTTATATTCCAACGTTCGTACAAATAATTATGAACGATCTCTTAAGTAATCGTACAGCGATCTTAAGTGATCTTAAGCATTTTTCTGTACAACGAATCATTTATTCCATTTATATCAGTATTTTTTAGGTTTTTAATTTTATTAACTGGAATAACTTTCGGCTTCTTTGTTGCAGAAAGTATTAACTAAAACCCAAAAAAAAAAAAAAAATGAAATTATAATTTTACAAAAGAGTAGAAATACATTAAGTTATAATATTTTTACGTTTTAAAATAATTACATTTCAAGGAATTATTTACCAACCTTCAAATAAATAAATATATTAAATTTTTTATCAATTAAAAACTATATATCCGGAAATAATACTAATACTAATAGTAATAAACAAATAAATAAATATTATTGATTAATGGACAGTTCGAGTTATAAATTATTATTATTTTTTTTATTTATTCGCACCTGAATTTTAATAATACTACTTATTGTTATATTGAATTTTTTATTTAAATAATTTCTCAATTAAATGGACTCTTTATACAAAATTTGTTATCACAAAAAAAAAAAAAAATATTCAAAATTAAATACTTCTGATAATAATTTTTCCATAGCCGGTCGGTCATACATTTTATTTTTATTTTACTTTAAAAAGAAATAAAATAAAATCATTAATAAACCTTCAATCACGTGCTCAAATTATGTCACTAAAATTATGCCAATAATGAATGAAATAATTTAAACTCAAATAATGTTTAAATAAAAATTAAATCCAGAAATAAATTTGTTTTCTTCGTTTGCTTCTTCCTTTTGTTATTTGTTTCTTGTCTTGTGTTTTCTTCTACTTCTTTTAGTTCAAGTTTTATCTTTAATTTAATAAAAATATATTTTTTTTTTGGTAGTATTATGATGTCTTCTCTTTAATTATTTTTTCTGAAATTCGGTTTCTACTTAAGATGGTTTAATAATCATCGTACAATATAGCAATTGAGTGGAATCTGACCGAACCACTAACCGTATACTTTGCAATATTTATATAATTTTTGTGCTTTTATTTTTATATTTATTTAAAAATAAATTCTTTGCGAAAAAATAATTGCCAATTTACCGGATTTAATACCACCGTTTCAAGCAGACTAACACTACCTTAATTATTTAATTATTATATCAAGTTTAATAAATAAATAATATAAAAAATATTAAGATAAGTTAAGTAAAGTAATTTTCATGTGGTTTATGATGGTTATTTTTTTTTCTCTGAATTTAAATTACTTACTATTTAAAGAAAATAAAAAATAATAATCACTAAACCATCATACTTTATGGTTGTCTGGCTATAAAATAGATTAAACGCTTCATTGAATTTTAAATCAAAATAACGAAATAATCTTTATAAAATGCTCTTCTTTAATAATAATAATTATTTTATTTATATTTTTTTTTTTAAATAAACAAAATAACAAAAAAATTGATTCAATTCACTAAATAAATTCTTAATTTTAATATTTAAAATCCAACGAAAATATTTTTTTTATATAAAATTTTATATAATTATCGCATGTATTAAAATATTGTGTTAACACAAGATTACCTGTGTGACGTTATAACTGTTCGACCATAACGAATGATATAATTTTTATTTTTTACATTTTTCTTCTTTTGCTTAGTAATTTCATTTTTAGTTTAGTTTTTTAAATTATTATTATTATTTTATTATCGATCAACAACTTTGATTTTTTTATTCAGATATTTATAATTCTTTCCTTATATTTTAGTATAGTTATAACTTTTATCTTTATTTATAAAAATCTTTTATGGCTTATCATTTGTAATTAAATAATGTTGTCTTCTTCGTTGCTTCTGTTAGAAATTAAATATTTTATCTTTAACGATTTACTGTAACATTTCTATAATTTTTTTATATAGAATTAAGTTATTAAACCAACTGCTGACATAGATTTAGATACAATAAAATTCTGGAAAAAAATAATAAATAAAGATGTAACAATTATTATTATTATGAAAATTTATTTATGTTTATTTTTTCTTCATCAACAAAACAAGCATGCTTTCTAAATCCTATTAAAGTCAAGATGTTGTTTAACTTTATTTTTATTGTTTAATTGTTTAATAATAATTCTATTGATTAAAATTTTCTATTCATAAAAGGAAAAACAAAACAAAATACAATAATCCCTTTCATAAAATTAAAGTAAAATAGATTTTTTTTTTTTTTGGTTTATTGAATTAAAATTTTCTATAAGGTAATTTTCTTACAAAATATAAAATAATAATAATAAAAAAAACTGAGATGTTTACGTCTACACTATTTAAATCAAGTTAATTACAATGTTCTATTTACAAAATTACTGAATGTATAATAAATTACAATAATGCATAGCACAGCACGATTTATAAAAATTAAACAAATAAATTTTAACATTTTCATTGACCACAAATATCTATTTTTAACCAAAATATTGACATTTTTTTTATTTTGTTATCTGTCATAAATTGTTGATCACTCCTTTTGTAAATTAAGTAAATAATAATAATAATAAAAACACGTCATGTAGTGTTTAAGGTAACAAAAAATTAACCACCCGCACACATGCCAATTTTTTTTTTTAAATAAATATATTTTTTTTTTGCCCTCCACGAAGAGATTTTTGTCAAGACAAATAATAACATGTACGCCCCTATATACAAGTAAAAAACATAAATACATAAAATTATGTTAAGATTAGATCCTCAGACAAAAACAAAATAGATAATATATTGTAATAATGTCTAGCATTTTGTCAAGCAAAAAATAAATTGTAATATTGTTGTGACAATTTTTCATTACTTTCGTCCTTATATTGTTATAAAATGAAAATGTGGTAAAAGGGTTAACTTAACATGTAAGTACCATGTACACATAAAGAAAATAAAAATATTTATTGAAAAGAATTATTTTTCTTTTAATCTGCATAACAATTTGTCACTTAAATATTTCAAGAACTAAATCCATTTGTCTGCATTGTACTTTGCATATTAAACTCATCAGTGGTCAACTACTCTCCTGAGTACAATAAAATAGTAAAATAGATAAATAGTTTAAGGAAACGTTAATATTTCAATGATTACATCCGGAAATGAAGGATATTTCTTATTATTTTCATTTCTTTCTTTTATTCAATAAAAATTGTTTAATTGTTCCCATTTGACCAATGTTGATATTTTAAAAAGAAAATTACTTGAATGGCAAGACCACACGAAAATTCTTATAAAAAAAAATAACTTTAAATTTTCTACAATTGACATTCTATCTAACAATGATTTCTTTAATGATTATGTTAAAAAAATCTCTATAAAAGGACTTTATGCTACACAATTATAAATACTTATCCAGCTGTTTTTTTTTTTCATCTGCATTATCCACGAGCTACAAAAGGTGAACTGTTACACTGTACCTATACTAGCCGCTTACTTAAAAATAAATAAAAAATGCACACATTTATTTATTTATTTATCTTAAAATAATTATACATATTTAATTTTCTTAATAAGTGACAGTTTTTGTTTATTTTTTTTATTTTAATGTTGATAAGATTTAAGACATTGCAATTGCCACACGCACTTACACACACACCTAAATGTCTTGTTATTTTAACTGATCCCAGACAGTAGATATATTCATTTAAAAACAGAAACAATTTCAACTAAATTAATTTGTTGTACTTTGCAATATAATTACCAAAAGGACAAAATAAAAGATAAAAAATAAACAAAAATATTGACACCACTCACCAGGAAGCTGCTAAATGTTTTGTTTTTCTAAAGAAAAGTATATTTCGTTTGTAAATTATCTTATATATGTCATCAATTGCAAAAAAAAGTAAGGATTTTAATCATTTAAAAAGATAATTACACATTTTTACTTATTTTTAAAACACTGAAAAATACAGCCAAAAAAAACAACACTCGACTCATAACAAAATTGATTTATAACGCAAACCAGCATAATCCATTATTTAATTTAAGAACAAAAAAAATTCTAAAGCCACAGAAGATCCCTTTTCATCCCTTATAAGAAAAACAAACAAATTTAATATAAAAAAAATTGTTCTAATAATCGTTTTTGTTCCTTTTTTTATTACAATTTTTTTCTATTGAAATAATTTTTATAGAAAATAAATCTAAATATCAATAAATCCGCACGCACGACTAAATTATAAATACAATAAAAGCAAAATTAAATAAATCTACCTGTCCATAGACAATGAAAAATTCAGAAAAATAAATAAATAAATTCAATGTGTCGGTAAAGGGAGTGACTAAATATCTTTTCTTTTTTAAGTTTTAAATTTAATTTGCAAATTAATTTCATTTAGATATATCTCTATTTGTTGCATTCGTGTCATATTTTGTGTGAGTTTAACAAATTATTCTTTGTATAAATATTGGGCGGACAATTTCATTTTTCATTTTTTTTATTTTAATAATTTTTTTATTTTAAACCACTAAAAATCATATAAATTTTCATCTTGTTAACACTAAATAAAATTTATTGTTTTTCATTTTTATTGTATTAAAACTTTCGATTTATCTCCTGTGGTTAGAGCAAATGTGGCAATTGGAACACATTTCTGTGATTATTTATTGATTTTGGTCAATTTTATTCAGTGTTTCTTTGTTTTTTTTATATTTCTGTAATATTTTAAGTACTTTGACGGAATATTTTTATACATTTACAAAAGCATTTGCCGATATTTGCTGCTTGTATTATTTCAGTGTCTTTATTTTAACTGGAGTTTACGTTTTTCTTTATATTTTTTTCTTTTAATTTTTAAATCAATAATCTATCTCCGTAGACGTCAGACAGAACAACTTTAAATGTTAACGATAATTCTTAATAATAAAATCTTGTTTAATAAAAATGAAAAGCATATTCTAATCGAACAACAAAATTAAAAATAAAACCAATTTGCTAGATATAATAATAAAATAGTGGTAGTAGTAGTAATAATCATAATAACTCCTTTATTAATCACAAACCATATCTTAAAATAAAAAAAAAATTATTTAAATAAAAGTATGTCAAACAAATTTTTATTATAAAAAACATTAAAAAAAAGGTAAATAAAATAAAAACAACAACTCGCCGCCTAATATGTTTCGTCCACTACCTAATATAAGCAATTAATTATTTCCTATTAAAACAACACATAGTATTTTAATTAATAGCTGATAAACAAATTAATATTTTTTTTTCTTTTTTTTATTTTCTTATTCTTTATTCTCTTGTGTTTTTAATTTTATTTTAGTTTTTTTTTTTTATATTTATTTATTTAATTAAATTCCTGTCCTGGTCGTATTCGTTATATAAAGCGTGCGACATTAAAAACGCACAACTTTAACGAATATCCATCTGTCTAATATCTACATAAATATCTATTCTGCATACCTTTTATTAAAATTAGATAATATATATCTATATAATATATATATTCTCATTTTTAAGCTTAATCTTTATATTAATAGTAAAAAAAAGAATTAAATAAGCGTTTTTCAACTAACGTAACGTTATTTTAACGCGCATCTCACGTAATAATGAAGCTACCGCATGTGGCGCTTACGTTAGATATTTCCTTTAGTTAAAGTAAAAAAGAATTTTTTTTACATTTTTTCCGTTTTATTATTACATTCTTATTATATTAACGAAAAAAACAAATATGAAAATAAAACAAACAAACATTATAGAATCTGACAAGTTGATGACAAAACGATTATAAAAATTATTTTCTAACAAATTAAATGAATGAAATTATCCCATGTTTGTAGTTGTATCATGCAGTGATATTATTTTTTTAATTCTTAATCCAACCTGTACCTATAATCACACAATGTATAACTAGATAAATTAATCCTTTCTTCAGCATCATTAAGTGAATATTAATAAACGTGAGATTAAATCTATTTCTTTTTGTCTACTCGTAAAACTTTTTCCCAATTATCAGAGTAAAAAGAAAGACATGGAAAAAAAATTTGTAACTTTTTTTAAACACTGAATGGGAGGACAAAAGTTAGGGAATTTTTTTTTTTTTCTTTTTTTCGTTTAATTTTTATTAATAAAAATAACAAAATTTTATGAAAAAATAAAATCATGTATAAAGAAAAATATTGAAAATATTCTACTGTGTGTACGTTGAACGGACCACACGCATTGCTTAACAACAACAAGAACCACAAAACAAAAAGAAGAAGTTTATAATGTTAATTTTTATTATTATTATTATTATTTTTTTCGGTCGTTTTCTTATTTTATTTTTTATTTCATCGTTTTGTTGTCGTTTTTATTTTATATTTTATTTTATTTTATTATAATTATTATTATTTTTTAATTTACTTTCTTAAATGTCTTGAGAATAAAATAAAATAAAAATAAAAACAAATCATAGTTAGAAATGATAAAGAAGAAGAAAAACAAAATTTTATTCAGGATCTATTTAAAATCATCAAATAAGACAAAAATAAAATTAAAATAAAAATATCAATGAAATTAAAATCACTTTTTTTTTACTTTTCGGAGATTTTTCTTTGAATGAGAAAAAATGTTGAATTTTTTTTTTTTATTTTAATTGTTTTTCAATAAATACAAAAAAAAAAAAAATATATAATATAATTAAAATTGTTTGTTTGCTACTAATTAAAATTCATTTAAGAAAAAAAAATAATTCATTAATTTTTAATGTTAATTTTATTGATAAATTATTAATTTTGTCGTTATACTTTATTGCCTATAATAAAATTGCCAAAAATCATTTAAACATTATATATATACAGCTAGAGTCATAATAAACATAAAAAAATCGCTATTATAATATAAATTAATTTAAAATTAAAAATAGCGTTAAATTAGCCTTACAATCGCAATTACAAAAAAAAAAAAAAATTTATATATGATCATCTCTAATCTTTATCTAGTATAGATCTTTTAGCTACCTTACTACGAACGAGCATCTGCTAATATTTAATTAATTATTACTTAAAATGGGTGGTAAATCGATCAATAAACCAATATATATATATATATATATATAGATATAAATATTTTTTTCTGTATATAATCAATAAAATGTAATTAATTATATAAATAAATTAAATTTATATATAAATATATATTTTTTAAATACAATAAATAAATGTGATCTTTAGGCATAATATTTAATTAATTAAATATTTAAAAAGATTATAAACAAAAAAAAAAAATCATAAATATTCAATTTATAAATTATTATTTTTTTTTGTTTTTATTACATTTTGTTTATCGTTACTTATGTGCTAAGCTGCTTAATAATTTATTTACAGAAAAATATATATATTTTTATTATAAATAAATTCTAATCAGTTTCTTGTAAGTCTAAGTAAAATGGAATCAACTTGTCAAATTTAACACAAATAATAATAATAATAATAATAATAATAATAATAATAATAATAATAATATTAATACATAATACATAAAACATTAAAAATTATAATATAATTGAGGTTATTATAATGTTTTTTTTTTCATTTTTTTTATGCTTTTAAGAACAACATAATTCGATTGTAAATATAAATTGTCAACATGTTAATCTATATATATAGAGAAAGAGAAAAAAATATTAAATTGAATTAAATTTGTTTGGTTTTTTTTTTAACAACTGGTGAAACACAAAAATTATTGTTAAAACTTAAATGTGCTTTAAAATAAATCCTTCAATCGATTATTTACTTTAATCATAGCTTTACCGATTGTGTTTGATATTTGTTATATTTTTTAGAAATATGTACAATATATTATTTAATTATTTTATTTCTTTTTTTTTTTTATTTTTGTGTGTTTATATACAGTTTATATATTGACAATAAATTTTATGTTTTATGATTATATTACTTGGTTAAGGGCCCGGTTAAACTTTAATCATGGTTTACATAAGGATTCGATGCTTAAAGACGTCATCATTCATATAATTTTAGATAGGTTTAAACCCTTATATATAAATCACCTGGGTATTAACAAATAAAATATTATAAACAGACAATAAATAAATGATACAGGGAATAGATTTTATTTAATATTATTATTATTATTATCATTATCATTGAACTACAGTGTTTTTTTTTTTTTTATCATAATTTTTGATTACAAGAAATAAAATTATAAATATTTACTGAAAAAAAACGAAGTTATTAAATAAATATGAGAATAATATTATTTTTTTTTTTATAAATTACACAAACGCCTACACTGTTGTTCAAACATAGATTGCACAAGATATGTAAATAATATCCATCCGTATTGACATTATGATAATGTTTAAAAAAAATTAAAAAATATATAATTTTCTACTCAATTAAAAAAAATAAATTTTTAACAGACAAAATTTTGTTTATTTTAATTTTTTCTTGTTGCACTCAAGACGACAGTTATATATATTTTTACCGGTTTTTTAAAAGAAATGCCATCGTTATACAGAACCCCCTCCCTGTAACGCTCTACAACGCTTTGAAAAAAAAAAAAACTAAATTACAAAACATCATTGTAGTAAAAATCGCATTATTAAAAGATATATTTATTATAGTAAAAATATTTTAATTATTTTTCCTTAACCGCGTATAGCGAGGCACGTTGTAGTACTATCATCACGAAACTCTTTACTAAAAATCACATTCTTAATTGATTTTCTATAATAACAATAATTAAATTTAAACACCAAAATACCCTTTTAAAGTGAATCTTATATGATTTTCAATTAAATCCAATAAAATTCATACTTTGTAGCAAAATTACCGATTAACTTCATAACAAAAAAATAATAAGAAAAGCATAAATTAAGTATTAGATATTAAGTTAGGTAGACTGACTAACGATTATTATTTATATTATTATAATTTTGTAAAAGCAAAAAGATAATAATAAAAAAAATAACTAAAATACACGTTTATGCAAAAAAAATTTACTGACTGAATACAGCGGCCTTTACCGGTTAACATTTAACCGCCGGCCGTGTCTTATGGTATTGTTGCTTATTCTGAAGTTCTTTTTTTGTATTAGAAATATTGTTTTTCTTTTTTTTATTTTGTTTATTGTAAAATGAAATAAAAACAATATTTAACCGGCGGTCAAACAATACTATAACTGATAATTGGCGAGAAATATATGAGTTTTCTTTCGCGTGCGCATTTATAATTCACATATTCATGGGAATTGTTAAATTGTATGCATTTTTTTCTTTTTATTTTCATGATCTGGATTACTTGTGTTGTTGCTTTTTTTTTTATCTCTTTATATATATATAAACAAAAGAATAAAAAACAGAAATACAATTATATTTTTCACCCACTCAATCGAGTTTTTATTATTATTATTATTTTTATTGTTTTTTCTTCACTTCGCATTATGTTATGTTCAGGCAAACTAATTGAAGGTGTTTTTTCTTTTCTTATTTTTAGAAATAACATCACCATAAGCATATAATTACCGGCGATATAATCATTTATCGTGCTTTTTGTTCATTTAGAATAAATTTCTTAACATCTTGTTAAAAGAATGAAAGGGAAAAAATGATCATTTTCCAGATAGATCGATTGCGATCAGTTTTTTTTTTTATATACATGTTGTCTGACCAAAAAAGTTTTTATTAGATTTAACATGTTTCTAATATACATATAAGAAATTTAAATAATTAACAAATAAATATTCAAATAAATTAATTAATAAATTAATTAAATTTCTTTTCCTAATTTGTTTTGCGTCTGTTTACACTCAACGAAGATAAAATTTAAAACAAAAAAAAAAAAAGTAATTTTATTTTTTATTTTTTCTTAATACATTATTACTATTCGAATTAAGGTATTTTGTCGGCTGATCGGGTGGTCTCCTATTAATTTTTTATTTTTATTTTTATTATTATTTTATTGTTTTATTAATAAAATAAACAAAAATAAAAATGAAAAAAAAATTTAAAACAATTCAATCAGTTTATTGATTTGCCTTATATTTACCAAATATACATATATTGAATATTTAAATATTTTACTGTCAAAAATGATATTTTTGCATATAACAAATAACAATTTGATAGTGACGTGTAGCAATTTCAATTATTTTTTTAACAAATATAATTCCAAAATAATAAAAATTGATTTATTCAACCATAAAATTCAATGTTTTAAATTCAGAAATAAATTTTCTTTTTTCTATTTTATTGTTTTTATTTGATAGAAACATGCAATAAAAACCAAAAAAAAAAATCCTTCATTCCTTATGTTTCAATCTTCATTGTATTGACATCGTTTGATGGCAATCAATTTGCATGTCAGCAAATGTACAATCGTACAATTATGTTTGTGTAACAAGAAAGAAAAAAAAATATAATAATAAAAGAATAAACAACGACATATTGCTGAAAGCGAAAATAAGATGTTTTGATACTAAAGTTCGACAACAAAACATCGAATTAAATTTAATAATAAAAACATACTTTAATTTTTAGTTTATAAATAATTGATTAAATAATTTTATTACACATTTTTTTATGACTATTGATAATAGAAGAATTTTTTTAAAGAAAAATAATTATTTTATGTCTTAATCATAAGCAGACGGAACGATATTATTGTCGGTAATGTTAGGACACAGAAACAGAATTTAACATCCAGTTAAGTCAATCAAATTGTGATTCGAAATAACACAGAATGCAAACATTCATTGTTATTTTTCCAAAATGCAAAAAAAAAAAATAAAGAAAGAAAACGAAAAAAGAATTATTTTAATCTGTACGATCTGCACACAAGTTAAGAAATAAAAATGTTCTAAGATCATGTTAAGATTGGTAACGATTGATGTATTTCATTGCAATTTGGTTAATAAACGTATTTTGAGCGTCTGGGTTATATTGAAATATAGAGGGTGTACTGACCCAATCCAGACCCACCACATTGTTCACGTAAATTTCATGAATTAAAAGTTAGCGTCTTCTTTTCTTTTATTTTTTTACTTTTTACCAATGATAAATGAAAAACAAAAACAAGAACTATAACCAAAAAAAAAAAAAAAACCGCACACAAATTGTCATTTCAATTGTCTGAATCATGTTGATTGATAAAACAGAAGATGTAAAATGCAGAGTAGAAACTTATTTTTTTAATTTAATTTTACATTTCTTTATCTTTATTTTAATTTTGTTGCGTTTTGATAAAGTCATATAAATTTTATAAAAGTAAAGCATAGCGAAAAAACATTTTTCAACCAATCATTTTTAATCACGCTTGTTTATGTAGTTTTAAAGTCACTCTGAGCATATTCTTTTTCTTTTTAATTTTGCATTTCCTATTCCCATCAAACAAATAACAAACCAGATTCCTTTTAACGTTAATTTTTTTTTTATTGTTTGTTTACTTTTCGTTAAAAGCATACAATATTATCATTTGATGAATCAAGAATTATTTGCATATTTAAACCAAAAAAATAAAAAAAATCTACATAATCTAAACTCTAGACAAGTATATATAAATGGAAAAAAAAATCAATATAAAAGATAACCTAGATTTATCTCTTCTTCGTCTTTTAACAAAAAACCGCATTTTCATCTTTAATTAAGATATCTTCTACTTGAACTTAGTTGTAAAAGAAAATAGAAGAAAAACAAAAAATTAAATAAGATAAATCAATTTTGTGAAGAGCAACTAAAAGGTCAATTTGATAAATATTTCTTAGAAATTTAATTTTTTTTTTTATATAATTTTACCTTTAAAATTTTATGAAAAACATTTTTTATATATTTCACCGTGTAAATTTTGATAATATGATTAGTAAAAGGCTGAATATTTATGAATTTTTAAATATAAATTAAGAAAAAAACATAAAAATAAAATAAATAAAATACTGATATCGATGTCTTACTTTGTATATTTTCTTATCACTAAATTGATCTTACTAACAAGATGCATTAAATTTATTTACTTTTTATTTGTTATTTTCTTGTTAAATAAATATAAATTAACCTGCGTAACTGTTCCTTTATGCATTTATTTTACTAATTATCATACGTATTACTGTTATAATTCACTTTCTTTTATTTATCTACAGTTTTATTTTTTATTCTTTATTATTAATATTTAACTTGTTTTTGATTATAGTATAGCTATGGCTAATTTGTGGTAAATTTATTTAATTAAAAAAATTTTTATTGATCTTTATGTTTACTGTGAGAATTTTATTTTTTTTTATATATATAAACAGTAGATCCACAATTTTATTAACGAAAGATTACGGGTTGGAATATACTTTTATATAAGAATTTAAACTGTTTCTGATTGGATTATAATAAATTATGGAATTTTAAATAGTTTTTTTGTTATTTTGAATTCATTTATTAAAATATTTCAATAAAGTTATCTCAATAAAGAAATTATTTCAATATTATATCCCTGTAGGACAAAAGCAACACAACTGATCATAATTTTACATAAAAAATAAATTTATTTTTCTTAAATTAAAGCTTCCTACATTAATTTTATAATGAAGATCATATTACAAAGTTTCATTATATTCTACGACTACTGTATTAATTAATTCTATTTGATCATATTAATAATTCTTTTCTTTTCATTTCTTTTCTATTGATTAGAAAATAGAATTATTTGACAGTTTAAAACCAATCGTCGCTTTTCACATACGTTTTTCCCATATATACAAATTTATTTTTTTTAATCCAACAAAAGATTTAATTAATTAATCAGAAATAAATAACAAACACTTTTGATTTTAGTAATAGAAAATCTATTATATTTATCTAATGCTTCCGTTATCTATGTTTATTGTATTTAAATTCTCTTTGTATATATATATATATTGATTAAATTTAATATAAATTATGTTAATACTGTTAATAAGAATATTTAACGTTAAAGTGTTAAGGCGCTTATAACTATTATAAATAAATTGCTTAAAGTATTACAAATTAAGATTTAATTATAAAAAGATTTTACATATTAATAACATTTTATATATATTTTTTTTATTTAATTAAAATAATTTATTAGATATTATAGTATTAAAGTGTTTTTTTTTTTAATAGATTTAATAACTTAAGTTAAATACCTTACTTAAATCTATTAATTCTTATCAACAAAAAAGATTTCATTTTATTGTTGTGTTTTTTCTTTTTATTTATTTAAGAAAACAAGTATTTTCGAGAAGCATATTCCACGCAGCTATACAACAGCTACTCTAATTTCAAATGTATATTATTAAAATAATAAAATTTATTACATTGAGAGATTTTTTATTCTTTTTTTTTTATAAATAAAAATTTTTTAATTGTTTAAAAATATTAATAATAATTATAATAATAAAAAAACAAGAATATAGAACCTCCAGCAAGTAGGAGGAAATATTAATTATGTGCAAAAACAAAATACAATTCATAAATTTATTATTCATTTATGCTACTGAATTTATACTAACTATTATATTTTGTCGCTTCTTTTTTTTTTCTTTTAATAAAATGTTTTGCGTACAAATTGAAAAAAAAAAAATTATAGACAGTCATCGTCTTATTGAGAAAAAAAACGACATTTCGTTACATATAATTTAATTTTTTTTTTAATTTTTGTTAAACATAAAACACGCTATAGAAACATTTTATTAAAAATTTTAAGCTTAAAGAACCGAAAACTATTGTCGAATTTTATTTAAAAAAAAATAAATAAAAATTTCAAACAAAATATAAGTGTTTTCCTTTAGGCGCTTAACGAATTTTGTTCACTTAGAAAATTTATGGTTTAACTTTTTGATCATGAAATATAAAAAATTAAATGAAAATAAAATGAAATAAAAACAAATATAAATTAAATAAATGTTAAATTAAAAATTATTAGACAATGCCAGATGTTTTGTATGTATTAATGTTGCGATTAGTTTAGCTTTCAACAAACGCAATGACGATTCTTATTTTAAGCTGTTATTATTTTTATTTTTATTTGAAATAAATGTAAAAAAGTACAAGTTTTACCTCAGTCAGAAGCTTTCAAGAACGTTCTTGAAACTGTTTATATAAATAAACTGTATGAAACTACAACATATATGAATTTAAACATTTTTCTTAATTTAAAAATATGTAAGTAGTAAAAATAGGTAAAAATTAGCAGCTGAAATGTTTCTTTAAGAATCTTTCTTAATTTTAATTTATTCCTTATTTCGTTAATTAATTCGTTTTATTTTTTAGTGTAATTTCTTTGTAATTCCTATTAAAACAAGAAATATTATATACAAAATTATTATACATTAATCCCTTCCTAAACTTTACTTAAGTCTTACGTTATACCTAATAACTAATAATAAAAAACAATCTGGTTTTGACTAACCAATTAAAAAAAAAAGCTTTAAAACTATAATTCGACTACATAAACCACTTTTTTTTTTAAATAATATAAACAATAAATAATATTTTATATTTATCAATATTGAAAATAACTATAAGCTAAATAAAACTTACACTTAAGTGATAATTGATTTAACGCCCATAATTATATGGATAATAAAAAATAAAAATTTAAAAGTTACTAACAAGAAAATGACCAATTGGTTCGTTGATTTGTTGCTTCTTTTCTCCATTAATTAATATTATTAAAAAAAAATAATAATAATAATTTTGAATAATTAATTTAATATTTAAAATATTATTATTATTGTGTAAAAACTTTAAACAAAACGCGTTAAAATCATATTAAATGTTTCTTTGTATAATCATAAAGCACGGCAAAGCACACAAAAACAAAGGAAACCCGAATATTAACGGGTTATGTATGTAATTGAAAAAAGGACACCCATAAGCGGTAAATTTCCCTTTAATAAACAGTTATTAAATGATTATTATTATAAAAATCCGATAAATAAATTTTAATGGTCGAAAAAAAAAATAATCCTGAACAAAAAATCACTTTATATATGTAAAGGAGGAGTAAAATATTTATTTCTATCATTAATAATTTATCATCAAATTTTATTAATTTAAACAGAAAATACATAATTTTTTTTTATTTTAACCACAAAAAGGTATTATTATAATTTTTTATAATTATAGAAAAAGGAAATAATAATTATTTTAAAGACAGAAAAATCTAATCATAATCAGCAGATTAATAATTTATTCTTTAAAAATAAAACCACAGTAAAAACGTAATCACAATTAACTAAAATAAAATGGAAAAAATGTAAATATTCATTGTTATATTCAGAAGCTGGAAAAAAAATCAGCAAGTCTAACAAGATTGCTTTCTTTTTAACAAGGTAATTGGGAAAGATTCTTTTTCAACCGCAAGACGGTTATTCGTTTATGATTGCGGTAAAAAATATTTTCTGTTTAAATTTTAGCTAATTAAAAAAAAAACTACTGAAAACTTCCTGTATCATTTAGAAGAATTAGTGAATTTTTTACTTTATCCCTGAGGTATTTCAAATGGCGCTTAAACAATCATAGTCTTTGTCATCATTCAATCATAAATGCAATCGATATAGCTAAGTTCTAATAATTTAAAATTATTTTTAATATTTATTTTCTATCTTTAAACATATTTTTATAAAAACACCGTTGATTTTAATATTAATATAAAGAATTCTCCTGCTGCGGAATCATAGCGTGCGTTTACAGTCATATTATTACTTTTTTTTATCTATCTTTAACTTTATGTGGGTGTTTTGTTCACACTTTGTATCATTTTATTGATTTTTTATTAGTTTTTTTTTAAGTGTTTTTAAACTGCTTGCCAGCAGTTTAATATTTATTGAAATATACAGATTATTAGTGATTTTAGATGCTGTGTAAATGGCGCTTAAATTCATGTTAAAACCGTACGACATCAATGAAAATATATTTTTTATTTATTAAAATTATATTTTATGTTTTGAAGAATTTTTTAACTAATTAAATTCTTTTTTCTTTTCAATAATAATAATTTAATTAATACTAACAACTGTGGTGGTTCAAACGTATTATTATTAAAGATTTTAATAACATGGACTAAATTCTTATTGTTTAAATTTTTTTTTTGGTTTTTAAAGAAAAATATTTAAAAGTCTCTTCTTGTTTAATAACAACAAAATACCATGCACTAAAACATTGATTTTTACATGATAAAAATTGTATTAAATAGATAAAAATGACAAAAATCTACAAATGTTTTACAACTAGAAACATGAAAATAAAAATAAAATATTTCTAAGCAAAATTCTTTAAATATTTGTTTTAATATAAAAAATAATAAATAAATAAATAATTTAATTAAACAAAAGTAAGGGATGTCCTAATATAATTTTTGTAAAAAAACAATAAAAAATAATAAAATAAAACAATGGATCATGATTTATAAGTTTTTAACTACTGCGTAACCCACTTTTTTAAAAAATAATCTCAATGAAAAATCAAATTTTTTAATAAATTTCTATAGATATTTTTATTTTACTTTTTGTCTCTTTGGATAATTGCTTAAAAATAAAATTTTTAATTAATTTAACCTACATGAAATAGGTTGGATTTATGATCAGTTGTATTATGTACAGAAATAATTTTTCTCAATAATAATTTATGATGTTTGACTACAAAGTAACATAATTCTATAGAAAACAGAAATCAAGTTAAACAGAAATGAAAAAAGCAAGAAGCGACAACAAGTATAGGCAAAAATTTTGTGTATTTTGCAGTAAAAGTAGAGAAATAAAAAAAAATAAAACAATAATATACAATAAAAATGTGTGATTCTTATCTTAGGATTATATATAAATTAGTGATCTTTTTACAAATGTTAGTAGCAAGAGGTGTGTCAGTATCTAGTTTCTAACAAGTATTTAAAAATAAAAACATATAAATATATATCGACGATAAGAATGTTTGCTACCAAAGAACAAGAAGAAATAAAAATCTTAATCAAAAACCAAAAAAAAAAAAAAATTGACTGATAAAACGATTAATCTCATAAGAAAAATAATAAAATAACATAAAAAATTCTGATAAGTTATTTATTTTTGAAATTTAATCTAATTTAATTTAAATAATTTAATTGTTAAAAACTTTTTAATATGTCATAATAAATATTATCAAATCTTAATCAATGTTTTTTTTTTTAGTTTTTTTCTAATAAAAAAATATAATCGAATACATTTCTGTCAATTAAATATGCTATTTTATGAAGATTTGTCAGCAAATCAAACAGTTTTATTAGACATTTATTTATTTAGTTATTTATTATTATAATTATTTTTATTATCACATGTTAATTTATGTATTTTCTGTTTTTTTTTTATATAACAAAAATTACTTTTAACACAACAAAATATTTAATATTTATTACAATTTATTTTAATTTCCATATTAATGGTAATTTATATTTTTATTTATTTTTTTATTATTTTAGTAAAAGTTATTGACTTAAGAAACAATCAAATACCTTAAGATAACCCTTATATCATTTAAGAAAACAATAAACAATATCACATTAAATAAATTTCAAAAGGAAAAAAAAAATAATAAACATTATTTTCTGGTTTTCTTATGGTTTCTTTTTGTTTTTATCTTAAATAATGTATTACGGAAAATAAATAATACACCTGTGTGCCGTGCCAAAACTTAGAGAACAAGAAAAAAAACCATTAAAAGGCATATAAATAAATAGTGAAACGTTTAACATAGTATTTGTTGTTTGTCGTCAAATATAAAAAATAAATAAATATTTAATCATTTAACTGGCGCCAAATATCATCCACTTGAATTCTATTTCTATTTCTATGTACTTTATCTATTTTTGCGGTTATGTTATTGTAACAAACGCAGTTGTCCTAGGTATATAGTATTACAATTTTATAACATGTGTTTTTCTACTTATCTTAAATCATTATCACTACTTTCTTAGGTTTTTTTACTTAAATTTAAGAAAAACATAAAGAGATTAAAATTCTAATCTAGTATTTTGTAATTTTTTTTTGCATTTGCTTTATTTTTTATCAAAGATATTAATTTCTTAAAAAAAAAAATAAAAATAAAATATAGAAACTGTAAAAATTAAAATCGTTTAAATAAAAAACTTATAATATTTATCTAAAGTCGTAGCGATTATTATGTAGTGATAAAGGCTCTAATGAATAAACAGACGCTACTGAATACAAATTATATTATGCGATTTGAAGCCTTCCAGAATCATTAAGGTGTAAGTCTCGTGTATAAATGGCACAAAGTGTATTTAATATACGCTTTACTAATTTATGGGGTATCATTTTCATACTGGGAGTTAATTAAAAAAATTTCTATTGTCATTCGATAAATACTGCAGAATTTTAGCAAATACTTTTAGAAGTTAAGTGCTGGTTATTCACTGAATTAATGTGAATTTTTCAAATTAAGAACTATATTCCTGCTATGTTTATTATCTAAGCATTGCTGAAATTAAGTTTATTAAATTCTTATGTAGTTAATCACTTCCAAACAATTTCACTTAATAAAATACTATAAGTATAGCTAATTTAAACTAATTAAACCAAGATAATATAGAAAAAAATATTAAAACTTAACTTCAGTTAAACGATTAATTAAACAATATTAAGCTTAAGTATGTAATTATGTTATTATTATAGAATGAGGTTAGCTTAAGTTAAGTGCAGTAAAATCAATAGAAAAACTAAAAACACTTAACCAATATATTTATTACTTGAATGCATCACACGAAATTTCATCAATGATTTTCATTAAAGAAAAAAAAAACGTTTTTAAGAAAAAGGGTAAAGTATGAAAAAAAATATTTATATTCTATAGTTGCGTTGCCCAAAAAAAAAAAAGAAGAAAAATAAACGGCCTTTTAAAAATAATTTTGATTTTAAGATTAGATTTTTAGTTTTATTAAAGAATTTCTTTTAATATAACCCTTCTTGAAGAAAACATTCCTTTATCAAAATGGAATTAAAAGCAGAAGAAAACTTTGTATAAAATTTCGTTTGTTATCTTGGTAAAAAACTAATCTTTTAAAGTAAAAATAAAATTATTATTTTCCTTCTTCTTTTCATTTGATGGATTAGTTTAGATAGCATTGGAAAAGAAAGGAGATTTCTTTCGTTATTATTATTTTTATTAATATTTTTTATTTTTCCAAATACCCAAAAAATTATTACACAAAAAATTAAATATTTTTTAATAAATAAAAATCCAAGATAATAATTTCTTAACAATAAAATTATAATTCTAATGTCTAAAAAATCTATAAATTTGTGGTTTAAATAAATAATCATTAACAATAGATCTGTATATATTTGTATGTGAAAAAAAATAAAAACGATTTAAAGGTAAAGATATACCTTTAGGATGTTTTTCTTTCTTCAATTTTTTTTTTACTTTTTCTTGTAAACAAAACAATTCACTAAGTTTTATACAATTTTCTAACAACAGCAACTAGCAAAAATGCATTTTGCAATAAAAATAATAATAATAATAAATTGTGTAATATATTTTTAAGCAAAACAAATTGTAGGATTGTCTTTTATTGATATAAGATAAATAAATATAAATTATTATTATTTTTCTCTTTACATAATGGACAAAAAAAAAATGGGGAGATTACTTTTTCAAATATATTGGAAAAACCTAAAATTTATTATATACATGACAACAGCAACAATAAACTGCCTATCTAAACAACAGTATTAAATATTTCGTTACGTTAGAATTGGTGAAAAATATTAAACTGTAAAGAAATGTATATACATATTACCTGGAATCTTCTGATCGATTAATTTTTTCATTGAAAATAATTTTAATTCATTTATTGTTATTTTTTGTTATTTATTTATTTATCAACACACGCAAATAATCCAATTAATAATTTAAGAAGAAAAATAAAATTAAACCTTGAATAATGTTTTTTTTAAATATAATATGTAAAAATAGGGTGCTTCCTGTCGATCACATGAATTTATAATAATACAATCAACAAGTTCTGATTTTTTTTTTTTTTATTTTAATTTTTCTTTGAACAAATTTTAATATCATTTTTAACACTTTAATTTTTGTCTAATTTGTAGGCGCCCAGCCGGTAGTCAATTAATTATATTTTTTTTTTTTTTAATTATTTAATTTAAATATTTTAATATTTAATTAAATTTATTTTAATAAACAAAACATATAAATATATTTATTTATTTTTATTTTTTTAATAATCAATTACAGTTGGTTTTTATTTATTTTTCCTTTGCTATTTATTGTGCTACGCAATGCTAGATGGTAATTAATATATATATATATATATATATATATATATATATAGATTTTATATAAATTAATAAATTATTTAAATTTATTTTATCGAAAATATATTGTCAATAAATATTTATTAATTAAAAAAGAAAAAAAATATTTAATTAAATATTAACGTAAAAAAAAACACAAAAAAAAATTGGAGGAAAATTTAAATATAGCAAATTAATTTATTAATTTTTTTTTTCAATATATGATTTTGCTTTTTATTATTTTAGATTAATTATTAGAGTTATTATGTTGTGTGTAAAAAAAAAAAAATATTAGTGTTAATCAATTTTATACTATATTTGTGTTTTTCTTTTTAATTTATTATTATTATTATAATTATTTATTTATTATTTTTCATAATAAAACTCCCTATATTGTTGAGCAGATGTTTTTTGACAAAATTATATATAAAGTTTTAATACATTAATGTAACGTGCTCTTTACGAACATTTTTATAATACATACATGTGTACATTTTGAACAAAAAATAAAAAAATCTATGATTAAATAATGTATGTATGTTTTATGTATGATTTAATCTTGCCATCTCTGTTAGAAACATTTTCAAAATAAAAAAAAAAAAAAAAACTATTTGAATTTGTATAGAAATTTAGTTTTTTCAAATTTATATTATACAAACTAGAGAATGGGAAAGGTATATTATACACATTTTAGTGTGTACTTTTATAAATTTTTAGTTTTTGTGGATCTAAAGCAAAGCAGATCATATATCAGTAATAACAATAGTGGAAAAAAGCCACGCTTATTCCACGCGTCGATTCATTCTTTTGAAAATTAAAACTACAAATATAAAATTTTGAACATAAAAGGAAAATTATACACTGCTAGTAATTTAAGCTCACTTTTATATTTTCAGAACATTTTTTTTTATGACTTAGAGAATTTTGATGATATTCAAAGGTAAAACACTTAGAATTAACAGTGTAGTAAATACAACAAAATTGTAAAAAGGTTGTGTTACTCATTTGGGAAAAAAAACATTTGTTAGAAAATCATTGTTATGACCTAATCAAAGCACCCCTTAGTAAGTTAGATACGATTGTTAATCCAAAAAACCTAGTACAATTGATTATTTGTTGCTAAAACTATAGCTATGCATATTCTGATATTTAAAACTTATATTTCTTGTTGAATAGAACCTAAAATACAATTGCATCACATCGCAAAACAATTATTTTTATTTTGAATTTATTCTAAATAGGTTCGGATTATAATAGTGATGAGGAGAAAATTTTCGCAAAAAAAAACCATACCTTTTGCCATTTTTATTATATATATACATATAGTCTTGATTTTGTTAATTTTTATTTTTTTGTGCTCTTTTATGTATTTTTGTATTTATTATTATTGTATTAAATTTATTTTCATTTTATTCACCCTAAAAATTGAGAAAAGATTTCAACTAGCAAATCCACGAACCTGAATTTTAAACATATTTTTTTTTTTGTTTAACTAAAGTGTTTGTCATAGCTTTGGAAATATCCTTTTGGATGTATACAGGGCCGTTTGTGGCGATTAAATAGTAGGCTGAAAAGGTGCAAAATCAACTAAAATAGATACTTACAATGATAAACAGAGCGGCTAGTGGTAAGGCGCCATGAAACTGTGTTCAAATTACAAATTATATGAAATAAGACAATGATGCTGTTATTTTACTGAATTTAACTTTTTGATAAAAGGTAAAGGTTTAATTTTTTAAAGGTTTGTGACAGTTTTAGTCAGTATTACACTATTAGTTACTCATACAGTTTTTGAATTAAATACATATGTGGATAAAACAGTTATTTGATACGTTCTCAGACAGGAAATTTTTTTTTTTTTTATATCAAAATTGAAATTCCAGCGTTATGGATCTAACCCAATAACTTAGATTGGTAATTACGGCTCTGTATATAAATGCATACGTCCTTTTTCGTAATAACCCTTTTGGTTAATATAAATTAAGTACTTTTCTGCAGTAAAATTGACAATTATTTTTTAACCGAAAAATTTAAACAATTTTTTATCCATAAATGTCTACAAAACTAGATCAAATTTTAAACCAGTTTTAAAAGGCAACAACAATATCTTAAAAGAAAATTTCAAATGAAAACGACAGTGTTTTGAAATTATAAGAAAAATAACTGACAAAACCCGAAGAAAATAAAATTTTGTACAAAAAATAATAATAATAAAAAATAAACCCTCGAGAGTAATTTAAAAGGTTTTTATTTTTTTTTTGTTTAATTTTTACGTACCTAGAATTGAAAAGCTATCAATTTGTACATTAGATCTTAGTTAAAATGAATTTTTTTCGTCATCTTTCATAATTTCTCTTTTATAAATCCGTATCTTAAGGATAAAGTAGTTTATTTTGCATACAAAAAAATAGGCATTAAGTAACATTTGGTACACACTTGGCTACATATGTCACATTTATATGAAAAGTGGATTTATTTTTTTATTTTCAGTATTTTTCAAGATAAAATTACAAAGAACAAAATTTTTATAAAAAAAAATAAATAATAATATTAATAATAATAACGATTGATTTATGTTTTAAGAGAAATATGGAAAACTAGGTCAATTTTCGTAGCAATGTATTTTCTTCCGAGAGATTTAAAATTGTTTTCCTTTTAAAGGTATGTTTTTTGGATGATTTTCTTTTCTTACTTTTTTGCTTTTAATAGGATTATGTTGAGCAACATAATACTTGCTCTAATTAAATTGAAAGAAACTTTCCCCTCATCGTTACCATTTCTATGTATTTTTGAGATTGTACATTTCGTTTACAAAAAAAAAAAAGAAGCAGCAAATTTCCCTCCAAAAAAAAAATCAACCATGGAAAATACCAAAAAAAAAATAAACTCTCGATAAAAATATAATTAAATATTTTACCCAAAAAAAAAGGTATTTCTGTATTAATCAATAGACTAATTTTTTTGCCGTTTTTAAGTATTACTTTTTAAGCGAAACAACAAAACTAAAACTAAAAAAACAACGCAAAAATTTATAATTTTTTATTTTTTAATTATTTAAGTTTAAGCTTATAACCCCTTTATATTTATGTTTAATAAAAAAATAAAAATTATTAAATAATATAAAATTCGTATTAATTTACAAGAAGAGTTCAAAACAATACATTAAAAAATATAAAAAAGGAAACAAAACACGTTTTACCCTTACTCAGAAGGAGGAGCTTTCGTAACGTATTTTTTTAAAAAAAATAAATTTTATTAAAACGAAAATATATCATATGTAGGGTATGTAATTTTTAAATGTAATTTGATTTCACCCCAATTTTTTTTTCTTACATTATAATAGTATTAGTTATTTGCTGTTGCTAAAACCCAAATAATTTTCAATTTTATGTTTTTTATTTATTTTCATTATTACCAAAAATACCGTATTTCAATACAACATTGAATCCATCAATGTACTTTTCGAATTGGGTGTCGGCTCTTTATTATTATTATTATTCTGTTTATGTGTTTGATTACTGTATACGTTATAGTCGACTTTTGCGTAAAAATAGTAAAAAAAAAAAAAACTAAATAAAGAAGTAATAAGTGCTTTTCATTTTATTATAGTCATTCGTACATTGGAAGACATTAGGCACGCGACAAGAACAGACGGTAGCATCTATAGACAAAAATAAACAGCCTTATATTTTCGGTTTATCCTTGATAGAAAAACAGCTGTCCGTTTTTTAAAGTGAAGAATATTTTTTTAAAAACATAAACAGAATATGAAAGAATATAAATAAGAAAAATAAACGAAACAGAAGTGAAGATTAAAATTAAAATAGTTTTATATGATAAAACCTAGTATATTCTATTGAATTTTTTTAAAAAATAATTTAATATTTATAGTCAAATATATAAAACGCGAAATAGAGAAAAAAAAAGTGAAAGTGTTATACTGTGTCCTTAGAAATAGGCAATATTTTTTTTTTTTGTGTAAAAGATATATTATTATTATTGTTGTTTATATTAAATGGATATAAAACGGTTATAAAGTTCGTTGGTTTTTTCTTTTATTGTTTTAATATGATAATTAATTTATCAGCAAATTAAATATATAAAAAAGAAACAACTTTTATTGTAAAAAAAAACAGCAATAGCAACAACAGTAATATAGTGTTTTTGTATTTTAATTTCGTGAACTTGTTAATTAAAATAAAATTTATATTAAAATTGATAAATAGTTATAATGTTTGTTTTTATTATTATTAATAATAAAAATAAATAAATAAAAAAATGTTAATTTAAAATACAAAAATTGATAAGAGTAAAAAATGTCAACAATTGGTTTGTTAAGTTATGCCATGTCGCATTGTAATAACAACGAAAATAACATTAATAATTTTAATAGTAACAATAATAATAATAGCATAAATTTAAAAACGAAAACAATGAATCAGACATTTTATGGTAACGATCAGTCAGAATTAGTTGATATTGAAAATCGTAATAAGTGCGATATAATAATAGTACGCAAAAGGCCGAAATTATTACCATTGGGTGTTTCAAATAATTGTTCAGTGAATTGTGTTGAAGAAAATGAGGAAAGTACAGTAATACCCATGTTGATGACTGACCAAAAACTGGTGAAAAAACCAAAAACAGAAAAGAAAGTAATCACAAAGTTGCCAACAAAAGGACGGGCATTGCCTCAGCCAGTTGCTGTGGCGCGTAGAAATGCGCGCGAACGTAATCGTGTGAAACAAGTTAATAATGGATTCGAAACATTACGACAGCATATTCCAAATGAAGTAGCTGAAGCATTCGAGGCTGCTGGAAATGGACGTGGCGCCTCAAAAAAATTAAGTAAAGTTGAAACATTAAAAATGGCCGTGGAATATATTCGAAGTCTGGAGGAGCTTCTCGCCATCAATCGAAATAACACAGATGAAGAGCTCAATAGATCGTCAGTTATTATTAATTCACCACCACTATCAGAATCGGATACCAATGGATACTCGTATAATACTAGTGAAGACCATGATGAGCACATGTCTATGTGTTCAGAGCCTGAATATACAACAATTGACGGTTTGCCATATATACGAATACCGGGAACAACTACATATCAGCTTATTACCACCACAACTGTATACGATGACGAAGACAATAATCCAATAACAATTGTACATCAAAATTTATCAGATGATTTTAGTACAGCTGATAATATGGAGACACCAATGGGCAACAACTGCGACTACATGCAGTCTAAACCAATGGATATCATGGCACCTGCATTACTTAACAACTTTAACGGCCAAACGTTATTACCTGTGATCGCACACACAACCACACCAAATACCTCCAACGATTCATTTAAACAAGAGTATACAATCGTGCCACACACTCCACCGGCAATTGATGATCGCTGCAATATTATAAATATGATAACTGATAACAAGCAAACAAACTACAAGGGCACAATGACATTAAAACATGAAATTCAGGATGATGTATGTGACGAAGATGTTATATTCGATGATACAACATCGATCAATGAAAATTCTATGTTCGAGTATTTATGGCAGCAACAACAACAACAATTCAAAATAAAAGACTCTGAATGATCTGAAAGATCCTTTAATAATTTTTGTTTTCTCTTATTCATGCTTCTTGAAAATAGAAAAACTAAACATATGCTTAAAGATTTAATTTATTAGTAATATTATTATGAACACGTGTGCCTATTATTATTTGTAAATAAAATACATTTCTCAAGGAACAAAAACAACAAAAATATTAAATCAAATAGTTATCCTGGAAAGGAAATATTAAAAAAAAATAAAATATTTAGTTAATTATTTCATAAACATAAGAAAACTAGAAAGAAAAATATGTTTTTCTTAAAAACAAAAAAAAAAATAAATTAAATTAAATTAGATTATATAAAATGTAAATTCATATAAAAATTATATTTATAGACTGTTTTTAATTTTTTATTGTCATTATATTAAACAAATGTAAAAAAAAAATCAATAATTTTTTAATAACTTAATTAATTTATGAAAATAAAATATTATTTAGAAAAAATATGTAAAGATTTTATTTTATTATTTTTTTTTTATGTTTTGTTTTGTATTTTCCTAAACATCATTAATTATGTTTGTGTGATTATTTATTTTTCATTTTTGTTTAATTTTGCCGTTACAATTGATATTGACTCTTTCTCCCCTATGTTCGGAAAGGTTTTTTTTTTTTTTTGTTAAGGATGAATTTTTCCTTTATTTCTTTCAATATTTTTTTTTTTTAATTCAAACGAACAAAGTTCGTAAAACTTTTATATAAAAGTCGACGAGCTGAAAATAATTTAAAATAAAAATAAAAAACATAATAAACGGACTAAAAGTCTTGTTATCCTATTGCGTGCTCATAACAACTAGGTACATTTTATTATTATTTTTTATTTTATTTTTCAAATACAAAAAGGACCCGTTGTGCCAGACTATATTATTCTTCTTTGGCAATTGTATTCTTAACGTCACTTTTATATGCACAGAATTGTAAATATATATTTCTTATGTTTTTGTTTTCTGAATCAAAAAAAAAACCTCACGAAAATATCCTTAGAATTTATATTTTCTTTGAAAGAAATATTATTTTCTTAAAAATTTAATATTTAGAATAAAATAAACGAGTTTTATTTTTCTTTTATAATAAGGATTTTTATTAAAATTAATAATAAAAACTGTATTCTCATTCGACTAGTTTATTTTTGACTTCATTTTTCTGTTTTGTTAATTATTTGCTCAAACGAATTCGCGGTTATTTGATTCATTTTTAACTAAAACATTAAGAAAAAGTTTAAAGAAGTATCTTTAAATAATTTATGCATTTAATTAGTTTAAATCATAAATATTAAAATTAATATTTCCAAAACAAAAAAAAAAATCATTAGCTTGCAGAAAAAAAAATTCCTGTATTTCCGGATATTCTGTAATTAATTTTTTTTTCCATTTAAAGTTCGTTACATTTCTCACAATCTATTTTATATATTTTTTTCAAATTAAATAAAACAAGAAAAATTATTTAAATTTATTCGGATCCTTGTTTGTCCTAATTTAGAATTAAAAATTATACAAGAAAAAATAAAGAGAAGAAAAATCCATTTAATTTTCAATGGATAATTTCTGTTAAATATTATTTTTATTTTATTATTTTATTATAATAATAATGTCCCGTTTGAAGATGTTGCAAAGGTAGAAATTTTATTCAACAACAAAATTATAAAAAAATAGATAAAAACGATAGATGAATTCGTACAGGGTAGTAAAAACCTATCAACAAAAATCCATAAAGGGTCCGTCTGTCGTGGGAAAAACCAAAAAAACTGTTAACAAAAAAAAATAAAAATAAAAAAATACTCAATGATGATGCTGAATTTTTATTTTTATTATTATTTACCTCAAAAAAGATCATACACAATTTAAAATTAAAAACATAATAATAATAATAAAATAACAGAAGAATTTTATTTTATTTTTTCCTTTAACTACCTGGAACCCTTGGTTTATCTAGCATAGCAAAAATAAAAATAAAAAGATCTATGTGCCCATTTATTTGTTTAATGCAACAGTATAACGATTTTATAAAAATAATAAATAAATTTTATAAAAGCATATAAATTGGCATTAAAATTGTTTGTTTCGTATTTTTAAGAAGGCAAAAATAAAACAACCAAAATACCTCATTTTGCTACAGAAACAGTAGAAAATCGTTAAGTACATTAAACCTACAAACGAACTTAAATATATATATTTTATTAACATTAAAGAAATAAATTAATAACCACAAATAATTAATTTAATTATCTTCTTCTTTTTTTTTAATAATTTAATTGTTGTAATAACCTCTGCTGCACATGAATAATTTTCCAAGTAATAAATCCGCATGATTTGAACTAACCACAATTTTTTTGTTTTCTTTATTATTAAGAATTTTTATTATTAAATTTTGTCATTTTATAAATTTAGTTGTTGGCTGATGGTTATTATTCAGCAATGTCACGAATAATAAATTAACTTTGATTAAATAGAAATAAATAAATAAATGGCTGACATTTAATAGCAACGTTTTTTTGATTAATTTTAAGTAATAATCATTAGTACCGTGAGTTAAACTATTTTAAAATGCGAAATGTCACCATTTCTGAATAAATTTCAATAACTACTATTAGTATTTCTATAAAACGTGTTTATGTGTCCAGACAGTGTTTTCATTGTGCACCCCAGCTGAAAACAAGTTCTTTTGTTTTTTATTCGAAGTAACTATAAATTCGCAAAGGTACAAAAAAATAACAAACTAAAATAGGTACTTAATAAACTTGTTAATTCAAATTCAAATAAAACTTAAAATTAAAAAAAATAAACTCATTTTTTTTTTTTATAAACAAAATAAAAACCCATTACAAATTTTTTAAGTGTTTTCAACATAATTAAACATAAATAAAATTAATTAAAAAATCAACGAACATTTCAATTATTACCACTTCAAACATAAAATCAATAAATTAGTTTAAAAAATAGAAAAAAAAATATAATAAAAATCAAGAGGTATTTTAGTGTTAAAATTAATAAGCGATAAAGCTTTTAAAAAACATAATTTTTTATTAAGAAAACTTTAAACAAAAATTCTAAATAGAAAATAAAATAAAATAATTTGAATATATTTTATATAGAAATAGATTAACTGGTTTATCAATTTAAATACCCAAACTAAGTATGTATTAGTGGTTTAACTTATGTTAAATTCTTTTAAAATATAGAATTTGCTAAGAATTTCATAATTTTTGATTAGCAACGAACAAGTATTACCCCTTTATGAAAATAATAACAAAAAAAACTTAAACCACTCATGTCAAGACCCTAGCTGAGATGAAAATAAAGAAGAAGAAGAAAATTATCATCATCTTCAGAATGTTGTATTCAGTAAGCGGTTTTAAATCACAGACAGAAAATATTTGAATTAGATGTCTAAATGATGTCTAAATGAGAAAAACAAAAATATAGATTATTATTATTATTATTGGCTAAAGGTTAGCTAGCTTTGCGGCTTGTTTCTATTTTTCATTAATTTTAAATTAAAGCCTATAAGTTAGTACTAATTAAAGTGAGCGAATAGCTTAATAAAAAAGTCATAAAAATATATATAAAAATAAAATAATAATATGGTGAAAAATATAAAGTGTTTCACGCATGCGTTATTTATTGTACACCTTATTCGTTTGTTTCTATATCTATATATATATACGAATTTTGCGTAATCGAATTGTTTTTTTATTTCTATTTTAATTTTGTCGTTGTGTTTTTTATGCTATAAATTTAAATAATTGAATTAAATAAACATTAACTTTGTTTATTTAACTTAATAAAGTTATCAAATAAAAGAAAAAAAGACAAAAAAATGTTTATGAATATTATTTAATTTTAACAATAAAAAAATAAAACTAAAATTATTGACTTTTCGTTGTTTTTTATGATTATTAAACGTGCGTTAACAAAAGACAAAGCACAGGCATTATGTTGATTTTAATTTTCATAAATCTTGTATATAATAGATATTTAATATCAAACATCATAATTTTTATATTTTTTTTTGTTTTTTAAATGAACCACAATTGGCTGAACACGGTGTACATCTGTTTAAAAGTAAAGAAAACAGTTGAGTGACACCTTTTACTAAATTTATTTATATATTTTTTTTTACTTTTAATAAACTGCAATAACATGTTTTACACTTAATTGCATTATATAATAATTCTTATGGCTCATTAGATATGATTTCACATTGTTTTAGAAGACGAACCTCATTCATATCTAACAGCACGGCACACGACATAAGGATTGTTTATTATTTTTGCATTTAAAATTAATCAATTTAATTAATTTAATAATGTATTCAACATATTTTTCATATGCTTCCAGACAAACAGAGACTGACCACATATTTTTACAAAAAATATTTTCTGTCATTATAAATCACTTAACTCTCATCGTATGAAAACACAAAAAAGAAATAAAATAAAAATTCCAGGTTTGGAATTTTATTTATAATTATTAAATAATATTAATTAATAATTTTCATTTTCGTAAGTTTTTAATGTTAAACCAGATTTTGAAAAAAAAAATTGAATAGAATTGCAAAGCATTCCAAAAAGTAAAAAAGATGTAGAGTATGATTTGCAGATTTTTAATTTATTCATCAACATATAGCGAAATAAAAAATTTAAATATTTGCAAAAAAAAAAATCATATAAGAAGTAAAAACTAACCGGAAATACCTTAGCCAAATTAATGTGCACACATTTTGCATAATTGAAATCTTTATTACAATTTTCAATAGTTTTTTTTTTATGTATTTTTGTATATAAAGATTCTGATTTCATATAAATGATTTACACGTGCGTTTTTATTCTACTCTCAATAGCATAAAAGCAAATAATAATAATAAAAAAAATTCAATCAAAATCAGCTACTGAATTTCTAAGGATGATTACGTGCATCATACAATATGTAAAGTTCTTCTTATTCTTTTCTTTTTTAGTATTATTTATATTTCGCCTGTACGACAAAGGGAAACTGATTTAGCCGCCTTTATTGCATTATGAACATAAACAAAAATAAAAAGAGAATTTAAGAAGAAGTAAAAATAAAAAATCATAAAATTCAAGTACTTCGAATCAATTGAACTTAAGTAATTGTCTGGTCGACTACACATAAGCAGCATTATCGCCACACTTTATTTACTTATTTATTATTATTATTATTATTATTTGTTTAAAATTGCGATAATTTGTAAGAGAGTGAAACACGGCCAAGGTCAAAACACATGTTTAATTTCGTTTTGCTTTACTTATTATAATTTTTTTTTTTTTATTGAAGTGCAAGAAACTTATATTTCATTTTATTTTTCTTTGATTCTAAAATAAAAAAATAAAATGACATGTGCGTGCTATTTAAAAAAAAAAATAACATACATACGTCGCCTGTAAATAGATTATTTATGGACAAATATAAATAAATGAAAACATTAATATGTATATAGTAAAAAGAGCTTTATGTAACGAGACGAATGTAGAAAATCTTAACATTGCAGACGTGTTTGAATGAACCAAAAAAAAAAAAAAAAACTAAAAATATTTATATCTTTAAATAAGAGCAAATATGCATAATAAAAGGTCTGTCCGTTGTACAGCCGGAGTTTCTTATGTATTACATTTAGAGTGGTCGATACAAGCATAAAAGATTAAAACTAATTGAAAAAAAAAATTCATATTTTTTTCACTTTTCTTTTCCTTTCTTTAAGAGCAACACAAGACATAACAAGATATAAAGAAATGAAACTTTCATAATAAATATGTTCAGTTAAAAACAAATTATACTTTTAAGTAGTCAAAATAATGATAGGATAGTATTGCAAAGACAAGACACACGCTTGACACGCGACGCGACCCTTTTTCTCGTAACGTGTGCTACATGTGTAATCTGCGCATGTTCAGGTTGCTTAATTTTTTAAGTAATTCCATTACATATATACTTTGCGGAAAGATATTATGCTTTGATAAATTATTATTTTTATTATTTATTTATTTCATTTTTTCTTTTTTTTGCTCCTTATTTTGTTACTTACAACGGATGTACTCAAAACTCCTATTTCCGTTTTTATTATTATATTTTCCTATTCTTTTGCATATTTATTTGCTGATCTTGATCACACTTGGTTCAAATGTTGAATGTATTTATTGTACTTATTTAATTGTATTTTCAACATTCAAATATTTTCATGTAATTTATAAGAAAAAAAAAAATAAGAAGAAATGTATGTCTTGGGTCGGATGAATAAAAATAAAAAAAAAAACATTTATTTACCTGATTTAAATTTATTAAAAAAAACATGTGAAAAATATTTAATTATTATAATTAATATTCAATCAAGGTATTAACACATTTTTAAACGATGTAAAATGGATATTAATGAACAATTTTTATATAAAAAAGTAGTTTTATTTTTTTGTTTTTAAGATTAATTAATCTACTTTTCGTAGTTAAATGTGTATACTTTTTTTAGTTTGAGTGTTATGTCACCTATACGCATTATTTTTTACCTTTTTATATAGCTATACATGTGTTTTTCTATAATAAATATCACATCAACAAATTAAATGATGTCTCAATTAACGTTAATTATTATTCTATTCTAATAAGCTATAAATATTAAATTAATTAATTTTAATTTGATTAAAAACTTTTATATATGTATTTATTTTTATTACTTTATTAATAATAATCTGGTTGTGGTTGCTGTAGAAATTTAAATTGATGCTAAATAATTAAGTAAATTTGATAAATACATATTTTGTTTTTAATTAATTTTATTATAAAAATGTATATCCAGCTGAGTATTGTCAATAGAATTTTTGTTTTAAAGGTTTTAAAGTTTTTTTTTATCCAACGAAATAAAACTCTAAATGAAGTGCGTGTCAGACCAGCTAAATATAAAAAAATTAATTATTTATTCTTTTTAAGATAAAAAAATGATATTTCAGTTTATTTTATCAGAAAATACATTTAAACCATTGACCTTTTGGTTATTATTATTTTATTTTATTTTACACTAATTTATTAAAAAAAAATTAAAAATAATTTCGTCCTGTTTACGGTCAGGGTTATTATTGTTTTGCTCTTAAAACGAATAAAAAAAAATACACAAACTCAGATATGCCTGAATTATTTATCAAATTTAAAATAATATTTGTAAAAAAAAAAAAAAATTTCAACCAACTTCCGCTAGTTTATTTGTCGTTACAATTAAGGGTTGTTCATGAGTATTAAAAAAAATATTCCTTTTTCTCAATTATTATTTACTTTCAAAAAAATGTTTATATATATATAAAAAACCCAAATAAAATTAAATAATATTTTTTCAAACGGGAAATGCGCGATATATGTGAAATGATTCGGCTGGTCGAGCACCCTTCGCGAATCTAGCAATTGACTCAGTTGTTTTTTGTTCACAAAATAAAATTAAAATTAAAAAAAAAAAAAAACATTCCCGTTGAGGGTTGTTTTATTATTTATTTAATTCACTTCCGTTTTCTTCGACAAATTTATTTTTAATATCGGTTGCTAACCATCTTTCACATTATTATTATTATTATTTTTATTATTATTTGTTAATATTTATTTTTTTTTGTTTTCTCCAATTTCTTATTTTTCTTTTAATAAAATAATAATAAAAAAAAATAAATATAAACAAATTAATGTCCAAAAGGGTGAGATTTTATTTTCCTAAACAAATTATTAATTATAGTATTCAAGGGTTCTTCATTGGTAATTTATTAAAAATCTATCTATTTAACAAAAAAAAACACTTTTAATAAATTTAAATTAATTTAATCGGCTTTCAAAAGTTCAAGTGTATTTTAAAATCTTAAAATCCTTAGAATCCTTTTTCATTCATTTTTTTTTTGTATTCACTGTCAGATAATTTTTAATTTAGTTATCATAATCACTGAATTATAACAAAAATTTTCAATAAAAATAGAAAAAATTTCTCGGTTAATTATTTAAATTACGACATCAGAATTTTATACAGACAAATCGTGTCACAGTTAGGGTGACACTGTCAATCTATCATTAAGAAAGGTAGCATAAAAATATACTAGAAAGGACATAAAGAAAGTTTTATTTTATTTATATAATATTTTTAAATACATTAAATGACCTTAAATATCCTGCCGCGCACATTATAATTTTATTCAAGAGTATTTGCGTAGCTTCCAGATTAGAAAAAAAAAAAATAATAGTAAAAATTTCTACGAATTTATCTCCTGCCGTGCATAAAACGACATCACTCTTGGACAACAAATCGTTTATTTAGGTAGCCCTTTTGTTTACACACAAAAACTAACATTAAACTGCATGCCACAAGGGTTGACAACTGTGTAACAATATTCAACAAACTAATGCCCGCATTAAATTATAAAGATAAAAAAAAATTATATATAAATGATTCAATAAAAATACTTTTCGTTTGTCATATTTATATATAAAAAGAAAATAAATATTTAATCTAAAAAATCAAAGAAAAATCTCATAAAAAAATAAAATAAAATATTGAATAAATATATTCAAAAACCAAAAAACAAAACCCAATTTATAAATGTTTACCTTTAATAAATAATAAAATAAAAATTTATATATATATATAAAAAATATATAATTTAATTAATAATAAAATTCGCTTTCCTTCAGTTTATACCTAATTATTTTATTCTGTTTTTCCATTGAAAAATAATAAATAAATAAAAATCTTGATGGTTTTATATATGAAGGTTATAAAATTAAAGTAAAAAAAAATAAAAATACATGAGATGAACTAATTAAAATTGATGCGATATTACTGCTTGTTTTGACTCACTTAAAAAAAAAAACCCCGAAGAACAACAACCAATAATAAAAATTTTTAATATTATATAAACCCAAAAAAATACCGGAAATTAGTGGAAAAATGTAAAAAATTTATTAAATCTAATAAAAAAAAAAAGAGAGAATATTTTTCTCCGTATATTACACAAGTATTATTATTATTTGTTCAAGAAAATTGTACAAAGTGACTTCCTGTATGAAAAAATAAAATAATAATTCAATAAATTTTTATGGCTAGCCACTTGGTAGTTGAGATCATATTACAAACGTCACTAGAACACATTAAAAATTATTTATTTAATTTTTTTTTTCTAATGTTAAGCGCAGCCGAGATGAAATTTTTTTAAGTTAAGTTTTAAAGCGAAATTTAATTTTTTTTTTTTTTTTTTTTGCTTAATTCTACCATATGTTTTATTTTGTGAACAATTTTTTTGTATCTCTCTTAAGGATTCTAGGATATTTTTCATATGTCAGTAATAACGCATAAAATTAGAAACTGGTTTTGTAATTATTAGCATAAACAACTATTGAAAAGCCAGTTTACTAGGATTATATAATATAATTAACCGGTATAGTTTTGATTAAAATTTGAAAACGAAAAATAGAGTTATAAAAACAAAAAAAAATTATAGGTAAAACTAACTGTCACATCACTATTACCACCTGATGTTTAAAAACAAAACGAAAGAAATTTAATACACAAAATAAAACAGAACAGAATCATTTCTTTTTACCCAATTCATCTTCGATACCGTTAAACTACCTTTATATAATATTTAATAAAAGAAAAAACAAAAACGATTTAAATAAACCAAAATCAAAACAAGAAAAAAAAAATTAATATATTTAAATAAAAACACCTTACGCTTCGTATTTTGTTTTTTTTTTTTTTTTTGCGTAAACAAAACACCATATAAATAAATTATTAATCAAAGAAAAAATAAAAAAAACTTTACATAAATAAATTATTATTGTTTTTTATTTGTTTAATATTTATCTAAAAATTTTAATCAGAAATCTGTTAAGAAGTTTACTGAACCATTTGTATGTTTTTTACAAAAGAAAAATGTTACTTTGAACAGAAATAATTTTTTTGAAAAGAAATTAAATGATAATTAATTTATTAACATATATACGATAGAAATAAAAAACGATTCGATAGAAAATTAAATTATTTATTAAAAAAAAAGTAAATATTTTTATTACTTTGAAAAAAAAAAAATATTTTAAATAACTGAAATTTTTTAAATAAAGAATTCTTGCATAAAATTTTATAGAAGAATTTTGAATATTTTTTTAACGAAAATTTTGTTTTTAAGAGAAAAGGCTTGTTTTTTTTTTTAAGGAACAGCGATATTTTGGATTATATAGGACATTCCGGATGTTCAGGAGAAACTTAAGAAAACTTTAATTTAATTCAAAAAATAAACAAGTGCATTGCTGTCTTGAGTTGAGACCAACTAATCCATTTATAAAAAATTAGAGCACTAAATGTATTACTTGAATTTATTCTGATTAAACTAAACTATTAATATATAAATTAGTTATTAATCATTCTTACTTGGCTAAAATTTGAAATATGTCTAATAAAAACAAAGGTCTTTAAGTGTACTAAATGTAAATTCTACCTTAAAAATTGTATCTAATTTAATTAATTAAAAAATGAAATTACTTTCAATTTCAAAAAAAAAAAAAAATTTAATTAAATTTAAAAAAAAAAAAATTAGCAAAAATAGAATGAAAAAAATATTATTAAGTAATAAAAAGTATTTATAATTTTATAGTCACGTAGCAAATACTATATATATATATATATATATATGTATATATACATATTTTGAAATGTGTGTGTGTATATTTATGTTTTATTTAGTCATTTAATTTGAATAAAATGCTAATTAACTTTGGTGCCTAAACTAATAAACGAATAATTAATATTAAAATCAAAAAAAAAAAAAAAAAAAAACAAATATAAAAAATAAGCAGAATATTTATTTGATAATTAAAAGCAACAAAAAAAAAAATTCAAAATCCATCGTCCAAAAAAAAAAAAAAAACGCGTAAAACTGAGTGCGTAAATCTATCAATAATAGAAGTTTAATGAACTGATACAAGTTCATACAAATTGTCAGCATGCGTGCAATATCTATAATTAATAAAAAATATAATATCTAAAAATAATAAATAAATTAACAGAAAAAAACATAGTTATTTACCTAAATTTATATTCAAATAATAAAATCAAAACAAATTATTTTAATATAGATTAAGTGTTATTTTTTTTTCTTTATTAATTTTCAACTTATAAGATTTATAAAAGATAACATGAAAATTATTTAATAAAATTTTTTATATGACTTATTTATTATAAGTAAAGTCTAGCTTACTAGTATTCTTTAATCTTTAAAATAAAAACAAGCCAAAAATACAAACCAATAGAAATCTCACATAAGAACACCTTTTTTTACCTGTGACAATACATTGCAATAATATTTAATTACATTAAACAATTTAATTATTAAATAAATAAAAATGAATAATAATTTGTAAGACAATTTATTTGTAATAAAATATAAATTATTAAGTTCACCGGTTCAAAACATGCAATTCATTATAAATGCGCGTTTAACACAGTTTATTGGAAATAATTATAAAGAAAAAAAAACAGAAACAAGTCAACTTAAGAGCCAAAATATTTGCAATGTAAATTTATTTTTAATTAAATTTAATTTATTTTATTTCTTTAAAAATTATTTAATTAAATTTTTAAAAATATAATGACGGTTAAGTATTTATTTTAATAAGTAAAATAAAATAAAATAATTAAAAAAAAAACTCAATAACAAATGGATTAAACAATTTGACATATAGAATAATGATGACCTTAAAAACCGCACGTCCCTTTAATTGAAATTATTCTAAAAGTAATTATCATATAATTAAAATTATAGAATTTTTATGTGTTTTCCATTTTGATATAAATAATACTGTCTGGCTTGATTAGTTAACGAGTTTAGTACAACTCTTCACTGTTACAAGTTGTGAAGTTAAGTGATATTATTGAAAAAGTTTACAAAGTGGATTAATTTTTTTATTTACTCGGATTATTATAAAAAGAACAAAAAATATTAATAATAATAAATTTGGTTTTGTGAAATAAATTGAATAAATAATAATGGCAGTTGAACAATTAGTAGAAGCATCCCATTTGGGATACTTTTCACCTCTTGTTTTACCATTAATTGCAACAACAATTGTGCTTTGTGTTGCTTATTGGTGGCAAGAAAATAAATATTTAGCAAAAATGGGAAATAAGATTCCCGGACCACCGAAATTACCATTTATAGGCAACGCACATTATTTTATTGGAAAAACACATAATCAAATTTTGGAAAAGGCAATGGAGATGAGTTATCAATATGGTAATGTTGCCCGTGGTTGGCTTGGCAATAAATTAGTTATATTCTTAACACATCCAGATGATGTTGAGTTGATCCTTAGCAGTCATGATCATATTGATAAATCAAATGAATATAGATTTTTTAAGCCATGGTTAGGTGATGGTTTATTAATTAGTACCGGTGAAAAGTGGCGTTCACATCGTAAATTAATTGCACCAGCTTTCCACATGAACGTCTTAAAATCCTTTATGCCAAACTTCAATAGTAACAGTAGGGCGGTTGTAAATAGATTACGTAAAGAAATCGGCTGTGTTTTCGACGTTCATGATTACATGAGTCAAGTAACTGTCGATATTTTATTAGAAACAGCAATGGGAACAAAGCGTACACATGAAAATCAAGAAGGATTTGATTATGCCATGGCTGTCATGAAGTTCGTTATTTTCTTTTTATTATTAAAATAAAAAATTATAATCATTTTATTAAAAAAACCCCCAATTTTTCTATAATTTTAATTCCAGGATGTGTGATATTATTCATTCACGTCATTTCAAAATTTTACTTCGCTATGATGCCATTTTCAGCCTGACAGGATTTAAAAAACAACAAGAAAAATTACTATCAATTATTCACGGTTTAACAAAAAAGGTAGATAAAATTATTGCGAATGTTAAACGATGGTAATTTGAATTTTTTTTTATATATTTCTTTTCTCAGGTAATTATTAAGAAGAAAGAACTTTTCGAAGCTACATATAAAGATAACAAACCCAGTCCATCATTAGCAGAAATTATTGCTAATGATAGTTACGCAACTGAGGAAACAAAAGCTGCTACACCTAAAGTTGAAGGTTTACGAGATGATTTAGATGATATTGATGAAAATGATGTTGGTAAGTTAGATAAATGTTTTTTGATTTAAGGTAATGAAGAAATTATATATTTTCTTTTGTTCCTTTTAATAAATTAGGTGAGAAACGTCGTTTAGCTTTTCTTGATTTATTAATCGAAACGTCGAAAAGTGGTGGCAATTTAACAGATACGGATATTAAAGAGGAAGTCGATACAATTATGTTTGAAGTAATTAACAAAATCATTAACACTTTTTTTTCCTAAAGAAATTAAACTTAACAAAAATTATTCTTTAGGGTCATGACACTACAGCTGCAGGATCCAGCTTTGTCCTCTGTTTATTAGGTATCCATCAAGATATTCAAGAGCGTGTCTACAAGGAAATAACACAAATCTTTGGCGATTCAAATCGAGAGGTGACATTTTTGGATACACTAGAAATGAAGTATTTGGAGCGTGTTATTATGGAAACACTTCGACTGTATCCACCAGTACCAATTATCGCTAGACAAATCAATGAAGATGTTAAACTTGTCTCGGAAAATCACACAATACCACGAGGCGCTACAGTTGCTGTAACAACGTTTAAAATTCATAGACGTCCTGATTACTATCCAGATCCGCATGTTTTTAATCCTGATAATTTCTTACCAGAAAAACAACAAAATCGTCATTATTACAGTTACATACCATTCAGCGCTGGTCCACGTAGTTGCGTTGGACGGAAATACGCTATGTTAAAATTAAAAGTTTTAATTTCAACAATATTGCGTAATTTTAAAATTAAATCAAATCTAACCGAGGATGATTTTAAACTTCAGGCTGACATTATATTGAAACGATCAGATGGTTTCCGTTTAGAAATCGAGGAAAGGCAAAGAGTTCCTATTGCAATCTAAAATAATGCACATAACACTAACCGATAATAGAATATTTAACAAGCAGATAAAAAAAGAAAAACAAAAATAATAAATAATTTAACCAAACAATATTTAAATAAATATGAGGAATATACTTATGTTATTGTGAAAAAAAAATATAGAAAACTTTAATCAATTTTATGTAATTATATTAATGTTCGGTTGTTCCATATAAATAAATAAACTATATTATATTTTTCAATTAATAACCAATTTTGTTATGTTATATTTAGGATTATTAAGTAAATAATTAATAAAACAGTTTCAAATAAATAATATTTTATCTATCGAACTAATGCTTGTTAATATTTTTGATAATTCAGACAATTTAAAATAAAACTGCGTATGCACAATGAAATGGATAGTTCGGTATTCGTTTAACAGTGAATTGGAGTAAATGAGTATAAGAATTGCTGCTAATATAATAAGAATAGCAGTAATTTTCTCTAAAACAGGAGTAGCTAACTGAAAAGCAATTATTAATCTCTAGCTTAATACTTATCTCATTTAATATGTTTAAAAATTACGGGGCAAAAAAAAAAGAAACATCCCTTGAAACGTGTCAAATATTATATTAAAGGAAAGAAGCCGAAATTAGAAACAAAACAATAAAAAAAAAATAATTACTTTAAATCAACCAGTTAATTGACTGCAATTTTACCGGCAGCGACCAACAAGTTGATTTTTTTTATGTTATGAAAACCAAAAAACAAAACAAAAAAAACTTTAATTGGAAAATAATCCTTAATTAGGATATGTTGCAGGATGTTTTAAAATATGTTTAAACAATTTTTCACACTTAAAACGTTTAGTTTTTTACTATTTTTTTTTTTTTATTCTTAATTCTTAATGAACGAAATATACGATGGTTGTTTTGATAGAAGTAATAAATTGAATTTTTACCTGCAAAACTAAGGGTTGTTTAATAAAAAATAAGCAACATCGTTTACAAAAATTTTTTGATGATCAATTTTTATTAAAGGAAATGTTCTAAGACGTTTTGTGTTTATTTTTTTTATTACACAATGATAGAAACTCCGGAAGAAAAACGTTTTATTATTGTGAATTTTTATTTATTTATTTTTTTCCTGTAAGTAACAATTAAATAAAAAGATCAGATTATTTATTTACTTATTTTTAATCATTTATTAAAAAAAAAATAAAAATCAATTAATCTACTTAAGTACAATACAGTGTAATGATTTAGAAGTAATACATGCAGTCGATTTAAATATAAAAAATTAAGTTTAAAAAAAAGTCTGTATAAAGTATATTAAGTAGTAAGTTTTTATAATAAAAATATAATGCTGTTTTTGATCTAAGTTTATTGTAATAGTACTTAAATATACCTAAATTATTTTAAATGTTTTAAAAGTTTAAAGAAAATAAAAAATTACCTAATATAAATTTTTCTAATTTTTTTATAATTCTTACTAATAATAATTACTAATTCTTCGAAATCCTCTTGGAACGTAAATACTTATATAAATATTCAGCAGACCAGGTTAAAACACATAGCCATATGCAAAGGCTTTGTGCGTGAATACAGATGGGGTAGCTATGGGTTACATCACGAATATAGCCTAGAAAATTTAAGTATTATTAATATTATGGACAATAGTTAGCGCTGCAGTCATTTTAAGTCAAATAATTATTTAGTGAAGACTCGAATCTAATATTATATTTCAAAGTAAACATTTTCATTTTTTTTAAATTTACCTATAACTGGACCTAAAGCCATTACGAAAATTGCTTTCCCCACCATATGCAGTCCAAATGCACTAGGAAGCATTTCCAAAGTGCAATATTCGGAAACACATAATGTAAAATTGCACAAAGCTGTTCCGCGGAAAAATCCGCATATAGAAAGCCAAATAAATAAATTCAACCATCCTTTTTGTTGGGCCATAATTGATCGGGTTATTGCAACACAAGCCGCAGAACACAAAAACACTATCCTTTTTGGTATTTTAAAGTAGTCGCAAAATGGTGGAACAATTATTCGTGCCAGAAGATCCGAAATTGCGGTCATTGAAAGACAAAAGGCAACATCCACATTTGAATATCCGAGATTATGAAGAAAAAATGGTATTACCATTTTGTAATTCATTTCCGCTACATAGAAAGTGGATAATCCGAATAGTATGTTTAAGTAAGTTGGATCTTTAAGCAAACCGAAATCCATGTAGTTAGCAAATCTTTTGGTTAAGGAGCATTTTGTTTTCGGTGCACTATCTACTTCTTCTGTAATTACACCATTTTTGTCATTTTTCGCAAGATAACTCGGTATTCGCGGAAATGAATGTGGCGTCGACATTCCAACGTGTGTGTTAACCCTTCGAATAACTTTATCGTTATTTTGTTCGTCGACATCTTTATCATCATCATCAGCTGCCTAATAATGAAAAGAAAAAGAATTAAAAATATTTTTATTGAATTGAAATTAATTATTCTATTATTAAACATACATACATTCACATGAAATTGTAGAAAACTTCCGGAGAAATCCAATCGTGATAAACTAGATATTACTGATTCTTTTCGTTTTTTCTCTAATAAATCCATATTCGAGCTTAGTTTAGATAATGTTAATCTTCTAGGCGGTCGAGTACCGTTTGTAGTAAATGCGACTTCTGAAAAATTCTTTCGCATTTTATTATCAAAGAGTAGCGTTTTTATTTCTGGTAATTCATCCTCATGATCTTCTTTAATCGTACTCATATCAGTTACATCAAACATCTCAACATCATTTTCTACCTTTTTATAATGCCACTTAACCGGTTGCAAGAGCATTGCGCCAACAAGTGCATTAAATGCCACCCCACTTAGTAACAGTATTGCTCCACGAAAACTATACTCATCCAATAAATAACGTACTAATTGTGGCATTATCAACATTCCAATGCCAGAACCAGCCATTGATAAACCAACCGCCACACCGCGTTTATTTTTGAAATAATGATTTAATGCCACAAATGCTGATGAGGTAGCCAAACCAACACCAATTCCTGATAATAATATAATAAAAAAAAAGTATTAATTTCTAATCAATATTTTATTTATTACGCCATGTGATTCTAAATAAAAATATTTCTTTTCTTTTTAGGTCAAAGAATGAAAATCATTCAAAAATAAAATAGTAAACATTTCATTATTTATCTTTTACTTTATATTTTTCAAACAATTAAATCGAAACCATATGATTATTATCAATAAAATATAAAAATAATAATAATCTAGCTATAAAGGTGTTCGTACACAAAAAACTGTACCTTGTTATTGAATATTTTATTCATATTGCTACATATATATGACGACGTTGTTGTTAACTAATTATTTAGTAAAAATTATTTAAATAAATATATCACACAAAAATTATATTACTTTATGTGCCGAATTCATTAATAAACATGACAAGAAATATATTTAATAAATTAACTTATTATCGCAAATTAAAATCATATATAAAGGAAATAATAATAATAAAATAAGTTTTATTTGCAAATTAATTAATACAAAACACTTAAGTTTTACACTAGATTTCATTTAATTATCTTTTCTTTTCTTTATATTTTTTTTTTATTTTTACTTTTATTTCATGAAACGTGACTGGACTGTTAACCGCAACAAACTATACTCTTAATTGTTTATTTATTTAAAAATAAAATTTTATTTATTTTTAATAAGGTTTAGAATTTAAATTTAATTACATTTAGATTATTGAATGCAAAAAAAAAAACGTATTAATTACAAAGTAAAATTGAGATTCGACTGTAATTTTGTAGTCAAATAAAAATTCCTGAAAAAATTAAAAAGAAAAATATTTCAGTAAACCTTTATTCGTTTGCCAAATAAAGAAAATCATAAAAAAAGTGTCGTATTCTTAGTAAAAAAAAAAAAATATGAGTTTAAATTATTAAAAAATGAAAAAATGCGTCAATAACAAGAAAAAGAGAAAAAAAAAAGCAGAAAAAAGTTCGCAACAACCGGTGAATTTTTCTTCTTTTCATTAAATTCATTTTTTATTATTATTAATTCTTGTGCAGTTTTCATGTAACATTTAATGATCTTATTCATGGTCAAAATATTATTATTATTATTAATATTTTTATTATTTAATTCTTGTGACATTATTTTTATTTATTTAAAAATGATTAATTATTTATATCGTTTATTGGTGTTTTAAAGTTTGTTTGTTTTAGTTTATTTTTTTATTATTATTAAATTGAAATCATGTGATTTTACTTAAATGAGAAATAACATTTAAAATAAAAAGCACAATATGACATAATCTTAATAAAGCAAAATAAAACCAAAAAAAAAGCATAAAAAATAAATGAAGAAGAAATAAAAATTATTATAAACAAATATCCTGTTTATGTATGCGGTTATCACATAACTCGTCTGTTATTCTTAATATTGTATAAAGCATTAAGTAAAAAAATGAAATTGACAATTAAAGAGATACAAAAAATTAAAAATAAAATTTTATTTCTTTGTTTAAAAGAAAAAATCAAAAAAGAATAATAATCAAAGAAAAGCGAAAAAAATGTATTAATAGATATTGAATGAATGAATCAGCTGAGCACAATTATCTATAGAAAAATCACATCAATTAAATAACAATAAAAGCTATAATTAATTAATTTAAAACAAAAAATAAATAAAACCTTGTAACATATGTTCAGTTAATTTTAATTAAAAAAAAATTATTAACTGTTTTTGCGCTACGTGAATGAACTGTATTCGTTTAAAATAAAAAAACGATTCGTTTATTTATTTATTCGTTGTTATAAATTTATATCTTTTTTTTAGCAATATTCATTTAATAATTTCACTTAAATGAAAAAAGAAAAAATTAAAAAACCTGATAATGCATAGAATACAACACGTGCTTCTGCTTAAGAAATTAATTTAAAACATAATTAATAAGGGAAAAAACAACAAGAAATGAAAATAACAATCAATAACATTACAGTTCAAGGTTAAAAACTGGTTAATAACATAAACCACACACATACACAGCACAAAATACAAAAAAAGTGTTTGTAATTTTTATAATTTATAAATAAATTGTTTTATCTGTATTTTATTAATTATTAATTACAAAATAATAATCATTATAATGATTTTTTTTTATATTTTTGCATTGTCGCGATGTGATTAAATAAAAAAAAACAAAAAGAAGCAATTAACAATTAGAACAACGTCACAATTATTTAAAATACAGATAATAAAAATAAAGTTAAACAATGACAATAATAATAATAATAATAATATTTATACAAATTAATACTTGCCATTAATAAAACTGTATGTTGTTATTATATGTGCCATATTGACAGCTGATGATGTAGCTGCTAGACCTACCGCACATAAAATACTACCAGCAATTGCAACTTTACGATAGGAAAATCGCTTTAATAATGGTCCAACAAATAAACCAGAAAAATTCATTGTTACATCAAGTGCACTCATAACAACCGAGGCTCCAGTGGTTCCAACATTTAGATCACGTAAAATATCACCGAATAATAAACCAAATGATGTTTCAATTGATCGTGTTGCAAACTGTTTTTTTTTTATTTAAATAAAATAAAATTAGAAAAATTATTAAATAAAAGCGTAATTAATTAATAAATGAATTTAAAAACGTACATTAACTAGAGCAACGCCAAAAGTGGCAACCCATCCCCAACCACCGTCCGGAGCAACATTATGTACTACTTTCACCATTTAGAATATTCTTTTTTGTATATTTAAATAAAATTTAATTATTTAATATGTAAATCACTGAAATTATTTTTATTATATTGATAAAAATATTGACTATTAATCACAATTTATTACATCATATTTGAGAACTATACGTAATTTTTTTTTTTTTTTTTGCTTTAATTATAATTATTAATAATTATTTTTTAGATCAAAAAGGCAAATTAAAATTTCACAAATAAAAAATTATATATTATAATAATAAAGCATTTATTTACAAATAGTAAACACTTTTAATCACATTTTTGCAACACAACACATAATTTTTTTTTTTTTTTATTTTTCTCGAATTTTTACACAACTAAATCGAACTATTTCATACAAAATTTATTAAATACTAAATTTTCGTTTTCATTTCAATATATAAATTTGTTTTCTGTCGCTTCTTTTTTTTGATAAAATATAATTTTAAATTTGTATAATATTTTTTTTTAAGTCATACAACACAACACAAGCATAAATATAAACTATGTTTGTATGTGGTATTTCTTTACTCATTATTTATTTATCCTTTATTAAATATGATACAATTAATAATACTTATTTTTATTATATCAATAAATTCATTATAAAAATGCAATACACAAATTAATTAAATAACCCACAATTGTTTGAAAAACAATCAATTTAATTTAAAAAATAAATAAAATAAAAAATAAATATAAACAATTTTAACGCAAATGAGTGACAACAAAGAACCAAGAACTAACTAAAAACATATAGACTTTACTTAAAGAGCATAAAGGAAACGAAAACTAACGTTAATAATATATTTTAGAGACTTTAATTCGAATAAATAAAACACATTCAATAAAGTGAGTAACAAACATATATGTGTTTCAAAAATATGTCTTCTTTGTTATTTACTTTGAGAATGATAACTCATCTTTACGCAACAAAACTAAGCTTAAGTAGTATTGTGTAAATAAAACAACATTAAAAGGTTTAAGTCTATAGTATTTTTAGATTATTTTAGCTTTATTTTCTCTTCATCGACTACTACGCTAATTAAGTCAGTTAAGCTTTCTTACTTACTCCTTAGATGGCGGTTAATACTAAACTGTTTCATTAAGTTTTTCTCACAAATCTTTTGTTAAAAATTATGCTTCAGCACAAATTAACATTAATTAATTGCTTATTAAATGTAAAAGCTTTTTTCAGCCTAAAATCGTATTTATTTTTTTTTTACTAAGTATTTAAAATTAATCATCAGTTAAATATTAAATTAGGCTTAATTGTGCCTATTTTGTTATTATTATTAAAGAAATTTTTTGAAACTAAAATCTTGTTAAGGGGCTTTTTTATACAAAAGCTTTTCCTAGGAATAAGTGTTTGTAAAGGCGTTTGCATAATAAGGGACAATATTATGAATAAATTGTTTAATATGACTAAAAATTAATAGAATGAAATTTTTAATCATATTAAACAAAAGACTGCTTTTAATTATAATTAATAATGTTAAAGATTGCTTAAATAAAATAAATAGATTTTTTATAATATAAAATTGATTGTTTTCAATAGGTAATTTTAAAAATAAAAATAACGTCTATTTGTCAAAATTAATTAAAATATTAATTTTGACACATATGATAATTAAACATATTTGATGGTTTTTTTAATTTGTTTTGTTTATAATATTTATAGTTGATCATAATTGATAAATAATATTAACAGCGCCGTAGTACATATAGAAATAAAATTTAAAAACAATAAAAAAACTTATAACAAGAAATTATTCTTAACACCTTAGTCCAATTAAAATACTTTATATCGATCGAAATTATAATAATTAATTTTGCTAGAACAAAAGCTGTGATTTGTTTTTATTCGAATAATATTTTGCATTTATTGTGTTCCTTTCTTTCTTTTTTTAGAAGTTTATTTAATTTGTTTGTTGTTTGTTGTTTTTGTCTTTTTATCAATTTTCATTTTGAATTGATAAGACTTATTGTCTAAGTCATAAATAACGTAATAAATTATGTGTAAGTGTTTTTTATTTGTTTTAAATTTAAATTTCAGGTAAAATTTTATCGAATATTAATTATGACGAGTCATACTTTCTTATTTATCATCTTTAACTTCCATGCCAAACTAACGATGCGTCAATGTAAAGCCAATAAATTCTTAGGACACTACTTAACTTGTCTACTTTTGCAATAAGATTTATTAACAGTATTTATCAAGGTATGAAGATTATTTTTTTTTTGTAATCAATACGTTACCCTGATAGAAAGTAATAAAATTATATATATATATATATATCTATACCGCCTTTTACCTATACTACAGCACTGTTTTCATATACTCCAATGTAATATGAAGATTATAAAAGTATTGCCTTTATATTAATAAGTCTATAAATCAATATTCTGTATAAAATTTAATATCAGTATGTTTTCGAACTTATAGCTGTGCTGTTTGGTGATAATAAAGAAAATTTATTTCTTCCTTTGTGTGATTTAAATTAATAGTATTATTTTTTGATTAATTAAATATTTATTTATTCCTGAGATTCCTTAAATGAAAATAGATAATAATTAGTTATATTAGTGCAAAAATAAAAAAAGAAAAAACATAAAAAATAAGTTTAATTAGTTATAAAGATAAGTGTTAAAAGAAAAAAAATTGGATTACTAAATGAGATTATAGAAGTGGATCAGGTGTTATTATTAAAAGTTTATTTTTGTTATTATAATACTTTGCTCTGAAGCTTGTCAAATGCGTGCTTTTTATTATACCTCTATACGTAAATACAGTGTGTAAATTTTTTTTAAAAAAATAATTACCTTATTGTTACACATTTTAATAATAATAATAAAGAAAATTTTAAAAAAACAAATAACTTATCAATTTTGATAAGTAATAAAAAAAAATTAAAAACAATTTCATAGTATAAAAATAAATTAATAAATTTGTTGATTTTTTTTCTTTAATAAATATAAACATCTTTATTTTATTTAATTTTTCATTTATTTTATCACAATCTTCTAAATTAAAAACTATCAAGTGTAAGTACTTAAAATAAAACAAAACAAATTATAGAAAGTATTGGTGTTAGTTATTGATTGATGTTTTATTATTGTTGTTTTGTTTTTCTGTTATGATAAAACATGGCACGCTGTCTTTAAAAATAAGAAGTTTAATATAAACAGATAATCATTAATTACCCTTGAATTTACCAATTAAAAAGTGTTATCAATATCGGTCAATAACATAAATAATTATATTTTGTGCTCACAATAGAAACGATTAAATAAGCAATACACAAACGATTAAAAAGAAATTTGGTGGTTTTAAATTTTCTTACGTAATTTTTTTTTTTATAAAATTATTTACTTACGTGTTTGTCTAATTTAAAAATTCATGATAAGAATCAATTAGTAATGCCAACAGTATTAAACAATATAAATATGGAAAAGCACGGGAGTTCCCTTTCCGATATAGAAAAAATAAATAATGAGAGTTATACTGACGGTGATACAACGGATAAAAATCAAAATGCTGTAAGCGGGAAAAATGTGTTTTTTTTAAATAATGGTAAAGAATCAGAACCAGAAGTAGTTGAAGTAAATAAGAAGAAGAAAAAGAATCGAAATAAATCATATTTGGGACCGGATTTTGTTGCGCCAGACGGTGGTTGGGGATGGTTTGTGGCATTAGCTGCTGGATGCTCAAATGTAAAAAAATAAATAAAAATTTTACAAAAAATAATTCAATTCATATGAAAAATATAAAAGAATTACTTTTCAGCTGTCAACATTTGTAGTCTTGCAGCAATTTGGTCTGTTGTTCAGAGGTCATTTGTCTTTGCTAGGAATAACGAGTTCTCAAATAACAACTCTAATTAATATGAACTCAGCGCTTACATCAATTGTCGGTATACATATTTATAACAGATTCAATTTAAATAATAACAATTTTTAACTTATTTTTATTTTACTTTATTCAAGGGCTTGCCAATGGACCAATGTTTCGTCGTTTTACATTTAGACAAGTCTCTTTTTGTGGTGGTTGTCTAGTAGTGATTGCATTATTTTTAATTTCAATAGCAGAATCCTTTTTAGCATATCTGCTGACATTTTCTATTTTGTACGGTGCAGGAGTCGGTATAGCTGCATCGGCAAATTCACTAGCATTAAATACTTATTTTAAAGAAAAACGACGCATTGCAACTGGATTATCATGGACAGCTACAGCGCTAGGGCCAATAATTATGCCACATATCATAACAATGCTTATGAAGCATTTTGATAGCAAAATCACAGTAATGATTTTCAGTGGTTTTGCATTAGTTGCAGTAGCTTGTTCGTTAGTTTTCCAACCAGTGCAATGGCATGTTAAAAAACAAAATTGTAATGTGGAGACCACTGTCAGCGAGGCGTTACCATTTGAACCAGAAATCGAATGTAAATACTGCCAAACATTTAAACGAAAGCCACAATCATTTTTCTCAAGTCAATATTTATATAATGCTGATGATACGGAAACCCCTGGATATGAAATAATCGATCCTGGTACACCAATGCTGTCTAAAGCAAACGATGGATGGTATTCCGAATCTAATAAAAAAGCTTTTTACGGATCAAAAAAATCGCTTACGTCAAATAAGCATTCGTATGCAAGTATAGTACGTTATTCTAATGGTCAACCACCTGAAAAAAATGCTTTAATCCAAGAAGTGTTCCGAAAGCGTTCAAATACATTTAATCTAGAGAATGAGGTGCTCAGAGACGCTTCACGAAAACTAGAAAAATATGTTAATCAAAGAGAACGTCCATCGTATTGTACCTGCATCGAAGACCGAAAAGCAGCACTTTTGGAAAAAGAACAACAGTACAATGACGACGATGATGGTGGATTAGAATCATCAATAGACACATCTGATATTAGTTTCTTTAGGAAAATTTTTATATTCTTTGATCTTGATTTATTAAGAGATCTTTCGTATGTTAATTTAATGGTTGGAGTGACCATTGCGAATTTTGCAGAATTAAATTTTTCAGTGCTGACTCCATTTGTACTAGGTGATATGGGTTTTGCTAATTCTCAAATAGCTGTGATAATGTCCTTACTAGGTGGAATGGATATTAGTGTACGATTTTTGATTCCATTTATAGCTGGTAAAATTGGCTGGGAAAATAAAACATTTTTCCTATTTGGTGTTCTTGGGATGGCTTTGGGACGGATAAGTAAATAAATAAATATAAAATAAATTTTATTTATTTTGATTCATTATTTTTTTATTTCAGTTCTTGCTAGTTTTCGCTCCTATAATGTTGTTATTATGATTGGTTGTTGGATTGGTCTTAATAAGGGACTGCGTACAGTTTTTATGGCACTGGTTATACCCAGTTACATTCCATTGGACAGATTACCAGCTGCTACTGGCTTACAATTAATGTTTTCAGGAATATTTTACTTAGTTATGGGACCCGTTGTTGGTAAGTATTGATAAATATTGTTTATGTTTATATTTACTATTGTTATCTTTATAAAGGTTTGATACGTGACGCAACAACAACAGCGATAACGTTACATTCTTTAAATGTATTAACATACATTACGGCCATCTCATGGGGCCTAGAAAAATTGTATAGAAATCGAAAAGCAAAAAAAGAGCAAAAACAGCAACAAAAATTGGCCAAAGAAACAGTATTACGACGAATAGCTATGCATAACGCAGCATTAAAAAATTTACAATCGAAATAATTAAGAAAAAGAACATATGTATATACATTTTTTTTATTTGTATAAGTTTTATGATTTTATTAATTAAATTAAGTAAATAAATAATTTAATGATAAATAAATATGATGAGAATTAATAAAACAACATTTTTATATTTTTATTTTATTTCAAACATATTTATTAGATGATTTATTATAATTATTTAAATCATATAAATCATATTTGTTAAAGGAAAAATAACACGAGACATTTAATATTACACATTTAAATTGATTATATTGATATAGTGTTATATATATACGCTTTTACTTGCATTTTCTATTTAAATAAGCTAGGAATAAAAAAAATTAATTAAAACACTTAACCATAATCTAACCTTGACAAAAATGATAATTTTTATTACTTCACCTGAATAATGAACATTAACAAACAGTACATGCAAATTATTCTCGAAATGTTAAATCGAAACATGGCAAGATGTTTTAATTAATTTAACAATAAAATTTTTTTCTTACTTTTGTTTAAACATTTAACTTTAAACTATATTTAAGAAGATAATTATATAGAAATGTTAATTGTCTATTTTTTAAAACTTTTTTTTATCTATAAATAATATTCTTATTAAAGTACAACAAATATATTATGAAAAATAAATAATAATATTATTATATTAAATTAATTTTTTATTTTTCGTCTTTATGATTCAACCTGATGAATCAGTTAATTTCACCTTAGTTACCTAAATTTAAGATAAGCCAAGGTGATATAATGTTAATTTGGTCAGATATATTAATTATATATTTTTGCGGTTCCAAAGCTAACTATAATAATTTTGAGATAAATTTGGTTTTTTTAACTTTCTTAATTTATTGCAAGAATAAACAGTTTCGTGCAACATGATGCTAGATTATAGCAAATTCGCTGAGTTTTTAAAAAAATGTGTATTCCACACTTAACACCTTGCACATGTAAAACACTTTTTATTTAAAACTATTAAAAACCTCGTTTGTTGTATTTATTTTTTAATAGAAATCAAGACAATAAAAATCATTTCATATGTAAACATTACTGATTAAAAAAAAAACTTTACAAACATTATGACAACGAGCGTGGGTTGTACACACAATACAACATTTATTAAAAGAAATAAAATAAAAATACGATGAGAATCTACTGTAATATACGTAACAAAAAATCTCTCTAATTTAAAACATTTGTTTTTATCAATCAAGAAATTATCCTTATCATACAACCAGAAATACAAAAGCTACTTAACGTATCAATAATAATTACATTCAACATTCAAATAAAAATATTTTCATGTATTTTATTACGATAACGATGCAGAGTAAATTATTTTACAAGAGCAGTTATAATCCACTAATGAATTTTTAATTAAATAAAAATTCGACAAACATTGTCTATCAGAAATTTATACACACAACAACAGATATATAAATATCTGAAGAAAAAATTAAATATTTATAGAAAATAGATAACAAGACAATATTTTTATTATTATTTTATTTTATTTTTTTAACGTTTCATTTAGTATTAATCAGTTGTGTGTGCCTGTCGTTGGATTAGAGATTAATGTTTCAATTTTTTTTTTTTAATTTTAATTTTATTTTTAAATATTCAAATATGCTGTGACTACGGTGATACTTTATGGTTTTAAATGTTAAAAATAAAGTGAAAAGTTTTACAATTTTCAATATTGTCGCGTTATTATTGCAAATTAAGAAAAAAATTGAAATAATTTTTATTATAACAAAGTAATTTGTAAAAACAATGAGAATTTCCGTTAAAAATCAATTTTATTAATTAAAACAAATGTAAATAATTTTATTATATAAATATTGATTGTTCAAGTGTATAAAATGTGAGAGACGACTTGTAATTGTAACTAAATGTGTTTTTACATTGAAAAATAATTTATAATTGTTTATTTTAATTAATAATAAAAAATAAATAAACGTAAATAAATAAATTAATTAATAAAACAGCATAGAGTAATAAAAATTATTAATCAGAGTTTCTACGTGTTTGTTTTTTTTTTTTTTTTTTGTTAATAAAATTTAAAATTGTTTTTATAAAAGTAGTGAATAGTTATAAAAATCATTAAATAACAAGTAGTTTATAAAAAATGGATAAATCACAAAGTTACGATAATGGACGTAGAGAATCGACACCGGGTATCGAAAGAGCTCACTCAGAAAAACCAACGAACAAAATGCAATCGCATAAAATACCACCGGATGGTGGTTGGGGTTGGATGATTGTTATCGCATACGCCCTAGCAAATGTAAAAATATATTTTTCCTTAAACATTTATATGCTTCTTCATGATTTAACATTAAATTTTGCTTATTTCATAAAAAAAATCATTTTAAAATGATTTTAATCTTTTTCACTTTTTATCAATTTTTTTTCGACTACTTTTTATGATAAAATGATAATAATGATAATGAATTTATTGAATTATGATGTGAAATTTCAATAATAAATAAATCAAAAATGACAAACATATTATATTTCTTTTAAAATTAGGCAATAATAATTCCAGTGTTACAAAGCTTTGGATTAATCTTTCGCGATTTATTACATAATTTAAATATGACAGCAACCGATGCTTCTGTGATAATAAATGTAAATTCAGCATTTGGAATGTCAATGGGACTATTTAATGGTCCATTGCTAAGAACATTTGGATATAGGAAATTAGCTTTGGCAGCCGGTACCTTTTTTTCAGTAGGCTTAATCTTAACGTCGTGGGCAAACAGCTTTTTATATTTTATTTTGACTTACAGTTTAATTGTGTGTAAGCATTATGCATCATTCTTATAGAAATTGCACCCACATAATTTATATTTTATGCATTATTAAAATTAATTGCAGCTATGGGATTTGGTATGAGTACTTCCTCATTTTCGTTAGCACTTAATTCATACTTTAAGCAGCATCGAAATAAAGCTGCCGGTATAGCTATGACGTTAACAGGATTGGGACCAATATTTTTTCCACAAATGGTGTCACTTTTGTTGAATCAGTATGGCGTTCAAGGATGTTGTCTTATCATTGGAGGAATTTCATTACACATAATAGTGGCGGCATGTTTACTTCGTCCAATCAAATGGTATCTGAAGGATAGTCCAATTGATACAGTAAGAGAGCTTTATCCGATGCTCTCTGATGTTCCTGAAGGTGATGAAGATGAAGATATAACTGCTAGCAAAACATCTGTAAATAATGGTAATCTGTAGAATATCAAGTTTTTTTTTGTTTTTATGAAAATTTCTTTGTTTATTTTAGAGAACAAAAAAGTACATGACAGTAATTGGTCATTGTCTTCAGAAGAAGAAGATGATTATTTAGAACGACGTGGTATCTCAATAGATCATGATATTGACAAGCAAACAATATATGGCTGGGAAATGACACCACAAATACGACATATTCCAGATGGACCTCCAATATTCACCAGATCAACGTCGCATAGTAATATTTTTATTCAAAGTTTCTTGTAGCAAAAATATATTTTTTATGATTTATGTTTAGTGGCGCGAAGTCCACATGTCCAACAATTGCCATTTAATCGAAGTTACTCAGTTGAACCAAGACCCAGAAGTAACAGCTTCGCAGGATTACGGTTGACAATACGCAAATGGTATGAGTCAGGATCGCAGGAGACAATTAATCTAGGTAGTTCATTAAAAATATTTGAAGAGAAAATGAACGAACCGAAAGAAGTTAAAAAACCCATTTTTCCAACAAGTGCTGCCAAAATTGTAGAAAAGGAAAATAAAATTTTAGAGAAAATTCGTCTATCAGAAACAAATTTACATCCAAAGTCGTAAATATTCTTAAACTGACTAACTAATATTAATATTTTTATAAACATTTGTTTACTTTTAAAGAGCAAATGAAGAACCTGCACAAAATATGGCTGCAATTGAAAATTTAAACAAAACAAAACAACATAAACCAAAAGCATTAAAGAAACGTTGCAAAAGGGGTCTTCGAAAAACAGCAAAATTTTTCGATTTAGGACTATTACATGATAAAATTTATGTTAATATTATGCTTGGAATGTCATTGGCTATTTTTGCAGAAATTAATTTTTCACTTTTAACACCATTTATACTGAGCGATCTTAACTTATCCAACGATGATATTGCATCATTTATGTCCCTTTTGGCAGTTGCCGATATAATTTTTCGTTTTTTATCACCATTTATTGGGGACTATCTAAACCAACCACCGCGTTTTATGTACATGTACAGCCTTGTGATGTTGATAATAACCAGAACAAGTAAAATTGTTTGTATTAATTTGTAGAAAGTAAGTAATAAATTATATATTTTAGGCCTTTTATTTGCAACATCATATAGTGGAATGATTGCTGTTGCAATTGGATTAGGAATATCTAAAGGTGTACGCTCTGTTTATATGAACCTTGTTATTCCAAGTTACATCCCAATTGAACGACTTGCATCAGCATCCGGTATACAAATGATGACAAATGGTTTTTTTTTACTCAGTTTAGGACCATTATTAGGTAATATAAAAATATTTTAAGAAAATAAATAAATTAAGAATAATAATATAATTTGATATTTCACAGGTGTTATACGTGATATAACTGGCAGCTATTCACGTTGTATTATTTTAATTAATATCGTTACATTTTCAACAATAATTATTTGGAGTATAGAAATGTTGTATATGCATTATATAAGAAAGAGTTCTGTCGGCATTAAACCAAAATATTAATAAAAATGAAAAGGAAAACAAAACACAGATCAATTAAATATCTTAATTAAAATATAAATTTTATTTTTTATTCATTTATATACATAATTAAATTAAATAAGTAAAAATTAATATTTAAAAATCATTTAAATTCATTAAATAATTTATTATTAACAAATTCAAAAAAAAAAAATTTTAAAATAAAAATTCATTTCATTGTCACAATTAACAAAATTAAATGCACATTTATGTAAAATAAAATTAATATAATTAAATTTTTACATAACGTTTACTTAAATTAATTAATTTATTCATTTCATAATTAATTAATTAAAATAATAATATAAAAATATAATCAAAATCAAATAAAAATTTAAGTCAACTAATTACTTTTTTATTTATAAATTACTAAACTAAATATTTAAATTAAATTATTATAAAATAATTAAGTTATTATTAATTAATTAAATATTGAAAAAAAATATCTAATAGAAAAATAATTGTCTTTTATTTATTTAGAAAAAAAATAGATTCTATTGTAATTGTAACTTATAGCGAAAAATAGGCACTCAGGTGATAGTTTTGTTATGATTTTTTCTATTGTTTTGGTTTTGGCTTAACTGGAATCTTCATCTTTTAATTCTGACGGTGTTACAATTGTTATTATCTTTAAGAAAGAATTTTATGTTTTGCCATTTATTTTAATTAGAAAAATTAAAGAAAAAAATATAAATTAATTTACCTTGCCATTGCTGTCATGAGTATCATTTGGTGCATAACCAGACTTTCCCATTAAACCAAATAGTTCAGGAGTGTAATAAGCATGTGATGGATTCCGTGTTGTTTGCAAATTATTAACTATGTTACCATAAATTAGTAAAAGAAATTTCTCAAAGAAAAAGAAAATTTATTCACTTACTTGACTTCGATAAAGATAATGTTAATGCGTAATGTCCATGTCCATTACCTGGTGTTGGCCGTATAATAAATCTTGGTGACTTAAATTGACCAATCGATTCATTTGCAATACTTTTAGCATCAATAATGGGTTGTGGAGTAACAACATATACTTTCTCATTTGTTAATGGTGATATAGATACTTTTAATTTTTTCCATAATTCCTTTGTTGGCATATTTGGTACTTCTGTTGTATGCATTTGTGATATTTCATCTTCATCATCTTCCTCACTCGACTCCTCATTTAAATGATTTTCATTTAAATTTTGTTTAAAATTATTATAATGATGCTCGGCTTCTTCGGAAAGTGATGGTTCTGAATTATCTGAGTCAGCGTCATTATCTGTATCTTCATCATTCGTATAATAAAGAGTTGTTGCTGGTGATGTCGTTAAATATTCTTCAGGAATATTCTTCGACGGTGCTAAAAATGAGATTGTACTAGCTTTACTAAAATCAGAAAATTCTTGTTCAGTCCAACCATCTATATTTTTCTGTAGTCGTGCAATGTCAAAACTCTCTGGCTGTAATTTGTGACGACTTTCTTGTTCCTTTTTCAATAAATCTCGTATATTGGACGCCAGAATTTTTGTCAAATATTTCGTAGTTTTGCGAACTGGGGTTTCAGTAGCTGTCACTAACTTTGATTCTTCTTCTACGTGATAATCCTGACCTTCATTGTGCGATGCCCATCCTAATGATTTATCATAGGAAATATATTGTTCATTGTTCGATGAATTTTGATCATCAATCATTTTAAAAGGACTAGGTTTATTGTTGACTGTGTATGGAATGATTATCTGTATTTGTTTTGGTCGTTTTTTACCTTCATCATTTTCCGCTGATAATTGCTCCAATCCACTTTTGATGAACTCAGATGTTCCCGTATTATGAATATTTAAGGAACTCTGCTGTGTCAATGAATTTACTGGAGTCCAATTACTGTTGTCTGACGAACCACTTACTGTACTCATTGTTTCACTGGGATTTGCTGTGAACGGTTTAACGCTTGTTCCTTTCAAATAATAAATTGGAGAGTCTAATAAATTCTTTGGTGTTTCACGATCTTTTTTTGAATTACTTGGTTTTTTATTTTGACTATTTGCTTTATCGGCGGCAGTTTGGACAGACGCTTGAAATTCAACTTCTGTTTCAATGATTTTCTTTGGCAGTGGAGGAATTATATAACTTTTTGTCGTATTTTCTGTAGTCACGTTATGTGAATCTTCTTTAGACAGTTCTTCAGTTTTATTCACAATAATCAATGGAGTTTCTGTTTCTTCGCCTGCTGAATCAATTGTATGAGATGAAGCTGCGGCAAAACTATCAGATGATCCCTCATGATTATTATCTACAATAATCGGGTTATCTATGTATTTGTTAGCTTGATCATTATCGGAATGCGTTGTTAAATGCAAGTTATAATTTTCAGATTCTGGCTTATGATTATGAGGAATTGTATAATGTGATTCAGTATTTGAATGGACATTTGGTTCATTTGATTTTTCACTGTTCTTGAAAATCACTTCAGTATGGGAATTAATTACTTCTCCACCAGTATTACTTTGATAATTACTCTGAGTCGATAATTGATGTTCTCCGCTTGAACTATAGATGCTTCCCACGTTTTCATGATTATTATTGTTATTATGAGAAATATGATAATTTGCTCCAGATTGTTCATCAAAGTGTTGATTATTATATTGATCACTATTTGAATGAACTTCATAGTTTGTCTGATATTGATGTTGATGATGTTGTTGGTTTTGTTGATGCTCCTGCTGATAATATCCTCCGACTAAGGGAGAGTTTTCAGACTGTGTAAAATGAGCCACTGGAATACTTTTTATTATCTCTAAATTTGTATCCGAAATTGATAGTGCCTCGAATGCATTGGATGGTAAATGATTTGAAATAGGATCATGAACTTGGTGAATGTTGCTTGAAAGCTGAGGCTGGGCATCATAAAATTTGTAAGATTGTGAGGAATCCAAAAATTGATTATTAAAACTTTTAAATGGCTTGGCATTATAGAGAGGTGGTATAGGTGTTACACTTAAATTTGGTACTGGTATCGGTATTAATCGATGTTTTTCTTGTTCAATTGGAAGTACGCCACGCGGAGGTAGATATTCAGGACTAGTAATACCAATGCTTCCATGCGGAGCTGTATATCTTTCAGGCTCAAATTTACTTGGCATTGACGTTGTAAAAGAGATTGTGTTAT